>CM012446.1:1171379-1833879 GCA_003999625.1 Oryzias javanicus
TGCATATTTGGTTAAAAAGGTTTTTCTATGTTTTGGATCTTGAACTGATTTCCTGGCCGACTTGTTTTGTTAGTTTGTTTGTTTGTTTGTTTATTGTATACATGTTGTGGATTATTGATTTTTTTACACGGAGCACTTTGAGGTGTGCTACGACAAGAAAGTTGAGTTTTAGATTTGGTTTCTTTAAATTTCACTGCAGATTTTTTCCATCACTATCTTTGATCAGGAGATGAAGTTCAAAGTTTCTATCACACATTTTTGTTTCCATCACCTGAACATTTCTCCTGACCAGAAGGTGATTTGAAGTTTCTTCAGTTTCCAGATTACATAGAGAGTTGTGTAATATTTAAATACGATATTTTGACAATCCAACAAATTCAAGGCGTTCTTTCTGACCTGGATAACCTGACGGAGCGCAGCCAGCTCGACTAACGAACCGGGAAGTGAGGGGGCGGCGTCCGCTCCACCCCCCAGCACAGGAAGAGCAGCACCAAACATTAAACTGCGGACAGAATCATTTGAGGTTGAGAAACTCCAGGCTGCACATTCGTCATGTTAGGATGGGGGGTGCCCCCCACCGGGCGGGGAGTGTGTTTAACCGTCAGAATGATGACCCGCTCCAGTCATTTCCTCCTCTGACGGGAGGAGCGGCGGAGCTTCATTACAGGAGGAAAATGATGATGATGTCCTGCCGGAGGGAAAATTGTAGGTGTGATGGAGGGAGAGGAGAGTGGATGAGAGCGGCGAACATCAGGGAGGAGGAGGTGATGGAGGGAGGGAGGAGAGGTCACAACTCCTTTCATCTCTCCATCTACTTCAAAGGCCAGATTGATGCTGCTTTGATTCACGTCTGTGCGGATGGAGAGAGCGTCCACACGCGGACTCCAACCCGTGAGGAGCGCTTCCTGCTGCTTCCTGCTGCTTCCTGCTGCTTCCTGCTGCTTCCTGTCCCACCAGAGAAGATTCTCACTCATTCACCTCTTTCTGAAGAAAGCAGGTTCCAAAACTCTTCAAATGACAAAACTCAAATCCATGAACAAAAAAACGAAACACTCTACAGTAGTGAAATGTTCACACAATCCATACTAAGATCTTTATGCAACTGTGTGGCTCTCCATGACTGTTCCACGTATGTGAAAGAATGTCTGACAAACTTTTCACGTGTTTGTACCAGCGTTTCATAACTTTTATATTGTGTGAATGACACACAAACCACAAATAAATTGCATAAAAACAGAACAATAATCATTCACTGACATGTTGGTGACTGGAGTTGGTGCAGACCTGAGGGGGTTCATCAGTTTAATGAAACCAAAGTGTCCCGTCGGCCCGAGCGGGGTGCTGTCCGTGGTGCTGAAGGGATTTCTGCCCAGGACTCTGAATGTCAAAGTGGAGAAACTCAGTGAAGCGCGGGTTTCCGTGCTCTTTGTGTGGTTGATTGGTGCTTCTGCTGGGGTTTTAACACGGTTCATGCGTGATACTTCTGTGAAAGTATCACGCATGTGTGCACTTTTTCCATGTGCACACACGTGACCAATTTGGGACAGGGCCTTCAGGCGTTTTGGCGGGGTGCGATGTGAAACATTTACTGAAAAAGTAAATCTGAACATCTGAAACATCTGAAAAAGTCTTTAAAAAGTTTTTAAGCAACACAAAGACAAGATGACTCCATGTTTTCTGGTTATGAGTCATCGGATCGACACGTTGATTTATCCCAGAAATCCAACATTTTCATCCACCGTTTTCTTTTGCAAAGGAAATCTACGAGATAAAGAGGACACTGCAACTGTCTGCGCCGCATGGATGGTGGATCCCAGATGGATAGAAACAGGAAGTTCATCTGGAGCGTCTTTAAACACACATAGAGTTGTTAAAAACTCACAGACCGTCATGTAGACCAAAGGTTTATTGGAGCGTTTCCACTTTCTGCTTCACAAATGTCGGATTATTTTCAATCATCTGATTGAGTGTGATGGATCTTAGCAGCATTAATACTTACAGTACGTTCTGTATAAACTGATTCTCAGTCTAAACTGTCAAAGCAGCTTGAAGGATTGTTCTGGAAACTTCTAGCTGGTTTGGAGAAATCTTCTTCTCTCCAACAACATCCACAAGCAGAGTTGATAAACTTTTAAAAACGTTTTTTTTTTTTTAGGTTTAAGTAGTAAGCGGTCAGGTAATTTGATTTGGTGTCTTCCAGAGTAGAATGAAGGTTTCCCGTGACGACCAATCACACGCTCGGACGAACATCATCCTGATCAGAAAGTTTGAGTCTTTAATTAGGAGGAAGAGATCTTTGATCAGCACAGGAAGGTCCGATTTCCTCGTCTTTTCATCAGCGGACAAGCCGATATTTCAAAGAACTTTACATTGAAATGATACAACTTTTTTTTTCTTTGCATAAATTCACATGTAGGAAAACAATAAATAAACATGAATAATGATGGAAAACGTCCTTTTTGATCCCTCTTCATGTTTGTGCCTCATTTCCATTTCCTGTTTGTCCTTTCAACTCTCCTCAACAGCCCACATAATGACTTTTGATTTGTTTACATCTCTTCTCAATAAGCTGAACTAGAAGTTTGAGCATTTTTATCAAGGCCGCTTTTTCAGATAGCTGCACGTCCTCCTACCTGTTCCGCTTTCATTTCTTACATCTAATTAACAAAAGTTTGCACAGGCAGAAAAGTAAGCAAGGACACAAATCAAGCTGACTGGGGTCCTTGAAACACAGAACAATTAAAGCTTTTCTCTTCCAGGAGCTGCACATAATGCTGCTTTAATGCAAAGTGTTGTTTGTGTGCAGCTCTGAATTCACCCACTGAAAATGTATTTCGTTTTTAGAGAGTCTCTGAGAGGTTTTATCTTAAAAACTCTGAAGAAAATTACCTTTTTGGTTTACAGAGAAGAATTCATGTAAACTCTGTTTATTTTCAGGTAAAATGTAAAGAATCTCTCCAATGAAAATCCTGTTTTAACATTTTTCTAATGACGAAGGACAAATTTAAAGAAAATTACTAATAAAATGCATTTCTGAATATTTCTTTATTTGGATCGTTATGAAATAGAAGAATACAGAAAAAGAAATGCAGTTAAAAATTCATATTTGTGACGGTGAAATAACACCGGGCGAGCCTCAAGCTTCCTCTCACGGTGAGGGGAAGAGGGAGCGGGGTTGTTCCACGGCAACGGTATTAACCACGACTAAGAAGTGAATTTCTAATAAACTCCTCCTGAAGAAGTCCTGAAGAACGACACACTTTTTAAGGATTTGACCATAGATCAGTCGATCATCGGAGAGGAACTCTCACTTTCAGGTCTAACATAGATCTCCACACAATCCCAACTCAACGTTCAGGAGAAATGGATCAGAATTCCAGAAATAATTCCTAAAATCCAGCTTAAGACTTCCAGTTTAAAGTTTAAACAGTTCTGGTCCAATCTAAGACACGATTGGAGGTATACCTCTCCAGCTCTGGAGGCATTTGGAGGAGAAGGGGTTTCTGAAACTGTTTTTAAGGATAAAGTTAAAGTCCCATCATGCACTGCAGCAAGTGAAGCTTGTTCTCTCTACCTGGGGAGTGGCGTGCTGCAGACACAGCTGCGCTGTCCAGTCGAGTCTCAGAGATCTTGGGGTGTTGTTTGATAAGTCCATGTCCCTCGAAGGCCACTCAAAACAGCTTGTAAAGAACTGTTTTTATCATCTAAGAAATGTGGCCAAACTAAAAAGTATCTTGTCTCGGTCTGACCTGGAAACTATTATTCACGCTTTTATTTCCTCTCGTTTAGATTATTGTAACTGTCTTTTTACTTGTTTTAACAAACGCTCCCTGAACCGTCTTCAGCTCGTCCAGAACTCTGCAGCAACCAGGAACCAGTAAACGGACTCACATCACTCCGATATTGTCCGCTTTATATTGGTTACCTGTCAAATTTAGAATTGATTTTAAAATTTTACTCTTAGTTTTTAGAGCCTTGCATGGTCAAGCCCCGATATACATCTGTGACCTTTTAACCCCGTACTCTTCGGCCAGATCCTTGAGATCTTCCAGTCAGAATCTTTCAACCATCCCTAAAACCCTCTTTAAGACGAGAGGAGACGTCTCTTTCCAAGCTGTTGCTCCTCGTCTCTGGAACTCCGCCCACTGCCGTTGCGTCAGATCAACTCCGTTGAGTGTTTTAAATCCCAGGTCAAGACATTTCTATTCAGGAGAGCTTTTAGTTGATCTTAGCCCTTGTTTTATTATGTTTACTGTATTTTACTGTGTTTAGTTGTTTTATTACTGATTATTGGTTTTATTTCCCTGTGTTTTCTGATTTTATGTTCTTATGTTAAGCACTTTGTGATCCGTTCTGTGAAAAGTGCTATAGAAATAAAGATTCTTCTTCTTCTTCTTCAGCTGGTGGTTTAACCCTCAATTCAACTCCCTAATGCTGAGTGTCAAGCAGGGAGGAACATTTTTAGAGTCTCTGGTGAGGCTCAGCCAGGATTTGAACTCATGACCTTCTAGTCTCAGGGTGGACACTGTACCACAGGGCCACTGAGCTGTTGTTTTTCACTGTGTATCCCTCCGCCGCGATGGTGATCCATGTCATTAACTCGATTCTTCTTCTTCTGACTTTATATTTTTCTTTGAATGTTGATTTTTATAGTTATAAAAGTGATGTTGTGTATTTTTACGAGCGCTAGCAGCTCCACGCTAACGTAGATGACCGTCAGATAATGACGACATCAGAGGAGAAGTGTTGTGTCTTCTCCAGCCGGCAGCTTCTCTTGATAAACCCCAGAAATCCACCCGTTGCTCTAATATTTGGGGTTTTGTGGATCTGTGTCTGAACTGGGAGCAGCTGCAGTCCTGCTGGATCTACAAGCTAAGCAGAAAAAGATGCGCTCTTGAACCGCGGGCTCAGAATCTTTGGAATAAATGTATGGGATAAAATCCACAGCCCTTTTCTCTGCACATGCTCAGATGAGGCTTTTCTACATGCATGAACCGGACACAGACAGAGCCCGTCTATGAAAACAATTTTCATGTTTTCTTATGTAACCATGAAAAAAACCCAAATTCATGTTTGCAAGAAGAACCTGAGCTGAAGTAACTTATGTAGGTTAACAACAGAATTAAATATGTTACAGTGAAAAAAAAATGTTCATAATCCAAACACTTGATTATAGAGTGTGTGTTGGAGCCCAGGGGGGCCGATAATCCTCCAGTCTGAGCAGATGTTTGATGCTCGGTTATCCTGTTTATAAGCTGGACTTAATCTGTCAGGATCTTACTACAGATTTTTTTGTCTTTTCTCCTCTGAAGATCCAGACTCCATGATGGGTTCTGATGTTACCAGAGGACCTGATGCTCTGGTCAATGGGAGAACCATGCAGGTGGAGCAGGACACGCTGCTGGTTCTCTTCCCGAGGGGCGAGGATCCCCCCAGAGGCACCAGAGAAGCTTCTAACAAGAGAGAAGATGATCTGACTGACCAACGTATGACAAACGAAGCAGGCCAGGACCAGAACCAGAACAGGAGGATTAGACTGAAGAAAGGTTCTGCTCAAGGAGAAACCGACCAAGTTCAGAGAAAGAGTCCAGTCAGGTCTGCTCATTGGACAACCCATCTGCCAATCAAAGCACAGCATCTCTAAATGTGTGAACATTTGATCTGAACTAAAAGTCAGGATTCTTTCATCCCAACAAACCAGACGGGAAATAATTCTGGGATTCAGTCGGACTTCCTCTGGAACCGGCCCCTGCTGGTCTGTGGTGGAATTGCAGCCTTTGGTTTCTGTGGGGGCCGTATGTTCATCCATCTCACCTGAATTGATCCATCTGAGGACAAACACACTCGTCTGCTCAGCAAACGCAGTTTCAGCTTCACTGGAGTCAGAGATTATTCATGTTTGTACAGGAGAGGTTCTAAACAAATATGAAGAAGATTCCAGAATCTGCTGAGAGATAAATGCTGCTAACATAAATCTCGACTTTAACTAAAGTCAAAATTTCCCCGTGACTCTGAAACTGAACTCAGCCTTGGATCAGCCCCTCAAACACCGGATTGTTCAGAGGTCGTTCCTGCGAGGAGGAGGAGGAGGAGGAGGAGGAGGAGGTGAAGCTAACCTTTCTCCTGCGGGCCCCGGAGCTGCCGGCGAGTCTGTTGTTTGTTGTTCTAATGAGATCAGCTGTTGCTGTGGGTCAGCGGACAGACCGCGTGTGCATTAGTGCGGGTAATGGCTTCATTGAGCTCACATTTACACGGTTTGACCTGAAGACCTCCCATCATCTGATGAAGGCTTTCAGGCATGAGGCGCTCAGTCCGGGCTTCATTACGGCGCCGACCTGCGGGCCGAGGATGAGGAGGAGGAGGAGGAGGGCCGAGCGGCCTCTTCCTCTCCCCTTCCTCTGAATAATAAATAATTACTGCTCGCTCCTCTGCCGGTCCTCCCACACAGGTTTGAACGCGCGGCCCCTCACCTCGCTCCGCAGGAGGAAGATGCGGTCAGGACGGCGGTGAGAGCGCTCCTCCTCTCATCTTCCTCCCTCACAGCTGACCCTCATTGGAATGGACAAAGTGGGAATTTGCAGACAGGAGAAGAGCAGAGGAGGAATGTGAAGCGGTGGATGTGGGCGGCAGCATCGGCTGCATCTTCACTTCTGCCTTCTGATTGGTGCAGAGGATTCAGCCTCTGCAAATGATCCAGTATTCAAACTGTGTTTGTTCAGCCGTTTTCTGGACCGACCGGGATCCTGATCCATGTGGATCCAGGACTTCTGGCTCCTCCTCTTCCAGGATCTGTTACGGCTGTGGCCGTATTTTGTTTTGTTCTGTGTACTGTGTCAGAGTGGGACCTCTTTGTGTTTTGTGGATCTTTGTTTGTGTCTTTCTTTTGATTTCTTTCAGGTGTGGCGCTGGAGGGCGTGGCTCCAATTGGCTCTATCCAGGTGGAGCCACCTTTAAAAGCAGCATGAAGACCTCCAGACCATGAGAAGGGAGCTGGGCTGCAACCTGTCTCCTCTGCAGCTCAGTGATCTTCTCCACCTGTTTTTAGTTGTGTGCACACTTTATAGTCTGTTTGGTGTTCTGTTTTGGCCCCACTCTGTTCTCTGTAGTTTGTGTGTTAGTTTTGTGTTAGTTTAAGTGAAGCTGTTGGGGTGAACCGCCATTTTCTTTAGTAAATGTTTTCTCCTGTTTCTGTTAGTCCAGGGAGGTTAGAGTTTGTCATTCTTTTACTGTTTCTTTTGCAGGTAAGCTCCCTGGGTTGAGTTAGTTGGGGTTTTGTTTGTTGTTTTGGCCTGGGTTCACCCTGAAGACTTTAGCTTCACTTTGAGTTATTGATTTGTTTAGTGTTGTAAATAAATTTGTTATATTTTTATGGAGACATTTTTGTTTTCTTTTCCTTTATTTTACCTTTATGCTACGCCTCACACCCCTCGACCAAACGGGGCGTAACAGGATCTGACGGCTCTCAGAAACCTGAAGATGCTTGAAGTGGAATCGGGTTCTGGCAGAACCTCCATGTGAGACGTGGACCGGCTGGTTCTGATTCTGATCCCAGCTTCTTCACACTCAAACCTTCAGAGAGCTTCATCATGGTGGAGCCAAGGAGCACATTTAATATGAAAAAAGATAAAAACTGTTTCCATTGTTGTGAAGTAAATCCAATAAATAAATAAAAAGAATAAAAAGTTTTTGGTTTTTTTTTAAATTGTAGTGTTTAAGAAAATGTCTTTAACAAAAATCCAATTTGCACAATTTCATAACTTTTCCGGTCGATTCTGGACTGATCCTGTTGATGGTTGAAGATTTTGTCTCTGACCGTCACAGACGACGCCTCAGCTGATAAAGAGTTCATAGAAACGCTTTCCTTATGCTAGCGAGTCAGAGAAAGGGGGGGGGTCAAGGGCGGAGCTACTCACTCCAGCACCACTGGCCACGCCCCCTCAGAGGAGATTTTGGAAACAGAGTCTTCAGATGAAACATGTTTTTTGAGACGAGGGATTTTGGTTAAAATGGTCATAATCGTATTTAAAACACGAAAAGAATGGAGCAGGGAGGGGTCGGGTCTTCATGACTTCTCCATTCACATCTGTTGGTTTAGAGAAAATGGATCGTTTCAGGCTGAAGACGTGAACAAGCATGAAATGAAAAAACACCCCCTCCCTCTCTGAGCCGACCCCCCCCCGCCCGCCGAGGCTCAGCGTGACCCGGAGAGGAAGAGGAGGCGAAGAGCAGCTCGCAGCAGGAGCCCGGCCATCTCCATTTGCTCTGCTCATCCAGAAAATCACACAAATGCTCCGTCAATACTGCTGAGAAGCTGCCCCTGCGAGCCGCCACCACTGTGAGCGGCTTATTGGAATTCACTCTGTTATTCAATTTGAACAAACTTCTATCAGTTTTTCTGTCTTCCTGGTTTTGGCAGCTTCCTGCCTTGTTAAGAACTAACAAGGAGGAGGCTTCCTGCTGAGGAAATAAGAAGTCTCCAAGGGCACGAGGGAAAAGGAGGCCTTCTAGTTAAGAAGGATGGACTCGATCTTGTTAGGAGGAGGAAAAAAAAAGCTTCGTAGTTAGGAAGCAGAAGATCACAAAAGGATTTTAGCAGGAAAGTAAGCCTTTTGTAGACGGAAGAGCAAGAAAAAAAGCAGCATTTAGCAGTCACGCAACAGAAGGAAAAGCTGCGGACTCGAGCGGCAGGACTTTTAATGGCAGCAAAACACGGATGCAGGACGGAATTCTGGGTAGAAAACGAGGAGCAAGAAGTTGTCCTGTTAGGAAACAAAGAGACGGAGATCTGAAGAAGAACTTAATCCTTTCAGTCGAGAAGACACTGAAAAGTTGAAGCTCCACTTTATTCAATACTTTAGAAACAGTCGCTGCATTTACCCGATTGGAAAGCTTCTGTCCAAACGGAAGCTGGATGGAGAAGAACCTTCCAGACCGCAGGAGCATGCAGCCACTGTTTTCAAATGTCCAGAAGCTCACATCAGAGTCCTTAAAGGAAACAGTCTTGTGAGGGAAACTTTGGTTCACGCTGTGTCACTCTGCACGCCATCATCCCTCAGGTCGTCACTCTGAAACTGATTCACTTCCTTCTCAGCCAATCACAAGAAGATCTTAATAATTTAAGAAATAGTTGTCTCTCTCTGAGGCTTCAGACTCTATGGTGTATATATCTATGGTCTCAGTTCATATGTAACTGGTTTACACTTTGATAAATGAGCGGCGTCATATAATGTAAATATAACCAGTTAACATGAGTCTGGATTTTGAGTGTTGTGGAATATTGAGTTTTACATTTTTAGATGAAAACATCTCTCCAGCTGCTGCTGTGATGAAACGAGTGTGAACAGGTGAGTCAGGTGAGATCAATACATCCAGAAAGCCATCAAAGCACAAGTCTCCTCTGTCAATATTTAATCAGGACGCAGCGGCGGCGGCAGCAGCGCCCGAACGTTACATTAGCATCGATCCCGGCGGATTAAAGCTGATAAACAGAAGGCCGGACAGAGAGGAGCAGGTAACGGCGTGTCTGCAGGTGGGAGGAGGAGCCGATCATTGACGCCGTCAGCCACAGCTGATCCGTCTTCACATGGACGCTCTGCTCCTCAAAGCTGCATGAAGGAAGAAGCTCTAATGAGGGGCTGGAGGTGAGTCTGATAATAAGAGCAGCTTCTGTTAAGGAGGCGGAGTCAATAAGAGGAGGAGACTGCTCCCAACGCGGTGGATCTGCAGAGATCCGACGACCTCTGACCCCGACAGAAGAAGAGGGGGGTGTTTCTCACAGAGGAGCCGCAGAGGTCTGCAGTGAGGAGGCTCCACCCCTCCTCCCATAATAATCCAATCAGAATCAAGAGTCCTGCAGACAAACCTCAGCTCCTCTTTGAATCCACGACTGGAAAGAGAAGAAAACCACAGCCGTAAAGTTAAACTCATCCAAACCAAGAACTTTAACATCAGGTTAAACATTTGGCCTCATTTAAGTTTAAAACCCAAATCTCTGAATCAGAAACTATTCACTCTGAAAGGAACTGTACAAAACTCCATAAACAAATATAGTTTTCATTAATTTAGTAACATTTTCTCTAAAGGTTTATTGTAAATTCTGCCTGAAAAAAAATCAAAAAAGTTTTTTCAAACAAATGTTTTAGTTTTCAAAATAAATTAAAGTGAAGAAGAATAAAAACTTCAACTGAAAAGATTCTAATTATGTTAAACAGACGTTAGAAACCAGATTATTGAAACTATAAAATACAAGTAAACCATAAATGTGACGGGATCAATCAATCAATCAATCAATCAATTAGTCAATCAGTCAGTCAGTCAATCAACTAGTTAACCAAGTAGACAACAAACTAGTCCATCAACTATTTAAGCAACTAGTCAGTCAATAAGTCAATACCCTTTAAGTCAATCTATTCACTAAGTAACCAACCAACCAATCAATTAACTAGTGAACTAACTAGTCAACCGACTAACCAATCAACAATTTAAACAGCTAGTCAGTTAATCTGCTAGTAAACCAACAAGTGAATAAACTAGTGAACCAACTAGTGAACCAGTGGTTGACTGGAGAAACTAGTCAATCCACTAGTAAATCAATCAGTCAGTCAATCAATCAACGAGTCAAATCGACTAGTCAACCAACTAGTCAATTTACTAGTCAGCCAACAACACAGTCAACCATTCAGTCAATGTACTAGTAAACCAACTAGTTAATAAACCAGACAAATAATTAGTCAACCAACTAGTCAATAAACTACTTATCCAACTTGTCAATGAACTAGTTAACTAACTAGTCAACCAAATAACCAATCAACTTGTCAATTAAACAACCAATAAATCTGTCAATCAACCAACCACTCAGTTAACCAGTCAACCAACTAGTAAAGCAGTTGGTTGACTGGATTCATTCAATGTTATTTCTATATCCCAAAATCACAAAGAGAATTTCCCTCATTGAGCTTCATGCAGGTAATTTTACAAATGTAGAAAATATTCATGAAACATGACAGATATCTAAAGACTAAACAGACTAAACAGACTAAATAATCTGGTTATCTGCTCTTAGACCCTCCCTCTCTGTAAGGAGAAACTCCTAAAAAATCTGAATCAGGAAAAAAGAAGAAACCTTAGAGATTCCCACATGAGGGAGAGATCCTATCAGGACGGACAGGAGATACCAGAACTGGTGAAGAAGAATGAGCTTCTACAATAGAGTTCATTCAGATAGAGACTGGAGAAACTAGTCAATCAAATAGTTCACCAACAATTAAATCAACCCTTCAATCAGTCAATGAGACGTTCTGAGAGTTCTAACAGATAATAATTTCATTCTGTTATTATTCATTCAGATTTTCTTCTGGATTTCTTTGGTGTTTTTCTGTTTTAAATCATTACTTATGCTTCTCTGGGTTTGTTGTTGTTTTCATGATCGATTCTGTTCGTTCTTCTGGAACAGATTCTCTTCAGGAAAAGTTCTGATCAGGTCCAGAATGTTCTGCCAGATTTGGAGAAAACTGGAATGTTCTCAGCTTCCATCAGCTGATGGTTAATGACAAATATCTTCTTTTTGTTTTCATGGAATCTGTGAGGACAAAAAGCAGAAACATGTTTTTTATTTTAACTCAAATATTTCCAGAATAATCATTGGTGATTTTTCAGACTAGCAGGAGATTTTTTTTTTTTTCCATTTTCTGGGCTGAAAGTTGATGCAAATCAGTGTGGAGTCTCTGCTGCTGCTGCTTCTCTTCTGAATGTTCCCATAAACATGTAAATCTGAAGAACACTGAGGCTGCAGCACATGTAAACACATTCTTCTGAATATTATTCAGGATCTGCTCTTTATTTACTGCATGGTGAGAACGTGAACCCGCTCAGATTACACTCATAATTACTCATCTGCTGCATGTTTTTAGACTTTCTGCTCGTCAAACATATAAATTACAGCTTTTATGCAGCTTTGTTCACTTTTCATTGTTCTTTCTGCTTTTGTCTCATTTTGGTTCTTGCCGTGTTTCTTAATTGTTTTGGGAATTGTTGAGGGACTGCATGAATTTACAGAGTTGGGATGGGTCGGATCAGCTCATGGAGGAAATCACAACAAATGTTCATACATGCTGCATTTCTAGCTCTAGATAACATCCAAACACTGTTTATCCAGGACTTCCAGATGAAGACGTCTCCGTCTTCATCCTCAGTGAAGGTGAAGAGTCGGGAGGAGCTGCTCCTGCTTCTCTCGTGGTTCGTATATCGAATGTTTGATGCACCAATAGAGATGTTGTCAGAGTTCCTCATCGTTCACCATCACCATTCTTTTATGAATTTGCAGGATGGAATAGGTCATAAATGGACCAATCAGAGTCCTCGATGACAGTACGTGGTCTCACGTAAAACCTTTGAAACGCTTGATTGACAGCTTCTCCTGACACCTTTTAAAGTGGTGGGGGTGTGGCCTTCCAACGAGCTCACTCCCGATTGGCCAGAGTGGTTTTTCTCTGGATGACATCACACTCAGTTGGTGCAGTTCTCACATACAGTCATTACATTTTAAAGGAGCGGTACGGGGTAAACGGGAGGGTAACAGGGATCATTTTGATTGGTGCTTTTCTGCTGATTCAGCCTTAAATCCAGCAGATGAATAGCAAACGTTCTCTGAACGACCAGACTCCACCACCGTTCCATCAAGGTGACCGCATGGAGTCTGAGACGGAGGAACGCTAAAGATTCAGCATCAGATGGTTAAAGGAAAGACTTTTGTCATTAAACAGTTTCGTTTTTTACATTTGACATGATGTATCTAACGGTGAACTTATCAGGCTGTGAAGAATTTGGTTTTCACTGTATTTCAATCAGGAAGTCAAGATTTTTCTGCTTGAATATCCTGCAGATAGAAGAGACACAGAAAGCTAAATGCTTCAACAGCAGAAAAAGATTGAAGCTTCACTTGTTTATGACGCCCAGATTCTAAATGTAAGACTCTACATGAGGGAATATGTTCCCAACATTTACATTCTATATTTTTCTGTTTGGTAGTTTTTGTTCCAAACCGAACATGAAACGTTATAAATATGAGATATTTTGATGCACTTGAATGACGTACAGAAGTGCGTTTATAGTTTATTTACATTTACAATTGAGAATATCTGTTTTAAAATGAACATTTAGTGCACCAGAATCTTTTCTTCTGTTCCTCCAATAAAACCACATGTCCACTTCTCCAGATGAACCTCGGCTCTAATAGCTGGAAACTCTAAAGTGTTCTTTTATTGAGCCTGTAGATAGAACAGAGCAGAGCAAACCTCCAGCTCCTGTCTCTCAAACACAAACTTGGGCTTTTCTTCGTTCTTTCTCCCGCTTGACCTCCTGCAGCAGCAGCTTATAGTCAATGCCGAGGCTTTCTTCTTAAAGCGCACAGCTACTTAACTCTGCAGATCAAGGACTCTGCTAACAAACAAAGCCTGCAGCTTCCTTCATCCTAATGTGTCTGGTATGAGATCCACGTGAACCTGAGAAAAGAAACATTTCTATTCATTTACTGCCACAACCAACCATGAAAAGAACTGACAGGCTGTAGGTCCTGTGTTTTATTCTCATCACACACTAAACTTCATACACCTGCAGAGGTCACATTCTAATGACGACCCTAGAACCGTGAAGAAGACCAGAGGAACCAGGATCCCTGCAGGAGATGAAGATAGACCAGAGACTTCTGTCCATACGAGGAGGTCGACCTCTGATCAGCTGATTGGAGGTTCACTTCCTGCTGAACCCCCATGATCCTCCTGGTGGTTATAGGTCACCACCAGAGTGAACGTGTGAGCAGGAACGTGACTGTGAAAGACTTAAATGAAAAGTGCTGTGAAGTCTACACCAGTAACCATGACTACAGACGAGTGGAAATGAGGATCTGATGGAGGAGGACTGGATCCAACCAGACTGGAAGAGGAGGAAGTCTTGGTGCTTCCAGCTGATTCTCAACATCCTTCAGACCAAACCGGAGCATCAAAAAGCAGAAGTAATTAATACACGGGTGGACACAAACACGTCAAAGTAAAACAACCAAACAAACAGCCGTCGAGTCACACTCAGTGAAGGTCCAGTCTCCAGCACAAACTCCGACTCTGTCAGACGACCTTCCAAGTCCTGAAAGAGAAACTTTATGATCAGGTAACATTAGATCTCAAAAACGTTTGGTACAATGAAGCAACTCTTACAAGAAATCCATTTATTGATACAACTCCAACTTTGTTAGATTTACAAACTAAAACTTCTGAAATCAGACGATAAAAATCATCTGCAATCTTTTACATTTTTTTTCTTCGCGGCCCGTCTGTCCGGCCCACAGCCCGGAGGTTCGAGACCGCAGATCTAGAGGGTGACGGAGTGAGAATGCATCTGTCTGAGATCCAGACAAACATGGGACAAACATCAACTCACGAATTACAGACCAGTGTCCTTACTCTGCCAATTTTCAAAAATACTGGAAAAAGTATTCCTCACAAGGCTGGAAAATTTTGTTGAAAAACATAAGTTAATGTCCGATGATCAATACGGTTTCAGAAAAAACAGATCAACTTCTATGGCAATAACGCAACTAACAGAGGAAATTATAAATGGCACACGAACCCGCTGTTTTTAAAGTCTGGTTTATTAAAACTATGGGAACTAGTGAAACTTAAAACTGCACTCATTATGTTTAAAGCCAGAAACAATTTACTTCCATTAAACATACAACAGATGTTCAAGGACAGAGATGGAGGTTATGACTTAAGAAAACAGCTGAATTTCAAAAAACAGTGTACTCATACAACAAAAAAGATAATGTGTCTATCATTTTGTGGTGTGGATTTATGGAATGGGTTAAATGAAGGTTTAAAACAAAGCAAAAGTTTATGTATATTTAAAAAAAACATACAAGCTGTCACTGCTGAATCTCTACAAGGATTGACATGATCAGTACAAACATGTACAAATATCATTGTACATACATTTTAACCAAAGTGATTTGAAGTGATTTGAAAAAAAAAATAAAAATAAAAAAAAAAACTGTAAATAGACCAGGTAACAAAAAAATGTTGTAGAAAGGGGTGGGACCAAAAAAGAATTTTCTTCTACCCACTCCGTTTCAAGCACAATGTTTGCTTCACTTGTATATTTGTATATTTGTATTTTTTTCCAATTTTCTTATATTTGTATTTTTAGATTCTTACGTTTATTTTAGTATTTTTTTACTTTTAAATTCTTATATTTGTAATTTTCAAATTCTTATTTTATTTTCATTTTGTGTTTGTGTTTGAAATAAAGAACAATAAATAAAATAAAAAATAAAAATCCACGGCTCAGCTTTCCTGACACTTCAAATAAAGAGCAGTTTAAACGTTTGCTCTCCAAGCCCTGATTGGCCGGGCAAGTCATGTGACAGCAGAGAGAACATATGGAAAAAGTTAAATGACAGGAATAACCTGGTTTACGCACAATAATTACTACTTTTCTTGGCGGATTCTTAACAAGCTTTAACCCTTTCAGCACCAACAGATAAAAAGACGTTAGAATCCTCAGAAATACGATCCCTGCATAACTGGTAGAAGAGATCCAGCAGGTCACGGTAAATGTTTCACTGATGTCGCGACAGCTCCTCGTTCATGAAGCTGTCGAGTATTTAAGCGCATTCTCTGTAACCTTCTTTAAAAAACAAACAAACTGCATCCACTGCTGCAGTGTAATGCTTGATGAAGCCAACAAGTTGGAGGGGAGGAACAATCCTGTAGGAGAGGATCAATAAGGGATCGTTCTAGAGGATGTTTCTGATTGATTGATTGATTGATGAGTGGGGGGTATATTAAACAATGCAATTCATTTTTTTAATGTTTTGAACATCCTATCTAGAAGTGATCTGAGTTTTATTTCAGCTCCTTAAGATCGTCTTCTTTGGTGAAAAATCATTTATTTAACGTTCACACATTTACTAAGACAGGTTTTTTTTTTCCTTAAACTTCAGCTGTTTCCACCTCAGGATATTTCATTTTTGCTGTTTTTGTGGTGTTGAAGCTGATGCTTCCTCAGCGGTTGGTTGGTGTTCAAACAGAACATCGTCCTCGGTTCTCGTCTCCGGACATCATGACGGCGTTCCGGAGAACCAATCCGGCGGCTGCCCTGCGTGTAGACGGCCAGCAGAAAGTCTTAATGGAGGCAGCGTATGTCTGGGTTAATCTGATTTACGGGATGGACTGGAGCGAGAAGAGATGGACGGATGAGAGAGGAAAGGAAGGGGGGCAGATGGGAGAAGAGGAGGATGAGGATGAAGAGCGTTACAGATGTAAGGGTCAGACAGATTGAGCTCCTCTGCTCTGAAGGCCGATAAAGAGTAATGTGGGTCAGGCTGACGGATCAAACAAACTATTGTATTATGTCCTCCTCCACGGAAAACGTCCCGCCGCCGTGAACAAGCAGACATGAAACTGATATGTGGAGACATGAAACCAGAGGATTTAACGGGAAATCCTTCTGTGCTCAAAACATGAGCCGATCCTGCAGTTTACTGTTTTTGATTCAAGCTGCTCACAAACATGAAGAACTTTGAGAGGATAATCTGAACGATGTTGTTTGGTCCAAATAGAGTCTATGAGGAAAGTTCTGTACTTGAACCTTCTATATCCACCATGGAAGCTTTTATTGTGAAAGGAGTCGTAGAGAAACCATAAAAAGAGACTTTTACAGTTTCTCCTGAGAGACGAGGAGCTTTACTTTACTGTCAAACACTGAACATGAATCTCCTCCTGACTCTGATGCTCGGGACACACCTTAACCCTTTCACACCTGAGGGATGCCGACGCTGGGTTCACGCCGAACGCGAAGGCGCCGCTTCCACTCAGTCCTGCAATTCACACCAGACACGCGTTTATCCGTGACGCTCGACTGACGCTTCTATTAGAGCAGGGGTGGGCAATTGTTTTGACTCGTGGGCCACAAAGGGTTCTAAAATTTGGCATAAGGGCCGGACAAGGAGCAGATGGAAGGAGAGATTGGGTAATCAACCTCATAAACTAAAAAAATAATATGGAATTTAGAGAAAAACATGCTTTAATTTGGATTCAAATTCACATATATTAATTTAAAAACAGAAAATTTGGGAATTTTAATTTCTAAATTTTGATTTTTTTCTCTTTGGTGATCCAATGGTTGATGTTCTTCAGAGGAAAATGTGAACTCAAAGAAATGCTGCATTTATGTGGTGTAGGAATAATCCGAAAGATCACCATCTGACTCAGAAAGGAACACACACGAACGTCAGAGAAACAACACCATTCATGGGAAGAAACCAGAAATACAATGAAAATAAAACAATAATTAGGATTTTTGATTCAATGTATTTTAATTTGGAGGGCCACATTAAGTAGCTTGAGGGGCCGCATGTGGCCCCCGGGCCGTAGTTTGCCCACCCCTGTACTAGAGGCAAACATGGGTGAGTTACTAACCTACAGATATGAGCCCATGTTTGTGCTGAGAAGAGAGTAGTTATCAGACCTTCACGTCATTAATGGATCTGTTGTAGAGAGAAGTTGTGATTGTATATTTATTTTCATCTCTATAGTCTGTTTAGATACATAAAATGATCATATTTGTTCATCTCTCTCATATTTTGTAAACAAACCGGATTTTCTTCAAGTATCTCGATGTAACTTCCTGCCAGAATTGACGCGGTTCGTTCCGCGTCTCTTCCGCGCCGCCTCAGCAGAGTGGAAGAGACGCGGTACGTTCCGCGTCTCTTCCGAAGACACGCGGTACGTTCCGCGTCTCTTCCGCTCCGCCTCAGCAGAACGTGTGAACCAGCCGTTAAACACAAAATCTTTAACATACTGGAACTTTTCAACCGTCAACATGCTAATTTGAGCAGATTCTGAAGGAGAAAAGCGGCTCGAAGCTGCTTTTCTTCTTCAGAATATTCCAAATCTGCTGGAATTATTATGTTAATGGTTGAAAAGTGACAGTAAACAAATACCACAAACACTGGAGCTCCGGTGTTAAAGGGTTAACCGGAATCCTGCAGTTCTTCCAGGATCTGCTGGAATCCTCAAACGACAGACGATAACATGTTGAACCTTCTCAACTCTGTGCCAGGTGTTTTATTTTGAAAATTCTCCTTCCTGTCCCCACGCAGGACCCACAGAGGTGCTGATGGCCGCCGCTCCAGCTTCCATCTGAACTCGTGCATGTGACCAAATGCCGGCCGTCCTCCCGGCGCCGCCGACCTTGTTGTTCTGGGGTTACGACCCCGAGCAAACCAAGCAGCTGGATTAATCAGCCCCGCGGCACGCAGATGAGGCATTAATCCACCTCTAATCCAGCAGTTTAGATACCCCCACATCTTTTCCCTGCTACACGCTGTAATGGCCATCATGGGATTAAGTGAGAGCGCTAAGCTTCTTCTCGCTGTCAGAGGGCCGCGGCGGCCGTCAGCGTGAACAACAGCAACTTAAGACCTCAGCGGGGAAAACAGACATTTAGATTTAATAAGGGATCAGGGCAGAGAAGCGAGTGTTTACAGGGGGGCGGGGCCCAAGGTACACGGCCTAATCTTTCCTCAACAATATGGCGCGCACAATTAAAACTACAACAACGTCTGTCAATATTAGTATGAAGGCAGATAGCAGCCGTCAATTTAATCCCAGATAAAGCCGCCGGCGTTAATCCTTCATTTGCACGCCGCCGTGGCGTCCAGCAGTTTGTTTATTTCTGTTTGAACGCTGAAAACTTTAATCCACAGCAGTTTAGCGAGAGAGACGGCGGTTTGGACTTCATGTCTTCAGGTGAGGGGGGGGGACCCCTCCTCCATTTATTGCAAACTTGATTTACAAAATGGGGACACGACTGTTCAGAAAATTCTCACGTTTATTTTAGAAGGTCAGGGGCTGAAAAACATGTTTTTAGTCCTTTAAATGAAATGGAAAGTAAGTAAAATATTCAAATAAAATCCCTGCTGAGCTGAGAGTCGTGTGTGAGTGGAAGAATTGTCATTATTTTATGAGTTTATTCTTTTATCGTTGACGTGGAAAACACGTAACGCAATAAAACACTTTAGTATCTTTATTTTGGGATTGTGCTCCAGAGAAAATCAACATTCTCAAGTTGAATACAAGCTGTAATGTTTTAAAACACATTTCCAAAAAAATTCTTCAGAAATGATGAATAACATTTATTGTTATTGTTGCTGTGAGGATTTTGGTTTGGTTTAAGTCAGTTTATTTTAGTCAGATCAAGTCACTTCAGGTTGATGCTGATCTAATTCAGCTGTTTTCACTTCTGTTAATCAGTGCATACAAAGGTTTTCAGTTTGTGACTCTCGAGTCATCTGTGTTTCCACTTTTAGTTCCTCCATCGAGTTTTGGTTCTGTTTTAGTTTATTTATTAAATGTTTCTGTCAACAAGCTGGAGTTCCTGCATGTTGGGTTAAAATCCATTTTCCTGGTTTTAACAGTGATTCTGGTTCTGAACTCTCTCACATCTTTTATTCTAAACAGACTTTTGTTATGATTTCGAAGATTTTCACACAGAAGTTTGTGACCCTTAAAGAAAGCAGATGTAGTAATAAAATGTAGTTTCACACCTTTAGTGAGGAAGCTCTGAACTCACGATAAACACGGTTCTTTTATCTTGAAAATCCCCCCCGTGTTTTATTTTGTATTTCGTCCCCAGTTTCCTGTCCCGGTACGATCTGCTGATTGATGCTCTGCTCAGTCGTCTTTTACTACTGAAGGGTTTTTGTTTCTGAAATGAACAAATTACAGCTCATTAGAGCAGTTAGACCAGAGCTAACAGGTTCAAGATGCTTCACGGTCACATGTCTTCAGCAGTTTCTCTCTCTGTCTGAGTCCGATTGGACCCACAAAGACTGAAGCAACGGTTCAGAACCTCATCAGAAAATGTGGACGATAGAAAACCAGAAACGAGAGTTAATTCATATTAATATAATTAAAAACAAACAGTACACTTCTGAGTAACACGACTCTCAGAGGGATATAGGTGCTCCAGCACCTCTAGACCCCCTTGTGTGTCTGTACCTGGTCTGGGACGCTGCCCAGCGGGGGCTACACGAGGTCCCACAGTTGACATGTTGGATCCACAGCTCCTAACCACCATTTACCAAAATCTCTTCATCTGCAGCTGTTCCCACGTAGCTCGCCGCTCCATGGTCTGAATGAGGCGCCGACGTCTCCTTTGATAGATGACCCAGCCTGCAGGGGCCCGACCGTGTTTGTCCACAGCATCCGTGGTGGTTCCAGCTGTTTGTGGAGCAGCAGAAAGAGCTTTGCATGCGACTCAGAGACAGTAGAGACTCAGCTTCTCTTCACGTTTCTAGAAGCCATCATGATGACTTCATGTCGGAGATCTTCCAGCTGCTCCTGTGTGAAGCTCTGAGAACTGGCTTCTTACAGATCAACTGAAATGTTTCAAAGGAAGCAGGAAGAGTGTGGCGACGAAACTGATGGGAATTTATGATTAAAGAAACATGAAAGCAAAACTGGATCTTAAGAATCTAAAGATCCTTTATTTTAAAGAAAAAACATCTTGTTTTTTTCTTGCAGGAAAATGTTCTTTATAAGAACGTTTTAAAAGGAAAATATTCTTACCTTAAACATGTCTTACTGACTGAATTTTCTTTTTTAATATGAATTCTTTGAAGTTTTTGGTTGTATTTTAAGGTGGACTGATTTTCTGTTGTTCTGGACGTTTGTGAGGATGTCGTCGTTTGTGCTTCAGGTCTTCTGGGGTCTTCAGTGGTCTCTGATCACTTCCATGATCTTCTCATTGTGTTGTCTTACTACCATCTTTGTCTGACAGACTAAAGGGTGGCTGTGGTGCAGATGTAGAGTGGTCGACCTCTGATCAGAAGGTCACCGGTTCGGTTCTCACCTTCCCTGTCGCTGACCTTGGGCAACCTTAACCCCGAAACAGAGGTGGGGCCACTATGGAGACTGCAGCCAAACCCGTTTGGGGCCCACTGGGCCTCGCTGGCCGCTTTAGACCTCCTCCATCACCGTCCATCATGACTCAAATCTGCATCAGTTCCTGATCTGCAGCGACGTTCATGGAATAAAACCGTCAAAGCTTTCCCAGTCCTCGCTGTTTCTCTGTTCTGCTCAGATCTTCTGTCTTAATTTCTCCGTCGTTGCAGCATTTCGGCTTCATGATTACCTCATTACTTCCAGACCCCCCCACCCCCCCTCGCTACCTCGGAGCCCGGGAAAGTTATGAACTGAAACACAAAACAATCAACCTGCAATGTCTCCGATTTAACTGCTGCTCACCGGAAACTCCAATCATGGGAAATGAACGGCAAATTTCAGCGTCGAAGGAATTATTTGTGAGAAGATTGCAGTTGGTGTGACGTCCCAGAAACTATTCTCCACAGTCTGAGGAAAGCTGCAGGAGCAAACATCAACCTGCTGCTGAACTTCTTATTAGCATCCTTGCAGAGTGAACGGAAGACTCTGGAAGGTCGAGGAATCCTGGAAGACGTGGGACAGAGGAGGAATGAATCCCGCTGGTTCCTGGTCCAATCCCAGACTTCTCTCAGTGAGCGTTAATGTGACAGCTACTTTGAAATTAGGCAGCGGATTAAATTAGGGCTTTAAAATCCTTTTGGAGTTGCTCATTCAGACGTGAAAAGATTAAGGGGCGACGATGAAAAGGGATTCTAGTTAAAACCCACATTATCTCCGACCTCAGAGACCGGACAAAAAAAAGTCTGCCGCACCTCGGAGAATCAGTGAAAATGATTTCTTTGTGGACGAGTGAATAAAATTATAGCGAGGGGACCAGGCGGCTCCCCTTTCTCCGTCCGACCTTGGCGGCGGGACGGACGGACGGACGGACGGACACCTTCATCTGCTAAACCTGACGGCGAGGAGGGAAACCAGGAGGAAACAGAGCTCAATTTATTTCTATAAAAATATAGATGTTCACCAAAGCTGTGGTCTCATACCTTCATGCTTCTAGTGAAAGCTCATTTAGTCTAAATCCATCAGTGAAATAAGTTTGAAGAAGTGAGAAATCCTTGCAAACTGCAGCACCTGCGTCTGTCTCTCTTTGTTTTGGCCCGCCCCCATAACTGCTGGCCAATGACTGAAGAGAGAGAGTCTGCTTGACGGTCGTCTGAATCCAGACCAAATTCAATCTTCAGGACTCGATCCAGACCAACAGACTTCTCCAGTTTGAAACGAGGCAAACTGTTTCCCGGCAAACGCCGTTCATGGCGGTCAGCTGGAGCCAAAACAAACGTCTGGAGATGTTGGTCTGCTTAGGACACATGTGTCAAAGTCAAGGCCCGGGGGCCAGATCCGGCCCTCCGGGTAATTCTATCCGGCCCTCCAGATCATTTTATTTCATTGTTATTAATGACCCAATGCCCCACAATCTTGCGCTTATTTTTAACTTATATAATTTTGACAGAATATATTTTTATGGAGAGTAAAATATTGAAAGTTATTTAAGTTGATTTATTCTGGAATAATATTCCTGCCTTTTTATTATTCATAATTATGTTAAAAAGTTGCAGTTTTAAAGTTTTAAAGCATGGCATTTTGATAGCTTTTTGGACTATTTCCTGGGATATTTTAGGCTATTTTGGAGTTTAGCTAATATTCAGCTACATGTTTGGCTAATTTAGATTTTTTTTTTTAAGTAGAAGTTTTTTAGATTGTTTTGGAGTTAGGATAATAATTACACGCTAGATATTTTGGCTAATTTAGTTTTTTTTTTCAGTTTTTAAGGCTAGTTTGAAGATTAGCTATTATTTTAATTTTTTTGTTGTTTTTTGAGTTAATTTGGCATTTAGCTAAAATGTTACCTGGTTATCAGCTTCCGTATTTTCAGCTATCAATTTCAGCATCTTCAACTCTCAGAACTTAAAGTTTTATCCTGTTCGGCCCGCGACTTAAGGTGTGTTTTGGATTTTGGCCCCTTGTGCGATCGAGTTTGACACCCCTGGCTTAGGAGGAGGAAACCTGCATCCAGCAGCTGATGTTTCAGGAACAGATCAGTTTGTTCTGGTTCCTCTGACAGCTCTCAGTTCATCACAAAACATCTCAAAAGATCCAGAAAAATGGAAGCTTCCCTCTGAACCTCCAAGCTCTCTGATCGTCAGCATCTTCATGTTCTGGAGCCGAGCAGCTCGGTGGAGTCTGGAGTGGAGGCTCCAGTCTGTGAGGTCGCAGCATTCAAAGTTCTGAAGAAGTGGAGCGGCGCTCCCAGGATGACCGACTTCTGACGGCGAGGCCGGAGGAGGCTGGAGCTGATCTGAGGGTCAACCGGTTGTGAGGAGCAACACGATCCTCAGATCCTCAACGGATTCGACGAGAAAGAAGCTTTTATTTTGAAAACTGGAGGGTTTAACAGAAGTCTGTGAAATCAGGGATCCATTATTCAAATATGTTTATTTAAAATAATGTTAAATAGAGAAACATTAAAACCTAAAGCATCAATCACTGAATGAATAAAAGTTTTATTTCCCAGATTAAAGACAGTTTTTATGTTATTTATGGTCCCGAGCTTCAAATCAGAGGAAAACCTAAATGCACTCTGCCTCCTGAAACATTTCTATTCCACATTTGCATTTCCATTAGCGGATAGACTCATGCGGCGGGTGAGAGCAGGAAGTTCTCGCTTCACCGTGAAGCCTCTGAGTGCTAACAAACAAAAACCCTGAAGGTTTATTAACGCTTTTTAGCAACCGAGTGACAGAAAACAAGTCAAATGTCATCAGAAGAAACTCTGCAGGCCAGACCAGAATGTGCTAATGTCTCGTGGAAAGACTGGAAATGATGGAGTCAGTTTACATTTTAGAGTTTATTTTAATGTGTTCACAGGAAACGAGTTTCTTTATACGTCTGAAGGATCTTTACATCCTCTGACTTTGATTGTTTTGGTTCCTTTTTTATGTCAATCAATGCATAGAAAATAAAGAAATGAGACACGCGGGAGTTCTAATGTCCACAGGACAGAACTGATCAGAACCGGGTCCAGATCTACCAGACAAAACTCAGACTGTGAGGAAGGGGGGGGGTGTTCTTAAAAACAATCATGTTTTTGTTGATAATTAAGGAAACATGTGTTTGTAGTTTTCTTTAAGGCTCGGTTTACATGATCAACCTTTAAAAACAAGAACATTTAGTCTGATTGTCGAGTGCTGTCTCGTTGTCATGAGATATCCTCCTGTTGGTTGAATAATTATAACTGAGAAACATCAAAGGTGAACTTTGAGTTTAGAATTGAGTGTGAAGCTGTTATGAATCAGAATCATCTATGACGGAGAAAAATATAAAGGATTAAATGTAGAAATAAAACAGAATCCAGAATTTATTAGAATATTTGATCTAAACTCCACAAACATTCATATACAAATAAACATAATCTCATACTTTTTGAGCTTAAAAATGTAATAAACTAGAATCTGTTGGATTCTGATCCGAGTTTCTGCCTCCGGAGCAGCAGCTCTCGTGTCCGTCAGCAGCAGGACTGATCATCATCAGGATCAGGTCCAGTGTTAAGGGTCAACACAGCCACACCCCAGAGGCCGTCCAGCAGCTCCATCAGCACTTTTGAAGTCTGTCTTGGAACACAAGACAGTATAATTTACGTACTACTTTAAAAACATGGGTAAAAAGTACGACGGAGTATTAGGGTCACCTAAAA
Organism: Oryzias javanicus; assembly: GCA_003999625.1. Lineage (NCBI taxonomy): Eukaryota > Metazoa > Chordata > Actinopteri > Beloniformes > Adrianichthyidae > Oryzias > Oryzias javanicus. The sequence goes on from CM012446.1 coordinate 1,196,064, forward strand.
AAAAAAAAAAAAAAAAAGTAATATTACAAGTTTTTTTCTCGTAGATATACGACTTTAAATCTCGTAATGTATTAAAGTCGAGGGGAGTCTACATTCCAGCGAATTTAAGCCGTGAACTGAAGCAGACCGACCAAACTGTGAAAAGGTAAACTGAATGTTTAAAATATTTCAAATATTTGGAAGTTCCTTTATTTGATTTACAGTGTATTAATGTTTTATTGGTTGATGCTGCTTGCAGGATCTCTGCAGATCCCGTTGATGAAGCGGTCCATATCCTCCAGCTGTCCACTTCAGTCATTTCTTCCTCTGACAGACCAGATCTCCTCCAACTCTGTGATGCTTCCGTCTGAAGAGGACCAGTTTTTGGAATTTTCAATGTTCTTGTGCTAACGTTGTCATTTCTCAATGTTGTTTTGTGTCGAGACGGGACGTTTCATTTGGGGAAGGAGGCGTCCGGAGCTCTGTTTACATTCTCTTTTGGTTTCTGAGCATGACAGAGACATGACGTAAGGTGGAGAAAGGAAATGAAAGATGTAATAAAGTGATGATCCTGATGAACGTGTATCTCTGAGCTCTTTATTTTACATATGAAACTCCGCACTGTTGTGTATTGAAGTTAGCTGTTTAAGAACTGCATTACCCAGAAGGCCAAGCGACTGGTCACATGTTCGGTGCACGGCAAGTGGTAAGCAGATGAGCGCTAGTCATGCACAGTGCAGCAGTAAGAAGAGACTGTTAATAAAAAGTCTGTTTAACACAATAATAGCGCCTCTTTTGCTTACTTGAAGATACGCAAGACAACACACGCACTACCGAACCCGGAAATAATTTGATTTTGAATCACCAAAAGGTTCAGAATTTCTTTGCTTTTAACACCGATCTGGACATAATCTACACCAGATTCTCCACGTCTTTCATCTTCAAGCACGGCTCTGATAAACAGACAACTTTGGTTCTTTTCTCATTAAATTACGACTTTAAATCCCGTAGATTTACACGTTTTTTTCTCATAAATTTACGACTTTAAAAGTTGTAAATTTAACCTATGACTTTTAAAGTCATAAATATACGACTTTATTCTCATAATTTAGCAGTTACGACTTTTTTCTCGTAAATTTACGAGATTTAAAGTCGTATATCTACGAGAAATACTGACCCTAATACTCCGTCGTAAAAAAGTGAACAATATGCCGGGGGTTTTTTTTTACAGGCTGAAACAGAAAAACTTCCTTTTTTTTGTTTTTATGACTCTTTCTTTGCAGGAGCCCAGATTCATGGACGATTTCCTTGACTTGGAGCAGAAAGTTAGCATTTTCCTTCCTCATGAGAATATCTTAATATATCTGCCTTCTTTACCAGTGTTTTCTGGTGTGGTGTGGGGTGGGGTGGGGGTGCCGTGGCGGCGTCCATTGTTATCCGCTGAAGGGAGGTGAGAACCGGAGCTGTTGTCTGGAGTCGACTTACCTTTTCTCATTACTGCCAGGATTCTGTGCAGCTTATTTAAAGTGTGGTGGCCTTGATGCTTCAAGTAATTAGATTTTTTCATTTATCATCTTCACGGCGAGGAAAGGAAAAAGCGCCGGAACAAAGGCCTGACTAAAACTCTGCACAAAGACTCCGTAATGATCCCTGATCGTGCAGAGACGCTGAGGACAGTTTGACTTTCTGTGCAGCTTCGGCTGTGAAGTGAGACACAAAGGAGCTTCAAAGTGGAGGGCTGTGAAGGATGAGCTCCACATAAAAGACTGAAGTGACCACAAACGCCTCGTTTCAAGGCTCTAATTAGACGGGTCCAGCCTGGAAGGACAGATGCTGGTGCGGTGCGGGGACTCCAGGAAAACCCGGGTTCACGTTCACCAAACATCATTAAGAATGATCCTGGGATGGAGTCTGGATTCAGCATGAATGGAGATTATGTCTGCATTCATAAATGTGAGTAAAGGTGAACCCCAGAGCTCTGAACTCGGCTCTGTTCACATTTTTATTATAACTCTATTAAAAGTATAAAGAAAAACAATTTCTGCTCAGAATCTTTCAACTTTCCAGTTATTTGTTTATGAATATTAATGTAGAAGAGACGCTAAAGAATGAAACATGTAAACTTTGTTTGATCAGTTTTAGCTTTTCTCTCATTTCCAGAAGATTTTATGAGATTTAAGTTCGACAGAATCACACAGATATAACAGCTAAATGTCAATATGAACCCAGATGTTGATCATAAATACTCTAGATCAATCCAAAGGTTCTAAAGTTACATTTAAATCCAAATTGAATCCTAGTCTTGAATGTGTTCTACTTGTTAAACATAAATGTTTCTCTAAATATTAACGATTAAATAAAACGTTTAAATATTTTGTCAAACTTACAGACTTCTGGGTCAAAGTCATTTTTAAGAATAGAATTCTGATTTGGAAGAAGTTTTCCTTAAAAAGTAACAGAGAGGGTTTTGGGAGAAGTTTGATCCAGCCGGATTACAGATCTGCTCACAGGTGGAGGTGTGTCCGTTTACTCTGAACTGCTCGCTTCCTGTAATGGCGGTGGGCGGGACTGTCCTGATGAATTTTCAGACAATGTCAGCGCTCGCCATCCTAGAAAATCCATGTGGGCCTCCATCCCATAATGAAATAATGATCTGTTTCCTGGTTGTTGGATGTTCAATAAGTCTGATCTGCAGAGATCCACGCTGATCCCCCACCAGAAAAGATCACTTTTCTCCAAAAACAACAAATAATTACCATTTTCTCTCTTAATTTGCATTTTTTCAGTTTTATTTCTCTGATCGTACAGATGCACAGCTGAAGGTGTTAATCACTTCTAAAGAAAATGATGATAATAAAGTTAAAGAACAACAAACACTAACAATAATAACATAAACAACAAAAACAAAATGAAATACAACTTCTCTTTCCAAACGTCTCATTCTGGATCCCAAAAACACAAGCTATGCTTGTTCTCCTGATAGGTCTGAGGCCGGCAGGTGTGGGCGTGGCTTAATGCAAGGATTTCAGGACTTCTTTTATGGGCGTGGTCTGTTTAGAAATGTTCTGTACTATAATGAGTTTAACTTTAGAACTGATGCTTTCATGATGATTTAACCATAAAATTTAGGTTTTTATGTCATTTATTTATAATTTTATCTGTAATTCTTTATAATATTTGTTTTCATTGTTCTTTGATCTTTTACTGTACGGAGTCTTCTTTAACCTAAATCATTTTAAGGCACTATATTAAGTTATAAAACTTTAACTTAGTTTAAAGATTTAGGTTTAAAAATGCAGTAAATGTTATAAAAGTTTCATCGTATCTAAACTTTTACAGCCTTTTTAATCATTTTGTCACTTTTAAACTTCATATTAGACTTCTTACCTGATGACACGTCTTCATAAGTGAGAGCTTCATAATTCTGATGAAGAGTTTTGTGACCTGTTGCTCCTCACGCCGGTCTCTCTGTAGTAAACTAGAACAAAACTCCAACAATCAGCTGTTCTTTAGCGTAAACGAGCTCTGACCAGGAAATGCTCAGAAACAGGAAGAACAGGAAGTTTCTCCTCCAATCACGCTGAGCGGACGCATCTCCTCCCTTTGGTCTTTGGAGAGCGCACCAGAGGTCATCTGCTCATGGTCCTCAGGAGTTCTTCCGACCTGCTGGATCTGCATCCCAACAACCTGTAGAGCAACAAATCCTAAATCTTTTCACAGGAAGTGAATTTTGAGCAACGACCTCCTGAATTGAAGGCGCTCCCGTTCCTTTTCGCCGCGCTCTCCGCCTCGCTCACATTGTTGTCCGTTTGGCTGTAAAGGATTACAGCAGTCTCGCTGTAATTAGTTGTGGCATAATGAACATTTGGCCCTGTGGCGAGGAATAATTAAGCTGCACTTTGTGGTGATCGGTAACGAGGTGACAAGGCCAGAAAACCTCCTGAGTTCACCAATACTCCTACTTAATGGGATTCATTACACTGCTGAACTTATTTCTCAGCACACAGTAAATGAATTATGTATCCCTGCATGTACTATATGTAAATAATTCAGCCCGCCGCGTGTCACTTTCAACCCGCATGCAGCTTCAGAGCTGAGGAGGCGGGGTCATTAGTGTCAAACAATCATGTTTGGTTTCACGCTTTATTAGGTGGCGCCTGGTGAGCCGGCGGCGGCGCTGACGGCTCCGCCCTCAAGGGTGGAGATGCTGCTGGAGTCGGGTCGGAACCGGGACCCACCGTGGAAACGGCATCGTCCAGGATGACCTTTAGTCCTCAGTTTATTCCTTTCATTTACAAACAGATTTTCTTTAACATCAAGATTAATAAATGAGGGCATAAAGGTCCGTAACCATGGTGACCATGCATTGGATGCATGGACTAACGATGTGGCTAATATCACGATTACTCACGACTTTGTTGACTGTTAAAATAGTCGATAAATAATTAAATAGTCGAACCATTTGTTGGTTTAAGTCCTTGATGCTGACTGTCAAGCAGGGAGGCTCTGGGTCCCATTTTTAGTCTTTGGTATGACTCAGCCGGGAGTTGAACTCACGACCTTCCAGTCTGAGGGTGGACGCTCTACCACAGGACCCCAGAGTATCACGAACAGAATGATATGCACCAAATATCAAAATCGTGGAGCGCTCAGTGAACCCGTCCAGAGAAAGTGTTCATCAACATTTTTCTATGGGCGTGCTGCGGGTAATTGGTCGTAGTGAACACTTATGCGATACGTCAGGGGAAGAATGAGTTTGAGTCGACATCGTGCACAGCATTGAGGAGCCAGCACTCACACATTACTCGTGTTATTAGTCTGTAACTTCCTTCATCCTTACCAACACTTCACAGAACGCTCACCACAATGGTACGTTCCGTTAAGGGGGTCGTATGAGACACACGTGAAGATGCAGCCGCTCCTCTACAACCATCCCTGAATTCTGCTTACAAGTGGGAACAAAAACCACATCAGAGTTCTGCCGTTTGAGCTGAATCGACCGAGATGAACGCGTTACACGACATGAACACGTGTTTGTGCTGGAGCATCCTCCCGTGTGCGTCTGCCTTCATTTGATCCAGCAGAGAAAACAAAATGAGTTGTTGTCATTCAACCAGGAGGTTGTCTGGTTTCTGTCTGACGATCCGGACAGAACCGACGTGAAGCCGAGCCGACGGGAGAGCTGACATTTCAGGAGGAATCTGAGGATCCTCTGAAGTTCTTCTGTGGGGTTATCAAACCAGGTCAGACCCCGAGGGACGAAGCTTCCCAGGACCTTGAAAATGGACACCTTCATCTTCGTATGTGAAACGCTTTCTCTGAAGTGAACATTTGAAAGGTTTTTGTGCATATTTAATTCTGTCTTGAAAGTTCAAACTGGTCAGCGGGCATCTGTGATTCCATTTCCCCGGGTCCGGTTCAGGCTCTGCAGAGTTTCATATCTTTGCTATGAAATGCAACAACTCACTCCACATAATTCGCCCGCGCGGCAGGACGGCGGTGCTTAATAACACTGCATACACAGACGCTAACAGTGGATTATTTTCAGGGACACGACCTCGGGCTGCGTCCATTCAGAGGACCGGATGAGCCAAAAATCCCCCGAAACCAGCAGGAAGTGGCGGTGGCGGCGGTCCAGGTCTGGCAGAACATCAGCAGCAGAGCGTGTGCCCGCGATTATCCATCAGTCCAGGTCAACGGCTGCAGCAAACAACCGATTCTCAGCGTTTGGGGCTGCGGACGACCAGCAAACGGTCGAACATCAACCCTCTGCGCGTGGCGCTTCCTGTTACGCTGATGTTGTTTTCAGATCTTTGTTTCATTTTGTTCAGGATTCTTCCTTCTTCAGCTTTCATGTTTATGCCAATTAAACGGATTCTTTCAATCACACTAATTAATCGGCGTTTGAACGATCCGAACAAGCGCGGCTTCCTTTCCAGCGGCGCCTCCTCATTTATTTCCCCGGATAAAGCCGCTTTTGTGAGTCGGAGCGGGATGAAATAACTCCCCCCTGATGGATATTTTTGGTGGTAAATGACGACTTTTCTCTGCCTCTAATGTGCCGTACCTTCCTTGACACTGCTCCGTGCAACCAGTCAAATTGACTTTTGAATTATGTCAAAAATGCTGAAGATGAAAGACTGCTTTGAAAGTAGCAGTGAAAGAAATCAAATCTTTCAGGCGGCGTTTGGAACACGGACGAGGCGCCGCCAGATCAAAATTCGATCAAACAAAAACATTTTTCTCTGTTTTTGATTCTGATTAGACCTTCTCTTCTGACAGCCACTGGAGTAATTGTGAAAGTAATGAGATAGTAGCAGTTTTTTATGCCTTCTCTTCCCTTTCAAATAATAAAAAGATGATGAAAACAGCCGTGACTGCAGGAAGACGCGTTGCTGGGTGGGAACAGGACTTCAAAAGGAATGATAAGCAAATGAAGCAGAGCTTTCATTCTGAATTAAGTCCACCAGCAGCTTTAATCAAATTGTTTCAGAAGAATCAAACTACAAACAGAAACACAGAGAGGAGAGACGAGCCGAGTGCTGTTCCAGAACTGAGACCTGTTCTCCAACGTTCCTGGTTGATGTTCTGACCTTCAGACCCCGGCGTCTGTTTTAACCGTCCAAGAGGACTCAAAGAAATCACCTTCTGGGACCCGTGTCCAGGTGTCTCTGACTGAAGAGGTCCAGCCAGGTAAAGGTAGAGCTGTAATACACCATGCAGATTGATTGAAAAGGAGTGGGAAGACTCTACATTCCAAACGGAGGACGTGAAGTCACCGGTCAACCTGTGAAGCAGGTCTTTGGACAGAACCTACACACATGAGAACATGGAAACAGAAAGTCCCCAGCTGGGGTTTGAACCAGGACCGCATCACTGTGAGATGAGAGTGCTGACCACTACACACAATGCTGCTACTTTGGTCCAGTCTTAACACTTGAAACCAGACCTTTGTGCAGAAAGAAAACAATGGGATGGCTTGCAAACAGATCCATTATCAGGAGCTTTGCAGACCTCCAGGAAACAAAAGACAGACCTTGCAGACTAAAATCTGCTGAAGCTCCAACATAACAAATGCAGACCTCTGGCTCTCTGCCTAATGACCTCCAGCTCCAGACCTCCAGCTCCAGCTGCAGACCTCCAGCTCCAGACCTTCAGCTGCAGACCTCTAGCTCCAGACCTCCAGCTGCAGACCTCCAGCTGCAGACCTCCAGCTCCAGACCTCTAGATCCAGACCTCCAGCTACAGACCTCCAGCTCCAGACCTCCTGCTCCAGACCTCTATCTCCAGACCTCCAGCTACAGACCTCCAACTCCAGCTGCAGACCTCTAGCTCCAGACCTCTAGATCCAGACCTCCAGCTACAGACCTCCAGCTCCAGACCTCCTGCTCCAGACCTCTAGCTCCAGACCTCCAGCTACAGACCTCCAGCTCCAGACCTCCTGCTCCAGACCTCTAGCTCCAGACCTCCAGCTACAGACCTCCAACTCCAGCTGCAGACCTCTAGCTCCAGACCTCCAGCTCCAGACCTACAGCTGCAGACCTCCAGCTCCAGCTGCAGACCTCCAGCTCCAGACCTCCAGCTGCAGACCTCCAGCTCCAGACCTCCAGCTGCAGACCTCCAGCTCCAGCTGCAGACCTCCAGCTGCAGACCTCCAGCTGCAGACCTCCAACTGCAGACCTCCAACTGCAGACCTCCAGCTGCAGACCTCCAGCTAAAGACCTCCAGCTAAAGACCTCCAGCTCCAGACCTCCAGCTGCAGACCTCCAGCTCCAGACCTCCAGCTCCAGACCTCCAGCTGCAGACCTCCAGCTCCAGACCTCCAGCTGCAGACCTCCAGCTGCAGACCTCCAGCTGCAGACCTCCAGCTCCAGACCTCCAGCTCCAGACCTCCAGCTGCAGACCTCCAGCTGCAGACCTCCAGCTCCAGACCTCCAGCTGCAGACCTCCAACTGCAGACCTCCAGCTCCAGACCTCCAGCTCCAGACCTCCAGCTCCAGACCTACAGCTGCAGACCTCCAGCTGCAGACCTCCAGCTGCAGACCTCCAACTGCAGACCTCCAGCTCCAGACCTCCAGCTGCAGACCTCCAACTGCAGACCTCCAACTGCAGACCTCCAGCTGCAGACCTCCAGCTCCAGACCTACAGCTGCAGACCTCCAACTGCAGACCTCCAGCTCCAGACCTCCAACTGCAGACCTCCAGCTCCAGACCTACAGCTGCAGACCTACAGCTCCAGACCTACAGCTGCAGACCTCCAGCTCCAGACCTCCAGCTGCAGACCTCCAGCTCCAGACCTACAGCTGCAGACCTCCAGCTCCAGACCTACAGCTGCAGACCTCCAGCTGCAGACCTCCAGCTCCAGACCTCCAGCTCCAGACCTACAGCTGCAGACCTCCAACTGCAGACCTCCAGCTGCAGACCTCCAGCTGCAGACCTCCAGCTCCAGACCTCCAGCTGCAGACCTCCAGCTCCAGACCTCCAGCTGCAGACCTCCAGCTCCAGACCTACAGCTGCAGACCTCCAGCTCCAGACCTACAGCTGCAGACCTACAGCTCCAGACCTACAGCTGCAGACCTCCAGCTCCAGACCTCCAGCTGCAGACCTCCAGCTCCAGACCTCCAGCTGCAGACCTCCAGCTGCAGACCTCCAGCTCCAGACCTCCAGCTCCAGACCTCCAGCTGCAGACCTCCAGCTGCAGACCTCCAGCTCCAGACCTCCAGCTCCAGACCTCCAGCTACAGACCTCCAGCTCCAGACCTCTAGCTCCAGACCTCCAGCTCCAGACCTCTAGCTCCAGACCTCCAGCTCCAGATCTATAGATCCAGACCTCTAGCTCCAGACCTCCAGCTCCAGACCTACAGCTCCAGACCTACAGCTGCAGACCTCCAGCTCCAGACCTCCAGCTGCAGACCTCCAGCTCCAGACCTCCAGCTGCAGACCTCCAGCTGCAGACCTCCAGCTCCAGACCTCCAGCTCCAGACCTCCAGCTGCAGACCTCCAGCTGCAGACCTCCAGCTCCAGACCTCCAGCTCCAGACCTCCAGCTACAGACCTCCAGCTCCAGACCTCTAGCTCCAGACCTCCAGCTCCAGACCTCTAGCTCCAGACCTCCAGCTCCAGATCTATAGATCCAGACCTCTAGCTCCAGACCTCCAGCTCCAGACCTCCAGCTCCAGACTTCCAGCTCCAGACCTCCAGCTCCAGATCTATAGATCCAGACCTCTAGCTCCAGACCTCCAGCTCCAGACCTCCAGCTCCAGACCTCCAGCTCCAGACCTCCAGCTCCAGACCTCCAGCTCCAGACCTCCAGCTCCAGACCTCCAGCTACAGACCTCCAGCTCCAGACCTCTAGCTCCAGACCTCCAGCTCCAGACCTCTAGCTCCAGACCTCCAGCTCCAGACCTCTAGCTCCAGACCTCCAGCTCCAGACCTCCAGCTGCAGACCTCCAGCTCCAGACCTCTAGCTCCAGACCTCCAGCTCCAGACCTCCAGCTGCAGACCTCCAGCTCCAGACCTCCAGCTGCAGACCTCCAGCTGCAGACCTCCAGCTCCAGACCTCCAGCTGCAGACCTCCAGCTGCAGACCTACAGCTCCAGACCTACAGCTGCAGACCTCCAGCTCCAGACCTCCAGCTGCAGACCTCCAGCTCCAGACCTCCAGCTGCAGACCTCCAGCTGCAGACCTCCAGCTGCAGACCTCCAGCTCCAGACCTCTAGCTCCAGACCTCCAGCTCCAGACCTCCAGCTGCAGACCTCCAGCTGCAGACCTCCAGCTCCAGACCTCTAGCTCCAGACCTCCAGCTCCAGACCTCCAGCTCCAGACCTCCAGCTACAGACCTCCAGCTCCAGACCTCTAGCTCCAGACCTCCAGCTCCAGACCTCTAGCTCCAGACCTCCAGCTCCAGACCTCCAGCTCCAGACCTCCAGCTCCAGACCTCCAGCTGCAGACCTCCAGCTCCAGACCTCTAGCTCCAGACCTCCAGCTCCAGACCTCCAGCTGCAGACCTCCAGCTCCAGACCTCCAGCTTCAGACCTCCAGCTCCAGACCTTCAGCTCCAGACCTCCAGCTCCAGACCTCCAGCTGCAGACCTCCAACTGCAGACCTCCAGCTCCAGACCTCCAGACAGCTGCAGCTCTTCACAGTTGTTAGGTGGGATTTGGGACGCCCAGTTTGTCGGTTCAGCTTCTCAGAGCTGATGGGGGGGGCATGCATCTCTGTCCTCAGCCAACACCTCTGCTGGGTTGCATCAGGCCCAGTTTGTTTGATGATGATGATGAGGATGGGATCTGGTTCATGGGGTTTGAAGGGGTGACAGGGAAACCCAGCGGGGTGTCGGGACCCTTTATTGAAGCTGATGCTGAGGACACAAAGCATGAAGATCAAAGCGAAGCAAAACTGCAGCAGACGCGAGGCGAGGATCCGCCTGTGACGAAGGCAAAGTGATGGCTGAGCATTAGTCTATTTCCATCCGATCCGGTTAACCGGAGAGCTGCCATTACTCATGTCCTAACAGCCTGTAATGGAATTTCCCTCCGATGAGCAAAAGGTTGTCAGGCGGCTTCCTGCAGATCAGAAAAACAGCTCGGTGACCCAAATCCCAGCAGGAGGAGACGGGAGACCAGAGCAGAAGAAACACAAGACGATTCCAAACAAGATGCAGAGTTAGACCCGGTTCTGTTATCAATCGCAGCAGAGGAAACCTGCAGCTTTAAAACAAAGAAAACTAGTTTTAAATACAAGTTTGAAAGTTCTTTTTTACAGATGTTTGAAGAAAAATAACCTATGGGGAGAAGATAAACAATAAACAACAGTGGTCCCAGGACAGAGCCTTGGGGCACACCTGTTGAGACGGGAAAGGTGGAGGAAGAAAATGATTTAGGAGGTGAAAACCAGACTGAAGTTGTTCGTATTAGTTATTGGAGGAAAGATCAGAATGGAGCTGAGCAGAAACAGTTTTTTTTTTTTTGAGTATTTTGGAAATGAATGGGAGATTTGATTTGGGACGGAAATGATTTAAGTCAGTTGGATCTAAACCAGATTTGTGTTTAAATCAGAGTTACAGCCCAGTGGGGACAATGCCAGAGGTGAGAGAGGAACAACTGTTGGTGATGAGAGGAGATAACAGAGGAGAGCAGACTTCACCAAACATGGTGGTGTAGGGTCAGGTGGACAGGATGAGAGTTTAGATTTTTGGATCAGCTCTGAGGTTTGATCAACTGAGGGTCGGTCAAAAAATGAGAATAGTGAGTTGGGGTAAATAAGATCGGGGTAGTTGAGTTTATCCCGTCCCTATGAGACCACCTGTAATGGGTGCCCATGGACTGCAACCTTGTCGTGGTTGGGGGGCTTGCGTGTCTCGAGGACCTGGATAGCTATGCTGGCTGGAGCTTTATGCTCCTGGTAGGGTCTCCCATGCCAGACAGATTGAAGGGTAGAGGCCAGACCAAGAGCAGTCCACTGGCCCTCCAGGTTGGGGGTTTGGCACAGGGCTAACCACCCGGTCCTATAAAACCCAACATGGTTACGGTGAAGAATGATGCAGAATCCTGTGGTGTAGAGGTGAGGAGAGAGAGAGAGTTGGGGAGTTTGTTACATGTGGAAGAAGAGAAAACAGGATCTTGGAGTTTCCTTCATTTGAGCTCATCAGACCAGATCAATGATTGGCTGTTGAGATGGATTCTTCATAACACAGTAGATGGTTTGAGAACATTTCTTTATGAACAGGGAGACCAGCTTTTGTAAAGTCTTTCAAGTTGACGACTTTTGACGACTTCTATCAAACAATCATTTAAGTGACATACTTCATGACGATTGGCTGATGGGACGTTTTTGTCGATTTTCGATTACTCATGATCCACCCACACTTCAGTCGACGCACTAGACCAGGACTGGGTCACTCCAGGCCTCGAGGGCCACAGTGTCTGCATGATTTCCAGATATCCAATCATGACTGATTACCTGGTTCAGGTGTGTCCAGCCAGTTAAAACATGCCCGAGCAGGTATGTTGGAAGACATGCAGGAAACATTTTCAGAAACTTTTGAGCTTTTGCTGTAGAAATGCTCACGCATCATCACACTCCCACCACCATGTTTCTCACTAAACGTCTGTGTCCGTTTGCTGAAAAACTTCCTTCAATCAAGATGTGAGGTCTGAGAAAGACAGAGAAACGAGCTTCACGTCCCTGAAGGAACTGGAGGGTTCCTGGTTGCTGCAGACATATCTAAAGGAGCTCCTTCCTCTTCCTCCATCTGGCTCTGCGTGGTTTTTCTGCGTCTCCCTCTGAGCGTGAGGGCTGCAATTACAGAGCACGCCGAATGTGATTCATTTACTTTCTATTTCCAGCCGCAGCCTGCATGCTCACACCTTCAGCGCGGTGACATTTCTGTAAATGCACTAGAAGAAGAAGAAGAAGAAGCCCTGCAGAAGAACCTCCAAGCTCAGAGATCAGACAAATGGAGCTCAAATGACCTGAAAAACGCTTCTGTTTAATACCGTAGCGGGACCTTTGAGATTTGGGCCTTCTGCTGTTCCGTCTGCAGACGGGTAACAGCATTGTTAGCTAACACTAACGGATGGTTCACGGCTGACGAGCGATGCTAATGGGGAGGAGGCTAATTGTAGTCGGCTGGTCACGACTGTGACGAATGTCTCTGGCAGGAAAATGAACTTTATTCTTAAATTACAGCCCCTCTGTGGCGGACGCGCCTGTCCTATTATGTGCTAATTAGCAGGCGCTGGGGACGTTTTAGCTAACGAGCCCGGGATAATTTTAACCCTCCACGAGGCTGCGGAGACGCACGCAGCGCGATGCACGGCCCTGTACAGCCGCAACGCCAGCATATGGCTGCGCTTCCAGAAAACAGCTGCGCACACACACGCTCACGCGTTCGCCGGCTCCCAGCATGCACCAGCTTAGCTGCCGCTGCGCTAATTGGCTTGATGTGGTTCTGAAAATAGTATCCGTACAATCCCCCGTCTGCCTTCAGAAAAGATCGTGCCCTTTCAATTCAGAGTCCCAGCAGGCTGTCAATAGGAAAGGGGGGGGGGGCTTTAAGGTGCTTTTCTCTTTCCTGGGCGTTCGTCGTCCCTGCTCGCCACGCGGCGATCCGCTGTGATGAGTACGGTCCGATCACAGCGGCGGCCGCGTTCTCACACCTGGAACCAGGAAAAAGACCTTCGCAGGTTCTCCATCTTTAAATTCACAAACGATTTTTACAAAACACAGTTTCAGATATTCCTCCTAACAAGAAAACCATGCAGGTTGAATCACAGGAGTTCTTAATCAAATACTCACTTAAAACTCTCCTAGACTAGAGCCGATGTTCTTCTGAGAGGAGAAGAGAAGCTTGTTTTTGGAAAAATCCTCCATCAAATCCCTCCGGCTGGAGCTGGATTGATCTTCCCAGACTCTGGGCTGTGCTGCAGATGAAGATGCTGTTTCATCCTTTTAGTTTGTTTGTTTATCACACTCAACATGTGTGATGCTGAACTCTAAAAATCCATTTTACAAGTTTCAGACTGGGTTTGGTTCAGATCCTCCTCGCTTCCCTCTGGACTGCTGGGTCAGCACCACAGATGCTTTTGTCTGATAGTCCGTTTTGTTAAGAAAACAGACGCGTTAGAGATGTTTTTTCTTTTGGCAGTAAAGCTTGTTTTGGTGCATTCAGGCAGATCCAGGAACCTGGAAACCTCTCAGCAGACAGCGGAGGAAGATGAGGGCCTTCACTCTTCCTCTCCTGCTTTCAGGACCATCACTTCACACCAGCAGTTCTTGGTCGCAGATGTTCATCTTGTTTGAAAATTCTGAGGGTCCCTGAATGCATCTCCATTGCTAGAGAATTGAGTACATGTGTGCAGGACGGGCGTGTCTAAATAGAGGGTCAGCGGTGATGAGAGAGACCCAGGACACGAGGAGCCTTCTTCAGAAGTTGGAGATGATCTGTCTGCTGGAGCTACACGAGAGCGCCATCGGCGGGAACTACATGCAGCTGGAGGATCCAGCGCCAAACCACGGTCGGAGAGGAAACGACGACTACCAGCATAGGGGTGTGGCCCCTCTGACACAGATTTTTTTTTTTTTGGCAAACCCCAGGAGGGATTTCTTCAGCTTCAGATCCAAAAGAACCTCCTGTTTTACACAGAGTGAACTCAAACCAGGAGAAAGTGTGAACATGCTGTCATTGAACCTTCTTCCCGACCGCAGCAGAAGCCAATAGAGTCATCCTCAGTCCTTTAACTTCTGCTGAACCGTTCTAGAGGATTCATCCTCCCTGTCAGCTGAATCACATCTGGTGCCTGTAGCTGCATGTCAGATGGTTGCTATGGAATTATCCTTAAAGTAGAGACACGAGAACGGCTTAACTTCTACATCGATTCAGGACTTGCAAAAAGTCAAATAGTTGCTCTGGACTGTCGTCTTTGTTTCATCAAATAGTGTTCTCGTCAAACTGATTCACTTTCATTTTCTTTACTGTCATGAAAACTTCCGTTTCTCTGAGATTTGCTCGCCGCAGTCGAAGGTTTCCCGCCGTCATGAATACCACGGCTGATGTTAAACAATCAGCATTGAACAGCCCCCCCCCCCCCCCCACGCCCTCCTCCCACCCTCCATTTATGTCCATATTTAAAAACCTGCAGAAAGCTCAAACTGATGCCAGGAGCCGGAGAGAGCCGCCGATGTCGCCAGACGGCCCCATCGATCCACCAGCCGGGGAGTCCCGCTTCCCCAGGCCCCGCCCACCATAACCTTTCCTGCCACTGGCCGACAGCTCCATCAGTCAGGGTGAGTGACGGCTGCGGCGGGCGCTCGCCGCTGATCAATAGCATGGATTTCCTCCTCTCAGACGGCCTGTTATGACATGTGATGGTGAGATGGTTCATATTCCTCCATGAGAGATGGATGCTCGCTCGCTCGCTCGCTCAGGGAGGGGGGCGGGATCAATGTGGGCGTCTGTTGTCTTATCACTGTTGTTGATCAATAACACTTTGGAGGGGGGGGGTGATGGATCGCACACAGAGGGACTCCCCTGTAAAGATGAGGAATCCCAATCTGATTTCATTGTAGAGATCCACTTGATCCCAGAGATTCAGATTATCCATGGGATCTGCTAATCCCTCGGATTGAATAGAGTAAAAAGTAGATCATTAATGTGCAGGAATCTGGTGGCTTGTGTTAAAAAATGGCCGTTCAGAGCAGTGACGGCCTCTGGAGAGAAACCGTTTGAGTCCGTTTGTTCTGGCCGGTACCGACTAAGCAGCAGATTGAAAACGGGACATTTCAGAATCTTTCTGGTTCTGTTGAGGCAGCAGGAGTCCAGAGATGGATGATAGAGGGGGTCAACAACCTTATGGTAGTAAGAGAAACAGAGAAACAATTCTCTCCATCCATTTTCATAACCGTCTGCATCCCTTCCAGGGTCAGTGGGTTGCTGGAGCCTATCCTCTGCTCCCCCAGACATGTCACTAGTCTGCTGCAGAGCCTCACACATATCCAGGGAGAATTTACAGACACCAAGAAATCTATGAAGCAGGGATTTGAACATGCTAACCACTACACCACCATGCACACTTTAAACTGAGTCAGGAGGAATCTTTTTCTATTAACCGTTGATGCAAACATGCAGGTGAGTGACTCGACTTTCATTTATTGGAGGTTTTGTTTCTCTTGTTCAACAGTTTGATGGTTTGAATTTTTTCAGTTTAATAAAATCATCAAAGAAAGAAAAATGATTTTTTTCTGATTGTTTTTATCAAACTGAAACTCAGCAGAAACCGTCTCAGTACGGACGGATGGAAGTCTGTGTAAATGTGGCCTCCTCCTGAGTCTGTGGCCACGCCCCTGACCCCACCTGACCTCTAACAGAAAACTAGATCTGCAGAACTTGAACAAACAATCATCCATAAACGGCCTCAGTGTTTATAAATTATGCAAACTTTTTGTTGCGTTTTGTGTTTTTGTGCGTCTCTGCAGACCTTCAATCAGCAGCCGTGTTTTTAAAAACATGTTTTGGACCAAACTTCAGAGCCAGTTTTGGTCTTTGTTTTTATCTGATGCTTCTAGAGTCTCTGAACTCCGACGTTTGAGGCTGAAAATGTTGTTTTCAAATGATCAACTCCTCCAACCTGCATCCTCGTCTTCTAACGTTTGTTGGGATGTTCTGCAGGACCGTCCCGACCTGGACGGGGCCAACCAAAGACCATGACCGGTCTGCGCGCCGTCTGACTGTAAGGAATGATTAGGAGCCATCTGAAGATGTTTATTAATGACCTTGGCATGGCTGGAGGAGGATGCTAATGCTATTCGCTGGCACACGGCGAAGCGTGGCAGCGCACAAAGAGAGGCTGGGAGGAAGAGGACGAGGCGCCTGGTGGACATCCATATTAATGCCAAGCGCCGCCTGTGTTCTGCTGCCATCAGCCCCAGCTGAGGTCCAGACAGAGCAGCCTGATCCCTCTCAGCGCTCCTTTATCTTCAGACCCGAGACCCAACTGTCAAGAAACGTCGGGAAAGATGTCCAGAGATGTCCTCAGAACGTCCTCTGATGTTCCAAGAAGCCCGTCAGAAGTCTGCGGAGGAACTTTCTTCACTTCAGACGAGAGTCTCGAACTCTGAGGAGCGGGAAGGTGGGAGAGCGCGGCGGCGGCGGCGCCGAGAGGCCCACAGCTTTCAGAGGTGACTCTTTATACGGTAAAAAATCGTAGATGTTCCCGCTCGTCACGAGGGTCGGAGAATCTGGAGGAGAGCGTCAGAGATCCTGAAGCACTTGTTGATGCTCATCAGGCTGGAAAAGGTTTGAGAATCCTCTGGAATCTGCTCCAATCAGCTGGAACTCGTGACGGATGAGCGCCACTTCCCCGTCGTCCATGAGAGGGGGTCCCGGTTCCTCAGGAGGTTTGTGGTCATCAGTGCAGCGTCATCAAAAACCGTCTTCGACCCCAAAGTCACTAAAGGAGTCGAGTTTAAAACCTGCAACCACTCCAGTCCGCCTTAAAAGATCCGCCATAACTTCTGTCAGCTTGAAGACATTCATGTAAAGTTTTCACTCCTGCATCCCCGAGTCCTGAGAGCCAATCTGCATCCCAGCTGGGAGGAAGAGGGCGGAGCTTGAGTGGAAAAACCAAACATCCAAAACTTTATTAGAGGCTCACGGAGGTCAGAGGTCAGCAGCACTCAGGCTCCTCCCATCGTCCAGGTGGGCGTGGAGTTCTAGATCAGAGATCCGTCCTCCGGTCTGAATCTGAATCTTCTGATCAACCAAAGATCAATCCAGACATAAACACTAAACTGAAGATTCTTTGAGGTTTGATTCTCTTTTTTTTTATCAGTAAAATAAAATTTTTATTCATTAGAAATCAACTAAAACCTGATTTTACCTCATCAATAACATAATAAACTACTTTAAAAGAAAAGCTATAAGAATAAACTAAATAAAAAGACATTTCTCGTTTTAAACTTAACTAAACGATTGAAAACATTAACATGACAAAAAGGTTCAAACGTGGAGATCAGAAAATGAAAGGAAAATAAAATAATTAATTTACATTAAAGTTGTTTTAGCTGTTAATATATTTGGCTTTAGGTAAGTCAAGTTCAAGATTTGACATTTTTAAACACAAAAGTATTTATTAAAGAACTCATAGAAAAAACATGTAAAAGTGAACAATAATGAACTTTTTAACATTTGTGAACCCGGATTGAGTTCTGATGTTTCATAACGTTTCACTTGTATTGTTGGTATCAAAATATCCAATATTCTCTTTAGAGATTCAGTTTTGAATTCTAGTTCAAATAAAACACATTCTGTTGTTTAAATGTTGTTTATTTTTCACAAATGTCTGTTCTGAATATCAATTTTCCTCTATAATCATTAGATTCATTTCTTAAAATCTCTTTGAAACTCAACATTTGAGATGACTTTATTTTCAGAAATATTCTGGGTTTTTTCTGGTTATACATTGTGATGATGTCATAAACAAAGCTCCTCGATGTGTCTGGATGTTTGTGAAGATCATGCTGGAGGTCATGATGCGCAGACCCCCCCCCTCCACCACGTGCAGCCGTCCTGCAGAGCCGAATGTTCCAGATCCGCCCTCCGTGGAGCGGCTGCAGGCTGTGACCCATAAACGGCAGAGCCTCCATTAGGACACGAGCCGCAGACCGCCGCAGACCGCCGCAGCCTTTATTGACGCTGCGCGGGAAAACAATGAGGCCGGGGCTCGGGGTCAGGGCCCCCTCCGAGCAGCCCTGATTGGACTCAGACAAAAACCTGAACGCCGCTCCGTGACCGCGCCGCCAAAGTCCTGATCAGCCGGCGGAGGAAGGCAGCGGCGGCAGAGGCACAAACTGCCACGTGCACGACCTCACTTCCTCCCGTTAACGCACACCAACAGACTCCCTAAACCAGGGGTCCCCAACTAATTTGGCGAGAGGTCCAGTACCTCTGTCCGCGTCGTAGACCGAGGTCCGAACATGCAAAAACATACAGACAATATCTGACTTTTCTGTTCTTTTATTTCATCACAATGTCTAGTTAAATTAGCAAAGAACTCTTTTAGCTTGTTGTTTCAACAAGTATTTCTCTCATTCATTTATGTACAAAAATACATACATGTTCATACATTGTAGAGTAAAAAAAAAATAAAAAATTCCTAATAAACTTGCTTCCTTGTAGTGCAATGTGTGCTCTTTCACAAACTAAAATTATGCTGGATTTCACTTAAAGTGCAACAGTTAATATGAACGTACCTCAAAAATTATTCATAATTAATCCCTTTTCTTGTGCAAATGTTAACTTTCTGTTTTACAACACTTAAAAGTAGAGTGTAAATAATGCCACGTATTGAACATTAAAGTAATAAGATTTATAAGAGCAAAAAAAACGTTATAAACATAAAGGTAAACAACAAAACAGACTTAAAGAGATGCAGATGGCACTTTGAATGGTTGTGCTCAGCTGGAACTGTATGGAGCTAAATTGAGGCAAATATTATTTGAAACAAAATTTGGCCATAAGAATTTGAAATGTATGACACTTTTAACTATTCTAAAATAAGCTTAATTATTTTCAGCTTCAAATGGTCTCAGAATTTTAATTCCCAAATTGAATCAGTTTCATTTTTTTTCCCAGTTTCAACTCTTTTTTTTTTTTTTGCTTTTGCGAAAATAAAAATGTTAGTTTTGAAACTTTTGGCCCCGTTGTGGCGCGTTGGCGCGGGGCTAACACAAAGGAACTCAATGAGAATGGTAACTTCCCCGTGTCTTCACTGACTCCTAGAGCTGAGATCATTACGGTCAGAAAATGGCTGTATTGGCTGTACTACCATAGTCTAAAGTTGTCCCAAGACGGGTGTAAAGAGCAGAGTTTTATCCCGTACAAACACCGAGTGTCCAAAACACCGTTCTACACCGGAACTGAAGTTACCACCCTCATCCATTTTGATTGGTCCTTCATGTTAGCCCCGCCACAACAGGGCTAAAAGTTTTTAAACTTAAATTTTCATATTTGAAAGCAAACAAACAAAAAAAAAGAGTTAAATCTGGGAAAAAAAGAAAAAAAAAAAGTTTTTTTAAATTTATTTTATTTTGAATCCTTTAAAATGTAACATTTGAAGGTGAGGTTAACTTAACTTTTAAATAGAAAACATTTTCTGACATTTAAACTTTTTGGCCAATCACCAATATCTTTTTAATTTGCTTTATTTGGGTTTCAAATAATATTGGCACCAATGTAGCTCCATATCCCTGCACATCTCTGAAAAGCAGCTCGGCTCTTGTTGACTAATGGAGAATCTGTCGGACCTTTTCTTGAAGCTGTTGTCCCTATTATTGCAAAATTGTTTCTGTCATCACCTCCATACACTCTTTAATCATTTAATCAGTCACTTTAAAGCACTCGGGCTTACCGTCTGTGTGTTGTCTGCTCGCGCTGACTTTACGTTTCAACTCTGTAAACATTAGAACGCCGCTTTGAGCTTTTGCCGGTTTAAGGACCCCGGTCTAAACGTAGCTGTCCTCGCGGGCGCCTGTTCAAAAATCGCGGTATAAAGATGATTGAAAAATCGTACTTTTTATTTAAAAAGCTTGGCGGTCCGGATGAAAGGGTCTTGGGGTCCGGACCCGGACCGCGGTCCGCCAGTTGGAGACCCCTGCCCTAAACCCTCTAATGCGCCTGTGATCTCCTCTGTGGAGGCGCGTCTGTGCGCTGACGCTCAGTGACGGTGAGACGCCGGGCCTCAGCTTTAATCTGGAGAGATTGGGTGAAGAGGAGCAGCTCTTCTGGAGAGCCAAAGTGATTTCATGTGGATTTTTTTACCATTTTTTCTGGATGAATCTGCACGTTAAACGCAGTTTCTGGGTCTATCTTTTCCCTTTTGACATGCTCCACGGCCTTCAAACGCTTAAATGAAGTTTAAAGTGTCTGTCTGATAAAATGTGGAGCAGAGGATGTTTTTGAACTCTCCGAACAGCCTGCCGGTGCAAACAGCCGTTTCCACGGCGCTGTCGGCTTTATCGGCGCGCTCTGACGTCTGCGGTGAGGAAAGCAGCCTCTCAGCAGATCTGGCAGCTGCAGACTGAGAGCCTTTATTAGCGATAAGGGGGAAGTTGTGGTCTTATTAAAACAACCAGAGCCTGGCAGAGCTGCCGGAGTGATGAAGCACTGCAGGAAGAGGGAACCAAAGAGGTCACAAAACCTCCTCCAAAATATTTAATTGGTATCTTTAGCCTGTTTTTTTTTTTCCTGCCGTCTCACCTCATGCCTGCTGCTCAGCTCTGATGACACACGAGCTGCTGCTTCATGTGAGCAGCAGCAGCTGCTGCAGACAGAACAAAACATCTGAAGGAAAGAGAAAGAAAATCTGAAAGCAGAGGGTTTTTTTAAGACGTCAGTGGAGAAGAGACGAATGATGAATCCTCCAGCAGAACCAGACCCGGAAACATCTGCATCTAAACTCCAGCACCTTTTCACCATGAACGCTAACTGCTGATGTGAGTGTAAATGACTTCTCCACATTTGACTCCTCCCCTTGGGGAGTGGTGAGCTGCAGACACAGTCGTGCTCTGGAACCATTTGATGGTGTAACCCCTCAGTCCAACGTCTTAATGCTGAGTGTCAAGCAGGGAGGCACTGGGTCCATTTTTAGAGACTTTAATGTGACTCGGCTGGGATTTGAACTCACGACATTCCTGTCCCAGGGCGGACACTCTACCACCAGAGCACTGAGCTTGTGAAAGAGGGTGTGTTCTGGACTTGTATTTATTTTTTCTGTTCTTCCATGTCCCCTCCTGTCAGTTGTGGTATTTTTGGGCATCTGGGATCTCCTCTTTTGGGGAGGGGTACTGTCAGGATTTTGTGCTTGGGTTTTTGTGGTGCTTTTGTCGTGTTCTCTGTTCCCTGTCAGTCTCACTACATTCAGGTTAATCATCCACAGCTGTCTTCATTTAGTAAATCAACCTCCGTCTGTTTCAGTGTTTGGTTTTCAGTTCATCATTCTCTGATCTTCTGATCTTCTGATCTTCTGATCTTCTACGTCACTGGTTCGGTCTCCCACGGTTTTGTCATGTTTCTGGTTTCATTTAGATGTATGGGGGGGCTCATTGAATCACCTGGAGTTAGAGCGAGTCGATCTGAGGTCCTTCTCTCTTTCTGCAGCTCTAAAGTCTGACTGTTAACCTTAAATGTTTATGAAGAAAAATCAGTTCTGTGAAAAAAATCCCAATATTTCATTTGGCAATACTTTTAAATGGTGACCAAACAATTTAAATTAGTTATTTATAAGCAAACATTCAGTTCAGCGTCTTACTTTTCCACTTAAACTCCCGACCACTAGATGGCAGCACAGAGTTTGGCAGTTCTGCACCAAATCAACCCTAAGGAGCGTCCAGACACCCCCAGAGGAAACTCCTTTCAGCCGCTTGTAGTCTGGATCTGGTTCTTTCGGTCTCGACCCAGAGCTCATGATCTCAGGTGAGTTCTGGAACGGAGATCGAGCGGTTCTCTGAGAGCTTTACGTTCTGGCTCCGCCCTCTCTCTCTTCACCACAACGGACCGGTACAGTGACTGTATAACAGTCTACCTGTCACTCCCTCTCTCCGATCTTCTCTCACTCGTGAACAAGACTCCATGATATTTAAAATCTGCAGGAGGCTCCACCCACACAGAGGACAAACTTTGTGCTTTTTTTGGTGTTTGGAGATATTTTGGTGTGTTTTTGTTTGTTCTGGTTTATCGTCTGATCATGTTTCAGTCTATTATCATAGATCTTGGTGACTTTTTTCCCTGCTATGGCATTCTTTGATGTGTTTTGGTTATTTTGGCGGGTTTTTCCACGTTTCGGTGGGATCCGATCTCACCTGAACCTGAGCCGTTTCAGGACTCGAGAGCCGACCGTCACAGGAAGGAGGGGGAGGGGTGAACGTGAAACCTGCTTCTTTGAAGGTCGGATGGGCTTCAGCTCCAACGGCGCGAGCGGCTTTGACGTAATGAGGACACCGACGCGTCTCATTAGGAGCTGCCAGCTCTGATTAGACGTCATTAGCTCTCTGTTTGCTGCTTCACAGTTTCCTGCCTCCGCTCCGTCTTTCATGTCGTTTGTGGTTCCTAAACGTTTCCTGGTGAAGACACGCCGCATGGCAGGAGCTCAGCCCCGCTCCTCAGCAGGATCACCGTAACATACTTCCAGTTCCTTCTGGAGATCTCCAGCGTAACTCTTAGATCTTCAGTAACTTTTAACTGCTGATCTCCATCTGGAGGACGGTCAGATGTGTCATGATTCTGTGCTTAGGTTTTGTCAAGTTTAAGTTATTTTAGTAAACGTTTATGTTTCTGCCACCAAGTCTGGTCTCCTGCATTTGGGTCCTCCACCACCATCCCTGACAGTATGACCTGACCACCTTGGACCCAGCAGGAGAACCTTGTCCATGCCAAACCACGCCATGCCGGATGGGGTTCCTGTAGCTGTCTTCATGCCACTTCTGTTCTTCATCCATCCATCCTGTTCCTGTGGAGGGTCGCCGGGGCCGCTCCTTCCTGTCCCTGAGGATGGTCGCTGCTCGTCCCCCTGGGCTGTTTCCGGTTCTGGAGGAGGGTTGCTGGGACTGCTCCCCTTCATGTTTCCTGTCCCTGGGGAGAGTCACCAGAACCGCTCCTCTCCATGTCTGTTCCTGGAGGGGTGTCAATACCCCTCACGTCTGTCTGGCTGCAGGATCCCTGTTTTCTGGACTTATGTTTCTGTTCTAGGTCCCCTCCTCACAGGTGTTAGGGCATCTGGGATCTGCCCTTTTGGGGAGGGGTACTGTCATGATTCTGTGCTTAGGTTTTGTCAAGTTTAAGTTATTTTGATAAACGTTTATGTTTCTGCCACCAAGTCTGGTCTCCTGCATTTGGGTCCTCCACCACCATCCCTGACAAGATGTTTCTTCTGTGTGTTCTTCACTTCCTCTGAATCAGAGAACAAAGTCAATGAGACTCTGGTTTCAATGCAGAAAACTGAGATTGGAGATAAGATTCCAAATGTTCCCAAAACCTGGTTTCTCCTAGGGTCAGCTCAAACGTAAACGTTTCCCGGAGAGGCGGACGTTTGGCTCATCGTCTTATATCTTGGAGGTTTATTTTTGCGTGGGGACGTCTGATCCCGTTAATCGGAATTTGGGCCTGATCACATGGTTTCTGACTCACTCATCAGAAGTTTGGGCTTCACTCATTTCAAAGATGTTTTACAGAGAGCTGTCTTAACGCAGTGACCTGCAAAGGTATGTTAACTGGAGAAAGAACAGGTTTTTGTTTCTTTTTTAACGAGGTGATTCTACCCCTCCAGACCCGATCCTTTCGTTTCTTTGACTCCGACAGAGCGCCGCTTCAGCAGAATTAACTACTGTGACCATAAAACCCTAACTGTGATGTTGATGCCAGGCCTTAAGAGGGTTCAAATAAAGAAATACGTCTTCTCTTCAGATTCGACAGTTTCAATCGTTCCTGAAAAATCCAGAAGAATGTTCCCGCTCCGCAGAAACGTTCACTTCATTTCTCCGAAGTGACTGATGATCCCATCCACGAAGCTAAAGCGCTCCCAAATGCTTGGTGGGCCGGATGATGGATAGAAGCGGGATGAGTGGGAGGACGGAGGGAGAGCTGCTGTGGGAGGAGCCGTCAAAGGTCAGGCGGCGCCGTCCTCTGAGCAAACGGAAACGCCGCTCACACGTTTCCTCCGCCTTCCTCCGCTTATCAAACAATGTTTGTGGGAATTTCAAAGGTGGAAGAATCAGACGCTTTTCTGCTCGAAACATCTGGAGTTTATGAGTGGAAATAAAAGTCTTTAACAAGCTCGTCTCCAAACGCAGGAACCACTCGGAAAGGAGAGAAACGGCAAAAACGAGCCGTGAATCAACGCCAGACGTTTTCTTCTTTCACCGCCGTCAAAACTGTGAAATTCCTGTCATTGCAACAAAGTGGAAGTGATACGACATCAAACATTCACACAGAGGGAAGAAATGCATGAAAAAATCTTCAGCTGCTTCACAGCAAGGTCATCTCTAAACAGATTCAATTCTTCAATTAAGACGAGTTTTCCAACGGGACGTTTCAAAATAAACCAGATGATGGAGCAAAACACTTCATGTGTCGGGACGGGTTTGTGCTTTTTTGGTATGCAGTAAATAAAATATAAAGAGAAAATCGCCTTTTTTCAAAATATTACACATTCATAACTTTTGACAAAGGTTCACATGAAGTCCTTTCAAAATAAAAGACATCTTTTACCACATGTGACGTCAGCAGTTACAAAAACTGTTTATTTTACCTTCTGTACATCCAATTAATTACAGCTAAATCAAAAGTTATTTTTTTTAAATATTAAATGTTGAATTTGTTCAAAAATATGAATTCTGGTTCTGATCTCCACTTGATTTCTGTCTGTTTCAGACCGACTTGAAGCTGAACTGTTGGAGCGTTGCAGCTGTCATGGTCGGGAGACTCACAGATTACCGTCCTTTATGTGTTTACCTTACTACTAACTTTTTACTTTACATCTACTTGTAATACAATAACTTTTTTCTTGAACCAGAGAGCCACAGAGGAGGTTAAAAGATCCACATGTGGGTCCAGAGCTGCAGGTTGCAGAACTCTGCTCCATACGAACATCAGCTTCATGTTTTCTTTACACTCGAGTGGAGAAAGAACTTCAGTTTAACATCAGAAACTCCTCTTTCTTTCTTTTTTTTTTTCTTTCTTTCTTTCTTTCTTTCTTTCTTTCTTTCTTTCTTTCTTTCTTTCTTTCTTTCTTTCTTTCTTTCTTTCTTTCTTTCTTTCTTTCTTTCTTTCTTTCTTTCTTCTTTCTTTCTTTCTTCTTCTTTCTTTCTTTCCTGGCACGGGGGATGGGTGTCCGTTTTGTTCCGTCAGCGAGTCGGTGGTCCATTTATTTGTTGATTGTCAGCGTCTGACTGGTCTTTTTTCTTTTCTGCGGGTGCTGTTTGAGGGTTTGGGGGAACAGTTTGTTTTGGGTTGTTTCATTTACGGCCCAAAATACCAAGCTAAGAAAAAGAGTGCGCACACACTCCTTAATTTCCTCTCGGCTGAAGCTAAGCTGGCAGTTTGGAGGTCCCGGAACAACCGGATCCAGGGAACTGGGTCAGACGACGCTTTGTTTCTTTTTAGGAGGCGATTGGTGGCACGTTTGGGGGTGGAGTTCAGTTTTTATAAACTTATTAATTCTGTTGCTGAGTTTGAAAAAATCTGGGCGTTTAAAAATGTTTTATGTTCTATTAGCGGAGACTCTTTGGTGTTGAATTTTTGAAGTTTTGAAGTGTTTGGTTTTCCCTTTGTCTTTTTCTTTTTCATTATCAGTTGATGTAATTTTGATTTTGTGGGGTTTGGGGCTGTATGTGGTTTTCTGTTCACTTGTTTGCTTTCACCCCCCTGTCTTACAGGTTGATTTCCTTTCTCTTTCCACCTGGTCTTTCTGCCATCTTATTGGACGCACCTGTTGTTTTGATTGTTTTGTTTCTGTTATAAGTTGCCTGTCTTCCCCTACTCGTTGCCAGATGGTTTTGTATGCTTCCTGAGTTCTACAAGCTTTCCAGCCTTTCGGGCTAAAGAAAAAGAAAATAAAAAGACTTTCTCGTTTGAACATCCTGCTTCTGCGCCTGTGTCCTCATCCCGACCCTGACATATTTTGTAAAACGCTGCCCGATATTAAAGGTGTTTTACAACTCCACTCTTTCTTTCTTTCTTTCTTTCTTTCTTTCTCTTTCTTTCTTCTTTCTTTCTTTCTTTCTTTCTTTCTTTCTTTCTTTCTTTCTTTCTTTCTTTCTTTCTTTCTTTCTTTCTATTTAAATAAAGAAAATGCTGTGAAGACACCACGACATGAGAACAATTCAGAGGATTTTTCTCCTTTTTAGTCCTGCTTTCTATTCCATTCTTAGGAATCAGTGGAGATTCTTTTTGAACTGCAGAGATTCTGTTGTTGTCAAAGAACTTCTGATGGATGCAGATTCTCACATTTCTTCTTCTTTTTGCACGTCTGCAGCACGATTACTGAAGAGTGGACCGTTTCTCTGCTGTCCACTCACATGTTACAAACAACAAACCAAAAGTAAAACTCTTCCCGATGATAGAAATGATGAAAACGAAGAGGAGCAGACTGGTAGAAACAGAATGAACTGATGTTAAAAAAAGCAGAGAAGAAGAGAAGAGAACCGAGAACAACATCTGAAGGTTTTAGGACGTTTGAAGTCGTGATGAACTCGGATTCGTGTTTTGTGACCTCCTCTCAGAAGCATCCTCGTCTTCTTCACTTCACGGAAAAGTTTTGGGGGTTCACCGGGACGCGTGGTGGGGGTGCTGGAGGCTCCTCTGCTCGGCAGATGCTCCTCCAGGTTTCTGTAACTCCTCGTGGACAGGAGCAGCAGGTGGCGGCGAGCGTTTGCCAACAAACTGCTGGCAGCGGCGGCGAGCTTACTTAGCCTCTGCTTCCTCCAAAGCTTTGGCAGCGGCGCCGGGCTTTGTTGGAAAGCTGGCGCGCCCCCGACAATGAAAAGGGAACAAAGCCCCCGAGTCCAGAGATGATCTCCTAATATTTATCCTCCTCTGGATAAGAGTTCCTAAAGCGGCAGGTTTCGATCCGGCTGCGCTTCCGAAAGTTTGATGCCAGGATGTCAGGAGGACGGTCAGAAAAACAGAGAAATGAAAATACAGTTTATTATTGTCTCAAATGTTTAATCACAAACTATTTTCAAAAACTGTGCTCATATCTTTAATACACGTTTAACAACACATTTCTTCTGGTCTTTTAAAGTTAATTTGACCTTTTTTTGTTCATTTTGGGAAGCAGCAACTAAGACTTCCACAAAAATTAAAAAGTAAAATTTAAAACAAGAAAACAAATGAATAAAATCCAAAACTTTACACAAAATGAAAGATAAAAATGATCATTTATAATTAATAAAAGTGAAATCACTGAAAGACTTTTCCTCAACAGATAAAAAAATAATAAAATAGGAAGAAAAACATGAATTTTCATAACAATCATGAAAACTGAATTCAAAACAAAAACTGCAATTTTCAAATGAAACTTAAGATTTTTGTTTCATTTATTTTAATCAGAAGTTTAAACTAAAAGGATCATTTTCTTTCTTTACAGTTCAGTTTGTTTTTCTCTGACAAATCAAACCTCATGATTTATTAATAATTCTGTCACTTTTATTATTTAAGTGACTTTAAACGACAGAAGATCTCCTGAAAATGGATTCCACTGCAAACGTTTGTTACTGTCCGGCAGGAGTGGGCAAACTTCGGCCCTGGGGCCACATCTGCGCCGCCTACAGGCGCCCAGATTTCACGGTAGCGGTCCGGCCCTCCGCTCCCTGAAAACAGCAGCTCAATAATTCAGCTGTTATAAACTCCTTGTGGACCGTTTGCCCGCAAACCCTCGCAGATGTTTTTTTCGTGCGGGCGCCGCCTCCGCCGCCGCCGATCGACTCTGCCTTCAGGGCCTCGAGTGCCATCAAAGATTTAACCACGGCGGCAGGAACCTCTGCTGTCCGCTCGTCGATCCGGACCCGGGACAAGAGGAAGGCGTCGGGGGGGCTGAACGTGAACGGCCAAACAGATTCATGGGATTAACCCATCCACACCTGAACAGGTTTGTTTGTAGTTTGAGTTTCAGCTCCTCAGAACCACACAGACGTCTTCTCTGGGTTCATGTCCAGTTTTTCGGTGTCGAGGAACGAGAGTTTCTCCTTTTGTTCACCGTTAAAAGGAATAAGTACAACAAGACGACTGAATGAGGAAATTATGACCAAATCTACACCAGAAGACAGCAGGACGGTCCTCCAGCCAGCAGAGGGCGACCTCAGATAGAGGAGCACAGTCAGAGGCAGAATATATAGGAGGTGTCTGTATATGAGAACTGGACTGAGTCAGGGTTTACTTCCAAATGACGTTGGAGCAGTGATTGGTCCGCTGGCCAATCAGGAGTGAGCTTCTACTACTAGAATGGAGGGGAAATCTGTCAAATGTCGGACATGGGGGCCAGCAGGCTCCACCTACTTTTTTTGAGCTATCTGATTGGTCAGCTTTTAACATGAATAACTTGATGTAAAGAAAAATATCATGAAAAAAATGAAAATATTATCAAGAAGAAGTTAAAAAATGATCGAACCAGAAAAGTTATTCTGACCAATAGAATGACGGATAACAGCTGGTTGTTTCTACATAGAACTCTACGGGATTTTGGCTCCTTGGAGCTACTTCCTGTTTGGAACGTCAGGAATTACCCAATAGTGTTGGATTTTTGTGGATCATTTACTGTGAATTAAAGATAAAAACTGAAGAAGAAAGTTTCACTGAGGACGGAGGCGTCGTTGAGCCGTCAGACTCCTCGCTCCACCCCCTTCGCTGAAGCTCCGACCGCAGAGCCGGGCTGGGCCGGGCCGGGCCGGGCTGGGCCGGGCCGGGCTGGGCCGGGAGCGGGCCGGTCCAGATGGGACAACTGAACCATCAGGACATTTCATCAAGACAAGACAAAAGTTCTCAGGAGTTCTCTGAGCTCAGACACAGACGGAGGTCGTTCTGTCATAATCCTGACTGCAGCCGTTCCAACCGGAGCATTCCCACACCATCACACTCCCACCTCCACGTCTGACTCTGAAAGTGTTGCTTAGATGTTTGTGGAGGTTCTCCTTCCACAAAGTTCCTCCAGTCTCATCAGAACATCAGTTTGGTGTACAAAGTCACGGCCCCTATTTAAGGTCTAAATTGATTTATTCTGGAATAATATTCCCGCCTTTTTATTATTCATAATTATGTTAAAAATTTACAGTTTTAAACTTTTAAACATCAACATTCTGCTAGCTTTTTGGACTATTCTGGCTTTACTAAGATTTTTTTAGGCTAATTTGAAGGTTTGCTAATATTTCAGTTACATGCTAACCTAAGTTTTTTGTTTGTTTTTTAGGCTAATTTAGCTCTTATTTTTTAGCCGGCTATCAGCTTCAGGTTTTCAGCTTCAGCGATTGAGTTGGACAGTCTCGGTTTAGTGGATCATCTGGATCCATGTTGGTCCTGAAGTCTCTTCCTGACGGTCGGATCGTGACCTCTGACCTGAACGGAGCTCAGTCAGTTTCTTTCCATCTTCTTGACTTCGACATGAGGAAGCAGAGCTGAAACACCCTCAGTGCTTCATCTGAATGAGGAGACATGTGAGCGTGCTCGAGGTTGGTGTGATGAGTGCAGCTCCGCCTCAGCCAGCTTCCAGTTAGCAGTCAGGATTACGGAGTGGTTCTCCTCTGGAGTCCCGTCAGATCTCTGCGCCTCCCCGCCAGCCTCCCGCTCTTTCTCACGGCTCCGCTCGTCTTCCTCCTCGTTTCTTCCGCATTACTCCGTCTGTTTGCGCCTGCTGTCAGAGGACGTGGCAGGAAATGGGATTAGTGATGGTGGCTGAGGGAAGCCTTGGCCCCGGGCTCCGCGGGCTTTCCAGCCGCTTCTGTTGTTGGCCGCAGTGACGAAGAGAGAGCGACATCCAGTCGGGTCCGGGGATGAAGACGAGGGGCGGAACAAGCCTTCCTCTGTCTGCCGGGCCACCGCACAGCAGGCAGGGGTCACCGAGACCCGAGCGGCGGCGGGAAGGGAAGCCGGCGGATGTCTTCATTAGCTCCCAGAGCAGCGACACGACATCCACATTTGTGCCTTCACGAATAAGCAAATACATAAATAACGCAGACGGCATGAATTATTCAGATCCTCCAGCAACAGTGTTGGTGGGAGTGGAAGCTAAGCGGCTCTGACAACACTCTCACATGGGGAAAAGTAATAAAGGTTCAAATAAACTGGCTGGGTCTCCGATCACTTCGGTTTAATCCAAAGATGCTGAGTGTGTTTCTTGGAGCGGACACGTGTTTTTATGAGTCTGCTGTCTCGTGTCATTAAAGGAGACGGGTCCTCTGGGCGGGTTCGGGGCGACTTCCCTTCAGCTTCAGCCCGCGTTCTCCTTTTTCACCCAGATTTACAACCGGCGACCTCCGTGACCTGCTGGTTCTTCAGAATCCTCTTTAAAACCTTTCAGAGAACATTCTTCTCAACTCAATCACAGAAACTCTTTAAAGAGGAAGGCTGAAAACAGAGTCGGGATTCCAAGTGGCTCCGGCACTCGGGGATCCAGTCTAATGGAGACAAGAGCAACTCCACTTGTGATTGGACCTCTCTCTGTGCCATGAACTCTTCTGTGAAGAACTTGTTGGGTTTTAAGGAGCTTGAAGGAGAAGAAATCACCTTTCCTTCATGACTAAACCAAACCCACACAGATGATTTACAGTCTGTGTATTTATGGAGCTGCTGAGCATCTTAGAGAGACAAGTGAGAGCTTGATCCTGATTTATTGATGCATTTTGCTGGAAGCAGGTGTTATATGTTTGACTCGATACTCGTTAAAGAGCGGTGAGGTAAGACGTTCCACTGTTCCGACTGTGTTGTTTGTCAGGTCAGAGCATCATCTGCAATCAGCCGTCTTTGTGCAACAAAACGCCGTCTGTTCGCCGTCTCCTCCACAGAAGGACGCATTGTTCAAACAGACACTTGAACTCCGGCCTTCCTTTTTTTCTGTCCACCAATCAGGGAGAGCGGCTTCCAGCGGAATCCGCAGCAATCGCTGGACATCTGCGCGGCTTTCAGGCGAGGCTTTGTGGCCGACCGTCGCCGAGGGCTACAGGCCGAGGCTCAGATGGGGGGGGGTCCAGAGGATGCTGGGGGGTGGGATCAGGATGGAGGAGGGAGATCGGCTCCTGTATCACAGAGACGAGGTGAACTGTGAGTGACAGCAGATGAAGATTTCAACTTTAACTTTTGAAAGTTCTGTCGGTTTTATCATTTTCTTTCTAAGTTCTTTTGTTGTTATAAAAAATAAAAAAATCTCTTTTTTTATCTGTGATCTGACTCAAATTGTAGAAACAGAGAAAACTGTCAAAGACTAAATATTTTCAAAGAAATCTGACAAAAATTCCTCCTGGTGTTTCTTGAACGTCGCATAGATTTAAAAATGAGCTTCAGTTCAAATTTAAAGAGTTTATTTTTGTGAAGTTTCAAAGTTAACCTTTCCAAAACTGGTGTTAAATACAGCACAGTTTAAGATGAGTTTGAGATCATATTAGAGATGAGCTCAAATAAGTTTGAGAGGAGTTCGAGTTGAGTTTGAGATTAGTTTAAGATGAATTTGAGATGAATGTGATACTGGACATGATTTGGGGGAGGCTTCGAGATAACTTTGAGATGAGTTCAAAATAAGTTCGTAATGAGTTTGAAATAAGTATGACATGAATTTGAGGTAAGCTTGATATTCCAGATGACTTGGGATGACTAAGATAACCCTGAGATGAGTTTAAAATGATCTAGCAGTGAGTTTGAGACGAGATGAAATTAAGATCATGTTGAGTTTGACATTAGTTTGAAGATGTGACACAAATGTATTTTATTTTTGTTTGTTTTCTATTTTCTAATCAATGCATCTTATTGTTTCTGTAATGAGTTTGAATTAATTGTGTGTTTTGTCCTGTATTTTCAATCTATGCTTGAAATAAACAATCAATCAATCAAGATGACTGAGATGGTTTAAAGTTAAAAAAAAGTTAATGATGAGTTTCAGAGAAGTGTGACTTTCATTTGAGATGAGCTTTATATTCGAGATGACTTGGGGGCGGCTTTGAGATATGTTTGAGATGAGTTCAAAAGGATTTAGTGATGAGTTTGAGATGAGTTGAAAATAAGTTTGTAATGATATTAAGATGAGTTTGAGATCAATTTAACATGAATTCAAGATGACGTTGGTTTGGGTTCGAGATAACCTTGAGATGAGTTCAAAATGACGTCTGACATGAATTTGAAACAAATGATGATTTGACTTCAGGCGCAGAACAGGAGAGTAAAAACAAATCCAGATTAAGTCTAAGATACGTGAATAAAACAGAAACAGACCGAGGTGATGTGGAGTTTGTCCTCTGGAAACAGAAACTGGCACACATGGATAATTTTAGGAGATTGTTGAGCGTTTCTGCAGCTCTTCCTCCTCTCACAATCCCCACTTTTCAGAGAAAGCATTCAAATTGTCATTCCCCACAGCAGCACACAGTGTTGATGGTTGGATTAATTAACAGACTGTTGGCCACCCACTGCTGGAAAAAAGAACAAGAAGACACTTAAAATCAATAGACAGCATGCAGCTGCTTCCACTGGAAAACTCATCAGCCAGCCATTCTCACCGCCGCCGCCGCCGCCCGGCTGAAGATCCAGCGGCGGCCCGCTGACATGCAGAATTACTCCTGTTTATTGAAAACAAGTAAATGCTTGTCAGGAGCCAAACGGCGCAGGAACACCAGGATGAGCGGCTGACATATCTGTCATCAATAGGCTGGAGGGTGAGGAGACAGTTTTCACTCAACAGACGTTTCTGATCACGCCGTGTTCATGCAGAACTTCAGCTTCTGGAAGGGTTCGGAGATTAGTCTGCTAACGTGATAAATCTGTAAATGAGGTTAAACGGTGAAGAAAAATATCTGGAAGAAGCAAACA
This sequence comes from Oryzias javanicus, assembly GCA_003999625.1. Classification (NCBI taxonomy): domain Eukaryota; kingdom Metazoa; phylum Chordata; class Actinopteri; order Beloniformes; family Adrianichthyidae; genus Oryzias; species Oryzias javanicus. The sequence goes on from CM012446.1 coordinate 1,229,095, forward strand.
ACTGCAGAAAGAGAACAGATGATGAGTAATCAGAATACTAAAGTAACTAAAGAAAACCTGCGGCAGGTTAAAAATGACCTCTGGAATTCAAAACAACAAAATTAGAAATGAAAAGTTTTACCATCAATCAGGATTTTTCCTGGTTAATAAAATATTTAAGGTTTGAATGCTTTAGCATGTTACTGGTACACTGTAAAAAAACAACTGTTGTAAATTCTCCCGCCGCTCTAACCCATCTCAAAGTTGTGTGTAAATGAGACTTTGAAATGATTTTTCCTCCTGTTGCTATCGTCTCCTGAAACAAATGAAAAACCTGATTGAATGATATTTAGTTTCTAAATCTGAAACTTTAGCATCCGTGATTCAGAGAAACAGATGATCGGTGTGTTTTCTGCTGCATGTTTTCTTGTTGTTTTCTGTAAATTAAACAAAGACTTTGGATGAACTGAATATACTTTTCCCCAAACTTCAAGGCAGTAACTAAAATACAGAAAATAGAATAACAATATAATGGGTAACGACTGACGGTTGAATAATTTTACTCTGTAAAGAATTCCAATATGTTCTATATATTCTAATTTTCTGTTCGATTTGAACTTTTCTTCCAAAATAACCAAAAATATTTTATTCCTCTAACTTTTCACATCTTAACTTGATCAATATTTAGTGTTAAATTCCATCGTTTTGGCGATCAGACATTTTGTTTTCTCCAAATTCAAGAAGAACGTATTTTCAGAAAACGCATTTTTCAGCTCAGCTGTTTCTTCTTTCAACGTTACCATCAGTTCAGGTTAATTTGGTCCAAATTTGTTCTTCAATATAAACATTTTTTTTTAGTTTATTAAGGTGTAAAAGTTATTTTACTTTTTAAATCACTTTATTGAATAATAAAAAAAAGCACATAATCTAAAAAAAGGTCATGATTTGAGCTGGAAAAAAGGGAGATTATTTTAAATAAAAATCAGCATTATAATGTACACAAACATATTTCTTTATATTTTTAACTTGCTATTAAAGGTCAATCAACTTTATGGGTTGTTTTTTAAGGTTTTCAATCAGACATCACTACAGTTTTAAAATTAAGTTCCTAAACACATTTCTTTTTCCAAAAATGTGTTTTTCATTTGTGATTAACTGAAATCCAGTCAGTAAAAAAAGAAGAGAGTGTTTTAGTGGAGGAGCCTAAATGAAGCTGAAGAGGAAATGCTTGAAAAGAAATCCAAATAAAAAATAAACACAACGTTTAATAGAAAAAAACATTTTTTCAAAAATCCATATTTTTCCACTAAAACATTCAAGTGTGATAAAACGCCGCGATCTGAAATGTGGAGCCTGAATTAGAAGGTTTATTTTTCCCGCGGATGATTGTTTCCACTCATCTGGAAGCTTCTCTTCATCCGCTGACGGATATTTCCATATAGATTATTCGATGCGGTGCAATTAGGAGAACGGAAAGTCTTCCTGAATCTTTTTTAATTAAGCCCACTGTGTTCGCGCGCCGCGGATGGTGACCCGGGCTCTTCCTCGCAGCTGTTCGCACGTCGCCTTCGCCGTTCGGGCGCCGCGGGTGAAAACTAATGAAAACATCTCAGAGTGAATCAGGGCAAAAATTTACTTCCCATGATGTTGTGCTGGCCGCCCACCGCTGCCAGCAGCTGCTGATGGAGCCGGTGATGATGCTGCCGCTGCTGCTGGTGATGATGCAGGGCCTGCAGGAGTTTATGATCCGTGCAAATGGAGGAATATGCATATTGTTGCATATGAGTCTGCCTAATGGATGCCTACACACTGAGGTGATGATGGTTATAATAGAAAAGGGAGTGCACGTTAACCGCTGAGCGTGCACGCACCATCACACTCCAAACTCTGAGAGGTGAAGCTGAGAAGCAGAACTGAAAACAGAAACACGAGCAAAGGTGGTTTTCCTCACAAATAGGAAGAAAATAAAAACAAAAGTGAGAGGAAAGCTGCAGAGGAGGGCAGCCAAACTGTAAGACGATCGAGGAAACCAAGAAAGAGTCAGAGAAATGACAAAAGTTGGAAAGAAATTAGTGTGGAAAAGAATTAAAGGAGGATAAGAGGATGGAACAGAAGAGATTGGTTTTGACAAGTGGAGGAGAAAAAGCCGACTTTCAAAGAAAAACAGCTCTATTTGTCTGCTCATGTGAGACGCTGAGAGGACTTAATCTGAGAGGGAATTTATCCGACAGCGCAGAGTCACAACTCAGTCTGTTTGGAGGTTATTGAAAGTGTCGTCCTGCTGAAGTCCGGTCCGGTCCGGTCCGGTCCGGTCAGAGGGGAAAGGTGGAGCATGAAGACATCCTTATGACTCACGTCACACACAAACATTTTAGATTTGATGTTTATCTGATGTCTTCCTGGACTCATGCAGACCAGTGCAGACCGGACAGGTCAACAGCAGGACTCCACTGCAGAGCGTAAATGGTAATAGAACAGATCGAAGCAACAGAATAGAAACATGGCCGACCTTCCTCCTGAAATGCTGCTGAAGGACAGATCTGGTCGTTTGATGGTTCTGTAGTTCATGTGGTCGGTTTGCTGCTCACCTGTTAAGAGGTGTGTTCCTGAGACTGATGTTAGCATGTGGGGAGAGCCACAAGCTAATGTTTTTAGCATGAACGCTACATGGAGCAGAGTCTGTTTATATCTCAATTCCAATGGAGGCAAGACGCGGATGATGTTGAGAGGTCAAGTCTATTTATTATGAAGAACACGTCTACATGTCTGTGTTCATGAGATCATTCGTTCACTCTCACTGTTGGGGGCTGTGTCTATATGACAGCCACATCTACAGTGTTTCTGTGTCTCTGACTGAGTTTGAAGGCTCACTGTCTCACAATAACCCAAGAGAGGGGGGGGGCACCTTTTCTCATTATTGTTTTTCGGGCTCTGGGACCAGCTCTGGTAACCCGGCGGCTCCAGCAGCTTAAGGAAATAGATGGAAGTTTATTGGATTAATGTTCTTCTCTGAAAACTTCTCGAGCCCAAAGCTGAGCTCCTGGTCGACGGCTGCAACGCGGCCAAAATTCAGATATTTGATGTTTGTTCGCTCTGCCCAAGCTGCACTGCTCCCAGACCGCCGCGCCCAATCGCTCAAATCACGCCGTGATACTTCAGAGCGTCTGCGCCACTGACTCAACGATAAAACTGACCACCTCTGCATATGTAGTTTGGTGTGAACGTAGCATTAGTGCTGCTTTCAGTGGAAGGGGAGGGGCTTACGACAGGGGTAATGATCAGTTACAACAGCCCCCTGTTGGGGCTGGAAATGATCATAGTTCATTAGTATATAATAAACTGAGAAGCAGGAAATTCAGCTAGGAGGATTTTAACCGTTTATAAACCAGTCGGATGGATTTGATGTCCAGGTTTTTGTTTAACTTCCTGTTTCCTTCAGAAAACTGAACATAGTGTTAGAGTCACAGATGCTCGCAGTCTCCAGACATCCATCCATCGTCTCCCGCTCATCCGGACCGGGCCGTGGGGGGGGGGGGGGCAGCAGTCTAAGGAAAGACGCCCAGACTTCCCTCTCCCCGGTCACTTCCTCCAGGTCCCCTCACCTCGAGGCGTTCCGAGGCCTGGAGACGTGTCCTGGTCTCCCCAACCGGTCCACCTCCACTGGCTCCTCTGTATGAGGAGGAGAACCGGCTCCATTCGACTCTCCTCCCAGACATTCAAAACAATCAAAGGTCGACGTGTTTGAAATTTGAGGGACTTGCAGTTTGAGGCAATCGCACAGAAGACATTCAAAATTCAAAACAATTTCGGATCGAGACTCTCGCAATTTGAGCCATGTTGAGTTCCAGACTCTCTTTAGGATGTTTGCAGTTTAAGACTCTCTGTGACTCAATAAAAGTGTTTTTCTTCCCCCTAGATTCCACAGAGGTCAGTAAATCTCAACATCTCAGTTTAGCTTCTTTTAAAAGCTTCACTTCACAACAAGGTTTTCTCAAAGGAAGGTTAAGTGGAGGAAAGGAAAGAAACTTCTAACAAGGTCTCACTAATTCTAACCGTCGTGGTAGAAAATCTGTTCAGATTGATCCAAAAAAACTGTAGAGAAGAGTTCATAGAAGTGACTCTCAGATGACATGGATGTTTTTGTCGTCTAAGAAGAAGGTGAACTGACTCCAAACGTCGAACTCCTAAATGTTGTTTTGCAGAAAAGTAGAAGTTAGCGTGTGGATGGATGACTAGATGGACTGCTCCTGTTTTTTATGGTTTGTGTGGAGCCTGAACGGTCCAGAGGTGGAGAAGTGTCGAGCATCTCCCTGATATTGATGTCACTCTCTCTGCTCTGCTCTATAAATCAAGCCCACCCTTCCACTTCCAGCGGGCTGCATAATAGATCTGGTGCCACCTTCATGAAGTCTCACGAGAAGGTGATGTGTTTCTCTCCGCTAAATGACCAGCTGCACTTTAGACCGTCCGCCTGACGGAGACGGCGAGCGCCCAAGGAAGAGGCTGCCACGAAGACGAATGCACGGCTGAAGATGGGAGCTGAAAAACATACAGAAAAGCAATGAGAGGCTGTAATTACCCAGAGGGAAAGGTCAAGACGTTTGGGCGGCTTCTTGTAATTAGCTTTATTTCTGCGAGCAGAACAAACAGATCAGTCTTTTGTGAAATTATGTTAGAAAGGTTACCCAGACCTTTCTAGCAGGAGGATTAGCTCTTCAGCGCGTGCAGAGAAAACAGCGGAAAGCGTCGCGGCGGCGGCGGAGAGGACGCATTTCAGAAGACGGGAAATAAGAACATTCGCAGGCCAGATTTTCAATGAAACCAAGTCAAATTACTTGATGAATTCTTAGTGAAAGTAATTAAGCTGATAAAGTGACTGTAGGCTAAAGCACTTCCTCTGCTCCACACCGGCAGTCCCGCGCCGCCATCAGGGAACTCACTGTTTAATTAAACTCTGAGCACTCTTACTCACCTTTACTGTGATACCTGAAGGCACAGCTGCAAATCCTCTCAGACTTTTGGACCCTCTTCATGTTCGGGGCTGCAGGGGGGAGCTGAAGCGTTTCCCTGCTTTCATGGGGGGCACGGGCGCCGTACTTACACACATTCATGGGTTATTATTTCTCCGTTCTTCAGGAGAAAATCAAACTTCTACTTTTAGTAACTCAGAGGAACTAAAAACGCCATAAATTGACAGATTCTCCTTCATCCGTGTCGGGAAATGCAGGAGAGAAGGTTTGATGTCAGAACCTAAACTAAAACGATATGTCAACAAATATCGGTTTAATAGCCGATGTGTGATGGGAGTCAGATGCCCAGGAGCAGGAGGAACCACAGGGATCCAGGAGTCTAGTTCAGGGTAATCCAACAGGAGCAACCAGAGGATTAGGACGCTGAGACACTGAACTGAAGAAGTACACGCCATGAGCTTAAATAACCAATGAGAGGCACCTGCGTACCACAGGTGGCCTCCAGGAGGAGAGGTTACCCGTGACACAATGTCAAACTGGCTGTTTTTGGCTCGGAGGTAGCCACGCCTCTGTCTTCGGTATAGTCCCGCCCACTGATCGGAAACTGATTGAAATTAATTAAAGTCAAATTAAAGGTAAAGTTGGCGACTTTTTGTAGATTTTATTATTGCAAAATTTGATACCAGCATGTTCATTTCAGGAGCTAGTAGATATCATTTTATTGGCCGCCCAGACTTTAAAAAATGTTGGTATCATACTGGAATAGACCATATCAGTCGATCTCTACCTAAAACATCTAAGAATTAGACGTAGACGTGACAAAACCCCCAGGATTAACAGAAATGATCTAAACACAAATACACTGAGGGTCATTAGATGACATGAAGACAGCTGTCGATGATCACCTGGTGAGACTGACAGAGAGACAACTCAGAACCTGATCAAACCTGAAGTAAACCTGACAGTACCCCTCCTAAAAAGGGCTGATCCCAGATGCCCCAAACAAACCACAAAAACATGGCAAACTCCTCCCATGTATGGACAGGACTTTCCCTTGGGACAGAAAACACGACTGTGGAGGAACCGTCTTCCTCAGGGACGGGGGGGTACGGTCTGAGTCATCCCTCTCTGAATTGGTTAGACTGGATGACCTGGCGTGACTCGAGAACAGCGAGGGGGAAAAGCCTCGCCACTGCAGCAGACCACGCCTCTGGCTCACCTCTTGTCTCGAGGAGATTCCAGATACCAGGTAGCACGACTGTCCGGATGTTCTTGGCAGTGGACCCCGCCTCTGGCTCGTCCCAGCTCCACCTGGATGACGCCCATCTGCTTTCAAACATATGTAGACTAGAGTTAGATCAGCTGTTTCTTCTTCAACGGTCCTGGTCCATCGTCTGTCCGTCCAGGGAGAGGATCCCTTCATAGAGTTTTTACCCCAGAACCCCCAAATGGTTCCCCAGCACGGCTGTGTCTGCAGCTCACCGCTCCCCCGGGGGATGGGCCACACACAGAACACATTTCACTCACTGTGATGGGACTTGAACCTTACCTATGGACAAAGGTGGGGTACATTCTGGACGGGTCGCTATTACCCTATAGCCATCTTTTGTTATTACTCATTAAAAAAGAAAAAGCTTTATTATCCCCAAAGGAAAGCTAGAAATAATGAATTCTTATTCTTTTGAAGTTTTTAGCTTTAAAACATACATTGAATATTTTCTAATCTTTATAGATCAAATAATTTTCTTTCATTGTTTATTTTTGCATTTATCAGCTGAACACTTGAATTCTTATAAATAACAGATCAATAAAATGATGAATATTTTTTTCAAAACTTATTGGATGACTGAAATCTTCTGATTTTTCTGTGTTTACAGACTTAAATTTAAAAACACTTAAAGGTCACATTTAACGCCGTTTGAAAAGAGACTTTGCTTTACCGGATGTGCATCTTGTAAATTAGAGTCCGTCTGTCTCTGAAAGTTAAGTGAATAAAAGCCCCGCGCTCTAATTTGCTGCTTTAAGGAATTCAAAGAGCCTAATGCAAAATTAATGCGTTTTCTTTTTCCATTAATCACCGCCTTTACCTTATTTTAAGATTGCCCAGCATTAATCACAGCGAGTTTAATCCAAAAATAAGATTATTTTAGCACGTTTCAGGGGGGCTCTCCTGTAGTTTGCAGACTAAAAACTATAAGCAAAGCCAGACGTGTTGCAGCTAAATCCGATGACACGGTGGTTCAGCGTTGGCCGCGCCGCCTGCAGTCGACGGTAAAGGGCATGTCAGGATACAGTTGACAACGCTACAGTTGGAACACTTTCACGCCTTTTTCCTTCTTCTGTGTATTAATGAGGCGAGCTGCCGGCTGCTGTCAGGCCTCCATACGGCCCGTCACAAGCAGACAGCCAGATAATCATTTTTAACCTGCTGGCATCAGCATTAAAACTCTCGTCTGAACCCCCGTCGTCTCCTGCTTCTCTGATGGTCGGAGTTTCCAGCTTCTTCCAGCCTCCAGAATGGGTTTCTTCACAGTCCAGAAGCCCCAGAATGCATCATTTCAGAGGACGGTTTCCCCTCACAGAACACTGTTTTCTCCACTTCTGCCTTTTATTGCAGGCTTTTCTGACGCAACAGACACTGGTTCCAATGAATGGTTAAAAAAATGTCTGCTCTCCACAGATCTGACAGCTGTTTCTGAGCTCGTTTATTCACTGCAGGAGTTTGGGGGGAAACTGCAGCTGATCTGCAGCTTCTTACAGATAATAAGAAACCTGTCGGAGAGATCCCGCCATTATTTAGTCAAAAACAAGAGTCTCGGCGTCTCTGCTCTCGTGTTTTCTCCACATAAAGTGATGAACGGAGCTGAATTAGAGGACTCCACTGTCCTGAAGGTTTTAAAAGATGCAAAGAAAATCAGAGTCGAGGTCTGAAACACAAAGAAAAATCTGTATTTATAGTCCAGAGCAACATCTCTGTATGAAGGTTCTGTCCAGACTTTCTTCTGGTTCGTCTGAACTCGGATCCACATGAAAACCAGCATCAGGCAGAGCTTGCAAGTGAACCCTGGTTTGGTTCTCCTACAGTGTGAAATAAACATGGAAGCTGGTTTGATTCCTTTCTGTTGTAACATTTGTGTTACGTCTCAATTCCTTCCTCACTCACTCAATAGTGCGTTCTTCATTTTCTAGTCCAAATCTACAATTCCACAATCCAGTGCCGTGGACATTTCCCAGAAGTCTCTGCTTAAACCAGTGTGCATGGATGCTACTTTAGGAAATATGGACCACAATGCATTGCAGTCAAACAATTAAAAAAAAGTAATTTTTAAATAATCAACATTCTCATCATCAGAACACAATGAATTCATAAATAAAATGTTTGTAAAGATTATCGGGAAATTGGTGACATCATATCTGCCTTTTAGAAAAATAAATAATGAGCATGTTGCTGGAACTGATCACTATAATTAGGTCTATCTAAACAGGCTGAGACACAAATACCCAGAATTCCTCATCCACGTCAGTTCTTTAACGATTCAAAAAACTAAAGTAAACTTGAACGACAGGATAAACACAGTTGGTTTGAGTAAATAACGTGAACATCTCTAACTTTGTAAGAAAATTTATAAAAAATAGAATTTTGTATTTAAACTAATTCACAATATTAACAATAGCTGCATATTTTCTCAATGTTAATATTGTCTTTCTAACTGATGTTTGCGAGTAAACTGATTCCATTCTTCCTTTCATAGAACTGATATAATCTGTTCATGTAGTTCACCACATATAAACATGTGGAGCCATTCAACCCGACCTGAAAGTTAAACCAGCTGAATTCACGATTTGGTGCTGATGTTTGGGTTGCATCATTTCTAAATGGAAGTACCGACCGTTTGAACATTGATCATGAAGGACAGATCAATAATGGCTGTTCGTGCTCGGCCAAACTTCTATGACGCTAAGTCTTTCATATATCAGAATCGAGCTGTGAAAGAAAAAGAACACGCTCCACATCCCCGCTTTGAGTTAGCATCAGTCGGGGGGGTTGACCCAACAGCTGTTGCCCGCAGCATACCCATAGAAAATAATCTCCATGAACTTTTTCTCTCTACAGGTTTACAAACCCGTAAACACAGCTGAGATGGAGGCCTGATATACTTTTTAAAAAGGTTTTTTAAGGTTTAATTATTGACCTGATGATGTCAGAATAGCTCCGCCTCCTCCTCAGTCGTCGTGGGTCTCCCGTTCAGCACGTGTTCGTCCATAAGTCATACGTGTCAGAGCGACTGCTGTTTAATGGATCTGCTGTCACCGAACACTATGTCTACTTCCAATTACTCCACGCCAAATTAAATGACGAGCTTCTCAGAAAGCATTAAAGCACATTAATTAATCTGTCAGAAGGTGGAGGCAGAACGTGGCGCCGAGTCTGAAGACGCTCCACTGCTGACGCCTTGATAATAAATAATAAGAAACACCTCGCTGTTTTTAATGATGAGCAATTTCTAGTTTATTACTGACTATTGTTTGCCATTAATTTTTAATCAACTGCAGTTTCTTCATCACTCTCCGGCACCTTTTTTTTTTTTTTTTTTTTTTTTTACCTCGGTGCTCCCAGTAATGATATAGATTTTTTTTTTTCACTCCTCCAGCAGAACAGAAGACAGCGCCGCAGCATTTATGAGCTGAAACAACTGAAATCAGCAATATTTTACACTTTATAACTTTCTTCTTTCATTTTCCCTTTTATTGGATTCGGTTTCTTTATGAATCTCAGAGTAGTTATATTACATTTTTGACAAATGTTCCACAACAAAATGCCAGAACCCAAAGATGTGTTAAATAAGCTGCCTGTTAGTGGATGGATGGCTCCTTTTTAACCTGAATCTGCTGCGTTCTGCTGCATGTCTGCACATTCTAATTAATGCTACATGGACGTGTTGTGACAAGAACACTTTTACCGCTCCAATTTAATCAAACAATCTCACGTGAAATATTGAGACACTTTTTTAATAAGGTAAAACATTTCAAGAATCCAGCAGAAGTAATGATCAGTAAAATAGACCCGAAGCTTTTAATTGGAGACGAACAGACGACCTTTTTCATGTTTTTTCTAGACGATTCTTTGGAATAGTTTCTATCCCGACTGGAGGCAGATGTTCGTCTCTGGAGGATACCTCATGTTGGGCGGAGCTCAGTCCTGACGAGTTCTTCTGGTTCAGTCTGGTCCAGATTCTGTTCTGGTCGCTCGCTTTCATCCAGACTGTCCTGTACAGGTACTCGGAGGGGTCATTCTGAGGGGTGTGCTTTACACAACAAAGACAATATTGAAGGATTTGATTTATAGAGCATAACAACAAATGCTTTCACATGAATAAAATAGTAAAACATGAGTTATTACATGATTAGAATACTAAGTTTACCTGAGTCATCATTTTATTTTTCATGTTTTGGTACTTTAAAAATATATTTTCAACACTTCCAACAAAAATATGTTTCAGCATAAAAAAAGAACAAATAACAAATGCACCTTAATCAATAACTGACTATAAGTATGTTTGTGAAAATAAAGTGTTTATTCCAACATTGCTAAACCTGTAAATTCCAAATGGTTCATGTTTCTGAACAGAACTGAAGACTTTTGACTTAATTAGAACCAACTCTGTCCATAAACATTTCATTGTAAGAAAGCAGGAGCGCTTGAATCAGCCGAAGATGTTTTATTTCTTTGACAGTCTGCAGCTCTACGTCTCACCGTGAAGTAAACGTGAATTTGTACCATTGTTCATATTAATCTGATCCTTTTGGATTCAATGAATGTGAATCTTCTGCTGTGAAGATCAAACTTGAACAACTTTGAACTCTGCACATCTCTCGTTCTTCCATGTTCACCATGAAGAACCAAAATCAGGTTCTGACATGGGACTGGTACAAACGTGGCACAGTTTTGGTACCTGCTGGTGGTACATTTCTTATTGAACTCTGCAACAACAAAAACTGCAACGAGTGAAGATCTGAGACAAGCTGGTTCTCACGAGAGCTTGTTGTTGTTTTGGTGCAGAATGGGTCACGGAGACTCGATGTATTGCCAAAAACAAGGCGCTGAACTACCTGATTGATCATCAATAATCACTAATTATCATCTTGGCAGCATTTGAAATGGTTATTTATGTAAGTATGTGATACTTCACGATACTACATGGTGAAGTATCAGAATGTACGGATCGTGGTACCTCAGAGAATCTGTTTCTGCACCTGTAGTGGATCTGTTGTTCACCTCCGAGTTTTCTCTTTGGATCCTCTGTGGATGTGGAAATGCAAACAGGGAGTCTGCGGGGAAAATGATGCACAAAATTAGGGGTGTCAAATAATTGTATTAATCGAGATTAATTATTTACAGACATTGTTTATTTTATTGTCTTGCTTTTGTGAAGTCTGTTCATGCCTGATAATGAACAGCTGGAAGGTCATTATCACAGTTATATATGTAAAAAATGAATAGTAAATTAAATATTAGAACGTCAGTACTGTTATATTTTTAAGTTCGAATAGTTTTCCATAAAAACGTGGAGTATTTAAAGGCGGTGCGGTGTTGTCATGGCTCTGATTCAAACCTTCTTCTCTCTCTGAGGACAGTAATCATCACAAGAAATCAGACAAAACTTCATTTCAGACGGAAAGTTTATCTGTTTTTGTCCTGAATATGAAGTTAAAGATGGTTTCAAAGAATATTTCATATTTCATTTCCTTCTTCTTAGATTCTCGTCTTTCTTTCTCTCTGCTTCATCTCTGGTTTCAGAATGTTCAAATTCACCAAACAGGTTAAAAGAAACTATAAAATTACTCAGGTCTGTTCTACTGTCCTGCTGTAAATATATAGAAGTATATAAATAAATCTATAATGATATCAGTAAGAAGTTTTTGCTCAATATTAGTTTGCTTTAAAAAGTGTTCCTGTTGTCATTTGATTTGGTAGATTGGATTATTCTAAACCTTATTTATTTTGTTTTCATACTTTTTTGAGATTGGAAAAAAAACCTCTTTAGGGTAAAACTAAAGTTGGAAGTTTGTTATAGTAACAAAAATGTTGTAATTTGATCTATTACAGCGACGCAATGTCACAGATTTAAAGAAAACACCTGAAAATTAGACTTTTTACATCAATATTAGGTTGAAAATATGTGTTAATTAAATAGATTCAGTGAACCTTTAGAGAGAAAATGCAGATGTTTTTTCTACAAATACGTAAAAGTGAAGAAATTTGAAAAGGTTGGAGCTCAAACGTCGACTTCCTGTGGTGCTGAAGCAGCCAAGAGCAGAACCAGGAGAAGAGAACAAGAGAGAAAGGACCAAACTGTGAAGATGTTAACATGAGGAGCTTCCATACAGCAGCAGAACTCCCATGATGCATCTGGAGAGAAGCTTCAAGTCCAGCAGAGCAGGACTCAAAGGTGACATGGAATCTGTCGTTTTATTTTGAAAACAGCTGATGTTCTTTTACATCCTGTCTGATGATGTTAAGAGAGAAAGTTCAGCAGCAAAAATAGACTTAAAGTCTATCTTTAGAGCCGCAGCTTCTAAAACAAGTCAGGTGTGAGCGACTGATGAGTCTGTTCTCTGCTCCTCCAGACGGAGTTAAGCTGTGGTGACTCTCTGAACTCCAGCAGCGATGACGTTCACAGAAACCGTCACCATCCCGACTCCGATCGGGATCTTCAGGTTTAAGGAGCGCCGCGCTCGTCAGCCGATGACAGACTCGGATGTAGGAACAGGACGAGCTGCTGTCTTTTGGTTAAAGCGTTTATTCAAAAGGTCACGTTTCTAAAGAGCAAAATAAAAAACACTGGAAGTGGAATGCTGTTTTTGAAAGTCTGTGTGGGCGAATTTCCACCCAAAACGAGACAAACAGCTTCTGAGCCGTAAATGTGAGAATTAGAAGAGCTTAATCACGGAGAAACTAATGAGAGCAGATCAGCTTTAATGAACATTTCATCCTTATCTGCCATTTCTTCAATTAAGTGATTAATCTGCTTACGATGACATGACCTCACGCAATAATCCAATTCCTGCTTTTGTCAAACAAACATGCGGCGCAGCGGCAGGACGGGCCGATTACCGCGGGAAACAGAAACGAGATCAGGCGTCCTCTTCCATCGGGACCTTCATCAGCACCGAGCTCGGCTGCAGAACCGAACCTGCTGCTGGGTTCAGTGTTTGTAAGATTTAAAGATGACAGAAACACAGTTAAGAGTTTGATATGAGAAACACATTTATACGGTGGCCCTGAAGTCCAAATAACAACAAATCACTCAACAGAACATTTTGAAAATCACAACGACGATTAAAAAAATCAAAATAAATAAGAAAATAGACCCACATTTTGGTAAACAAAAAATAAATAAAGGATTGGAAATGGTCTGCAGCCAATCAGAACGCAGAACTAAATGCTCTGTATAAAACATGTGTACAAAATTACAAAAGGTGAATTGTTAAATTAGGAAGAACCACTGTCCACCATCGCCAGTCTGGCAATACATTGATCTCAATACAATCCCATTTTTACACTTTTCGATATATTAATTGATCGTGATACAATACACTTCCTGATGTTTTCCAAGACAGTAGCAGGCTATATTTCACTATTTCTTCTAGGATCATGACTTTATCGGAATATTAATACGTATTTCAAAATTAATCAAATTCTAAAATACTTTTAATTTAATGATTAGAACACGAAGTACTTCAACTGTCTCTCCTTTAAAGTTGCTTTTAACCAAGAAAATTCATAAAGTTCTTTTTTTTTTGGAAATTTAAGAAACATTTTTTCAAGACTCAACGTCTGATTTTCATTACCAAAAGATTCTCCAGCATGAGGAAAACTACAAAGATGCAATGTGTTTTCAACCAGTAACATTCTACATGCACGGTTGAGAAAACACAGATGTTAACACTGATAAATGTAGCTGATCTTGTTCTTTAAAACGGTTTAGAGACCGGAGCATTCAGGTAAGTTGTGTATGTCTCGTTTTCACAGAAAGCCGGTGCGCTCCGCCGACAACTAGCAGTCGAGGGTTTAACTAAAAAGAGAAATAAGAGTCTGAACTCCATGTTTGCTTATAAATAATTAGGTAAATATCTGCCTGGCAGCATTTTGTATCAATTCAAGAATCGCCAAATAAAGTATTTCTAACAGCTTTACTGTCCCCTGAAAGACCCCCAGAGAAGAGAACGAGGACCACTGGAGGTTTGTCTGCTTCTGATCCACCAGGAGGAAGAGGAGGAGGAGGAGGAGGAGGAGGACAGTGAAGGAAGTTTGGACAGGCGGACCGGAGGAGCCATGATGGATGGAAAGTTCAGCACTCGTTTAAAAAATATAAAGAGAAAACAGGCAGAAAAGCTGAAGTTCAGCTGTCATGTAAGAGCAGGGAGAGACCGGCTCTTCTCCAGGTGGTCTCAGACCAGCCTGCCTCTATGATTGGTCCCCGGGGACTGTCAATCAAAGCTGGGAAGTCAGGTGTGACCACCCTGGCTGCTTGGTGATTGACAGAAGGTTCTGCCAATTAGACTCTCAGACGCACACACACACACACACACCGTGTGTGTTGAGTGTTTCTGAGCCGTGTCTGTTGTTGTAAATGTCACGTTCTGCGAGCGCTCGCTGTCACCATGACGGTCCAAACTAACCGAAAACCAACCTGAGGACGGTTGCTATGGACACTCCATCCATCTCCATTTCCCTCCACATCTTAAGGTGGAATGAAGGCTAAGAGCTTTTTGGCCCTGTTGTATCTGGTCTGTGGGAAATGTTTACTTCAGATTTTCAGATTCATTAACTGATGATCCCAAAGAGAGATGGTGCACATAAGAGATGAAAAAAACATCTTCTAAGTGGATCCATTCAGGTTTTCAAACCCTCACAAGTCTGTCTTTTTAATTAAAACACATTAATTTTGATAAGAAAAAAAAAAAAAATCTCCCTTCATGAATCAAAGCCAAAACCCAAATGAACTGAATCAGAGCTGCTCATTCAAATGAGGTTTCTACGAATCTGAATCAGCAATGGAAGAAAGGGTTTGTATTCAAGATTTAAAAGTGAATTTTAATTAATGCTAATGTGCAGCATCAATTTATTAAAACATGACTTCATTTTAATGAAAATGCATCTTTAAAAAAGCACTTTTGTGAGGTGGAAACACAAATGGAGCGGATTCAGCTGGAATCCTTCCTGGATCTGACTCGGAGGAGAGCTGCTCCACACTTCTGTGTTTGAAATGTTCTTCAAGTTTTGTGACTTCAAATATAGAAAAGCCTAAAGGGAGGCTGGCATTACAGTCCTTTGATGATCACTTCTGAACGTTCTTTAGAGAAAAAAGTGTTTTTATTTAACAATGTTGGCAAAAAGTAGAAGAAGAAACAGAGTCCAAACTATAATGCATGTTCAGAACAGAGACACTCTACAAACATCTCTGCAGTTTCCATAAACGCTTTCAAATCTGCATAAACTTATATCAGCATCAAACAAGAACACAAACCTTTTAATAAAGAGTAAATAATTAGAAAAAAGCACCTTAGAGCTTTAGCTCCAATCTCGACATTCTTTGAACTTCCGTAATTCC
Source organism: Oryzias javanicus (assembly GCA_003999625.1). Lineage (NCBI taxonomy): Eukaryota > Metazoa > Chordata > Actinopteri > Beloniformes > Adrianichthyidae > Oryzias > Oryzias javanicus. The sequence goes on from CM012446.1 coordinate 1,244,660, forward strand.
AACGCATTCTGACGTGAAGAAAATCCGCTTTGCGTTGATTTGTTTTGATTTAAAATGCTGCCACAGAAATATTTAATGGATTATTTATAAGCAAACATGTGTTTGTACTTAAGTTAGGAGCCAGTTGTTACATACAGCAAAAAACAACTTAGTTTTAACCAAAGTACGAATACTGAACCAAAAATCAGTCCAGAGTTGGAAAGTTGTTGTATTAAAACGTGGATTTGTGGGAGTTTAACGGTTTAAACCCCCACGACTCCATGTTCAGTCCCTCTGTCATGACTGTGGGTTCAAACTGTAGCATTGCCACAAAAGTATCCAGTGGACAAAATAAATAAATAATGAAAGGAATAAAGTCCACATCAGTTTGAAAATATTATAGCTCTAAAAATAATAGAAACAGTTTTTTTTATTAATATTGTGTAGAATTTTGTGTTTGTACCATGTGAATTCTGGAGGAAGTGGGTGGAGTCACCAGCAAAGAAATAAGAGGAGAAAAGTTTGGGGCGTCGGCAGCTGTGATGAGGAGGAATAAGACACAAGTCTGGGGAAAGCTACGAGGGACCCCAGAAATAAAATAAAAAAGGATAACCTACCCGCAAAAGATGGATAAAGGGAGGAAACCGCAACCACATCGATTTTGGTGAGATCATTCCATTGTTTTTTTTGGACTCCTGTTTCCTGGTGGATCTACAGTCTTTTTTTTGGACAGTGAAACTTTCATCTGAACACTTGGAGAGAGACGAAGAGCTTAAAGAGACTGAAAAGAATAAGAGGACATTTTTTTTAATTATTTTGTTTTGGGGGAATTTAAAGAATATGTGTTCCTTGGTTTGAATAGTTTATATTGATTAAAAAGAGAAATTAGTCAAACCTTGATTTCTGTAAGGAGTGTATTTCATGCAGCTCGTTACAAAACCCTTCCAGGCGTGTGGACACTCTCCCACCTGTCCGTGGAGCTGAAGGTCAGTGTCGGGTTCCGTCCCATTCAGGCTCATCACAAACCTTCAGCTAACTTTCTCAGGAAGCGGGGGCTCTTGTCTGCCCCCCCACAGCGGCGGCGGCGTTAAATCAGTCAAGCACTCGGCTTGTTTAAGTAATTTCCCCGGTCAGCTCGCTGCCACTCATTCTGCCTCCATCTGCGCGCTCTCCTCAAACCTGCAGACGCGCCGTCTCCAGAGCTTTGAACCACAATTTGCTTGTCGCAATTTTGAAATAAAAACTACCTGAAGCCTTTTGTCTTTTCCGCTAAGTGATGGTGAATAATTACAGGCTCTTAGTCTTCAAAAGAGCCGGCCATTCAGCGCTGACACCTAATGACTGCGGGATGACAGGCCCAACGTGAACATCCAGTCCTGATGAATTAAGCTCCTCTGGGCTCTTTCATGCGTCCTTTATCTCCACCTCTGCCCACGTGGATTCACTCCCGCTTCCTCTGAGCCGCTTTTAACCTTGAGAACTGAGGGAGGGCAGGCGCTGGTTTCCAGAGAGTCCATCGCTGCAAACAAACATAAAATGACTTTATAGAGAAATATACAAAGTGGCTAAACTCTTTCTGTTGTTTTGAGCGTGCGTCTCGTAGAAGGTCTGTGGGTCGTCGCCTTTTATCCACCACGATGCATTGAAACACCCACAGCCATGAAAAAGGGGTTTTTAAGATGTTCTTGTAGCTTTTCTCTGATGATGAAGGACATATTTAAAGAAAATTAAGCTTAAAAGGGCATTTCTCTTTAATTCTTCTGGTCGGATTTCCTGTTCGATCAGATCCAGTCCTGAGAGCAGAAACAGCTTTGGATCATTTGACCACTGATGAATAGAAACCAGGGCGACCACATCTTCAGAAGGAAGCGGCTGCTGGTGAGCAGAACCGGGCTCGGGACCAGGCGGTTGTGGTCCATCTCGTTGACTGACCATATGAAGACACAACACGTTCTCACAGCCTGAGAAGAAAAGGAAAACGTTTGGACAGAAGAGGTTCCATCTGCGTTGGCCCTTTAACACCTGAGCTCCAGTGTTTCTGTTCTTTGATTTACTTGAACTCGACGGTTCCGGCAGATTCTGAAGGAGAAAGCAGCTCGATGAGTCTTCAGAATCTGCTGGAATTGTTGAGCTTCGAGTGTGTTGAAGGTTTTGTCGTTTAAGTGTCACCAGCCTCAGGTGTTAAAGGGTTAAAGTAAGCCTTTGAAAACCAGGATCCATGGGAATGAGGCCGATTGTGTTAGCAGTAAATACAAAGACTCAAACTGGAGCCAAAGATCCAGCGTTAAAGGTTATTTTCTGCTCTCCTTCATACTTCCTGAATGATTTTTTTTTAACCTATCTAGTTTCATCTACATGTGTTTTTTTCTACAAATATCCAGGTTTTATTTTTTAAAGTCTAATTTAACTTCAACCGTCAATATAGTGAATTTTTCATTGAGTAGTTTTTCTTAAATTGTTTTTAACTTTTCCTTTTGTCTCATTACTGACTGAGCCACAAAAGAAGTGGGACGTTTCCTTCATCAACAGTCCCAGTCGGATCCATTCACTAAAGAGAAACACTTTCAAACACTAATGGAGCTAATTAGCATGCCGGACATGCAGGTGGTTAATGAAGAGCGTTCACAGCTCCTTACACGTCTGAAACCGGTCCAGCGCTCGCATGTTCCTCATCCTGCTGCTGATTGCTTTGTTTAGAACCGTCAACGTTCAGATGAGAACCATAAAGTCCTTTTTTCCCTTTGAGCTGCTTCTGTAACACAATCAGAAACACGAGCGAACAGAATATCTCAGGCTTTCCATTCCTCTTGTTTAAAACTCCCCCAGATCCCATTGATTTCTGTGTTGTTCAGTAACAGGTCTGTGATTAGCTCAATGTTTGGATAATATGACTATTGATTATCTTGGCATTTACAACATTGATTAGCTGTAGTGTGTAGAAAATTGATTACTCTTTTAAAAAAAAACCCTCTAACGGCAGTGGGAGTCTTTCACTTACATGAGCCAAAATAGGGGGGGGGGGTACATGAGCTTCAACCAACCCCATTATTTGACCACAGGTGAAAACTTTAATTCTTTCACTCATTTCTTATTATTTTCTTTTTTGAATCACTAAACACAAAAAAGTTGCATTAAGCAGAAACGTAGAATCCAGTAAAGTTAAGACTCTTGTGTCGTCATGGCAACCACTCAGATTACCTACAGTATGGAGATGCATCAGGGCCGCAGTGTTTTTGTGTATTTAACCCTTTATATATAACTTTATCGAGAAAGGGACAATGGATATTAATGAACATTAAAACAAATGTAAATATGCCAGATTCTGACCTCAGACTCATTTCTATCTCTTGGCAAGTTAATGTTAGAAGAAATAAAACATAGTTTAAGAGATAAACACTACACACACAATTATAAAACACAGGTTAAAATACAGTATACAAAATAAAACAAATAAAATACAGAAAACATTTGTACAGATATATCTTTTTTTTTCTTAAATTTGAGGTTGTTTTGTAATAGTTTTCTTACTTCTGGTCATTTGTGATGCAGATTTGAGAATCCAAAAGCCAAAGTTTCAGCTGGTTTTTAAAAATGACAACATTTTCACTTTCTCTTATTACTATTGGTATTCTGTTCCAGAACTTTGAGCCCTAGAATGAAAATACACTTAGTGAGAAGCAGGTTTGTGTAAATGGGACGCCGCTTCCATTCGGTGACCAACCAGACAAACATTTGTGCATTTTAATCATTTCTTTTTCATATAAACAACGAATCCTTTGCTGAATGAAGTGTACATGTACCCGACTGCTGGAGCATTCCTGTCTTTCAGATTCCCTGTTTAGTCATGAAAATCATTTCATGAATATACATTTGGGTCGCAGGCCGTCGGCATCAGTGTAGACTTCAAACTAGCTGGTCAATCATCTCACCACCTCACGATGGAGACGTTTACGTGGGCGGGCTCAGGAGGTGGAAAGCTTCGCCTGATGAAGCAGAAAAAACTCGATAAACATTTAAGAGTGATTGTGGGGAAAAACAAAGAGTTCTTGGATGAAAAGAAGTTCAACTTCTGTGTCTGAATAAGCACAGATTTATCAAAAGGCTCAGATTATGGCGAGCCATTGGGATCAAAAACGTAACATTTGCAGTATATACAGTACATATATATATATGTACTGTATATACTGCACTGAATATGCCTGAAGACAACAGATTCCAGTTTTGGACCCAAATGGATTCCAATAAAACCTTAAATAGTTCTGATTTAATGATCCGTCTTTCCATCAACACCATAACGTATTATCTATACGCTTTGCTCTCTGTCCATAAACACAACAGATTCTTAACTCCATCATTGACTCGTGTTTTCTTGTCAAACTTTGGCTCTATGTCCTTCAGTCCTTCGTTTCCTCTCTGTGCTGAAGAACAAGCCGTCCTTCTCTCCATCTTTGTTGTCAATAAAACTGTCAAAAGTTGTATTTGGTAAATTTGATTTCTACGTTCTGATCATTTATGCCCTGATGAAGCAAACAGAAAATGACTGTTTTCTTTGCTCGCCACTGATGGCTGAAGGTCACACACAACTGAAGGATGAAGACGTGTTCCTCTGAGGCTCCGCGGTTAGTAATCCAGCAGAGATTATGATGCTGCAGCATCAGTTCTGGTGTAAATACAGACCACTGGGCCTTCTGGGAGCCTCAGCTCTACATTACATTTTCCATGATTCCTTCTTTCTTCCTCGGTTTGAAAATAGCTCTTCAGCCAAAGTTAAGTACTGCTGGTTTTTATCCCAACTTCCCAAGATGGTGAAACAGAGGAGGATATATATACAATTCCGTGTCAATTAGAGCTGCTGCGTTTGTCTTGTGGTGGTCGTCTTTTCCTGTCATTCTGTCTCTCAGTCCTGCCATTCATGCAGCCGGTCGGCGCCTATAGCCGGCCGACTCCTCGTCCTGCAGGGGAAGGGAGCAGAGCGCTTTTAACACAAACCTCATGGAATTCAGACATCAGTGTTGGAGCAGCTGGACCTTAAAAAGGAAGAGCTTTAATCTTTGTTTCTGAACGTTTCTATAAACCTTCATTTGAAAGCAAACAAGTGAAAGGTGAAACATCCTCTTTTGAGAGGAAGTGTAGAGATCTGTGAAAACCTGCCGTGGAGCTCCAGACCTACTGTTACGTTCTTTCTGTCTCCATTATGTCTCCATTCTGGAAAAAATCTGGAATCTTTTGCTCCAGCCAATCAGAAGCAAGCTACTGAAGACCCAGGTTGGATGGTTTAATACGACCATATTTCACTAACTAAGTTGTAGTTTTTAGAAATGAAATTTTCCCAGATGCATCACGTATGGTTGCCAACATGGCTCACATGAATGCAAAAGATACAACACAATGACAAAATAGACGCACAACTATAAAAGCAACAAAACCCACAATGGAAACGAACGACCGACTTTTTCATTCAGTTTCAAGCTATTAGAGGCCCAATAGCTTTCTGTTGTGATTCACTTCTGTTGTGACTTTTGGGCTTGTTTTGTGGCTTTTGTTGTGCTTTGGCTTTTGTAATTGTGTTACCTTTTGCATGTAAGTGAGCCGCGTGGGCCACCATAATAGCGAGCGCGCGGCCAAAGTAAGAACGAAGCGAACGATAAACCGACGATACGAGTATCAGATAAGCCTCACGTTATTCAGTTTCTTTACTTTGACGTTGATGTTTCACCTCTCGTGGATCTAGCTGCACCCCTCAGTGGACCTAGAACTGATGCAGACCTGGAGAACTCGACTGTTTCATTACAGTAAAGCCTTGTGAGGGCTGCGCTCACTGTCCATGATGCTGATTCATTGAGATTTCTTTCCAGTGTTCTGATCCTTAAAGTGAAGAAATTCAATGAAGCGCGGGTCTGTTTGATCTTTGCGCGGTTTATTTGTTCTTCTTGTACTTTAATGATCCTCGACAAACGTACAGATCAATGAAAGAGGGACTCGTAGAATATTCATGAATTACGTTGCTTGCATGATAACAGACCGACATAAAATGTGTCTCCGTGACACGGCCTTCAGGCTTCGGAGAGCAGACTCGAACCTGAACGTGTGTTTATCAGGACGACCCGTTTGAATGAAAACATTTTAGGAGGGGATTGTTTGAGAACGGAGCTGACACATGCAGAAACCTCCTCATCCCTCAGTTCTCCTGAAGCTGAAATGTGGATCTAAATGTGGCTCTCTGCAGCAGAAGCATGGGGGTGGATGGCATTAAGGGGGGGTGGGGGGGTGCTGCCTGTCAGTTTGTCTCCCTCTGCTTTAAAACCGCTCAGGACAGAAGTTTGGCAACTTCCAGCACAAAGAAGAAAGAAGGGCCGAAACATAATCAGGAGTGCAGATGAGGCAGAGCGGATCACAGCCACCTGGGACGGAGAGATAGAATTTAAGCCGGTCGTGAACAAATGATGCACACAGCTGACGAGAGAGGAAACCAACCTGCTATCAGGGATTAGGAGCGCGGCGAGCAGAAACGGCGCTTTCATGTCACAGCAGAGTTCAGCATGGCCCGGAGGTCTGGGAACGGCTTCAGGTGTCAGGAAGAGGACGGGTCTGTGCAGCAAGCGGGGCAGAACAGAGACCAGAGTCCACCAGCAAACTGAGAACATCCCGTTATGGGATTTTAACGTGAGGGTTTGTCAGAGTCTGGTTTTAGCAGGACGAAACACAGCTTTATTTCTGTAAATGTTCTCTGATTAAAACTACAATTGAACAAAAATAAACTTTTGTTTATTTAAGCACAATAATAGTCGTTCTTAAAGAAGTAGTTAACGTTTCTATTTCACCAAACACCAGCAGCTTCATGTTTGCTGTGTGTGGAGACCAGAAGAGTTCCTGTCCTCAGACGTGTCAAAGCTTACAGATCATCACTTAAAAGAACTTTATTCTGTCTGACTTCAGCATTTTAGAGTGAACTATATCCATGTGATCATTTTATCACTATGACCTTTGGGGCCGCGGCCCAATCTCGGTCCGCGAGCGCCCTCTAGTGGGCCGCGAAAAAAAAATCTGTTCTGAACCTGAGTGCCGCGGGACCTGAATGCAGCCTCCTACCACTTGGTGGCAGTAAGCATCAAGCCGGGTTCCCACTGGACCTGGAAGCACCGCGAAGCTTCCGCCCCGCTCTGTTTACAGACCAGACGCGCGGTTTTCCGCGGCGGTCAACAGAAGCTTCAGTGGGAGCTTTTGTTGTTTTTGCCATCATGGGTGATAAGTTAATAACCTAAAGATATTACCCCATGTTTCTGCTAAGAGGAACTCCTCTCTGCTGCTGTTTCACACAAAAAAAATCCAGCCCCGCCCATCCGCTCCGGAGCCGGCTCACTACATTGATCTGTCTGCTCTGTCTGTTTTGTATCTAAAAAGTCTGTTTAGATACAAAACATGATCACATTTATCAATATTTTTATTGTAAAAAAAATTGGTTAGGCTATATTTTAGCCACGTATTTACGCACGACCAGCATAGAAAATGATAGAAATTCATATTGAACACATGTAATCCGTGCAGCCAACATCTCATTGCTGCATTGTTGCACATATTCTAAGTGTGTTGAAGGCTGGATGTTTTTGTTGGCTGCACGTATTTAAAATTCAACCTAAAGTTAAAGTCCCATTAACTGTCCCGCTCCTAAATGTGTAAATGTGTTCTCCACATTCGACCCCTCCCCTGGTGGAGCCGTGAGCTGCAGAGACAGCCGACCTCAGGAACAGTAACCAGAATCCTCACCTTAACCTCTTTCCTCTGGGTCTGAGCGACTAAGAACAAAGTTTAGCACTGGACGCACGGTTTTCCAAAATTACGTGTGAAAACACACTTTCTTTTAAAAATAAACTGTATTTTCTCATGTATCTTTTACGTAACTTCCTGCCAGAATTGATGCGAACGCTCGGCGCTCGCGCTCAAAATAGAGCAGACGCCGAAAGGATCCGCTGCACGTTGCGAGTCCTCCGCAGAGGACCGCACCGCTCCGCCCCTGGTGTGAACGCCGCCATAGGTTAACATGGGCACCGAATAGAGGCGGCTGAACCCGGCGTCAGTAACGTGTTGTGGCATGAGCCAATACTATGCGGCTATCGGCCGACATCATATTTTCTTTATACCGGGGCTCTTTGCCTCAGTTCATGTTTAGTTTTTTTTTTTTTTTTTTAAACAGACTGTTGTGACTGTTTTTGTTAATTTATCACAGATTTGGAGAGAAATATCTAGTACAAAATTAAAACTTCTAATTTGTCAAGTTCATCAGAAAGTTATAAGGTCATCTTTTTAATTAGCATTTTATTTAAATGTCATTTACAGTTTGTTTCATTTGAAACTTATTTGAAGTGTTCTTGTTTTATTACAACACAATTTTATTTATCAAAATGCCTTATAAATATTTATGGAATTCTAATTTGTGTTGAGGTTGACACCTGTGGTTTACCTGTTCAGTATGAAAATAAATGTCTGAGATGACCACGTATCATTTTTCCCCACAAGATTTTACTTTGATAAACCATAAAATGACTCGATTTAATTATCAAATACAAATCAAACAAGATGTGGATCAATTTACATTAACATGTTTATATTTCAATGGGCCTCGAATCACTTTGTACCGGGAAAATTGGGCCCCAGTGTCAAAAAGGTTAAGAACCTCTGGTCTAAATTATTTAGGAAATATTAGTTATTTTGTGAACTCTTGTAGATCCTCCCAGAACCGACCTGTGCAGCGTTTTTCCCACAAAAACAAACAACTTTCAAACTATTGCAAAGATAGATGTGTATATTGTTCTATAAAATGAAAATCTTTTGCCGATCAACGCTAGATCAGCTAAGAAAGTGTGTGTTTGAATCGCTCTTAGTCCTGCCTGTCCCCAGGAGATACTATCATGATAGTATATTTGTCAAGACCCCAAAAGGGGCAGGGCAGAAGCCCTTGACAACACTGCTTCTGGGGGTAAATTCAGGCACTCAAACCTCTCCACCACGGTAAGGTGGCGAATCACGGAGAGGAAAAATGTTTTTTTAAAGCCAATCAGTAATAATTTGGCTGGGAAAACCGAAGCACTCGGAGAAAACCCACAGGGTTGCTCAACCCTTTTTAATTTCTAAATAATAATTTTGTATAACCCAACCAACCCAACAAATCGTATCATCCCATTTTTTTGAAACCTAAAAACCCTTATAACCTAAGTGGGGGGAACCGAAGTTCTCGGAGAAAACCCACACAGACACGGGTCTGTCGGGTGATAAATTCAACCCAACAAACCAATGTTCTGTCCTGTTTTTTTTTTTTTTAACCCATATAATCTAAAATCCTACCAAGCTAATAATCATAAGAAACAAAGATAGACACAGATCTGTCAGGTATTAGAGTTTACCCAACAAATCAATGCGCTGTCCTGTTTTTTAAACCCAGATAATCTAAAATCCTACTAAGCTAATAAACTTATAAAACCCTCACAGACACGGGTCTATCGGGTAATAAAGTCAACCCAATAAACCAACGTGCTTCCCTCTTTTTTTTTCATGCCCAGATACCCTGAAATCCTACCAAGCTAATAAACTTAAGACACCCAGACAGATGCAGGTGTGTCAGGTATTAGAGTTTACCCAACAAACCAACGTGCCGTCCTGTTTTTTTTAACCCAGATAATCTAAAATCCTACCAAGCTAATAAACTTATGAAACCCTCACAGACACGGGTCTATCGGGTAATAAAGTCAACCCAACAAACCAATGTGCCGTCCTGTTTTTTTAAACCCATATAATCTAAAATCCTACCAAGCTAATAATCATAATAAAAACAAAGATAGACACGGGTCTATCAATAAACAAAGTTAACCAAACAAACCAACCCACCTCCCTCTTTTTTCAAATGTCTATATATTTAGATCAGCCCTCTTACTCAATCTTGATTAAGAGCAGGTCCTTTTTTTATTTGCTTTACGAGCAACAAAATTCACCAAATCCTAATTTAAAAGAAAATGTAGAACTTGGCTGCTCAATCCTGGACCTCGAGATCTACCACCCTGCTTGTTGATTACCTGTAACAAGTGTGTTCAGTCAACATGAACACACCTGAGTCAGGAAATCAGCAAATTCTAAAACAATGATAACCCCTTATGAATGTGAGGATCACCTCCATCCCCTTTCAAGTTCTTTAAGTTTTTTCTGTTCAGCTTCCTTTTCAGCTGCAGTCAGGGGTTTCCTCACTGCAGGTTTTGGCTGTTTCAGTCCTTGGAATCGAACTGAAGGAGCTGATTTGCTAACAGCAGGTTTTGCTGGTTGAATCTTTCCAGAACTCTTCCATCCCTTTTCAAGTTCTTTAAGTTTTTTCTGTTCAGCTTCCTTTTCAGCTGCAGTCAGGGGCTTCTTCACTACAGGTTTTGGCCTTTCAATTTCTTGGTTTCCTTCTGCAGGAACTGGTTTGCTAACAGCAGGTGTCGCTGGCTGAATCTTTCCGAAAGACTTCCATCCTCTTTCTAGTTCCTTGAGTCTTTGTTGGATAGCTATCTTTTCAGCTGCAGTCAGGGGCTTCCTGACTACAGATTTTGGCCGTTTCAGTCCTTGGAATCTCACTGAAGGAACTTGACGCTTGCGAAAAGCAGATTTTGGATGAATCTTTCCAAAACACCTCCATCCTCTGTTTCGGTTACCTTCAAGTGTCTTCTGGTAGCTTTCTTTTCAGCTGCAGTCAGGGGCTTCGCTGACTACATTTTGGGCCGTAGTCAGTCTTGGAATCACTGAAGGAACTTGACGCTTGCGAAAAGCAGATTTTGGGATGAATCTTTCCCAAAACACCTCCATCCTCCTTTCAAGTTTCTTCAGTTCTTGCTGGTATGTGATCTATCTTTTCAGCTGCAGTCAGGACTAAATTCTTCACTCCACGTTTTTGGCCGTTTCAGTCCTTGGATCTCACTGAAGGAACTTGAGGCTTGCGAAAAGCAAACTTCGGATGAATCTTTCCGAAACACCTCCATCCCTGTTCAAGCTTCTTCAGTGTCTTCTGGTGAGCTTTCTTTTCAGCTGCGGTTAGGACCTTCCTCACTCGTCGCGTCTTGCCGTTTTAATTCTTTGGAATCTAACTGAGGGTTATCTTTGATGCTTGCGAGAAGTAAGGTTTTTGGATTAATCTTTACAAAAAACACCTCATCTACCTTGTTCGCTGTTCTTCCAGAATGTCTGCTGGTAGCTATCTTTTCAGCTGCGGTCATCGGCTTCCTGACTCCACGTTTTGGCCTTTTCAGTCCTATGAATCGAACTGAAGGAACTTGGCACTTGGGAAAAGCAGATTTCAGGTGAATCTTTTCAAAACACCTCCATCCTCTTTCGAGTTCCTTGAGTCTCTTCTGTTGAACTTTCTTTTCAGCTGCGGTTAGGACCTTCCTCACTCCACGTCTTGGCCGTTTTAGTCCTTGGAATCTCACGGAAGGAACTTGACGTTTAAAGAAAGCGGATTTCGGATTAATCTTTCCGAAACGCCTCCATCCCTGTTCAAGCTTCTTCAGTGTCTGCTGGTGAGCTATCTTTTCAGCTGCGGTCATCGGCTTCCTGACTCCATGTTTTGGCTTTTTCAGTCCTTGGAATCTCACTGAAGGAACTTGACGTTTGAAAAAAGCAGATCTTGGATTAATCTTTCCGAAACGCCTCCATCCCTGTTCAAGCTTCTTCAGAGTCTTCTGGTGAGCTAGCTTTTCAGCTGCGGTCATCGGTTTCCTCACTCCACGTTTTGGCCTTTTCAGTCCTATGAATCGAACTGAAGGAACTTGGCGCTTGCGAAAAGCAGATTTCGGGTGAATCTTTTCAAAACACCTCCATCCTCTTTCAAGTTCCTTGAGTCTCTTCTGTTGAACTTTCTTTTCAGCTGCGGTTAGGACCTTCCTGACTCCACGTTTTGGCCGTTTTAGTCCTTGGAATCTCACTGAAGGAACTTGACGCTTGCGAAAGGAAGGCTTTGGATGAATCTTTCCAAAACGCCTCCATCCCTGTTCAAGCTTCTTCAGTGTCTTCTGGTGAGCTATCTTTACAGCTGCGGTCATCGGCTTCCTGACTCCAGATTTTGGCCTTTTCAGTCCTATGAATCGAATTGAAGGAACTTGACGTTTGCGAAAAGCAGACTTCGCATGAATCTTTCTGAAACACCTCCATCCCTGTTCAAGCTTCTTCAGTGTCTTCTGGTGAGCTATCTTTTCAGCTGCAGTTAGGGGTTTCCTCACTCCACGTTTTGGCCGTTTCAGTCCTTGGAATCTCACTGAAGGAACTTGACGCTTAAAAAAAGCGGATTTCGGATGAATCTTTCCGAAACACCTCCATCCTTGTTCAAGCTTCTTCAGTGTCTGCTGGTAAGCTATCTTTTCAGCTGCAGTCAAGGGGTTCCTCACTCCACGTTTTGGCCGTTTCAGTCCTATGAATCGAATTGAAGGAACTTGACGTTTGAGAAAAACAGGTTTTGGATGAATCTTTCCAAAATATTTCCATCCTCTTTCAAGTTCCTTCAGTCTCTTCTGGTAAGCTTTCTTTTCAGCTGCGGTCATCGGCTTCCTCACTCCACGTTTTGGCTTTTTCAGTCCTTGGAATCGAACTGAAGGAACTTGACGCTTGCGAAAAGCAGATTTTGGATGAATCTTTCCAAAATATTTCCATCCTCTTTCAAGTTCCTTCAGTCTCTGCTGGTGAGTTATCTTTTCAGCTGCGGTCATCGGCTTCCTCACTCCACGTTTTGGCTTTTTCAGTCCTTGGAATCGAATTGAAGGAACTTGACGTTTGAGAAAAACAGGTTTTGGATGAATCTTTCCAAAATATTTCCATCCTCTTTCAAGTTCCTTCAGTCTCTTCTGGTAAGCTATCTTTTCAGCTGCGGTCGGGGGTTTCCTCACTCCACGTTTTGGCCTTTTCAGTCCTTGGAATCGAATTGAAGGAACTTGACGCTTGCGAAAAGCATATTTCGGGTGAATCTTTCCAAAATATTTCCATCCTCTTTCAAGTTTCTTCAGTCTTTGTTGGTTAGCTTCTTTTTTATCTGCAGTCGGGGGTTTCCTTACGCCACGTTTTGGCTTTTGGGCAGCTCTTTGTTCGGCTTTTACATTGACAAGGTTGTCTTTCTGCTTTGACAAAGTAGAAAGGTTGTCCTGAAGCTTTTCAGTTTCCTTGACCACCTCATCTTTTTGTATGCTTGCTTGAGCTTTTTCATTTTCAGCTTCTTGATCTTCTAATAAGCTGATCAAGTTTCTAAGACCGTCACGTTCTTCCAGAAGGTCAAACTCATCCTTTTGAAGAGAGCGTAGCTCTGCTCGGAGTGCTATGTTTCTCAGTTTGTTACACTGAGATTCAGAGCATTCAACTAAAGAATCCTCTTTTCTGGATTCTTCAGCTGGGAATTCGGTGCCTTTTGACGGTCCCATGTTGTCCTCGGTGAGATCTTCTCCAATTTCCTGTTCTCCGCTAAAATGTTCTAGTCCGTTGTTAAATTTGGTGCCTTTGAATTTCCTGGTGTTCTTGAATATGTTGAAAAAGTTTTTCAGAACCATTTTTATGGTGTTGTATATTAACTCGTTAAAAAGTGTTATTTTCCAGAAAAAGTGGTTCAAACTTGACACTAACTGTAGGAAAAGTTAGTTTTTTGATGAGACTTGGGTACAAAAACAACTTTAAAATGATTAATTTTGAAAGTGTTTGCTCTTGCTGGGATCTCAGTTTCTTGGCTTGTTCTCTGCTTGAGGTTCAGAAAGTGAACTGATCTGATGGGATTCAAGGCTCTATTTATGGAAAACTTGTTATGATGTCACATGATGTCATCAAAGTGTCACCTGACATGAAGTGATGACGTCACACTACTTTGGCCCCTCCCACAATGTCGCCATTTTGATGACATCATCACATCAAAGAGATTTGAGGTGATGTCATCGCAGGCCTTTGACTTCAAAGCCCTGTGATGAAATCACAGTATATTGTGTCCACATGTCCAGCTTTTTAGGTTCATCAAATTATGGGATGGTAGTTAGCTTTAAAAAGATAAAAATTAAATAAATGAACAATAAATAAACCAACATACAGACTCCAAAACAAATGATCCTCTAGAAAAATGTTGAAATAGCTAAAAAGCCACTTCCATTTGCCCTGATTCTGCCGTCTGTCCTTCTCACTTCTCCAGTGATGGTGGACCTTGTCCGGGTTGATGGACATGTCATCTTTCAGTCATTTTCAATGGGAATCAGTGGCAGTTGGAACCTGCTGGCAGAGTGGAGCAGACTGTGTTAGAGTGGGAGGAAGGAAACACATCAAGTGTGTTCAACATGCTCAAACTCAGCCATTGTGTCCCTCACAGAAAACGTTTGGACATCAAAACGTAGGCATTTTTCCTGGCTTTCAGACGATACAACTTTGAAAATCCTGAGCCATGTAGTTTTCTCAGAGCGGCTCCAAATATCAGCAAAACTTGACAATTTTCCCCATTGAGCCCAATGCATTTTTATCAAAGGAGATTTTTTGAGATTGTTCTTTTTTAACTTGCGAGTACTTCTGTATATTTGGACATAAAAATATGAAAATCGCACTAGACGTAGTCCAACACCTCTGGATTCTGACGGTGTTTTTACTTTCAGTCTGAGGAAAACGGTTCAAAAGATATGAGCTTTTGTTCGGGCCAAGTGCCGACCATGTATTTTCAATGAGAAAGCAGGACGCAGACCTGCGTCTCTCTCTGTGTACTTGTTGCCATGACGACCCTGGAACATACCATCTCAAAAGCAGTCCAAGGGTGTTTCAAGTGTGTTGAAGGCTATTTCACACAGAGTGCTGTAAATTTAAGGTTATTTTAAACTAATTTAGGATTCATCCAAAATTTTAGATGCTAATATCAGAGCTCTTAAGGTTATTTTTGCACTTCCTGGTTTTTTTGAGCATTTTTGGCCTTTAAGTTCTTATACTGGCCTAATTTTAGCTTTTTGGACTATTTTGGCATTTACCAAATGCTTTTTTGGCTATTTTGGAGTTAAGATAATATTCCAGCTACATGGTAGCTGTTTTTGCTAATTTAAGCCTTATCTCAGTTTTTATGCTTTTTTTTTTTTTGTTTAGCTAGTATTTTTAGCTCCATGCTAGTTGTTTATATATATATATATATAATTTTTTTTTATTTTAATTTTGTGTGTGTGTGTGTGTGTGTGTGTTTGGCTATTTTGGACTTTAGCTAATATTTATTTATCACTCAACCACTTCACACCTTCATGGACCCTCTCAGCCCCCACCCCACCCTTGTCCTTCACAGCAGACCAGGTGAGAAATGAGCTGAGGAAGACAAAGGTCAGAAATCTGCTGGACCTGATGGGATCAGCTCCAGGCTCCTTAAGTCCTGCGCAGATGAACTGTGTGGAGTTATGGAGCACGTCTTCAACCCGAGCCTCAAGCTGGGGGTTGTACCACAGCTCTGGAAGACTTCCTGTGTGGTACCAGTGCCCAGAACTCCGCACCTGACCTGAGCAGCTACAGACTGGTAGCTTTGACACCCCACCTGATGAAGACCCTGGAGAGGCTGGTCCTGAGACCCCTCCGCTCTATAGTGGGCCCCTCCATGGACCCCCTGCCTACAGGCCTAATGTTGGAGTGGAGGATGCTGTCATCTCTCCTGGAGAAGGCCGGCAGCACTGTGAGAATCATGTTCTTTGATTTCTCCACCATCAAGCCGACGATCCTGAAGGACAAACTGAAGGAGTCAGGGGTGGACCATCTGCTGTCAGGATGGATCCAGGACTACCTCACAAACCGACCTCAGTTTGTGAGAGCCCGGAACTGTGTGTCGGACCTTCTCACCAGCAGCACAGGTGTCCCACAGGGGACTGTCCTGTCCCCCTTCCTCTTCACCCTCTACACGGCTGACTGCAGACACAACACGAGGGCTGCGTGCTGCAGAAGTTCTCTGACGACACTGCGATTGTCGGTCTCAGCTGGACAGAGTCATCAGGAAGTCCAGCTCTGTCCTGGGCTACTCTCTGGACTCAGTGTGGGAGGTGGGCGACAGGAGGGTCCTGCAGAGACTGACATCCATGCTGGACAATGAGTCCCACCCCCTGCAGGACACTCTGTCTGCCCTGGAGAGCAGCTTCAGTGGCAGAATGCTCCACCCTCAGTGTGTGAAGGAGAGATTCAGGAGATCTTTCCTTCCTGCGGCTGTCAGATTGTATAACCAACAATTCTGATCACCATATGCAATATCTGGAGATCTGTGTACAGCACCATTCATTTCTTCAATTATTGACCATTTGACTGTGAAATACTTGTATATAACTGTACATACCTACATTTAACTGTGCAATAACTGTTAAATGTTTACTGCTCAGATCTTTTTACAATGCAGAGGGTTTCCCACCACTTTGGCTCCGTATATTTCATTTTTTTTTTATTTATCTTTTATTTCTTATTCTAACTACCTGTGCTGTTGCATATTGCAATTACCCCACCGTGGGACTAATAAAGGTTTTTTTTTTTTTAATCCTCTTAATCTTGAGCTTCAAACGATCTCTTTTGGGTAAATTAGACATTTTACCAGCTTTTTAGGGTAATTTAGGTAATATTTTTAGCTTGCTATCTGCTTCAGCGTTTTTTACCTATTAAGTTCAGTGATTTCAGCTATCAATTGCGCTTTTTTTAAATTTTAGTCCTCAGCACTTCAGCTGTTTACACTAGCATCTTCAGCTGCCACATTCAGCTGTAACGTTTTTCAATCAAATCACCAAATATAGTGTGTACGTGGGTGTGTGTGTTAGCGTGGGTGCAGAGCTGGCAGCACAGGCTCTTCCTGGAAGGGGCTGTTCCCCACTTTGTGATGTCACAATGTGAGAACCTGCTCGTTTTTGGGGGCTGGTGCTCAGAGGGAAGGGTTTGAAGGGGATACTTAGAGATGTGTGAATGGATCAAAACACTATTTTATTTTGAGGAATTAACATTACAATCCACCTAAAAGCCCAAACAAGTTTATATGCGGGATTTTGCCCCTTAAAATGAACCACAAACCTTATTTTCTGAAATAAATAAAATAAAATGTAATAAAATAAATTAAATTGGTACAAGTAGTTTTTTTTATTTTACTTTTCCTTCAATCATGACTTAGGGTGTGTTAATTCAAATTTTGTATTTTTGCCATTTGTGTACATTTACTGTGTTCCGAAACAGTTACAGTTTGTTGAATTTATCAATAATGTGCATGAGTATTCATTTACCAAGTGCGTATTTGCTATGATTGTAAATTTACCATTTTTAAAGAAGAAATAGTTCAAATGAATTTCATATTAGGGTAATTTAGGGGAAAAATAAGCTTATTTAATGTTTACAGATTGAAACAAGAAGCTTTTTAAAGCCACATTGAGTAAGAAATCTAATGATATGTTGATAAAAAATATTTAAGAAAAAAGACAAAATGTACATTTTGGTTCAGTTATAAAGCTTTTAAACATCTTTTCATCAAACAGGCAGAGAAACATTTTTTCTCTCTAAATAATCTCATGAATTAAAGCAGTTGTTTTCTAATGTCCGTTGATGATGAATTTAATATTTGATTCAAAACTAAATTAAAATGATGTTAAGATTGAATGTTAAGATGACAAATTACAAGAAAAAGAAATAATGCTCGTCGCAGACAAACACATCTCACTAAAAAGTAAACTAAACTTCATACAGACTTTTTCTGAAATGTAAATGCATTTTTTTGTCAAAACCGTTATTTTATTTATTTATTTTTCAGAGGAACTGCAACATTTGGTACATCCTTGTTTAAATCAAATATTAGAAAGTTTAATTTATGAGATTGATAGTCATAAAATACTCTTGAAAAGATTGTGACTTTAATCTGAATCATTACAAAGTAACTTTAATTCAGTTTTAGCTTCAAGGCTCTTAAACAATAAAACATTTAATTTAAACATTTTGTGTTTTTTTTTTGTCCAAAACAAAAAAAAAAATCAGTAAATGTTCATAGTATTAAATGATTTTAGTTTTAAGCCCTAAATTAGGGCAATAATAAATGATGATTTTACGTTGGATTTCTTTTCAGTTTAAACTTTTTTTATTGGCAAAGGAAAAACCAAATTTGAGCAATTTAATAATAAAAATGAAGTGATGTTATTTTACTTTGTCTCATTGTAACTCCATTGATTTTACTTTAATCCACACGAACGGCATTAATACTCCATCAAAAATAGCTTAGTCTAATTGACCAAAAATACTACATTTAAGTTTAATTGAGGGAATGAGGATCTTTAATAACGGGCTGTGTGTCCGGGTTTAATGACCCTGCTCCCTCACCTGTGTGAAGCTCACACCTGGATTGGTTCGTCATCAGCTCTGATTCTCCCCTCAGTCTATATAAGTCACTGCTTCTCAGCTCATCTCTGAGCTTAACTTCTTCTCTATTTTAAAGATCAGCTTTGTTTTTGAAAATATCTTTAATAATATCTTTATTCTTCTCTGCCACCTGCCTCAACATGATAGAAATGATGTTGAAGTTGTTTTTCTCATAACAGCCACACATTTGTAAAGAAGTAGTTTCACCTTTCTCTCTCTTTTATTGGAAAATGATGAAACATGTGGTCAGCAGGGGGCGCTGTGTGCAGAGAGTCCCATTAACTGACTCAGAAGCATCAGTAGAAGGACTTGTTACAGTTGCAGCTCACAGGCTAAATATAGGGGACACAATTCTCTATTAGATTAGGCAATTTTAAACTTATTTTATTCTTCTTTTGAAATTGATCAATTTATGTAATTACAGGTTTTATTTCTGCCAAGTGCAGAAACTCCAACAACAGCATGAATTATTTTGTAGAAAGGCTTTAGCCTGTGGACGCTCCTTAACCTGCTCATTAACTTAAATCTCCTCGATCTGCGGGGGGGAAATTCCAGCTCGTTATGACAAACTGGTCATCGGCAGAAGTCATTTCCTGTTGGCTCCTTCACAACAAAAGCACAGGGAAAGGAAAAAAGTTTTCAGTTTTCTTCAAAATAACTTTTTATCATTATTAAATAATAAACATTTTAAAGTAAGCCATTATGTTTTGTTAATTATATTAACAAAAGAATGTTTAAGATCAGAACTTTGAGGCGTTACTTTAATCGACTTTGGTCATGTGACGTAATCAGTGAAACTGAATTACAATTCCAATATGGAGGAGGGATCAGATTATTCCCATCATGATTTTTCACCTATTTCCTGATTTTCTTCACCTGTTTGACCCTTTCTGGGGCATGGGGTTGCTGGAGCCTGTCCGGGACAGGTGGCCGGCCTGTTCCAGGCCCCACGGCGCTGGAGCGATCAGACCGCCAGCCTGACAGAACAGTGATGTTTAGATGCTCCTTATTTCTTCAAAAATTCCTCCTATTTTTATCAAGATTTTTCCCCCTTGGACCAACGCGGACAGTACGTCTTCAAACGGGATCAGAGACAGAAGTACCGCTGAAAGCGTCGTCATCCAGTAGCTCATCGTACTGAAGTCTCTGAATGATCTCATGAACCCAGACATGGAGACGGGAGTACTGACGTCTTGGTAGAGCTCTTTAAAATAAATAAACCTGATCTCTAAACATCATTCATGTCTAAATGAGATGAACACGCCTCCATGTGGCGATCAGGCTAGAAACATTAGCTCGTCAAGCTAGTGAACGCTTTATTTTGACGGGCGTAGAACGGTGTGACCAGAGGTGTAGCGTTTGCACACGACCATCTACAGTTGAACTGATCAGACGAGCTTCCTCTTTGTGCATTAAAAAGAAACCGAACTCTTTAACAATCTCAAACTGTTCATATTCTCTGTCAAAGTGACGTCTGAGCAAACGGCGAGATCATGGCGTGACACGGCAGCTGCATGCTTGGATCATTAAAGCGCCGGCCGAGTAACCGTCAGTGATTTCCTCTGACGGGCGCTAATTGAAACTGACCAATTATGAGGCGAGGAAGCGCAGCAATTTGTAGAGCAGACAGGAATTGATTTAAGGCGAGAGTCCGCGGCGCCGCGGACGTCTTTTCACCGGAGAGTCTGGACGTTTGCTTGAATCCTGACTGTCCTCCGAGAATCCTCTAACAAGAAGGAAAGCTTTGGCAGGCGTGAGCGCGCTCGCTCGCTCGCTCGCCGTCACAGCGACTGACGCTTCAGGAAATCACACACCCGTCTGTCGGCATGAAGGGAGACAGACGCGGGATCCTCTTCAGACCGACTGATAATTAAACGGACGTTAACGTCCAGTCATGTGGTCATTAGCAGACGGAAGCTCGTTAGCAACAATGCATTGAGCAAAGTGAAAGCTGTTAGCAGCTTTTGCCCCGCCCCCTGTCTGCCTGTGGGCGGAGCTGCTTCACGTATCGTAATGAAATCCACAGCGATCAATCTGATCCTTGATCCATCTGACAAACGAATGAAGCAGTTTTTGGGGTTTCAGCTTCAAAATAAATCAAAGATGGCCGCTCCTCCTCAGGCTTTGAACCCTCGATGTTTATTTATTTTAGATTTGTTTGTTTCCTTTAAACATTTTTACTACGTTTAAACATTAACAAAAACTAATCGTATTTATTATTATTGGCTGTTTGCAGTGTGGGTTGAGCGGAAGGTGATTTCATCTGAGCTCTATATCATGTGGACATGTTTGACAGTAAAGATGACTGGACCGGATAACTCGGCTGAAGGATGACGCTTACTCATTTAAAAACTACAACAAAAATAAAACGATGCAACATGCAAACTAATAGTTTTGACACTGATTAGGGACAGAAGAAAACATGACTTCCTTTAACTGAGTTAATAAAGCCAATAGAAGATATGTGTCTACTCTCTAAAAACAATGAAATGAGAAAACCTGAACTAAAGTGTATTTCTTTAGTTTAAACACATAAAATGTCCATATTTTTGTCTTTTTTAAAATA
This sequence comes from Oryzias javanicus, assembly GCA_003999625.1. NCBI lineage: Eukaryota > Metazoa > Chordata > Actinopteri > Beloniformes > Adrianichthyidae > Oryzias > Oryzias javanicus. Next base: position 1,265,559 of record CM012446.1, read on the forward strand.
TCTTTTATAGATAAACTTGTCAGATTTGTGGTTGAAGATCCTCATAATAAATAAATGCTGCATTGAAACACATTTTCTTAAACTTTAGTGAGAAACTTGTTTTTTTATATCCTTTTTCAAATAACTTTTATTTAAACTTATTTTGTATTTTATCAAAGCAAAAAAAACGAAAGCCAAAGTTCACATAAGAAGCAAAACACAGAACAATTTAATAAATATGCCTCAAAAACACTGAACCATAAATGTATAAACATGCAGACACATGAATAAATAAATGATCATGATATGAACGTCTGTATCAATAATCGAACATTTTAACAGTATCCTACATGTTTGACAATATTAACTAATTTATCCAAACTACTCCAAATGTTCTAAAACAGGACATTTCAATATGAACAATAGTTCTTTCTCTGCTTCCTTCAAACATAAAATATCTCTAAAAAAATAATTATCTTTCCATCTTTTATAAAAAGTGGCGGCACTCCCAAACTGTTCTGAAAACTTATATACACGGATTGTTCATGTTTTTAAATTTGTAGATTCATAAAAACCTCCTTTTTATTTTAAACTGGGCTGTACAAATAAAATGTAGTTGAATTTGAGTCAAAGATCCAGGAGTGTAATGAAATTTAGGGAAATGATCAAACTGCATATGAAAACAACACATGAATCACACTGCACCAAACAGAAGCATAGATGAAGAAGAGAGAAGAAGTAAATGAGAATAGAACACTGTACTTTCCTCAGCTTCTAAATTCTAGCAACTAATTATTTCATTTTCATTCAAACATCTTTAAAGTGAGATGTAAGCGGTTATTGCTGATGATAATAATAGAAAATCTAACATTTTTCTCTCTGTTTATCATTGACTCATTGAAACGTTCCAGGCCTGAGCAGAAGAACGTCAGTCTGATGGTTTATCTTCTGTTCTCTCCTCATAAACGGCGGTTTTCTTCAGAAGCTCCACCCCTCTGGACCCTCTCCCTCCTCGCCGTTGTTCCTCTTTGCTTTTCTGTGTCAGCTCTGACTGAAGCTCGGGGACGGATGAGTTATTAGTCTTCCTGTAGGTTTCTGCTGCACACTGAATTGCGTCTTTGTTCCTATAAATCTAATAAAGAGGCTGATTGCTTTTGCTAATCATCCTGCGTCTTCCTGCTGCTGCTTATTGCTGTCATTAATTTCTGAGATAACTGGCCCTCCGCTGAAGCTCAGAGCCACTGATAACAGTTTGAGAGTGGGTTAGTGAGGGAGACTTCATGTGGTGGGTTAGGATAGATATGGAGTCCTGGTAGAATAAAGGTTTGCTCCTGGACTTTCCTCCACGGATTTTTGTTTTTACAAGAGATGATGCACAATGGTTCACCAATCATCTAGAAATAGAATTACTTTTTTTATGATTTAATTTTAGCAAATTATGAATAGAAATACAATATGTTTTCTAAATCTACTAGTTATCTAAATTCTCAAATCTCAACATTTCCACCTTTGGTAAGTGTTTTGATGGACTAATTCCTGGTTTTCTGGTCAAATTTATAAAGGTTTTCAGTAAAAATGCATCTTTTGAACTTGTTGAAATGAGTTCCTCATCTTTGGCGGTTTCCATGGAGATCGATGACATCTGCTTGGAATGAACATTGACGGTGGTTCGACCAGACCGTACCAAGGCATCGCTCCAGGAGGAGAACGGGGGTGGAGGAAGGCCAGAAAACTGTAGAGACCAAAAAGGCAAAAATACGCTTCTGATTGGCTGAAGAACAAAAGCTGCTCAGCTATTGGTTCAGTGTGAAGGTCTAAATCAGGGGTGGGCAAACTATGGCCCGGGGGCCACATACGGCCCCTTAAGATACTTAATCTGGCCCTCCAAATTAAAATACATTGAATCAAAAATCCTAATAATTGTTTTATTTTCATTGTATTTCTGGTTTCTTCTCATGAATGCTGTTGTTTCTCTGGTGTTTGTGTGTGTTTTCCTCTGAAGAACATCAACCCATTGGATCACCAAAAACAGAACAAAAATCAAAATTTAGAAATTAAAATTCCAAATTTTCTGTTTTTAAATGAATATATGTGAATTTTAATCCAAATTAAAGCATGTTTTTTCTCTAAATTCCATATTATCTTTTTAGTTTATGAGGTTCATTACCAAATCTCTCCTTCCATCTGCTCCTTATGCCAAATTTTAGAACCCTTTCTGGCCCACTAATCAAAAAGTTTGCCCACCCCTGGTCTAAATGATGATGGCGTGAGGAGTGACACCACAACCCAGACTACATGTGAGTGAAGTCGATTTTCCTTATTGAAAATTGTGCCAAATATTCACTAAAATGCAGGTAGATTAGGGAAATCCTCTCTCACAACACATCCAAGGTTTTCCTTTCAGGGTCCCTGGGTTGCTGGAGCCTATACTAACTACAATTCAGCAAAGGTTGATAATATATAGACCAGAACAGGTTTCGAGCTAACATAATAAAAAAAAAAATATACATATATATATATATATATATATATATATAATATATATATGTGTGTGTGTTGTTGTGTATGTATGTATGTGTATATATATATATATATATATATATATTATATTATATATATATATATATATATATATATATATATATATATATATATGTGTGTGTGTGTGTGTGTGTATGTATGTATGTGTATATATATATATATATATGTATATATATATGTGTATATGTTATATATATATGTATATGTATATGTATATATATGTATATTATATATATGTATATGTATATATATATGTATATATATATATATGTGTATATGTATATGTATATGTATGTATATATATATGTATATGTATATATGTATGTATATATATATATGTATGTATATATATATATGTATATATGTATGTGTATATATGTATGTATATATATATGTATATATATATATATGTATATATATATATATGTATATATATATATATGTATATATATATATATATATGTTATGTATATATATGTGTATATATATATATATTATGTATATTAATATATGTGTGTATTATATATATAATATATAATGTGTGTGTATATATATATATATATATATATATATATGTATATATATATATGTGTATTCATTAGTTTCTCGATTTAGGTTAAAACTACCAAAGTATTACAGTTGTTTAACTGGATCTTTTAGATTTCCACACAAAAGTTATTATTTTAATACATTTTTATTGCTGCTTTCACACAGATTCATCCATCAAATTAGCCTCTCCCTCAACTTTGTCGACATTTGTCCTAAATTGCGTTTCCAAACATAAAAATAAGAATAAATGAGATATGGACGCTTGTGGGAGGAGCTACTGTCAAAGGTTGCTGCCAAACCGCTGCATGCTCGATCCTCAAAACCAAACATAGCTTTAGCACCACAAAGCTAACATGCTAATGATTAGCATGTTGTTCTACACACACCTTTGAGTCAAAATGTTCACGTCGACTCCCATAAAATCCTTTTCTTTTATATTAAATCAACCCAAACGAGGCCTGACAGTCCGCTCATCACTGCACATTATTCTTCTATTGTTTTATTCATGTTTTGTTTTTATGTGTTCGCTCGGCTCCGGTTGATGCCTTTTTTCTATACTTGGATGTAAAAGTGGACAGAAGATGTTTTTCTCTTGATGTGAGTGGAGTTCAGGAAAAAGGCTGTTTTCCTTTGAAAGTTTGACACAGAAAGCATTTGCAGTGTTTGATAATGTATCGATCCACTCAGAACCACACGCAGCTCTGTTATTAGGTTACTGCCGACAGTAAAAAGAGCTCAACCGAACATAATTAAACTCATAAGTGTGTGGTCTCTTTCACAGGAAATTATGGAGTCCTTTTAGAGCTGGAGGGCTCATCCAGATGGTAGAAATATAAGCGTACGTCATTAAAAAGCCCATTAATCCCTGAAACATTGATTCTCTTTCCTCCTGTGCTAATGGACAGCATTGTCTCCCAGCTCTCTAAGTGGCGCATCAACAAATAAAGAACATGGCTCTGAGACGCTTGTGTTCGGGGCCTAATTGGTCACACCGGGTTCATCTGTTTAGCAGGACACATTAAAGACTGACCCCGCTGAAAGTGAGATGAGACCCGGTGGGCAGGTGAGAGCGGCGACTCCTGCGCCGCTGAATGATGCTCCTCCGCTCGCCGCTCAATACTCTCATTCATTTGGTGCGCGCGCTCCAGATGGGCTTTAAATGTTTTCTCCGTCTTATTGATTTCCCAACTTTAGTCCTCGTGGTAAAACCCTCCGAGTGATTCATGCCGGTTATGACGGCTCCATCTTAGAGTCTGTTTCCTGCCCCCCCCCACCCCCCAGGGGCGCAGAGAAACACACAACTGTTGCTCAACGTATAAAAAGCTTCGACACGTCAGAAACTGTCCTGCAGATGTTTTAGACTCTTCCAACGTGGAAAAACCCGCGAGTCGTAAACGGAGCGGCGGCGCCCGACAGATGTTTGGAGATGAGATGAAAACTGTTAGCAGTGATTTGCTCAGCAGGATCAGCATCTGCTGCTGTTTTATGTCTCAGTCACACCAACCGTCAGGGGGTTGGCCCGTACGGGGGGGATGCTGGGGGATTCTGGGTCATAGAGAGGAGCGGCTGCATCTTCAGGTGAGCACAGGTGTGTCTGCAGTTCCATTGTCGTCTGTGTGAGTATATATGATGGTATGGGCCAGCACCGACCTCGACTGCAAAGGAAAGTGGGGATTAAGTCCCAAAACATCTCTGCTCTAGAGGAGATCTGCATGGAGGAATGGACCAAAATACCAGCAACAGACTTACAGAAAACGCTCGACTGCCGTCACTGTCATCAAGGTATTCAGGTGATTTTGTTATTGACCAAATATTTATTTTCTGCTATAATATGCAAATAAATTCTTAAAAAAAAAGGAAAGCACAATAACATCTGTTCAAAGAAGTTTCTCTCTTACAGCTTATTTTTGTCCAGAAGACGAAGGAAAAGAATCTTTTTGGTCATGTTCTTTCAGGTGTGGATTTTCACTTTTTAATCCACACCTAGAAGCCAATCAAAATCGAGTATTCATGGAAGTTTAACACACTTACAGTGTACAGGTGACTCTGTCGTACGGTGTCCTCATGCCTCACTCTCCACCTGCAGCCTTCTTAAAAATAAATGAACTGCTTTAATAAAACATAAACATTAAAAGAAAATAACCTTTTTTTAAACTTTTGACCGAAGTTCCTCTCAAAATAAGACACCCTGTCACATGTGATGATCTAAATGCAGTAATAGAAAGTGTAATGTCATCAGTGATGAAATAAAAACAGTTAATTTTTACTGTTGTTGGTGCATCTCTGCCAGAAATGTAAATCTAACAAATCAGAATGAAATTTTTCAAACACATTTGAATTTCTTTAATTAAAAAAAAAAAAAAATAATAGAACATTTACTTAACAAGCAGCAGTAACGGGTGACTAGTTTGCAGGATTTGGGGGGAGGTCTTCATAAAATGAGAATCACGTGCTGTAGAAGTATTCTCTGTGACCTGTCCCCCGCAGCATGCCCATAGAAAAATGTGCTTGAACATTTTTTAATTGTTCGTTTCTTCTGCTTGTCCCGTTCAGGTTTGAGCATTTCTTTATCCAGTTCTGACTATGTGTTTACCGGCTTCATTAACAGTTCTAAATATTAACAAAATTTAAAAATTTGACCTTTTTAGTACATTAAAAACCTCCAAAATGTTCATGTCCAAAAGCTTTGATCCAAAGTCGTGAAATCTGAAGTCAAAGCCATTGACTATAAAAGAGAACTGGACTTAGTGAGAGGGATGTCATCCATAGAAAATGGTGTTTTGTTTTTGGCTCAAACTAAAAATTCAGTTCAGTCACTAGTTTTTGATGCCGCCATGTTGGAGCCAGATATCCTCAGTAAGCAGTGATTGGTCCGAGTCACCATTTCTATGGCAACCAATCGGGAGGGAGCTTGATGGGAGGCCACACCCCTTCCACTATATTGATAATTCATGTAGAAAAAATGGTATGGTCGAGTCGGGGTGGGATTATATAAGTTCGCTTCCATTCGTTCATTCATTCATTCATTCATTCACTTGAAAAAGGCTGTACAAGCCTGTCAAACATCGGACCACCCACTTTTATTGAGGCGTTTGATTGGTCAGTTTATACATTGAGCTGCAGTAAAATATCATGAAAAAAGAGGATTATTAAGAAACAAAGTATCAGGTCAATAATCATTCTGACCAATAGAATGACTGAATTACTGCTCTATAGAAGTCTATGGGGTTTTGGGACAACTTCCTGTTTGAAAATAAATATGTTCTCATTTCCAGTCGGTGGTCAGAGCAGAACCTGATCTTTGCACTCGCATCTTTCTGTCGGCTCCATCTGCAAACAGGAGAAATGAAGCGTTATCTAACTGCACGGCTGCATTACTCCGAGGCTCTTCCTGTGTCATTATCTCATCATTTGAGGCTGGAAAAGTGTTTTTAGCCTCCTGCTTTGCCAGAAGCCACTCTCGCATGCATTAGCCGTGTGCAGCAGCTGTTCTGCTTTCACAGGTCCTTCTAGTCTTTCCACAGAGCTCAGATCTGCATCTTCTCCGGAGGCCGGTTCACAGGAAGCTGGCTTTTTACCAGAACGAGCAGACGTTCACCGTCACCGAGCAAATCGGAGGAAATTCAAACTAATGGATGATGTAGGGAACTCTAATGTCTAAAGATGCAAGTCTGGATTCACCAGAACCTTAAGACATGCCAACAAACTCTGTTTTATTTGCTTTAATAACTCATCAGTGTTACTGTTTAATATCCCCGTTTCCTTGCTTTCTATTCATCTCTATATTTCATTTTGTGTTATGAACTTCTGCATTCCACTAAACCAGGGGTGTCAAACTCAATCACACGTGGGGCCAAAATCCAAACTTTTAACATGATTATGAACTAGACAGATGGCATTACATGTGATAATACTATAAGCTGAATTTGATCGATGAAGATGCTGACATTGATGGGTGAAATCATTGAAGCTGATGGCTTAAAACGCAGAAAGCAGCTGAAATATAAGATAAAAGCCAAATTAGCCTAAAAAACAAAAAAAAAAACTTAGGTTAGTCAAAACAGCTAGCATGTAGCTAGAAAAATAGCTGAACTTCAAAATGGCCTAAAAAACTGAAATAAGCGCAAATTAGCCAAAACAGCTAGCATGCAGCTATAATACTAGCTAAACTCTAAAACAGCCTAAAAAATGGAAAAAGTCAAAATTAGCCAAAACAGCTAGCATGCAGCTATAATACTAGCTAAACTCTAAAACAGCCTAAAAAATGGAAAAAGTCAAAATTAGCCAAAACAGCTAGCATGTAGCTATAATAGTAGCTAAACTCTAAAACAGCCTAAAAAATGGAAAAAGTCAAAATTAGCCAAAACAGCTAGCATGCAGCTATAATACTAGTAAACCTCTAAAACAGCCTAAAAATGGATAAAAAGTCCATAATTGGCCAAAACAGCTAGCATGCAGCTATAATACTAGCTAAACTCTAAAACAGCCTAAAAAATGGAAAAAGTCAAAATTAGCCAAAACAGCTAGCATGTAGCTATAATACTAGCTAAACTCTAAAACAGCCTAAAAAATGGAAAAAGTCAAAATTAGCCAAAACAGCTAGCATGTAGCTATAATACTAGCTAAACTCTAAAACAGCCTAAAAAATGGAAAAAGTCAAAATTAGGCAAAAAGCTAGCATGTAAGCTATAATACTAGCTAAACTCTAAAACAGCCTAAAAAATGGAAAAAGTCAAAATTAGCCAAACAGCTAGCATGTAGCTATAATACTAGCTAAACTCTAAAACAGCCAAAAAGGAAAAGTCAAAATTAGCCAAAACAGCTAGCATGCAGCTTATATAGCTAGCTAAACTCTAAAAACAGCCTAAAAAATGGAAAAAGTCAAAATTAGCCAAAACAGCTAGCATGCAGCTATAATACTAGCTAAACTCTAAAACAGCCTAAAAAATGGAAAAAGTCACAATTGGCCAAAACAGCTAGCATGCAGCTATAATATAGCTAGCTAAACTCTAAAACAGCCTAAAAAATGAAAAAAGTCAGGAAAAAGTTGCCAAAAGCTAGCATGTAGCTATAATACTAGCTAAACTCTAAACAGCCTAAAAATGGAAAAAGTCAAAATTAGCCAAAACAGCTAGCATTAGCTATAATACTAGCTAAACTCTAAAACAGCCTAAAAAATGGAAAAAGTCAAAATTAGCCAAAACAGCTAGCATGCAGCTATAATAGTAGCTAAACTCTAAAACAGCCTAAAAAATGGAAAAAGTCAAAATTAGCCAAAACAGCTAGCACAATGTACAGATATAATAGTAGCTTAAACTCTAAACAGCCTAATAAAATGGAAAAGTCAAAATTAAGCCAAAACAGCTAGCATGTAGCTATAATAGTAGCTAAACTGAAAACAGCCTAAAAATGGAAAAAAAAATATTAGCTACAGATGACGGATGACTGTGGCGTTCCCGGCGGCGGGCCTCGCTGCAGCGCTGGACCAACATGGAGTGAGCCCACACGCCGCCGCTCCACAAACACATGAAGTAACGCGGAAGTGACACTAACTCCCGAGCAGCCGCTGCCCCACAGCACTTAAGAGCGCAGCAGGAGGACGTCCGCAGCCCCCCCGAGGAGCGGCGGTAATCCTCGCAGCATCCCTCCCACAGAGTTTATCTCGCCGGGGGCCGCAGATGTGACCCGCGGTCTGATCCAGAAGTGTTTTATCACGAATCTCCGGCCTGGATCTTCATCCTGCAGCAGATTAGATAAAAGCAGATCCATTTTATTTCTGCCTGCAGGGAAATTCATCTCCGGCGTGAGGGCTGTTACAGCGACCGGGAAGTGACAGGACGCCGTAAAGCAGCAGGCGGGAGGACGGTCAGGCCAGCACAAATCACACGAGCGGCGTCTGCACACCAAGAAAACTCTTATTTAAAATCCTCCTCTTTTTTTTTTTTGTTCTTTTTTCTCCCCTGAATTAAAGAAAGTTATTTGGTTTAATTGTGGAGACTTCTTCTCAAAATAGAGGATTGAACTGAAGGCAGGAATAACTGGAGAGCTCCATGAAGTGGATTTAAAGGGAAAGCGCTCCAAAAAGCCCGGAAGTCATGGAGAAAAACAAAAAAAAAATGATATCTACAATACAAAAAAAGAGGATAAGGCAACCGGAATTAAAGCCTGAATAAACATGACGGTAAAACAAGAACAAAACGACTAAATCGCTGCACACTTTAGCTTTGAGCCTCGCAGGCTGAATATCTACAGCTGCTTCTGATGGAATTAAGCTTCCTGTGAGTTTTCCCATTCATTTCAGTGAATTATTGTTTGCTTTCATCTGCTGGTATCACGTTCTGTTTCATCCCCGTCGGAGCGTTCCTTGTACTCGTTGTTTTTTTCCACTGATGTTTGCAGAGGAAATACACTTGTTCCTCAGCATGTGATTAATTAAATCCAGCCATGTTCATTTGCAGAGCGGCGAAAAGCCTTTGCAGATCTGCGTGTTGCTGAAAAAGAGCCGTGTCTATTTTCTCCTCTTGTCTGTGAGGCGTTGTGTGGGAGACGCAGAAACGGATCTGATGTTTCAACACAGAAAAAACACGTGATCCAGTGAGCTCAAACACAGACTGACGAGATCCACCAGCAGGACGGGGCTCCTCGTGTGTCTACAGTCAGATTTAGCATCATTTTTGTTCTGATCAGGACATTTAATCCAGGATTTTCTTGCAGAACCAAAGTCACGGCACACCATCATGCCACCACCACCATGCCTGGCAGGTTTGGTGTCTTTAGCTTTGGTTCCACTGATCGGTCCGGTCCAGTAAGTAGTGGTACCAGTTGTTCCTCTCAGTTCTTCCGCTGTGCTCCGCTAGCATGACGCTAGCTCACCCAGTATCAAACTGTCGCCGAGGAACGTTTGCAGTTCCTCTGCAGACTCTGTTAGCAGGCAGGTTCAATATGAAGAGAACACAGGAAACCGTAAAAAATGAAGATGCTAACAAATGTTAAAAACGTTAGCTTAAAGAGCCCATAATGGCGCTTTCTAATGTTGTCACTTTCTGTCAATAACGGGTGGCCACAGCGTCCCGACTGATCAATTACACTTTGCTGTGGACCCACGATCCATCAGGACCCCAGGAGATAATTCAACATACCAGATCGTTCAGTGGAAGCAAAGTTTGTTTTGCTCAGCTGTAATTCTATCTGGCCCTCCAGGTCATTTTATTTTATTGTTATTAATGAATGTTATCTAACTCTTATTTCTAACTTGTATGATTTTGACAAAATATATTTTTATGAAGCAAAAAAATAAAGTTATTTAGGGTTTAAGTTGATTTATTCTGGAATAATATCCTGCCTTTTTCATATTCATAATTATGCTATAAAGTTAGTTTAATAATTGGCATTTTTCAAACTATTCAGACAATTTTGGCATTTACTAAGATTTTTTTTTTTTGGCTGTTTTTGGATTTTAGCTAACATTTCAGCTACATGCTAGCTATATTGGCTGATTTAGGCTTTTTTTCTGTTTGGTTTTTAGGCTGTTTTTTGAGCTTGGCTAATATTTACAGGCTACTTGTTTTGGCTAATTTTGTTTTTTTAGATTCAGTTTATTAGGCTATTTTGAAGTTTGGTTATTTTTTATAATTATATTTTATATTTTAATATTTTAGCTAGCTATCAGCACTAGCATCTTCAGCCGCCATATTCAGATTACAGCATTCACACTAGCAATATCGCCGCTAATGCTATATGTTTAGTTCATAATTATGTTAAAAAGTTTTTAAAATTGTTTTTTAGTGTCCAATAAATGTTTCTCCTGTTCAGCCCGCGAGTTAAGGTGTGTTTTGGATTTTGACACTCCTGTATTAAAGTAACTCGGGCTTAGCATATGAAATGTTGTTTGGGTTCTATTTATGATTTGTTTATTACAAAACTGACACGGTAAATCAGAAAACTTCATTTTTTTTTGTATTTTCTAATAATCAAACATTGAAGGAAACCCTTTCAGTTGGTTGGTCAGGATGTAATGAAACATTAAATTAAACATTTACCTCACATTCGAATGGTACGTTCCATTTTCATGACGTTTCGGAGACGTACTCTCCTCTACACGACCTTCCATGACCTGAACATCCACAGCATCCCTCCATTCATGTCACGTGACCACAAACACATTTTTGTTCAGGATCCATCAAACAGAGAAATGTCATTTTAATTATCTTTCAGCAGCAGTGCAGTATTCCAGCCCGACTGTAGAAGCTTTTTCTCTAATCTGTACACGTGTTACATAAGTCTTCTTTTGTGGAGTCTCTTTAAACTCGTCTCTGCAGCGTCTCTCGCCCGTCCTGTGTGGATTTGTTCTGGACTCTGTTTAAAGGCCGTGTTTGCTGCACTTTCTCTTCCGTGTGTGATTACAGAGCTTCATTACATTTCATTACAGCAGCCGCTGCTCTCCACAGTACATTAAAAACCCAAGCAGCCTCAACTTTTCAGGATGTAGAATATTAGCTGTGACGGCCGTCTCCACGTCTCCATCCGCGAGCTGCTTTTATTGTCTATATTGTCAATTACAGCGGCGCTGCATGTGTTCCTCTCTGCTTTATGGCCGTCTTAAAGCTCCGGATCAGTTAGTCCGGCTGGCTCGGCGCTGAATTATGGCTCTAATATTGAAAGAATTTTTAGTTTCCTTTGGAGAGCCGTTTCAATCAGCCTGCAGCTGCTGAGTGTCATCAGACTCAACAGCAGAATTACAGTTACACAGTGTGATGTACGAGCGCGGCCGCCGCGTTTACAGCCTCCAGCAGTTTGTTTCAGCTTGTAAGGATGATCTGCTGCGTCTGCCTTCATCAGGCCACTGATGAAGACCACCTGCTGTTTCCACGCTCCTCAAGAGGAGCTAATGAGGTTCTCCTGTTTGTTTGTTTGTCTGCGTTCATTCGGTTTTAAACAAAGCAACACGGAGGGGTTTATCTCTGGGCGTGTTTGCTTTGGAAACCAAATTCAAGTGGGAGGGGCCAAAACGTGTCGTTTCTCAAATGTCCATTGGTGGCTTAAAAATGTGCAGACAGTGTCTGTCTTCATGCCGACATTCTTGAGATGGAGTGGGAGCTTTCAGAATAAAAAAAAAAGTGCAACAGGTGAGCCTCTCAGGTAACAGAGGAATCTCTGCAGAGAATGGAAGAACATCCTGGAAACATAAGGATCGTGGACTTTGGTTCTGTCATGTTCTGTTTTGATCTGTCCCTCAGTTACGTCAGTTTCAGGTTTTTGATCCACAGCTGTCTCTCTGTGTATTTACGTTTTGGGGAGTCTGGTATCTGTTCTATCGGGGAGGGGTACTGTCAGGACTTGTGCATGTGTCTGGTTTTTGGGTTTTTGGTCCTGACAGAACGATCTGACCGCTTTGGGCCCGGCAGGAGGTTTTATTTTTTTCACGTCAGATGGGATTTCCTGATGCCGTATTCAAGTCACGTGGTGCCGTGTTCACCGAACCCGTTCCTGAGGGGGACTGTCGGGCCGTCCCACATGAGCTGTGGGGACTCTTCCTCTTCATGCCGGTTGAGAAGGGGTTCTGGTACCCTCACATCCGTCTGGCTGCAGGAACTCTGACTGTTTTCTGGACTTGTTTTCGTTTTATTTTTGGGCATCTGGGATCTGCCCCTTTGAGGAGGGCTACTGGGGATTGTGGACTTTTGTCAGTGATGAGTTTTGTTTTGAATTGTCCCTCAGTCACATCAGTTTCATGATTGTGATGATTTACAGCTGTTGTTATTTCAGTTTACCCTCAGTGTTATTAATGTCTGGTTTGTGTTAATCGTTGTCATGTTTTCTGTTTTGTTATGCCACCTTTTCGTTTTTTCCATAGATTTTTTTCATGTTTTGGTGAATTTACCAAATGTTTTAAACGTCTGTATTTTTTCCCTCAAACTGAGAGGAGTTTGTATCCTGATGGTTCTGCAGGAGTCTGATGCTCCATGTCGCTTCACGTTGAGTTTGAGGCAAAACAAAAGCCAGAGAACCTAAAGTTAGAGAGCTGCACTCCTTCAGTCTGTCGAACATGAAAAGACGTTCCACCACAGCTGTTCTACCAGAGCCATCTTCCTCCTGTTCATGAATCGCATGACGAGAAATCTGAATCTTTCAGAGAAAAATATGGATTTCATGGAAACCAGGAGACGTGCTCTGTTGACTCAGCCTGGTACTGAATCTCCTGTTTTAGCCTCGGCGGCGACGCGCTAATAGAGAGGTCGGACGGTGTTCGGCAGATTAAAAAAGGTTCCTTTTTTTAGTCTGAGGAGACGCAGAAGGTCTTTTTGAGATGCAGTAACACATGTTGAGGCAGGTTGTTGATTCTTATGCTGAAAAGAAAAAAGATTTTCATTTGTTGTTTCAAAGATTTCTGCGTAATCATCCGTTTGATAGAAATTTCTTCCCGGGTTTTGCTGCCATCACCTGCTGGAACATAAAGGTGATAAAGTCCCAGATAATGTAAAAAATCTGATGAAAATACAAAAAGTCTAAGACTTGAGAAAACGATGTAATAAAAGTTTAGTCACAGAAATGTTAACATTGATTGTTATAACACTCCAACCTCTTTGGACCTGGTGTCCATGTGTGAACATCACATCTTGGGTTCTACCATCACAGTTAATTCTGTTCAGCTGGAGTCCTGTGGAGACATGTTTTCAGGGTTCTCGATCCCGAGGAGGATCCATCAGGACGACTCATCAAGGGCTGGTCAAACTCCTGTTCAGATAAATCCACCCAGGTTTGTCTTTTGGGGAGTTTATGGTGAGAGTTCTGCAGAAACAACTTGAAGTTCTTTGTACCCGGATCACGGCCAAACTTTGGAGACGATTCCTCTCCTGAACGGACTCAGAAGGCGTATCATCCTCATCAAACGTCCAGTTGGAGAAGAAGTCAGATATGAAGATGAGGTGAAAGCTTCGGCCTCTGGAGATGATCTTTCGGTTCCCCTGAGACCCCCCCCCTCCCCTCCCACGGCGCCCTGGAGCTCCTCAGCCGCCATGTGGGGAATCCAACGGCGTGACGCTCCGGTGGGCTCTGCTAAGTCATGCGGGAGGGGGGGAGACGAGCTGTCACTCTTCCTCGCTCTCCCTCGAGGCCGTACATAATGAAGTGGAGTCAACAGGCTTTGAAGCTTCTGGCTCCAGCAGTGGAGAACTTCTGGACAATTCACCATAAAAGCGTTTGTTATCCACAAGTTCTGATGGTTTCAGTCTCAACTTTTGGTATTAAGATGGAATGAATGCAATAATTTATTATCTTCAACCTATAAAGCAGGGGTCTCCAACTGGCGGTCCGGGTCCGGACCCCAAGACCCTTTCATCCGGACCGCCAAGCATTTTTAATAAAAAGTACGATTTTTCAATCATCTTTATACCGCGATTTTTGAACAGGCGCCCGCGAGGACAGCTACGTTTAGACCGGGGTCCTTAAACCGGCAAAAGCTCAAAGCGGCGTTCTAATGTTTACAGAGTTGGAACGTAAAGTCAGCGCGAGCAGACAACACACAGACGGTAAGCCCGAGTGCTTTAAAGTGACTGATTAAATGATTAAAGAGTGAATGGAGGTGATGAGAGAAACAATTCTGCAATAATAGGGACAACAGCTTCAAGAAAATGTCCGACAGATTCCACATTAGTCAACAAGAGCCGAGCTGCTTTTCAGAGATGTGCAGGGATATGGAGCTACATTGGTGCCAATATTATTTGAGACCCAAATAAAGAAAATTAAAAAGATATTGGTGATTGGCCAAAAAGTTTAAATGTCAGAAAATGTTTTCTATTTAAAAGTTAAGTTAACTTCAGCTTCAAATGTTAAATTTTATAAGGTTTCAAAATAAAATAAATTTTAAAATCTTTTTTTTTTTTTTTTTTTCCAGATTTAACTCTTTTTTTATTTGTTTGCTTTCAAAAATGAAAATTTAAGTTTAAAAAATGTTGGCCCTGTTGTGGCGGGGCTAACATGAAGGACCAATCAAAATGGATGAGGGTGGTAACTTCAGTTCCGGTGTAGAACGGTGTTTTGGACACTCGGTGTTTGTACGGGATAAAACTCTGCTCTTTACACCCGTCTTGGGACAACTTTAGACTATGGTAGTACAGCCAATACAGCCATTTTCTGACCGTAATGATCTCAGCTCTAGGAGTCAGTGAAGACACTGGGAAGTTACCTCTCTCATTGAGTTCCTTTGTGTTAGCCCCACTCCAACGCGCCACAACGGGGCCAAAAGTTTCAAAACTAACATTTTTATTTTCGCAAAAGCAAAAAAAAAAAAAAAAAAGTTGAAACTGGGAAAAAAAATTTAAACTGATTCAATTTGGGAATTAAAATTCTGAGACCATTAGAAGCTGAAAATAATTAAGCTTATTTTAGAATAGTTAAAAGTTTCGTACATTTCAAATTCTTATGGCCAAATTTTGTTTCAAATAATATTTGCCTCAATTTAGCTCCATACAGTTCCAGCTGAGCACAACCATTCAAAGTGCCATCTGCATCTCTTTAAGTCTGTTTTGTTGTTTACCTTTATGTTTATAACGTTTTTTGCTCTTATAAATCTTATTACTTCAATGTTCAATATGTGGCATTATTTACAATCTACTTTTAAGTGTTGTAAAACAGAAAGTTAACATTTGCACAAGAAAAGGGATTAATTATGAATAATTTGAGGTACGTTCATATTAACTGTTGCACTTTAAGTGAAATCCAGCATAATTTTAGTTTGTGAAAGAGCACACATTGCACTACAAGGAAGCAAGTTTATTAGGAATTTTTTTATTTTTTTTTTTACTCTACAATGTATGAACATGTATGTATTTTTGTACATAAATGAATGAGAGAAATACTTGTTGAGACAACAAGCTAAAAGAGTTCTTTGCTAATTTAACTAGACATTGTGATGAAATAAAAGAACAGAAAAGTCAGATATTGTCTGTATGTTTTTGTATGTTCGGACCTCGGTCTACGACGCGGACAGAGGTACTGGACCTCTCGCCAAATTAGTTGGGGACCCCTGCTATAAAGGATCTAAGAAGGATCTAAATCAGGGGTCCTCGACCTCTGGGCCACTGAAGACCAGACCGGTACCAATTCTACATCCGGTACTGCATACCAAGTGGACCTGTGGTTTAATGGGGACAGCCAGCACCTCCAAAAGACAAGTTGGAGACCCCCAACACTGGAGGGGACCCCAACCCTATGTCCATATATGGCAGACGGGTAATGCATTCAGCATGACTCTAAAACAGGGGTGGGCAAACTTTTTGACTTGTGGGCCACAAAGGGTTCTAAAATTTGGCATTGGGGCCGGACAAGGAGCAGATGGAAGGAGTGATTTGGTAATGAACCTCAGAAACTAAAAAGATGATATGGAATTTAGAGAAAAACATGCTTTAATTTAGATTAAAATTCACATATGTTCATTTAAAAACAGAAAATTTGGGAATTTTAATTTCTAAATTTTGATTTTTGTTCTCTTTTCGGTTATCCAATGGGTTGATGTTCTTCAGAGGAAAATGTGAACTCAAAGAAATCTGAAAGATCACCATCTGACTCAGAAAAAAACCCACACGAATGCCAGAGAAACAACACCGTTCATGAGAAGAAACCAGAAATACAATGAAAATAAAACAGTAATTAGGATTTTTGATTCAATGTATTTTAATTTGGAGGTGTATTTTAATTTGGAGGGCCAGATTAAGTAGTTTAAGGGGCCGCATGTGGCCCCTGGGCCGTAGTTTGCCCACCCCTGCTCTAAAACAACCCCATCCACCCTCTCCAGGACCCCCCTCTCCATCATGTTTGAGGTGTTTGCATCAGTTTCCTGCTGCACAGCGTTACAGACACTCTCCTGTAGAAGAGTTTCTCTGGAACGTTCTTTTCACAGAAAGTTTCTGGATAAAAGCTGAGGAAGTTCTGCATTTATTTGTAGTTATTCCGCTCCACATTCTGAACGCTCCTCAGGAATTCCACACTTTATCGTACAGACAGAGCAACCGGTTGATTCCACAGAGCTGAATTGGTTATTTCATTTTCCATTGCACAGCGTCTCGTTGAGCAGCCAGTGTGAAGCACAGCTCAAGCAGAAACATTACTTTTAAGGGTAGAAGAGATGGGAGCATCCTTCATGCTGACAGACAAAGTGGAGCTAATGAAAGGCAACAGGAGCGTAATGCCGCGTGACTGATACTGGGCTCGCTGTC
Source organism: Oryzias javanicus (assembly GCA_003999625.1). NCBI lineage: Eukaryota > Metazoa > Chordata > Actinopteri > Beloniformes > Adrianichthyidae > Oryzias > Oryzias javanicus. The sequence continues at coordinate 1,282,841 of CM012446.1, forward strand.
GGCCCGATTCAACTGGGAGAAGTGGGATGATGACAGATGAATTAGAGCGCCGACAGTCGCCGTGGAGGGACGTGTGATTGTTGCTGAGAGACGCCGAGTCTTTCCTGCCAGACGAAGCAAATCAATCAGAGTTCACGGTGGCTCCGACGTGCGTGAAGCCGACCGTCTCCGTGTTAACGCCGCCGCAGGAGTCACGCCTGTTCGGGGGACTTTTTACAGCCGAGGTTGTCACGGGTGATGCAAGGTGGGGGAGTCGTGATCAGGCGGGTTGTGTCGTCTGATTCAGAGTGACCCCGGCAAACGTCATCGAGCATCTCAAAGGAGGAAAACTCCTGAGGATCTGTTTCTCTTTTGTTTCCAGCTTTAGCTTCAGTCACTGCTGTCTGAGGGTGAAAAGTGGACAAACGTGGGCGGATCACGCCGGTGACGTATGGATCAGTTCATGTTTTATCTACGGGCGTGCTGCAGGCGACAGGAGGAAGTAGATGAGACGCAGGCGTGTCGGACATCATTTTCACTTTTTCAACACCCAAAGTCCGGCAAGTCAGTGCGGGACAGAGCGCGGCGTAAGGACACGTATGACGGCATCAACCTTACATCACGTGGAACTTCTTTATCTATTAGAGGACAAAACTTTCAGATTTGGTCTGGAGTCTGGTTGGACGCTCACTTGAATCGGACCATTCTAAACCAGCCAAGAGTGGACCGGTCCAGTCCGGACCGCTCAGTGAAAATGAAGATTAAGTGACCCTCAGTGAACCCAGACAACCCAAAAACCTGCAGCACCTGGACAGGTGGACCCGTACGGACGGCTGCACGTGACAAAGACTTCTGGTATCTTTGCTGGAAACTTCAAGCTTTCCTTTCATGAAAGTGATGTTTTTAAACTTGAATAAGCTTGGAACTAAAAGAAAATCTCAAAATGAGTCTATTGTTCTTGTATGAAATTATTTTTCTGCCATAACTCTCTTTTTTCCTGTGGAGCTTCCAGAACCTCCAGATCCAGTGTAGATGTTTAGCTACCAGCTGACGCAGGTTTTACTCGTCACAGAGGAACAGGAGGAGCGGCAGACTGAGTCCCAGCTGCTTTGAACCGCATGGCGTGGAATGACAGATGGAACACGAACGCACCATCAAAGCCCAAAAGAACCCAGAACCCGCACTTTTCCCAACTCTGAGACGCGACAAGTCCAGATCCAATGAGGAGACAGTCTCACAGTTTGCATTTTCTCATTCATAAAACCAGCCAATCAGCTTCTTCTGAGTCAAAGGCATCAAACGTTCCACTTCCTCTTTGGTTCAGGGTTTATTTTATGGGTCATAACAAAATAAAAATGATTTATAAATAGAGTTATTTCTCTATTTGTTATTTACTTTCACTGACAAAAATCCAAATACTCAGATATTTACAATCTCCTGGTACAAATATATTCATTTGGATCTCTATAAATACATTGGAGTTTATTTAAAATATGTTTCAGATAGTAATATTACTGTGAAATGTAGAATAATGTGGATTTTAAGTGTTTAAACAAACACTTCTTCAAAGTAAAGTGTCCAAGGTTCTCCTTTTCAAAATAAAAGTATCAAGTGTTTTTTGTGGATTAAAAAATAAAAAGATTGAAATTCAGTTTAATGAAATTTTTTAAATATAATTAATAGTTTGAATAAAAACCTTGGAGTATGAAATTAAAAATATTGGATGATAAAATTGGCTTTTTTATTTTAGTTTTTTTGGACTTTGGACAGTTTTTTCTTTTAGCATTAATTCAATTACGAGGATTCAGTCAAATTCAGCATCTTTTAACTTATTCATCACTTTCTAGAATAGTTTTTCTCTCTGTCTCAAACATATTTCTAGCATTATTTTACAGAATTTTCCAACATTTGAAGCAGAAGTTTCTACAGAAAACTTCCATCTCAGCTGTAACTAAATTATACATTAGAGGGAAAAAAGGGGGTTTGTATTTGAGGGAACTGTTCTTTCTCACAAAGATGGAGAGTCAAACGCAAAAAGCTCACAGCTGATCCGTCTGCGAGGGGCGTGTCCCGCTCGGTCTCTGGGGCGGGGGGGCTCTCTCTGATCTCCCGTCTGATTCCAGCTCCCTCATCTTCATCTGTCCGCTGCATCTCACTCCAAGTTCGCCCTAATCTCTCTGTGGCTCCCATTATGCTTATTCCTCATTAAAATTTTATCAGCCATGGCAAATTGCAAAGATTAGAGAGGGAGGGGGGAGGGAGGAAGCTTTTGGGGCTCTCCAGCCTGTTCACAGATTTCTTTATTGTTGCGGATCATCCGGGCTTATCTGCTCCCAAAGCAAAGACAACTTCCCATCGGATGGGGGGGGCTGTCATGAAATCTGATCTTGTAGCATTTAGAAAGCCAGCGAGGAGGAGGAGGAGGAAGAGGAGGAGGAGCTTTTAGTTTCTCGCCCACGCGTTCATGTTGTAATACTCTGACATCATAAAGTTTTGTTCTGCCCTATCGATTTCTGCGAGATGCTCATGAATGTTAATGATGATGAACTTTGATGCTTCTGCTCCTTCCTCTCGGCTTCTTCCTTTTAACGCCAGGAAGAGCGGATGAAGCAGCAACAGGTGGAGGATGACTCCTGAGAAGCTTTAATCAACCACCAGGCTGGAGGTTGATGGAAGCGTCTCAGATCTGACCTGCAGGAAACAGTTTCTGCAAACCAACAGAGCCGTGATGCGAAGAAACTCATGAACGTTTGTCCCGGTGGATCGCACCAAATTTGAGATTTTGTTTTAATAAATACGGATTCCGGATCGATCTTAAGATAAAGTCAGAGACTTCTTCTGTGACGTTAAACATTTCCTGCAGAAACGAGGATAAAATCAGCTCTAAAGAGGGAGCCTAAACGTAGAAAAATAAAGCTAATCTGAAGAAGAATAGTTTTGAAATTATCTTTCATTCAGCAAATCCTTAAATAAGATATAAAAAAAGGAAAAAAAAATAAGCTTACAAGTAACTGTTAGAGAGAATTACATCAATATTTTTTCTAGTTCTTAGCAAATTATTTGTATTTTTGAAACTTTTATTTGCTTAATTACAATTCATTTTTATTACAGTGACAAATGAATAAAATCAAAATGGTTCATTTTTGAACAAAAATGTGAACAAAAAGTTTGCCCATCTGAAAAAAAATCCTCTTAAAATCAGAAACTGGTACTTATTCCTCCAATATAAATCTAAATTCTTGCTTTCAAAATAATGACAACGCTGATTCAAGAGCAAAAAGAAGTCAAAGCAACTTAAAACCTAACAAAATATCTTCAATGACAATCAAACAGTTTGAAAAATCCACTAAAAATGTTCCTTGGAACAGAACCGTTTGAAAGCTTTTTCTGTCATCGCCCTGAAGCTTTAATGAGATTGTCCTCTGCTTGTCTTCGCCATGGCAACCTCTCAAGTCAATTGCAGTTGCTGCAGAAATCTGCTGCTGCTATAAAACTCACCTGGGTTGATTACATCTGTGAGCTTCTGTTCATCTGGAGACGTTGTTATTACCGTCTGAAAGGAGAATGACTCCAGGAGCAGCAGCACCGACTACCACCAGGATTTCCTTTGTTTCTGTTCTCTCTATAAGAATCTATTAATAATAAACATATTCAACTATAATAATCTGAGTGAACGGCTGCAAATGTCATGGAAAACCAACCCAGAGTCAGAAAAGTTCAAGTTCAAGATGGTTCTTAGAAATGCAAAGACAAAAACAAGAACTGAACGTTAAAGCAGAAAAATAAGAAAAGTAAAAAGATCATCTGTGATAAACAGTCCGTCTGCTCTCACTTCTAAAAGTAGGGCTGCCACGATTAGTCGACTAATCGATGACTAATCGACTATTAAAATAGTCGACAACTAATTTAATAGTCGATTAGTCGTTACTTTATAATATATGGAGTCAGACTGTAGTGAAGTTGAAAGTTATAATGACATTCTGCAGCTTTTTAGACTATTTTGGCATTTATTAAGGGTTTTCAGGCTATTTTGGAGTTTAGCTAATATTTTAGCTTCATGCTAGCTATTTTGGCTAATTTAGGCTTTTTCAGTTTTTTAGGCTAATTTGGAATTAAGATAATATTTCAGCTACATATTAGCTCTTTTGGCTAATTTAGGATTTTTTCAGTTTTGTAGGCAAATTTGGAGTTTAGCTAATATTTCATTTACATGTTAGCTAGCTAATTCTAAATGTTTACAGTTTTTTAGGCTAATTTGGAGTTTTTCTATTATTCCAGCTACATGCTACCTATTTTGGCTAATTTGGAGTTTAGCTAATATTTCAGCTATATGTTAGTTATTTTAGCTAATTTGGGATTTTTACAGTTTTTTTAGGCTAATTTGGAGTTTTGCTATGTCTTCAGCTACATGCTAGCTATTTTGGCTAATTTGGAATTTTTACAGTTTTTTAGGCTAATTTGGAGTTTAGCTAATATTTCAGCTATATGTTAGCTATTTTGGCTAATTTGGGATTTTTTCAGTTTTTTTAGGCTAATTTGGAGTTTTGCTATGTCTTCAGCTACATGCTAGCTATTTTGGCTAATTTGGAATTTTTACAGTTTTTTAGACTAATTTGGAGTTTAGCTAATATTTCAGCTATATGTTAGCTATTTTGGCTAATTTGGGATTTTTACAGTTTTTTTAGGCTAATTTGGAGTTTTGCTACGTCTTCAGCTACATGCTAGCTATTTTGGGTATTTGGAGTTTTTACAGTTTTTTAGGCTAATTTGGAGTTTAGCTAATATTTCAGCTATATGTTAGCTATTTTGGCTAATTTGGGATTTTAACAGTTTTTCTAGGCTAATTTGGAGTTTTGCTATGTCTTCAGCTACATGCTAGCTATTTTGGCTAATTTAGGATTTTTTCAGTTTTGTAGGCAAATTTGGAGTTTAGCTAATATTTCATTTACATGTTAGCTAGCTAATTCTAAATGTTTACAGTTTTTTAGGCTAATTTGGAGTTTTTCTATTATTCCAGCTACATGCTACCTATTTTGGCTAATTTGGAGTTTAGCTAATATTTCAGCTATATGTTAGCTATTTTAGCTAATTTGGGATTTTTACAGTTTTTTTAGGCTAATTTGGAGTTTTGCTATGTCTTCAGCTACATGCTAGCTATTTTGGCTAATTTGGAATTTTTACAGTTTTTTAGGCTAATTTGGAGTTTAGCTAATATTTCAGCTATATGTTAGCTATTTTGGCTAATTTGGGATTTTTTCAGTTTTTTTAGGCTAATTTGGAGTTTTGCTATGTCTTCAGCTACATGCTAGCTATTTTGGCTAATTTGGAATTTTTACAGTTTTTTAGACTAATTTGGAGTTTAGCTAATATTTCAGCTATATGTTAGCTATTTTGGCTAATTTTGGAGTTTTGCTATGTCTTCAGCTACATGCTAGCTATTTTGGGTATTTGGAGTTTTTACAGTTTTTTAGGCTAATTTGGAGTTTAGCTAATATTTCAGCTATATGTTAGCTATTTTGGCTAATTTGGGATTTTAACAGTTTTTCTAGGCTAATTTGGAGTTTTGCTATGTCTTCAGCTACATGCTAGCTATTTTGGCTAATTTGGAATTTTTACAGTTTTTTAGGCTAATTTGGAGTTTAGCTAATATTTCAGCTATATGATAGCGATTTTAGCTTATTTAGGATTTTTTGTTTTAAAGCTAATCATATTTCAGATTTTCTTTACATCCACTTTGTCCATGATCCGATTAGTCGACTAATCGGAAAAATTAATCGATGATTAGTCGACTATTAAAATAATCGTTTGTGGCAGCCCTACATAAAAGCATCAAAACATTGTTATTATTATAATTATTATTTGGTTGGATGAAAACCAGTTGTAAGCAAAGAAGATCAATACTAGGCAGCAGTGGATGCAGTTTACTTTTCACTAATAGTTTCTTTGGTGTTCTCTTGTAAGTTGAATATTCTGCAGTTGGTTTCCTTTAAAGGCTCAAACAGTTCAGACAGATTCATGTCACGTCGTCTGAATTCACCAACAAAAGAGCGGCTGGTGCGTTTGTCTTCACAGTTTCCCCCTGAAACAGGAAGTCAGAAAACACTCCAGAATATGTTTATGTTAAGAGTTCGATCCAGAACTTTAACAAAAACATTGGAAGACATTTTAAAACAAAAAAAACAACTAGAGCTGTGAACGATAACGCATTCACGCACACAAGTAATCAAAAAGAATGATTGTGTTAATGTCTATTAGACACACCTCATGAAGTAACAGTCGTTCTGGAGCGTTGAAACCCTTTGTCGGGTCACTAACAAAATAAACGAATATTCCATTTGTTTTTAGTACTTTAATCTAGTTACATTCTTTGGTTTCACAAAGTGGCACGTTGTCACGGTAACTCAACAACGCGTCGCTGAGCCTCGACTGCAGCGGCTAAATAAAGTTTCAAACAAAAGAAATGAAGGAAAACGTAGTCTCTGGCTTGTTTATGTTTAAAAGATGAATATTGTCATAAAATTTTCTTCGTAAAAATTGCGATAAATCACCACAAAAGTGTAATGAATCTAATTTTTAAATCGATTGATGGCATTGATTAAAAATAAATATTCTAAATGTACAGTTTTGTGTGTGATTATTTACAGGTAATATGTGGTTGGCAAATACTGCAAATAGCAATTCATTTTTTTCCAGGTTTACGATTGATGTGTTATATTTTTTTATCGATTTTCGAGCCTAAAAATCTTAACATAATCAGATTTTCTTAAAACTCCCCATCAGAAAAATATATAAATGTGTTTTTGTTCACCTTTAATAAATCAACTTTTTTTTTTTCCTTGTTAAACAAAAAGTTTTAAATCTCCCATAATTCCACATTCTGTGTTATTGCTTTGAAACATGTTCAGTTATCTGCTTAAAACATTTTTTTTTACATTTTTAGAGGTTACTTTGTGGATTTGGAGCAACATTTGTTTTTTATTATTAAAGTGTTTTTGAAAGCACAAATACTACATTTCCATTCTCCCAATAAAACCCATCAAACTGTTACCCGATGAGATCTTCCCAAAGGATGGAGTCCACTTACATGAACAGCAGATGAAGACGCTGGAAGTTTTCTGATCCTTCCTGACAAATGCAGTTGTCCCGCTCGTTCTGAGCCAAATAAATCACGCCATAATTAAAGCTCCCTGGGGTTCCTCCAGCCAGGAGAGAGTGGGAAAGCACTCCTTTGATGTTTTATTAATTCTCTCCTAATGGATTCATGTCAGGCTTGGTTTTAAAAACTGTCCTACAGGATAACAGTCGCTCTCTAACAAGACTCTGCATGGAAGCAGGACACAGTTGGAGACTCAAGGATGATTCAAGAATGAGTGTTGTGGCACAATTAAAACACAAATAGATCGATGGTGAGTGAGTGTTTGTGTCATTCAGCAGAAATATGAGGCGTTTAGGGTCAAAAGTTTTAGAAAAACCTCCAACTATACAAATATTTTTTCCAATTTATAGAGTAAAATTCCAGAAAATCATTTTTTTGAACAGGATTCCTCACGAAGGCCTTGACAGAACAGTTTAAGTCTGTCTGTTCTGCAGAGGTCCATCAAACCTTAAAGGTCGTCCTGCTGGAGATCCTAATGTTCTCGATGACCTCTGACCTTCTCTGTCTGCGTCAGAGCTCAGCTGAAAGTAGTTCAGCTGAAAATAAAGAGCTGCTGCAGAAATGACGGCTAACAATAGAAGAGAGACGGACCGTCACGAGACTCTCAGAATAGTTTCTGTCTAAAGTTGTCAAGGCCCGCGGGCCAAATCCGGCCCTCCGGATAATTCTATCCGGCCCTCCAGATCATTTTATCTTATTGTTATTAATGGCCCGATGTCATCTTGCGCTTATTTGTAACTTGTATAATTTTGACCAAATATATTTTTATGGAGAGTAAAATATTGAAAGTTATTTAATGTTTAAATTGATTTATTCTGGAAAAATATTCCTGCTTTTTTAATTTTTCAGAATTATGTTAAAACGTTAAAATTGGCAATCTATTAGCTTCTTGGAATAATTATATGGCATTTACTACATTTTTTCGGGTATTTGGGAGTTCAGCTATTTTTTTTAGCTATGTGCTAGCTGTTTTAGTTCATTTAGGCTTTTTTTTTTACGTTTTTTAGGTTGTTTTGGAGTTTAGCTAATATTGTAACTACATGCTAGCCGTTTTTGCTAATTTAAGCTTTTTTTATTTTTTAAGCTGTTTTGGAGTTTAGCTAATATTTCAGTTGCATTTTAGCTGTTTTTGCTAATTCCGGTTAATTTTTTTTATTTTTTTGCTTTTAGGCTATTTTGAAGCGTAGCCATTTATTTCAGCTACATACTAATTTTTTGGCTAAATTAGGCTTTTTTTCAGTTTTTTAAGCTGTTTTGCAGCTTACCTATTTTTTCAGCTATATGCTAGCTGTTTTGGCTAACCCACTTTTTTTTCGTTTTTTTAGGCTAATTTGTCATTTGGCTAACATTTTAGCTGGCTATTAGCATCAGTGTTTTCAACTATGCTTCAGCGTTTTTAGCTATCAATTCAGCATCTTCAGCTATCAGCACTTGCAGGTTCAGCATCTAAATTCATCTTACAGCATTCACACTAGCATTGTATCAGGTAATGCTGTATATTTAGTTCAAAATCAGGTTAAAAAGTTACATTTTTAAAGCTTTAAAAATATAGTTTTATAGTGTTCAGTAAATGTTTATCCTGTTCGGCCCGCGACCTAAGGGGTGTTTTAGAATTGGCCCCTTGTGCGATTGAGTTTGACAGCCCTGAGTTAAACGATTCAAACTCCTTAACATGTTTCATCGATGCAGAAGATTAAACTTCTGTTTGTCACAGCTTGTGCCTGAATGTAGAAATGCAGAGCTGATGACGTTTCTTCATGCAGGATGGTAGAAGGGAAAAAGAAGACGTACTTGGCCTTAAAAATATCTCTAATTCATTATGTTGAGACAATTAAAAACTCAAATCGAATCGTTACATCCCTGGTTCTGATCCATCGACCGACATCTGAAACCTCTGGTTCTGAACACAGAATCTTTGCATCAGAAAGGTGAGAGGATGGCTCCACAGAGTGTGTCAAACATGGAGGTGGAAGTGTGATGGTCAGTTCCCTCTGCTGTGAGCCGAGCTGCTCAGAACTTCATCCTACAAGATCAAGACCCAGATCCCAAACCAAAGTTCTACCAGAACCGCCGAGGACAGAAGAAGCATCCAAACGTTCATTGGAGCTTCTGCAGGAAAAGAGAAATTCATTTCTGGAGTGCATGGTGGTGCAGTGGTTAGCACTGTCTCCTCACAGCGAGAAGATTCTGGTTCGAAACCCAACTGGTTTCTTTCTGGGTGGAGTTTTCATGTCCTTCCTGTCCATTTGCGAGTTTTCTGGCATTCTGACTTCTTCTGTCCTTATAGGTGTGTGTGATTGTGAGGTCATGGGGGGGGGATAGTGCTACAACGGCCCTCACGTCGGCACTCCGGGCTGCTGACCACCGGTGGCCAGCATGGCGAGCTCCAGGGTCCGGTAGCTTGGGCAGTAACCTCATTGGTCCTGCCAGGCGCCCGGCCAGCGGCGCTCGCGATTGCATCTGCTGAAGCCTGTGAGGGCGCCCACTAGCTCGCTAAGCTCTCCACCAGGTAGCTAGCTAGCGTAGCCATTGATCCAGCTCTGTGATTGGCTGATCACAGACAGGTTGTTGGCGAGATACAACCTGTCAGGTTGTATCTCGCCATTGCAGTTGTGTTTTATTCCTCTATTTATGCATTTTTATGCATACTTTTTGATTGAAAATCTACAACTTTTGACCAGTTTTTTGATTTTCTACGGATTATTACATTTATTTACATGTTTGTCTGTAAATCTGGACAATACGAAACATGTTCATCGAGTAAAACAAGATCCAGTTGTGTAAAATAACATGCATACTTCTGGGTAAAACACCAGATTAGTTTGTCTTTGATTTGTCTAAAAAGAAATAAATAGTTTTAAGTTTCTAGTAGGTCATCATCCAACAGTTTAATGTAATTCATAAAATCCTTCATTTTCACCTAATCCAGCATAAGAATGAAGCATAAATCTGTGGTTCTTTTGGATTTTTTAAAAGTCTGCTTTCAACATTTACTTTTACTCTTTAAAAGCTCTGGATTAAACTGCAGTTTAATGTTCATTTTATATAGTTTATATAATCTTAAAGTTAAATCTGAAAACTGTTGATCCTCATTTTAGCAGAGGTGATCTAAAACACATTTTTTCTAGTGAAAACGAATAGACTTCAGTGGTTAAGTTAAGGTTCTGTGAAACCTGTTTGATCTGATAATTATTCAGTCAGATACCCAACAACCAGGTAGAAGCTGGCTCTCGTGCACATAACTCTGGAACAATGAAGGTAAACTGACTTTTGTTCAAACGAGCAGGTTTGGGCGAGTCATCCGGAGGAACCCCGACGGCGTTCAGAGGCGGAGCTCCCTCTGGACCGCTGTGTGTAGATCTGTATCACCGATCGATGTTCCCCCTCAAGTCAGTCTGATGTGATCCCAGCGCCCTCCTTTCACCCCCCCCCCAACTCCCCGCGATGCCTCCCAGACTGCAAATCCAATTAAGGACCGAAAACAAAAACAACATTTTCCAGAAAGAGGGGGGTGGGGGTGGGGGGGCTGCATTATTTATGTTTGTCCTGTTTTTTTATCTCTTTGAATGGGTCGAATAAAACCAACATCCATTCAATAATGCATGACCTGCGGTTTTGTTAATAGGCTTTGTAGTGGCAGTAATGTACTTCCTTACATGGCTGATGGAGATTATGGCCCCCCCTCCCCCCCCGTCTGCCAGATATCGATTGGGCTTAATGCCCCCGGTGTCCCTTCAGGCCCACACCTCGACCCTGAAACTGCACAAACAGGATCCGTGCGCCAGCGGGAAGAAATCAAAGCAGGTAAGACGAGCGGCGTGGACTCCTGCGGTCGCTTCTGGGTCGTCCAGGAGAAGCGGATACGTGGCTCCACGTGACGCGGGGAGGCGAGCGGCGAGCTGATCTGGAAACGAAGATCACTGAAGCGTTTACAGGAATAGAGGAAAACACAGATTTAGACTTTAATGCATCTTGATATCATCTATTAGGAACTCAGTGAAAGTTACGAGTTACAGACACGCGTTCTATAGGTAGCAGTGAAACTTCTGTCCTGGAATGAAGATGTTCTCTCCACGACCATCAGGAGAACTGAGAGCCATTGTCTTTGTTTGGTGTAGTGGGATTCATGTGTTGTTTTCTGAGAGATTCAGATTCCAGGTGGACCGTCTGTGTTCCTGTTCACGGCCGTGGACCTCGCATCCGGCTCGTCTTAGCTGTAGACCTCGCCCCACCTGTCCCTGTTAGTTAAGCTAGTTCTTCTTTGATAGTCCTGGTAAATGTCCTGTCCGACCTGGGATAGGATCTCTCATTCGTGTAGACATCTCTAAGGTTTCTTCTTTTTTCCAGAATCAGGTTTTTAAGGAGTTTATCCTTACCGGGACATAGGGTTCGAGGACAGCGATAACCAGTTTAGTTTAGTCTGTTTTAGCTATTGTTTATATATTATGACCGACCTTCAGCTTCTGTACAATGACCGGAATGAAGCCGAAGGAGACAATTGTGATATACAAATAAAATCAGATTGAATTAAATTTGGTTTTTCACCCTCCAACCCAACAAAAGTAAAGTTAACAACTTGTTAAATGAAGATTCCTCTGTTGTTATACTGATGACTCTCTGCTTTATCAGAACTATTAAAACCTGATAACAGGAGTTGTTGGTTGAGCTGTTCTGATGTTTAGCTCAGATGTTCTGCCTGTAGTGACCTCTGATGACAATCCCTTTCAGTGAGATAGTAACTTACTTGACACGCTCCATTAGCAAGCTCTTTTTCCAAAGTAAATGCTTTAATGTTTTCATTTATTGGTCCTTTGTTCTGTTCTTTAAATCAATATTTAACCTGAAAAAAACCCATTGAGATCCAGTGATCTCTTTTTCAAGAGGAAAACGTTACACACTCTAAAGAGTGAATATATGATGAAATAAAAACAATGAATTAATTAAAAACAGCTACAGAATCAATGAATACATTGTTATCCTGCTGTGTGGTTGGTGGATTTTTTGGGAAGTCCATGTTAGAAGCAGAGACGATCAAAAATAGTCATCAGAAGAATGAACTGAAGCAGTCACAGTATTGTCAGTAATCATGTCTTCTGCTTCATAGACTGAACATTGACCACATGTGGATGTTACTCTGACATTTGAACAACACCATCCTCTATAATGAAGTTATTTCCAAGTTAAATCCTTTTATTTTTAGTAATGAGAAACGTGAGTTTTCTTATCTGCAGTTTCTTCCAGAAACATTTCAAACACATGTTCTCAACAGAACTCTGTAAGACAAACGTCTGTCTTTATTATCAAAGCAGAAAACATTAAAGTTTATTGTGACACAAACATCTGTTCAGTCTTTTCTTCTTAAGATGCTTCTATTTCTATTTCTTCTTCTGCTGTTTTTAGCTTCCTTCACACATGAAACCGTCCATCTGCTCTCTGGACTCACTGCTGAGCATCAGCATCACCTGCTCTCCTCTCTATGCACAGGTTGCAGATATCGTTTAGTCGTTTGTCTAATTCTAAAGAAACTCGACTCTAATCGTCTCGATCAGAGAAAAACTTTGCTGCTCAGGTTCATGAACATCTGTCCAATTATTCTCTTTGTAAACAGTTTAAATCTGCCTTTTGTTGTTTTGTGGTGTTGAGACTCTCATGATAGAAACCGACCACAGATCCACTGACAGGACCAGATTCTGCTCTTTTGTCCAAACTCGTCCTGCTTGACCAGCATTTGACCCAAACTGTTTCTGTTCTTTACCGTCTCCTCAAAGTTCTCATCACAAACATACACTAGCTTTCATCTGGTTTCATTCATGTTTGTCTGATTATACTCAAGAATTTGCATTTTGAATCAACTTCAATTACATGTGGTGTTCCACAGGGCTCTGGTTTCAGTCCCTTATTTATTATCCGTCATGTACTTCCACTTGCCGATATTCTTAAAAAAAAAACCCAAAACATTTTATTCCACTTCTATGCAGATGACACCCAGCTCTACCTTCCCACTGATCCAACTCTGCATCACCTCCCATCTCCACTGTTTATCCCAGATCAAACATGTGGTTTTCTCACAACTTTTGACAAAAATTTTGGGTTGTTGGCTCAAAATTCACTTCTTCTTAAAAATAAATAAATAAATAACAGGCAATAACTCCACTGTCCTCCCTCCCTTTCAGGTTAAGAGTCTTAGTGTTACATTTTACTCTGTCCTACTCCAGACACTATACTGTGAGGTTAAAGAGACCGTTTCCTCCAGTTTCTACCAAACGTTAGTTATATCCATTTTTACAAAATCAACTCTGATCTTTGTGGTTTCCCAGATAAATCCATCCATAAGCATCCTCAGGTTCTCTCTCGTCTCCATCTGCTGGTTTTTCAATCATGGATTCCAGATCTTTAGGAGATCTGTTCCTGGAAGACTTTCCTCATCACTTCTACTCCATAAACTCCCAATCAGTGTTTAAACAGAAGCTTTAAACTCACATATTGATATGATCTGCAGCACTTAAGATGAAAATCAACCTTTAAAATTGCAATTTTTCTATTACTTTTAGTAATAGTGTGCCTGTCTATGTTTAATAGGTCTTGAGTGCCTTAAAAGCTACCTACAAATACATTTATTGATATTATTATTATTATTATTATTATTTAACTGGAATTTCCAGTGAAACCAGTTCAGTTCATGAGGCTCCAGCATCAGTTTCATCTGAATCTTGACAGTTTCAGCAGCACAAGTTAGATGCAATGTTTTTCTGATTTATGTATTTCTATTGATTTAAGAAGAAAAGGGCAGAATTTGGACTGAAAGTGCCTGAAGACATCTGCTTCAGTGGACAGAGCAGAGATCAGAATAATTTAGCTCCTTCTTACCTTTCTGGTCTTTTTGTTTTACATGTACATAAATTACTATTTCTCAAATATTGTACAGATTAAATGATTCAGGCCTTGTTTAATGTTCTCCTCATTCCACTTGTAAAGCACAGTGGTGGGGGGTTCATGATCAGTTCACGGCTGCTCATCCCACAGAGTTGTAAACAACTTTGCAGACTAATAGAAACTTGAGAAACACCAGACAATCTTCCTTTATCGGTTGTTATTCACTCCTAACACAAACGTTTGAGAGCATTGATCTTTTCTGCTTTTCTCAGAGACATCGCTTCAAAGCTTCATACCAATAAAACTAATTAAATCAAAGTACAAAGAGAACAAAGTGAAATGGATAGTGAAGAGTAAATGGTTTGTTTTAGAGGATCGCCTGAGCTAATCCAATAATCCAAGCCTTTCCTTTCCTTCAATGTGATTATTCTGATAATTAAGAGAAACTGCTGGAGCGAGGCTACGATGCAGCAGAAACAAATTCATCAGCTGGGAAGAAGCTCGGATATGCTTCCAAACCGCAGCGTCTCTGACCGCTGTCAGGAGCCGAGCTCAGACCGCCGAGCTCAGACCGCCGAGCTCAGACCGCCGAGCGCAGACCGCCGAGCCCAGACCGCCCAGCCCAGACCGCCGAGCCCAGACCGCCGAGCCCAGACCGCCCAGCTCAGACCGCCCAGCTCAGACCGCCCAGCTCAGACCGCCGAGCTAAGACCGCCGAGCTCAGACCGCCGAGCTCAGACCGCCGAGCCCAGACCACCGAGCTCAGACCGCCCAGCTCAGACCGCCTCGCACAGACCGCCTCGCACAGACCGCCGAGCTCAGACCCCCGAGCCCAGACCACCGAGCCCAGACCGCCGAGCCCAGACCGCCGAGCTCAGACCGCCGAGCCCAGACCGCCGAGCCCAGACCGCCGAGCCCAGACCGCCCAGCTCAGACCGCCGAGCTCAGACCGCCGAGCTCAGACCGCCGAGCACAGACCGCCGGGCTCAGACCGCCCAGCTCAGACCGCCCAGCTCAGACCGCCCAGCTCAGGCCGCCGGGCTCAGACCGCCCAGCTCAGACCGCCCAGCTCAGACCGCCCAGCTCAGGCCGCCGGCTGCTGACGGATGCAAACGTCGAGACATCAAGACCTTTCAAGAACTCATGGGGAGATCTTTAGGGTTTAATTAATGCTGTCAGTTGATTGAAACACTTAATCAAATCAGTCATACTTTTGGATTGTGATTAATCAAGATTATTTACAATGTTTTCTAAGTGAATTTTATATGACATTATGCAGCTTTTTAACAAAAACAAGCCAGAGAGAAAATGTTTCCTTCTTTTTTATTGTCTGAAATGTTTAAACGGATCAAGTTTTGACTCAGATATTCCAGAAGAGTAATTTGTGAGCACAAAGTAGAGACAAACATTGTGTTTCTGCACTTTAGGTCAACTTATACCATGGTACAGGTGGATACTGGATTCTGATTGGCTGCTGGGTCTGGATACATAATATATGTCGATGAAGCACTCCTAAAACAAAAAACAAAAGAAATTTCGGTCACGTATCCCATGTTCTGTATCACTGCTCTGGTGTCTTTAAAAAGTAAACTTTTCTTCATCTTCTGGACAGAAACAAGCAATAAGAGGTGAACTTTCTCTCTGATCTGATGCTTGATTGAACCTATCTTGACGATCAGCATTGAAATCCCTTGAATTTGCTGCTGCAGTCGAGGCTCAGCGACACGTTGTCGTGTTACCTTTCCTCCATTCTGATTTACTTCTCTTCTCTACTCTTCATTGCTTATTTTATTTAGATATCTGTGCTTCTGTTTGGTGCAGTCCAATTCACGTGTTGTTCCTCTTTCCTTTTCCCCTTCGGGAGAGGTTTCACATTCCTGGTGGATCACCTGTGCTCCTGTTGTTGGCCATGGACCACGCCTCCGGCTCATCTTGGCTGTAGACCACGCCTCCGGCTCATCTTGGCACCTCTTGCACCAAACCATAACACATCTTTAACAGTATAATAATACTCACCTGCTTTGTAGTAATGAGACAACTTATCAATTAACATTGATATATTTTTATCTTTGCTCAACCCACCATAGATTGGAACATTTTAGAGAGATTGTCTAAGAAAAGATGCTCCAGTTATCTGTAAACAAGAACACTGAACTCTGACGGGAAACTAGTGCTTAAAAATACTTCAGAGTTAAATATTGAGATTAAATTGAGCAGAAGGGAGGAATACAGATGATATTCTGGGTGCATTTCGAGGGAAACTAGTTTGAGGCGAGAACTTCTCTGTTGCATCAAGAAGTTTTTGTCTAAATTAATTACAAATTTTGGGTGGTTAAACTTTTTACTGGGGTGGCAGCTAAACATCCCCCCCCTCCCACCCTGTAGCTCCGCCCATGGTTAAAAGTATTTCCTGGATTTTCATTCCTGTATTGCAGCTGCATTTGCAGAGAGCTTAATGATACACATTAATGAACGATGTTGGTTGTTGTTAATGATACCATGTTTAGAATTGACCAAAAGTGAACTCAGACATAAATGTTTTCTCATTTAATCAAATGAGATTGATGAGAATTTAGCTGAATTCATCCCTGAAATTTCCAGATTTCAGCATTGCAGATCTATTATGATGTATAGAATGGTCTTTACTTTAATGCTTTTTCCTTCAGGGATTCTCTAAAGTTAGTTCACCTTTCCTTTGTGGGGTGTGTAGTGGTTAGCCCTCTCACCTCACCTGGAGAAGGTCTTGGTTTGAATCCCATCTGTGACCCACCTTTACTCAGGTAGCTCCAGGAACCTCGTGACCCCGACTGGGATTAGAGAATGGATGGATGTTTTTCTTACCACCTCCTGGTTGTTTTGGCAAAACTATTTTCTCGCGACGATAATAAAGTTTTCTCTGTCTATTTACGTCCTAATATAAGCTGGATATTGATATCCCTTCAATAGACGCCCACTGTCAATTGAAATTCAGCGAGGATGCAGCCGTCTCTCCACAGTTTATTGTACCAGTGAAAATATGGCAGATATAAAGATATAAACCCGCCACAAAGTGAAAATAACCCTTCTTTCCTTATTGATACGAAAAAGTGAAATTAAACACAACAAGGCAGATGAGATTTTCTTCAGGCTCAATCTAAACTTCACACAAGTTTCATTACAGGCACTAAACTGCTGAACGCAGGAGTCCTGAGTTCATTACTTCCTTAAAAAGGATGCTTTCCGCTTTGGATCAACGGGAGCTGGAGGACGAGGAAGACGAGGAGAAAGGGGGAGATGTCAGCGCTGCAGATATTGCACCGTGGCCAGATGGCAGCGGCAGCGCTCTGCCTCGCTGATTAGCAGCCGGCAGACAAAGAGCGTCCATGTTTCACTTGTTCATCACTTAAGAGCAGAGCCCAAGGTGGAGACTGGGAGATTTCCCCGGGGAAAATGTGCCGCTCCAAGATAAGGCCGAGGCCCGGATTGCTCTCCAGGGGGTGGCGAGGTACGACGAGGCGGCAGCAGGATCCAAACCTCTGAAGAAAACAAAGTGAAAGAGGAAAGAAAAGAGTCCGCGGTGTGGAACGCAGACGGCAGCGAACAGCTTCAACTCTTAAACTTAAGTGAAAAGTTCTATTTTCCATTAACTCCAACTCTGGGGAGACAAAAGTCCACTGGCAAGTTTCTGAACTGGAAGTTGTTCACTTTGTTGGAGATCCTCCGGAGGCCCGCGGGATCTTCGGGAGAACAATGACTGTAATAATCTGCGCTCGGCCTCTGACCTCGGCCGCAGAAGTCTGTAATTAGGACGCTCTCCTGCTGAAGATTATTATTACCACCGAGCTGAAGCTCTCGCCCAGACAAAAAGGGCAGAAGTTGGAGCAGGTGATCCTGGCCGGTGAAATGACGGCAGAGTCAAAGGGAATGATTAGGAGGAAAGCCAGCTGTCAATGCGTTTGATTGTGAGGGGCATGATTTCTCTATTGTCAGGATGTCGATTCACACGAGACGCAAAAGGAAAGTTTAGCTCTCAGATCATGTGTGTTCCTGTCTGTAACACTCACACAACACAAGTAATGTGTAATAAATGACGACAAAAACGTCTGGACTAAAGTCTTTCAGACGAGGAGACTGAAGGACCGGCAGAAGTTCTTTGTTTGAATGAAGGTTGTAATTCATTAATGTAAGGATGTTTTCACATTCTTTGCAATTTTTAGCATTAAAATACATAAATATATCAAACTGATTTAAAATACTCATTCAGTCAATGTTAACGCGTTGATGCATGCGATTAATTTATTACGGTAAATTAATTACACGTCGTGAGGAAATAGTCTTCCTCTTTGCATTGGACACCTCAGGCTTCCGTTGCATCGTTTTAAACACTTAGATGGGTTTTATCCCACCGATAAACGACTTTCTGGTGGATTTGGGAGTTGGGGAGCAGAGGTTAGATGCAGTTGGCATCATATCCAGCGAAACGCCGTCCTGGTGATGCATTACCAATGAACATTCACTTGAGATTGTTTGTTTGGTTAGCCTTTATTAGCTATGATGCTAACAGCATTTTACCACTAAGATACCCGACACAGAATGAGTGTTGGAAAAACAAATCAACAAAACACATACTGGCAAGGGGGACATACCTCGGCACTACATTGGCTCCACTAGCCCCACCCCTTTGTAATAATCAGGGGTTTGGACTGGCTCTTTTAGGACTTTCATATGTCCACTGATGATGATGTCATTATATATAGCCGCGCGGGACTGAAGCGAGCACCTTTTTTCCGTCGCTGGGACCAGACCTCTTCTTCTTCTTTCTCCTTCCTTTTATCGTAACCCTCAGGTTGTGCAGCTCTTGTTTTTAATGCATGTATATTTGAGACATTAGCCGTCCAACCGGGCTTCATAAGGTTGAGGACTACGATTAATAAAAAGACGAACACTGTTGGAGCCCCAGATTTTGCATAGTTGTGAGTTTTTGTTGCTACCTTCCTTTTTTTCCCTCTCTGCTGAGTTCCGGGGACTTTGCACAACCTGTGAACGTTACACCCTTCTGGCATTTTTAAAATCTGGAATGAGAATGGAATCAGCCTCCAACTAACCTGTTTGGTGACCCTTTAATGTCTCCTCTCCTTGAAACCTTTCGTCAGTCATCTAAGCCTGAGTAGGAGCTCGAGCTCTACTGGTTCTGTGGGTTTTTGGGTGTCCAGGTGTATGGAAGGTAAAGGAGGAGAGCGCTGGGGTGTACATCAGTTCCCCTGAAGCTCGTACGGCCACCTTAAAGGACGCCATGAAAGTGGAACGTACCATTTTAGCAGTACAAGTATTTGTGGGGATATCAATGTTACAGCAGTGCTGTCGTACGGCGTTGTTTAAACGAGCGACAGGTTGAATAAATCTGCTTTTTTCCAGACATCCGATCATTCTGAAACTCCATCACACGACTTCATTTCAGATTTCCGTTTGTTCTTCTGGCACAGAAATCCTGTAGAGAAAATAGAGCAGCTTCCCTGTGAAGGCAAAGCCAGAATCTGAAGCAGGAAGTGTTCTGATCCTGAATGAAATCCTCCTGCAGTTAATATTCAGCAGATCTGAGCCCCATCTGTGAGGTAAACCCGTGTTTAGCGCCTGTTAAAAGCTGCTAATGGCTGCGTGTAGCAAAGGTTGGAGCTAAAAGGACGGACATTAGAGTTATTAAAGCCTCCTTCCAGCTACCCCGCCCCGCTGACACATTACTCTGCTGGGGGCTCCTGAATAACCCGGCTATTTTAACACACACGTACACATGCTGAAAAAAGCCTTTCAGACTGCACGCAAGTCCTCTATTACTCAAAGTCGGCCAAGCACAAAATGAACAAAGTCAGCCGTTGTGTAGCGTCAGGCGGAGATGCGAGGCAAGATTGCAGCTGAAATTGAAATTAATGGCTTTTCTAATTGGAGCGCATGTTCGTTAGAGTGACCGAGAGCCAGAGACGCAAACTACATCCTTCCAGCTGCCCCGCCGGCGCCCCCGACCGGGCGGCAGCTTACGGTCGGGATTGGGCTAGCTGTTCCTCTGCTCCCATTTTTTACTTTGTCTTCAAAGTCGGCGTCTGCGGCGGCGGCGGCGGCGGGTTATTTTTCACCTGGTAGATTGATGATAATCACCTTGTACCTTTCCTGCAGTAAATATGGGAACAGATTTATAGGATAATGACAAGTGAAGGGCGACGCGGAGGAAAATGAGGCTCTGTAGTGAATGTGAGCTCATGTATGCTTTGCTAATGGGAAAGAGTGCTGACTGCTCCAGGTTTGACATGGAAATCTGCTGCTAAAAGGCACTTTTTGAACAAAATGCTGTTTAACCCTTCCGTCTGATCTGCGGAGGAAGTGTCATGGTTTTCATGGAGATGGTTCCGGACCGCGATCTGTCGCCGTCATTAACAGAAACGGGCAGCTTTACCCCCCCGGGGGTGAAGTGAGCAGTTGACAGGAGAGACTAAATTCCTAAAACCGGATTTAAATGCTGACCCAGCAGAAAAATGCAGAAAATAAAAACTTTGCCTTCAGAATTCTCCTCAGGCCTCACAGGAAGGGAGAGCAGACTAAAGTTAGTGAAATGAGCTTCATTAAAACAATGAAAGTTCTGGGATTTACTCTGACGGCCATTGAAGTTAAGGTAAAGTGTGTGGGGGGAGGGAGGGTTGGGGGGGGGTCTGTATATATTTACATGTGCCAATAAGAATATGTGCTGCAACATTTTGGATCAACTGCAGCTGTCAGTGAATACGGAGGTCATCCCGGACAAGCCCCCATCCTGGGATTTCCATCAAATATGTTGACCACTGGAAGCACTTCCACATTTTACACTGCAGATAGACACACATACTTTCCGATTCGTATTAGTTTAGTTGTTTTTACTGAGGACTGCATGGTGGTGTAGTGGGTAGAACTTTTCCATCACAAAGCGAAGGCTGTGGTTCAAATCCCAGCCGTGGATTTTCTCCAGTGTCCTCCTGTAATCTAAAAACAGGCTTCAGAGCTTGATTGATGATTACATTATCTGTGTATGAGCCGTACTGACGTCTGGTTCACACTGGACGGAGGCCACTTCCATCCGGCGCCCGTGTTGACCTGTTCTGTGGTTCACACCAGGCACGGAGCGCCGCAGTTCTCTGCAGAAGGCTCGCGCCGCACAGCAGGTCGTTTCGACGTCTGGTGTATTTTTAGCATGAGCCGCGAGCGATCTGCATCAATTCTAGCAGGAAGTTACGTCAAAATCCACTTTATTTTCAAAATATAACCAATTTTTTACAATAAATCACCGCGACAGACAAATGCGATCTTGTTTTTTATCTAAACCAACTGTAGAGATGAAAATAAACAATCACAACACGCACACTGCAACAATTTTATTTTCTTTAAATGTTCCCAGTGGGGTTTTAATTAGGACTGGGAAGTTTTTAACAAAAATTCCACATCCTAAATGTCTTAAAGCCATTTCTCCAGTTGATCTGAAGCCTTCTTTTCAAAAAATCCCCTTGTGGGCGTGGCTTAAGGTGCTGAGCTGTGGAACCATGCCAATTGAAAAAAAATCCCGTCTTGGACTCTATTAAAATACGAGCCGGCGATGTGATCACCCGCGACTCCGACCAGTTGAAAAATGTTTCTCTTTCTACAAATGATTGAATAATTTTTGCCGTTGCTGTGACCAGTAAATCCAGTCCATGTTTTCCTCTGATTCCTTGTTAAAATAATGAAAGCTAACATCAGGATGACCTTTCACTGAATCCTTTACAGCACAGAAGAGGGATGTTACATTATCTTCTCCGGTCTCTACAGCTGCATCCGGGTTAGCTAGCTACTGTCACGTAAACAAGTTTCAGGAAGTCAAACAGAGTTTTTCTTGAGCATTTTGATTGACAGCAACTTAAAAGGGGAAATACTCAGAAACTGCAAACATGAAATGATTTCTTCTGATATTTTTTCTCTTTCAGAAGAAAAATGCGACACATACATGTTAAAATATCTAAAAACAGGATTTTCATTGGAGGGACTTTAACAACAGATAAATTACAGAAGTTTAGGCCTGCTGAATACTTTCTTCTTCTTAGCAGAGTAATGGGGTCATATTTATAGGTCATTAACTTACTCATGGTGGCAAAAAGAAACACACGTACTTTGAAAAAAATGTTGGTGTTTGGCCAAAAAAATGCAAAATTTCCAAAACTTTTTTCAATTCTAAAATATACATAATTATTTTTAGCTTCAAATGGTTTTTGTTAAGTTTTAAAATTTTGATTTAAAAACTTTTTTTTCATTTTATAAATCTATTTTTTCCATTTTTGAATCTGAAAATCTCAAATCGTTCTCCACTGTGGCGCGGTGGGGCAGCTAACAAGAAGGACCAATTGAAATCGACGAGGGCGGTGGCTTCAGTCCCGGGACATTCACTGACTCTGAGAACGTGGATAATTACGTGAATAATTATCCTGGATGTAACAATAAGACGGTGCTTTGAGCGAGCTGGAACAGCGTTTTATACGGGATAAAACTTCAGACGATGACACTACAGACAACACAGACATCTTCTGGCCGTAATTATCACACTTCTCAGAGTCAGTGAATGCACCGGAACAGAAGTTACCACCTTCAATGATTTTGATTGGTCCTTCATGTTGGCCCCGCCCCAAAGCCCCACAATGAGGCCAAAAATGTAAAAATTGAAATTTTAGGATCTGAAAAACAAAAAAAAATATTTTAACTTGAAAGAAAAGTTTTGGAATTTTGAATTTTAAAACTTAAAAAAGAGAATATTTGAAGCTGAAAAAACTACATTTATTTTAAAATAGCAACAAGTTTCTGACTTTTTTTTTTTTTTTTTTTGCAAAATCAACAATATTTTTGTCAATTTGTTTTATCTGGGTTTCAAATAATATTTGCTCTAATTCAGCTCCATACAATTCCACCTTCTGGTCCCAAAGTTCTGGACTTAAATAAATTTAAACAAGCATTGATGCTGAAAAACCTTAAATAGGTCAATCTAAACAAGTCTGCAAAGAGTGGAGCTAAATTCCTCCACAAATGTTAGAAATTGTGATTAGAATATTTTTGGCTCCTTTCCCCTCTAACAGCAGAGCTCCAGTGTTTATGTTCTTTCATTTTCTGTAACTTTTCAACCGTTCAAACACAATAACTCCAGTGAAAAGCGTCACTGGCGACGCCTCAGGCGTTAAAGGGTTAACCGCAGGTTGTTTTCGGTCATCAGTGGAGTCTGGCAGAGGGAAGCCGTTTCATTCATGTATTTTTTCATCACGGCTGAAGTGAAAGTGATACATAAAGGTGTCTGAAAGTCGGGTCAAAGTTTGTTCCCCCAAATCCCATTTCTCCTCATGAAAAGCTCCGAGTGGCCGACCAGAAAGATCCCGTTTCCGTTAACAGTTCCAGAAATGTAATTTAAAACTCCCGTGAAACCATTAAACAAACCTGATCAAAGGTTGGCTCTGCGGCTGCAGGAATCAGATTTTCGGCGCAGGTTTGTTTCCATTCAGCTCGCGTCTGCCCTTTATCTGATTACAAGCCGGGCTGAGTGCTCACTGCAGGCTGCATGGGGGGAGCATCAGTCACCGGCCACCATTAGCCTTAGACTGGCTTGTCAGATTGAGTGCAATTAGACACAGTGTGGGCTCGTGTCCCTGCAGCTCTGATGTGCGGCTCTGGAGGTCAGAGCGCTGCCTTCGGGCGCTTTTGGTTTCCGGACGCTCTGGAGCTGGAAGGGGAATTTTCTCCTGGATGCTTATGATGGATGCTCATCAGAGTTTTTTGGTCTCAGCTCTGTTACTTTAACTACTTTATCATCAGAGCGTTCATTGAACTACTATAACTCTTCAAACGTTCATGTAATACACATGTGTCAAAGTCAAGGCCCGCGGGCCAAATCCGGCCCTCCGGATCATTTTATCTTATTGTTATTAATGGCCCGATGTCATCTCTCGCACATTTCTAACTTGTATAATTTTGACCAAATATATTTTTATGGAGAGTAAAATATTGAGTTATTTAATGTTTAAGTTGATTTATTCTGGAAAAATATTCCTGCTTTTTTAATTTTTCATAATTATGTTAAAACGTTATAAAATTGGCAATCTACTAGCTTCTTGGAATAATTATATGGCATTTACTACATTTTTTCGGGTATTTGGGAGTTCAGCTATTTTTTTCAGCTATGTGCTAGCTGTTTTAGTTCATTTAGGCTTTTTTTTTTAGGTTGTTTTGGAGTTTAGCTAATATTGTAACTACATGCTAGCCGTTTTTGCTAATTTAAGCTTTTTTTCATTTTTTAAGCTGTTTTGGAGTTTTTAGCTAATATTTTAGTTAATTTTTTTTGCTTTTAGGCTATTTTGAAGCGTAGCCATTTATTTCAGCTACATACTAACTTTTTGGCTAATTTAGGCTTTTTTCAGTTTTTTAAGCTGTTTTGCAGCTTACCTATTTTTTCAGCTACATGCTAGCTGTTTTGGCTAACCCACTTTTTTTTTCGTTTTTTTAGGCTAATTTGTCATTTGGCTAACATTTTAGCTGGCTATTAGCATCAGTGTTTTCAACTATGCTTCAGCGTTTTTAGCTATCAATTCAGCATCTTCAGCTAGCAGCACTTGCAGGTTCAGCATCTAAATTCATCTTACAGCATTCACACTAGCATTGTATCAGGTAATGCTGTATATTTAGTTCAAAATCAGGTTAAAAAGTTACATTTTTAAAGCTTTAAAAATATAGTTTTATAGTGTTCAGTAAATGTTTATCCTGTTCGGCCCGCGACCTAAGGTGTGTTTTAGAATTGGCCCCTTGTGCGATTGAGTTTGACACCCCTGATGTAATACAAGCCTAATGCTGCATTCACACGAGAATGACCTGCTCCTCCATCACTGCTCGCTGCCTGAGCTCAACACCGCGGCCGCATGTGGGAGGAGCTACCAGCGAATGTTACAGCCTGATTGCTACACGGAGCTGTGTCTGCAGATAGAATGTCTGAAGACAGAGATGATGTTGAGAGATCAAGTTAATTTACTATTCAGTCTCTCTGCAGGGGATGACAGCCACTTCCACAGTGTTTCTGTGTCTCTGTGACTGAGTTTGAAGAATAAAATAAAAATATTTTATAAATAAATAAAACCAAACATAAAATTAGGGGATTTTTTAAGATATTAATATTGTCTCGATGAAAGTACAAAAAGTTTTAGGAAGTTCAGGAGTCCCGAGCCGGCAGTCAGCCGCCGTCTTTCTGTCGATGTATCGACCGAATAGACTCGTATAGGGTTAGTTTTGTACCTGCTGATCGAGTCACTGGAAACGTCACATGCCCACAGCTGAGTTCCTGATTGGTAGATGCGAATCTCCACCTCCCAACATTTAGATATCTGGACTCTGGTCGCACCAACGCTGTGCTGCTGCTAGTCGCGCTGCGGCCGTCGCTCAAACCGCTTCAGATCGCTTCAAGCCCCGTCTGCACCATTGACTCAACAATGAAACCGGCCGCAGAGTTTGGTGTGAACGCCGCATCAGCCCTTCTATACGGGCTGGTAACAAATGTTCAAACCTGTTCGGGGCCTTCAGGTGATCCACAGGTGGCCCCTAGCAAGGTCGTAGAGAGAAAAGGTTCAAGCTCAGGTTTTCTATGGGTATGCTGCAGGTGACAGGCTGTAGTGAACATCAGAGGTAAAGGGGATGTAGGTGAGAAAGAGGCGTGTCATATGAAGCGTGGAAGTCCGACAGGTGTCCTTGCACTTTACTTACAGGAGTGTGGAGTTAAGACACCGCACAACAGCATCATCAACACGTTAAAGTTCACTTAGCTTCTATTAGCATTAAGGATACTTTACAATAATTGGACGTTCTCTTTTCAGGGTTTGAGGTGGCCGTGCGAGCCTCCAGGGGACTGCAGACACACCTGTGTTCACCTGAGGATGCAGCCGCTCTTCTCCATGACCCCCCACCGACCCGGACAACCCAAAACCTACAGAACCGGTTCAGGTCATCCCTCATGTCACCGAGGATTAGTGTAAATCCATCAGATTGAAGCGCCAGAAGCAGCTGGTTAAACGGCTGACCGTGTTTGCCTCTAACATCTTTTTCATTTTTTCATTCATAAATTGGTCTGCCATGTTGCCAAAGTTTCTTTTTTTAAGCAGAAGCAGAATCTGAGGATCTTCTGTCGATCCCGATGGACAAATCCAACATTTTAATGCAGGAATTTCATGACAGATTTGATTTGATGTTTACAAACAAATATTTTCAGAGCTTCAGGCGACAGCAGCGACCTTTTGAAACCAAGCGGCTCCCAGAGGACGTGAATACTAAAAACCATGAAAAGCTTTACCTTTAATTAACTCCAACGACTCCAGCGAACAGTCTGTGCTTTCATGGGAATCCGCTTTTGTTCTCATTTAGTTTCATTTACATAAACAAACACAAACGGCGGCCTCGGAGCGGTGCTGTGGCGTCTGAAAGCCCTTTCAGAGGGTCCTGACCTCATCAGACTTTTACTGACATCCAGTCGCAAACAAATGAAAATGAAAAACTGTATGTTCCACCAGTAAAGAGGACTTTTGTTTGTTTGTTCTACAGATTCCACTTGGTTCTGATAAATTAAGAGTATTAACAAAACATTAAAAAGGTGTTTTGAACATCATCTTAAGACATTCTTCTGAAGACATTTAAACTGTATTTCATATTCAATGTTCTTTAGGTTAATTAATGCTGATGTGTGATAAAAACAAAGTATCTAAAGCTGTAAAACGACCAGACAATTCTCTGTTTTAGCTCAAACTTTAAAAGGTTTATTTTTATTTCTCGCACTAGAATAATTTCAGTAAAACCGTCTTTTTTCTATCTCCTGTGGTTGAGTTCTTTCTGTGTCTTCTGCAGGAAACAGACATTTTTTTTCCAGCATGCAAACAATGATCCACCAGATCAGCAGAATCAGCATTAATTGTTCCTGTAATTGGGGCCAGAGTGGCTCCATCCGAGAGTTTGAGCTTAAAAGCAGCAGAACTAACAGAAAATAAAGCTCTCTAACCTGACACCTCTTCAGCCTGTCTCTCTCTCCCTCCCACTCGCTCGTCCATGCACCCCCCCCGTTACTGACAGGCTGCAGTCATGGAGGTGAGCAGCCATTTTAACACCATCAACGCCCACGTTCTGCCAATTAGAGCTGCTGGCAGCGTCTGATGATGGAGCTATTAAAAGAGAAATCCGGGGTCTGTCTGACAGATGGATTCAGGCCTCTGTCTCCATAAGGCCCGCCCCCGGCTCCGCCCCCAGATGACACGTGTTAAGCTGTGGATCCTGGGCGGGATAGACGGGAGAACAACACACTTCTAATGATGAAGAGAGACGGAGGAGCAGTGGGGATTTGGTGATTGGATATGAGAGAATCTCCACTGATGGACTGAGGAAGAACGTCCATGTCTGCAGAAGCAGAACCAGCAGGACCTGGATTCAGGTCGGAGCTGGATCAGGATTTCATGTGGACAAAGAATCATTAAGCTGAAACGTCACGTTTATTTCATTTGCCTGAAAGAAAAGTAGAGAGAATTCAATCTGGAGGAAAAGAGAGATGCCAGCAGCTACTGTAATGTTTGAAAATCATGTTAGAAGATATAAAATCAATCAAGACGTCAATAATCGATTTCTGTTGAACTGCAGTTTCTCTTCTGTTTTTTTTTTTTTTGTGATGCAAACAGAAATCCGTCCAATCATAAGTTTGTTTCTTCCAAGTTAATACCTGAATACATCTCTCTGTAAGATGTCATACATTATTATTTATGGCTTTAAATGAATAAGAAACATCTCGACTTTAGTGTTTTTGGTAAAAGAATCTCTATCGTATTTCCAAAAAGTTTAATTGAACCCTTCATGTATTGATTCATGGACCATGTATCGAGATGTTTATCGCAGAGTAACACGTCCAAGAAAATATGAATTCATTCCTCAGAGGAAGTTTTAGCATCTGATGAATTGCTTAAATGAAGTAATAATAATAGTCCTGGTAGTTGAGTTCATTCTGAGGCAAACGTTGTTTTTGGTCAGGAGTTCCCGTCCTGAAGACTCAGCGTACGGTGCAGCACCTGTGCAGGACAGCAGGATGTTCTGAAAGTTTGAACGAGAGATCAAACAGGAAACCGGGATGCAGACTTCCTGTTTCTATCTGTCAGATTTTCTGCCTTCAGACTGAAAGACGACATCATTTCACTGTATTCGTTTACTGCACATGAATAATTGGATTTGTGGATAAATAACATCAAACAAATGAGGATCTGTTAAAGGAATAATGTTTAAACTAGTTACTCATGTTTCATGATTTTGTCAGGATTCTGTTTTCATATCAGATTTTCTTTTTCCACTTTCATCCCGAGCAAAGGGATCTCTGGACAGAATAAATCGACGTGGATCCTGCAGATCTTCCACCTTCACCTGGAACTTTTGACATGCAGAACCACCGACTGACTCTCACGTGTCACATGACTCACACATGGATCCTCTGCACGTTTTAAATTAGGAATGGATCGTTCCTGGCAGCGCCGCCGCTCAGGAAAACCACACACCTGTACAGAGGCGGTGGCGCCGGCAGACGACGGATGGCGGAGGTTGAACTTTCAACCCTCCGTCTGAGTTCTGGAAGTTTCTCCCACTCCTCGTGTAATCCAGAAGCTCTCAGAGTTAAATGCGGGGGATTATTTGCACAGGAGGAACATGAGGAGGAAGACGAAGCTCTGAAAAGACTTCGTCAGCGTTTGCGACCTCTGACCTCCAGGTTTCTCTGCTAAAGTTTCCAGAGTGAAAGGTCGTCCGGCTGATATTTATGGAACAGGATCGACTTCTGCTTCCATGTTTCCGTTCATAACAGAGTTTGTTTCTGAATCTCATCCCAGTCGTTTATCTCCTCGCCTGAACAGAGCCGATTCCATCTGTCGCTTTGTTCTGGACCGACTTTGACGGTTTGTTCTGCAGAGAGAAGAGCCAGCAGGTTCTGCTTTCACTCCTCAGGATGTTAAGATCTGATTATATTTCAGACGGCTGTTTTAAAATCCTCTCAACACGACCCGGAGCTTCAGTGGGCGGTTCTGCTTCACCATCTGAACAAGTGAATCCAACTCCAGATTCTAAAGCAGGACTGTCAAACTCAATCGTACCAGGACCCAAAATCCAGAACACACCTGAGGTCGCAGACCAAACAGGACAAACATTTATTCAACACTAAAACTACATTTTAAAAACTGAAACATTTTAACATAATTATGAATAATAAAAATATTATTCCAGAATAAAGTTTTCAAAATGTAGTTTTTGAGTTTTAATGTTTATCGTGTTCGGCCCGCGATCTCAGGTGTGTGATTGAGTTTGACCCCGCCTGCATTAAAACAAATGGTTGGAACGCCCCTCAGCGGGTGCTGACCATGGTGCTGATTTCTGAACGTCAAAGTGAAGAAAGAGCTGGTTTACCTGATCTTAACATGGTTTATTTATTCTTAACATGGTTTATCTGTGAAACTTTTACCTGAAAAACCCAAAACTATTCTCATTTTTTCCCATGTTTTTTTTACATAAGACTAACTTTTATCAGTGCAAATGTACAAATTATAAGTCATGGCCTTCAAGGAAAATGAGTTTGATCAAAGAAAGTTGTGATGCTGTGAAAATGATCATCTTCCATTTTCTGCTATGATCGATCTTTTCTTGATTGATTGATTGTTTATTTAAGACAGGGACAGCATAAAGGGACTATTATAAAACATTTAAAAATGCAAATATATAATATTATTCTTCTGAATCGTGTTCTAAATGATCTCTGATTACTGTGGATTCATGGCTGTAATTTCATACTTCTGAAATCTAATATAAATTCTCTAAAATCTTATCGTAACATTTTGAATCTAGATTTTTAAAAATCAATGCAGAGCAGGTTGAAACTACAATTATTCCTAAATAGTTTTAAGCTCATCTGTGACTTGAAAACTGAACCCAAAGGATTCTGTATGAAACACAATATTTAAACTCATTTTGTTAGATCAGAAATGTAAAATAAGTTGACTGAACAGCTGTGAGGCGCTTCTGTTCTGCTTTGGTTGAACTCATGAGGACTTTGGAGGGTTGGTTGGTTCTGACACCTGACTGCAGGTTGCTGTCCAACTCAATAAAGAAGAAAAACAGCGTCTGGACGAGACAAAATGAAGTTTGCAGCTCTGGAATGTGATCACTAATTCATCTAAACATGTGTTGATACATTGATGGTTCTGGATGGGAAGATGCATCTGAAGGTTCCATTGGAACCAGACTACAAACACTTTGGGTTTTAGAGGAAAATCTGAGGTTTTAACCTGCAGCCTGGATCTGAGGAATACTGAGACTCTGTGCCATGTTGGTACCGGTACCGATGCATTCAGAACCACTGGTATCGTAGGAAAATGTGGATTTCTGTTTTTTGTTTCAAACGTGTCAATCATGTGTTTTCTAGTCGGTTTTGCTGAAGAATTCTTGACACTCATTTTACCTTTACAGCGACTGTGGGTGGGCTCATATCAGAATGGGTGGGGCTATGAGAGTGGGCGGAGTTAAGCGGGCGTAGGTTTGTCTGCACTTCACAACCAAAGATTCTGATTCCTGATTGATCGGTTAGATGAACAGTACAGACCGTCGTCATGGTGATGAGCGGGAAATCCGTGTTTATGTCCACATGTCAGAAAACTGCTGCAATTCAGACTATCAAAGAATGAAATCAAGAATGTTTTCACTTTTCAAGCACCAGTTTGATCAGCAGAAATCCCATTTCAGCTTCTTTGTTGCTCTCATTTCTAAACGACGTCGTGTTTTTGACTGATCCAGCAGCTCGTGTCCCTTTTCCCTTTCTCTACCACAGCGTCCAGATTCAGAGGGAAATAAAAGGCTCAAAAGGAGCCAAACGTGACCTCTCGCTCTGGCTGTGCTGCCCTCAGTTCTCAGTAATTAACTGGAGTGGAGTCTCTGAATGGAAGGCAGCCATTGCACACAAAACCTCCACAGCCAAGTGTTGGAAACTCTCCTCCCAAAGGTGACCCTGGTGTTTTCACCGCTGTGCTCCACAGCGACTCCAAGCCCTTCATGCTTCTGCTTGGATTTATTTAAGAATAAGTGATTTGTAATCTTTGTAAACTGTCTGCAGAAACACTTCAAAACCAGTTGAGCTTCACAGGAACAACATTTTTCCTCGTCTGCATCATCACTCTGAGGTCAAAGAAACATTTGTTTCTGCACGTGTGAACTTGAGCTGTACTCGTGTTTGAGCCGAGCAGCACGTCGAGTGTTTGCAGAGCTGCTGTGAAGTGCAGCCTCTCCAGGTTTCTGTCATCTGTTTGCTTGAATCAGCCCATTGACTCGCTGTTCCTCACCCCGTTCCCTCTCATTACAGCTATGAATATTTTTACATTCGTCGTGGGAGGCTGATAAAGTTGCATTGTTTGAAGAGAAGTTTTTGTTTGCGCATTCCGAGCCTGTGGGAGGATGGCATCTGTTTCCTCCTGAATGAAAAGCTCCGAGTGTTAAGAAAAAGGAGCGCAAAAAAAACAACAACAACAACAACACAGCGGATGGAGGAATGTTTATAAAAAGGTGATTTAAAGCAGTGATTTAGCAAAACTTGAATCAAATAAAGGTCAATAATCCTGATCCTCTTTAGGGACTTTTTCATTGATTTTTCTGAACTTTTGACAAAAAAATTACCCCAAAAAAATGTCATATATTAAAAAAAAAATCAAACGACTTTTGACTTTGGAAAAAATTAACCTATAATGTAACTAAAAACATCGAGTTTTAGAAAAACGACAAAAAATGAACTTTTTCCCATAAATATTTATTATAAAAGGTAAAAATTATTTAATTTCAGTTTGTAACCAGTAAAAAGAGAGAAAATCAACAAATGTTAAAAGAACCAACATTAATTAGAACAAAGAGAACTGGTGTTTTACATGCATTCATCCTTCTTTTCTGTTTATCCAGTGCCGGGTCATGGAGGTCATGGAGGTCATGGAGGTCATGGAGGTCATTGGGG
Organism: Oryzias javanicus; assembly: GCA_003999625.1. Lineage (NCBI taxonomy): Eukaryota > Metazoa > Chordata > Actinopteri > Beloniformes > Adrianichthyidae > Oryzias > Oryzias javanicus. The sequence continues at coordinate 1,314,892 of CM012446.1, forward strand.
TCAGAATGTTCCTCCTGCTCTGCTGGAGGTTCTAATTCTCATTTCAGGAACTTGATACTCACTGAGAACTGCCCCAGAGACTCAAGCAACATCCATCCATCCATCCATCTATCCATCCATCTATCCATCCATCCATCATCCATCCATCTATCCATCCATCTATCCATCCATCATCCATCCATCATCCATCCATCTATCCATCCATATCCATCCATCATCCATCCATCCATCCATCCATCCATCCATCCATCATCCATCCATCCATCCATCCATCCATCATCCATATCCATCCATCCATCCATCCATCCATCCATCCATCCATCCATCATCCATCCATCCATCATCCATCCATCCATCCATCCATCCATCCATCCATCCATCCATCTATCCATCCATCCATCCATCCATCCATCCATCCATCCATCATCCATCCATCCATCCATCCATCCATCCATCCATCCATCCATCCATCCATCCATCCATCCATCCATCCATCCATCCATCATCCATCCATCATCCATCAATCCATCCATTCATCCATCATCCATCCATCCATCCATCATCCATCAATCATCCATTCATCCATCTATCCATCCATCCATCCATCTATCCATCCATCCATCATCCATCAATCATCCATTCATCCATCCATCTTCTTCCGCTCATCCAGACCGGGTCGTGGGGTCAGCAGTCTAAGCAAACATTTCCAAACTTCCCTCTCCCCGGTCACTTCCTCCAGTTTCTCTGGGGGGACCCCAAAGGGGTTCACTGGCCAGCCGAGAGACCTCGTCTCTCCAGAGTGTCCTGAACCTTCTGCTGGGCCTCCACCCAGTGGGACATGCCCGGAACACGTCTCCATGGAGGCGCCCATCTGGACCAGATCCACCTCCACTGGTTCCTCTGAAGGAGAAGCGGCTCTACTCCGACCTCTCTCCAGGTGACCAGGCTCCTCCTCCTATCTCTAAGGGAGTGTCCAGACACCCCCCAGAGGAAACTCATTTCAGCCTCTTGTAGTCAGGATCTGGTTCTTTCAGTCATGAACCCCAGAATAAAGATTGACCAGTAAATTGAGAGCTTTGCTTTCTGGTTTAGTTCCTTCTTCACCAGCGGACGCCGCTCCAATCCGTCTGTCGATCTCACGCTCCGATCTTCCCCAATATATTTAAACTCCTCCCCCTGAGGCAGGAGGCTCCACCCACCGAGAGAGGACAAACTACCCTTCTCCGGTCCAGAACCATGACCTCAGACTTATCGGTGCTGACCCTCATCTGAGCCGGTCCACCAGAACAACATCATCTGCAAAGAGCAGAGATGAAACCCTGTGGTCCCCAAACCAGATCCTCTCCGGACCCTGACTGCTCCTAGATATGGAGTCCAACATGCACCGGGAACAGGTCTGACTCACTATGTGGACCAAGCTCCCGCTCCAGTCGTACAGTCAAACCTCCCGCCTCACAGCCATGGATCTGAGGTTCTGCTGCCTCCGTTCTCTCCACGCCCAGAACATCAGAGGTGACTGCGGGTCGTGTGCGGCGTGAACGGCGCCGCCGGTCCGCCTTCTTCTTCTTCCTCCTGATGAATGCCATCTCAGAGTGAAAGTACAACCTCAGACAGCTCTGACCCAGATATTTTAATTGCTTACGCTCACTTTTGGCGAGCCTGCATCACAAACAGCAGTTGTTTTCCCGGCATAAAGGCCTATTTTTGTGCGCGCCGCATCACAACAGGCTGCAGAGAACGTGTTTGCTTTGCAGCAGCAAACGTGCGGCTCGGTAATGAGGAGCCTGTTTGATTCCTGTTAGGACTCCTCAGTAATGAACAGTCAAACTTATGTCTGGATCCCTGAAAAGCAAATTGGAGAATCTGGAGGTGAGGTGACAGGATATCATCATCGGCTCACGCTCGGCTGTCTGTACGGGGAACGGCGTTGGAGCTGCTCCTGACTGATCACACGGAGCTTCAGAGGAGCCAGTTAGTGAGAATTATTCCCCTTCAGTCCTTATTTATCATACTGAGAAGCTTTGAGCTTTATCTCAGAGGGATGCTCACAATGTCCCCTTTGGGGCTGAAACGGCTTCATAAAAACACAAACAGAGGAGAAAAACTGGAAAACGGATTTCTCTTCAGAGGGACGGACACACATGCTGCTTGTTTGGTGTGGTGCAGAACACGGATGAAACTTTACCAGAAGAAGGTTTCTCAGCTGGAGCTCACTGTCCTGACCGTGATGGACCTCGCCTCCACTCTGATGGTGCTCAGAGACCTGGACAGAACTCCCAGCATAACTAACAGCTTCTCACCTAACGCTGTGAGTGGAGGGAGGAGATTCCCTCTCAGGCCTGGCTGCTCCCCAATATTCCATAACCATCTGAAAACTTAATTATTGGCACAATAGCTGCAAACAAGTAATGTTTCTGGGAAAATTGAGAGCTGACTAAAGCCAGAAGAACAACCAAGAGTCAAGCTTTTGAAGACCTCCACGTTGAGTTGGAAATCTAACGACCTCGAGTCCAAAACGAGAGACAAACGTTTCTGGAGAAACAAGTGGACCAGGTGGAACCAGAAGGATCAGAAATCAGAAATGCAATCCTCCACCACACCGTGACACGTTGATGTTTGGTTCAGGACCCCCTCTGTGTCACCTCTTGATCTTTTGGGTTTCCCCAAATCATCATTTTATGACATGCTGCCTGTTGCCATTAAATTCTCAACTTACGGGCCGCAATCCAGAACTGGTTCAGTACCGGGACGCGGAGCGCACCAGTACCCAAACCTGATACCGGGACCCTAACCTGGCAGTGACCAGAAGTAAGAAAACTGTTACAAAGCAACCTCCGATTTAAAAAAATGATATATCTGTGCAAATCTCTCTGTATTTTATTTGTTTTATTTTGTATACTGTATTTTAACCTGTGTTTTATAATTGTATGTGTAGTGTTTTATCTTTTAAACTATGTTTTAGTTCTTCTAAACTTAACCTGCCAAGGGACTCCAGATGGAAATTAGCCTGAGGCTATAATCTGGCATATTTACATTTTTTTTTTTGTTCATTAATATGTATTGTCCCTTTCTCAATAAAGTTATATACAGTGGACCCAAACCGGTACCGGGGTAGGATAACAGGTTAGGGTACTGGTACTGGACGTGTACCAAGGACTAGTCCGTGTCTGGAGCCACGTCCGGTACCGTGTCCTGAAAGCCACGCCCCCTCAGAGTGGATTTTGAAAACAGAGGCTTCAGATCAACATAAAAATGGATTTTTAAGACATTTCGGTTAAAAACTTCATTTTCATAATTAAAGCATCACTAAGAATGTTTTTTGAAATAAAAAAAAGGTTCCCTTAAGGTGCAGTATGAGCCTCAGGGGAACTGTGGGACACACCTGTGCTCCCCTGCAGGTCTGGACGACCCGTACGAGTCGATCTTAAAGGGAGGTTCTGATGCCGACCCGTTTGAAGGACAGCAGATAAAAACCAAACACTTGTTCACAGCTTCATGTCAGATCCATGTTTTCCTCCCACTTGTTCTGAATCAGAAGTTTGTTTGTTTTTCTTCTGTCGTTCTAAACAAATCCAGTTTTTGATTCATCGTCTCTGAAATTCTGTGTTTCACTTGGTTTGGGCCCGCCGGGCCTCGTTTCATCACTTCTGCTTCCTTTGATTGACTGAACTAGTTTGTGTTGAGGAGCGATTATCCAACTCTAATTAAGATTCCTGTTTTGTTGTAAAGTCAGTGGATTAACTGCAGACAAATGCACCAATTAAACGAAACACTAATCAGCTAAAGGAGCCGCCGCCTTTCATCACAGCCAGAATGGAAACGTGGAACTTCAAGTTTTCTAATTTTTTCTTTCTGACAGCTTTTTAAAGAACTTTATTTGAAGTTTTATTGTGTGAATGCGTTCAATGCATTCACACAATTGTTTTTCACCTATTTACGTTTTCTTCCGTACGTTTTTTGACACGTAAAAACTTAAGCACACTTTATGCAATTTCAGCAATCTTGGTATCAAAACGTTCGGCTCGTTAAGGACATTGCTGCTTGTATTTTTGGTTTTCGCAAATTTTACGGTTTTTGCGATTTTGCGCAATTTATGCTAATTTTTTGCCCTATCTTAAGTCAATGGGAACATTTTTCAAATCGTTATAAAACTTTCTGCACTTTTGCTTTTTCGGCTAATTTGGCAACTTTTGAAGTTTTTTTGGGCGAATTTGGAGGTAAGCTAACATATTAGCACCGTGTTAGCATTTTTGGCTAATTTGGCAACTTTTTAGGTTTTTTTGGTGCTAATTCAGGGTTAAGCTAGTATATTAGCAACGTGTTAGCTTTTTTGGCTAATTTGGCAACTATTCTGTTTTTTTTGGGCTAATTTGCAGTCAAGCTAACACATTAGCAACGTGTTAGCATTTTTGGATAATTTGGCAACTTTTTAGGTTTTTTTGGTGCTAATTCAGGGTTAAGCTAGTATATTAGCAACGTGTTAGCTTTTTGGCTAATTTGGCAACTTTCAGGTTTTTTTGGCTAATTTGCAGTCAAGCTAACACATTAGCAACGTGTTAGCTTTTTGGCAAATTTGGCAACTTTTGAGGGTTTTTTGGGCTATTCTGAGTTAAGCTATAATATTAGCAATGTGTTAGCTTTTGTGGCTAATTTGGCAACTTTTTTTGTTTTTTTGCTACTTTGGATTTAAGCTAACATATTGGCAACGTGTTAGCTTTTTTGGCTAATTTACAACTTTTAATGCACTTTACACAACTTAAGCACTTTACAGAATTTAAACACTTTATGCACCTTATTCAATTTACACATTTCATGCAAATTAATGCAATTAATGCAAATTAATGCAATTAATGCTATTTACAGTTAGCATTTCCAGCAAAAATGCATTCACACATGCATTATTGGAGGTAAAGCAATTTCTAGTTTGTTTTATATTTCATTTCTTAGGTGGCCCTACATTGAACCTCTTAGTTACAAGCTAAGCTAATTCCATTTTCACCTCGGATGGCTCCACCTGTACGAGGAGAACACCTTCAAACCTGCAGAACAAGGTTTGATATCTGGACGAGGAACGGATGAAAGGATTTTTTTCTTTAGGTTCCACGGGGCAAAGAGTGAATAGGATTCAGAAACACGATCCACCGCGAATGCAAACAGAATCCAGCCTTTGGTGCTCAGGAAGAAAGCCGCAGACAGAGGTGAAGCTGAAAAGAAACAGCGTGAGCCCGAGGCTCTTCACCGCTGGAGGTTACAACCCAGCTCCACTTCATTTCAGTCCAGGCATGATTGCTCACAAAAACCCGATCCTTGTGCACGATCGTTCCGGGAACGACTGCTGTCTGGAGAATCGGCGAGCGAGGTGATGGAGGTTAATGCATGTTCTACAAACACGGCTGCACAGGAGCTTCATTAAGGCTGGCAGGAAGGTGGGCCGACAAATGAAGAGCTCTCAGCTCTGTTGTTCACGTTTGCACTGCATATTAATACTCTCTGTCTCTGCAAAACAGATCCACGCCTCCTCCATTATTTATTCAGTGAAGATTTTATCGTCTGAAAGAGAAAGTTGACGGAAGATAAGAAACGTAATTCTCCTGAAAATCATCTCCCTTTTCTATCTGAAGTTGGACACAGATCAGTTTTTTCTTTATTGTTTTTCAGGAACTATGTTTATTAATGACAGTTTTATATAAAATGATCCAGAGGGTGGCGCTCCGTCTTTATAGATGTCAAAAATATCACAAAAAATCAACTAAAACTACATTTACCTAAAGTTTTTACTCCTTTTCTGGGACATCTGCAGAGTGGCAGGAGTTAATATATTAATTACATCATATGAATATACTTTTTTTGAAATAAAAACGAATAAACTAGTATTTTTAGACATATATATTCTATGATTAACTTTTCTTTCACATTTCATTGCTTAAAAAAAAGTAGCAAATTTACAAGTTTCCTGATCAAACGCACAAGTCATTTAGTCTTTTTATCCGATAAAAACGTATTTTAGACAGACAGAGGGCGCTGGTGAGTCCAGGAAATGCGACACCGCAGCTAAAGAATAATAGATTTAGTGTTAGCAAGTCAAGTGCAGCCATCCAGTTACTCTTTAATGTGGTTTAGCATGATTTTTGAAATGGAGTATTATGTGTCTAAACTCAGGAATCGGCACCCCACGAACCCGAAAAGGACACAGCGGTTAAGGAAAATGATTGAGCAGCACAAAGACTTCATGTCAAAGTCAATAATAACTATGTCGGTGATGTTTTTTTTCTACGTTACAGTTTGTAAACTGAAGAAAAATGTTAAAATCTTCAACTGTTGTCAGTGAAACAGGTGAACGAGCTGCTCTGCATCTGCAGGGTTCATATGTTTGTAAATCTGACGTCACTGAACATGACTGCAGACAGACCTAGAACAGTTCTTCGTGGAGGCGTTAGCTCAACAATAGTGACCACTAGTGCTGTCAACTCCATCAAAAAATGATCTCATCAAGCTCACAACTGTTAAATAAACATAGTTTTGCAAATATAAAACTCTAAATCAATCATCTCACAGTTTTCTGACTTCCTGTTGTCGAAGCTGCGGGCAGCCGTTAGCGGGACGATGTTTCCCGCCTGCAGGCCGACCCGGCGGTGACCAACCCGCCCCAGCAAGAGCTGCTTCCTACAGAAAGAAGTATTCAACCCCCCACCCACTCCAGAGGACGGCGTGCTCCTCTAACATCAGGAGAAAACTGCATCCCTGTAGCAGCATTAATCATCCAGCCCCCACCAGCCCCCACCTGCTGAAATGTTACATAAACATCCATTAAAGGAGGTCAGAAACACAATATACACACACATGATGATGGTTTTAATATTCAATGTTAAATTAACGAGCCTCGTGTGGTGGAAGTCCTAAAACTTGCAGTTCACGGCACCAATTAACTACCTGGACCTTTTTTTTTTTCCCATCATCCTCTGCGGTCTGCGTGGGGCTCCTTCAGCAGGACTGAGTGATGTAGTGCTGCTTCCCTGCACCATCATTCACCTGCAACCAGCTCCACCAGGTTCTGGATGAGTGGGAGCGCACGCTGAAGCATGATCAACCACCACACCTCCATAAATCTAAAGATGGCATTGACTAATGGGGCTGTTCCAGTATTTATTCAGAGTCCAAACACTTTGCTGTTGTTGAGTAAACGGGTTCAAAAGCTGCAGACCGAATACTTCGGAAGATTTCAAGCTTTTTTTTGGAAATATAAAGCAAAACTGGAGTCATGATCAGTCAAAACGAGAAACAGAAATAGTTAAATAGCAGATCCCTGCAGAACCTCGCCCCCCCCCTCGAGCTGCTTTGGTTCAGTGGGTTTCTGGGAGAGTTGATGGTTCCAAAGCTGCAGCAGAGAAGAACTGATCTGTTTCTGCGCTCACAGAACTGAAACCGCACCTGGACGTCCCCTCACCTGCACACAAACACCCTCTGCTCTCACTGGACCGGGACGGAGGCGAGGGGCTTTGGATCGCCCGATGACCGTCACACAAACCCCACAACCTGGAACCCTTTGGGGAAAATGGAGTTTTTGTGTCCAAGCTAAAAAAAAAAAACACATTTTACGTTTTATTTAAAGCTGCTGGAAACAATAAAACCTGGAGATTCTTTTAGAAAGCATCAACTCTTGAACTGTACGGTTCCTAACGTTTTCCAAACCTCCACTTCAAGAACAGGAGAGGATTTGGATTTTATATGATGCTCTTTTAAAAACAGTTTTGTCTCCAGACAGTGTTTAAAAAGTCAAAAACACACCAACTGTTGATGAATGTTCCTCAGATGCTTCATTTCCTTCTTTCTGACAGTCAGAACGGCTGCACCAATCAGGTCTCTGCATTTGAATCTGCATTCACACTGGATGCACTCGGCGCAACAGGTCGTCAAGTTTCCGCAGACACCATCTGAGGTCTTGCAGGCCGACTTGGGTGTCGGTGCGGCGCAGCGAGGCTGACGAGGCAACCAATCGAGGACGGATGGGGCGGTGGTGCCCGCTACGCTCGCCAGCTGTAACAAGCTAGCAAATGGCGCCGCTGGGCCCTGGGCATCGGAGCTCGCTATGCTAGCTGACCTCCAGGACGGGTGCCGTCATACCGGGTGAGATGGATCCAGCTTCACGGAGTTTTCTTATTTTCATCAAGACATCAATAAAAAGATCCTCCAGTTTTATTTTTCCTTTTCCTCTCTGCAGACAGACAGAAGTAACAACTAAAACATCCGTCTGGAGGGAAGTACGTCGCACCAGGAGAGACTCTGAATGATCCGGTGAACCCAGACACCACAACAATTCTTTCAAGCGTCTCTGTAGAACTCTCCAAAAACAAATAAACCCCTGCTACTCGCTCAACATCATCCCTGTTGTCCATGACTTGTCAGGATTCTGTGCTCAGGGTTTGTCATGTCAGTCTGACCACGTTCAGGTCTGCTTTCAGTTCCTCGCTGTCTGGTCATCTCTCTGTTCTGTCACCGTTCATCTTTTTTTTTAGGTTCCTGTCACCAGGCCTGCTCTCCTGCATTTTGGTTCTTCACCACCAACTTCATGACAGATGAAGTCCAGAGAAACGCTGGTGGTTTCTCTGCCGTCAGGCAGTAAAGTTGAACATGCGGCAGACGTGAACCGTGTCTGTATGAATGCATCATCAGGCTGTGAAGTTCAGACAAACTTTTGCTGGTTTGGTCATCACTGAACCAACAAACAGAATGTTCTAAAGAAGAACTGCTGAACGTATTAGCTATGCAATAAATGGACAAACGTATGCAGTACACGGACAGTAGGGGAGTGGTATTTTTCTTTTTTTAAAGTTGCCTTAAATGTTAACATTTCTGGAGTTACGTCGTAAATGTAACATATTAAAGCTCATTCCCAGCATTTTGACTGAAGCTCCGCCCACCCTCACGGCCTCGCCCACAACCACTGGAAACAGATCTGAAACAAAGTACCTAAATGTAACACCACAGTCTGGGGTTAACTGTCTGTTCAGTCTATGTTGGTACCGGTACCAACTTGACTCTGAGTTTCGGTTCCGTTCCTGTCTTTAAATGCTGTATTCTGTATTCGGATTCTTGGTTTAGTTTTTGTCACTGTTGATCACCTTTTATGGAAATTGGTGCTGAAAAACCGAATGAGATAGTTCTGATAATGTCAGCATTTTGGCTTTTGTTGTTTTGTTTTATATAAAACTTGGTGAACAACAACTTTGGAGGAATTGAACGATTTTCCTCTCAGCTAAATCAGGAACGTTTCGTTTTTCATCTTTCATCAGAAGTTGTGGTTTGTTCAGTGAAGCTGCAGGTAGAAGATCATCAAACAGAAAACTCACAGATCAAACATCAAATTAATAAATAATGACAATGTGTGCATCGATGTACGAATCCTGTTTTAATATTTTCAGTTTTTTTTCAGCCTAAAATCGCCTAATTTCCATTTTGATAGAAGTGCTTCATTGGGCTGAGCTCCAGAAATGCTTCTTTTTAAATCAGAAATTGAATGCAGAGAAGAAGCCAGTCTATACAAATGTCTGGAAATATCTATATTTCTGCTCCAGCAGCGAGCAGACGACTCGGAGGGATTGTAATCCCGCGTGGGCCGCGGCTTTGTTGAGCCTCTGTTGAAATTTTGTTTCTCAGCCTCAAAGTGAAGGAAGGTCTGCTTCCAGCCAGAGAGGGATTTCATCCAGTCCAACTTTTTTTTTCTTTTTTTTTCTTCCCAAAAAGAGCAAACACGGCTCTGCTCTTCTGAGCCGCATCCCGAACGGTCTGCCGCTGCGTTTCCATGGCAACCATATCCAACCAGGTCCGTACGGGAAAGAAACAGAAAGTTTTTTTTTCTTTATACTTTCGTCGAGCGGATGGAGGTTCGTTGGTGTCAGGTGTCTGTTTCCACCAGGTTACCATGACGACCGCATCCCATCACCTGCGCCGATCCACACGCCGCTCCGATCGATGCAGACGGGGAGTCTCGGCTTCCAGAGACGGAGCAGCGAAGGATCAAACCCGCAGATTCTCTTCAGGATGTTCTGAGTCACAAATGGGAAATCTGTGTGATCTAGATCTACAGAAAGTCGACGCTGCAGAGAAACGTCTTTGATTTAACAAACAGCTTCGATAGTAGTGCTGAGCAACTGTTAAACCTGCTGGAAAGCCCTGATTTTCTCCATAATGTCGTTTGTTTCCATAACTTTATTTAAACAACCAGAATTTAACAATCATTATCTGATGAATACAGTGTCACCATTTAATAATCCTTATTGATCAATCAATGGAACATTTGATCTGGTGTTCTGTGATAAATGTTCATTAGAAAACGATTCCACTAAAATCCTTCAAACTCAGATTATTGATGTGAATGTTTCATGTTTTACTAAAATAAAACATTTAAATGATCAGATCCATGTTTGATGCTTTTATGAGTACAAATCCTCTTTAGTGTTTTAGAGTGAACTAAAGTCTTGAATCCATGAATCTTACTTCACTACGCTGGTTATTTTAGGAGAATCCCCTCCGTGATGAACGAGTGAACCCTCAAATAATAATATGAATTATTCTAAATCCAATGTGTCAAAGTCAAGGCCCGGGGGCCGGATCCGGCCCTCCAGATCATTTTATTACATTGTTATTAATTATCTGTTACCTTGAGGTTATATAATTTTGACAAAATATATTTTTATTATTCATAGTTATGTTAAGCAAGACATTATAAAGAAATAAATAAAACACTATAATTTCTGTGATTAATTAATTGCTTTTGATACGATCATTTTTGCAGGATCCAGTCTCATCTCATCTCATCTCATCTCATCTCATCTCATCTCTTCTCTCATGAATTTGACATTTTTTGACACTAAGATCAACATTCGGTTCTTCACTAAAATGACTTGTTTGGATTTTTCTAACAAATGTTCTGGAACTTGCAGCCTAAACTTTAACATGTTCCCATCTGGATGTCAGCAAGTGTCTCTATTCCATGTTATTCATTTGTTTTTTCAGCACAAAGCTAACTCGTTAGCCTCTGCAAAGGCTAGCTGCTAACAGGTGATCAGCATCTGAAGCAGTTTCCATCCGTGTTCAGAGACAGATTCATCATGACTGTGTTCTGCTGAGTTCAATCACACCACAAAACCTGTTTGTGGTGTTACGTTTAACCACATCCGTGAAAAGCACTTCCTGTCGGGACGGGGATCAGCTTCCTGTTAGCTGTGAACCACAGCAGCTCAGGTGTTGCTTCACCTGCGTGGAAAGTCACAGCGCTGAGGATTTAACGAGCTCCAACTCTTATTTGAACAAAAAGAAAAGCAACAGGTGAAAATCAATACCTGCAGAACACAATGATTGTTCTTCTGAGTGGAAACCTCATCAGATGCTGGTCATGTTCAAACATGCAAACATGTGAAACCTTCATGATCCGGACAAACTCAAACATACAGAAAAAATGGAGAATTCTCTGAAGTTTAAAGTCTCCCTGATCCACAGAAAAACTGTTTATCACTGTTGTTTCTGAGGAAACTGATGGAGGTTTGAAGAGGAGGAAGACGCCCGGCAGGTCACATGACCTCCTCAGGTTTCTCTCCAATGTCTGGATGAAACTAGAGTAAAGGTTGGACATCACCGTCGACGTGTCGGCATACGACTTTAAAGCTCGAATGTTGATTTTCTTTGATTTATTGTCATTTTCCAACCGTTAACATGATAATTCCAGTGGATTCTGAAGGAATTATCGTGTTAAAAATGACACCATGTTAAAGATTTTAGTTAAAGCATCACTGGCTCAGGTGTTGAAGGGTTCATTTCCATGTGTGAACTCACCTTTTAACAGGTGTTGACCACTTGTGGAACATCTGTAAATAAAAATAAAAATTAAAAAAAAAAAAAGGTTCTGATAAGCAAAACAAAGATGTTCATGGATCTATTTGTTTTTTTCTTAAAAACATTGTTTTCAAAATACTTAAAAATAAAATGTTAAGTTTCATTGTGTTCATATGTGTCCTCCATACATCTTTTGAGGGATCAGAGGCTGAGGACTCAGGGGGTGGAGCCATCCATCGCCTGGGCTGAGGTCACTGAGGTCGTCACAGAGCTTCCTGTGATGACATCACGGCGTTCATCTCCCAAAGCTGCACAAACTTAAAACTCTTCTAACTGCATTGAAGTAAAATTAATTAGCGACTGGAAGTCATCCCTCCTCCCGGATGCTGTCTCCATGGCAACCGAGTGAGGTGAGATGCATCGGAGCCGGGAGAGGTTTTAACTTAAAACATAAGTCTTACGGGACACGACCTCTGACCTCTACACAGATCCAGACTTAAGGTGGAAATGATGATGATCACATGAACCTGATTCAGACAGAACCGTATAAAAGGTTTTTAGAAAAGGTTTGTTACTCTTTACATTTAGGAAACGGAAAAAATAATTCATCACCGTTAAAAACATCAATTTTTGTTTCTCTTGAACAGATTCTCATCATTCTGTGGACTTGAACCTCCACGATCTCATCAAGATCATCGACGTTCTCCTCTCTTAAAGGGCAAATTCTCACAAGCAGGAGGAGGAAGTGAGTGTTTAGCCCGGCTGACCCGAGCGGCTCGAATCAATTACATATCATAATAGAGCAGCTCAGATATGGTTCAGGTACAATCACCTGACTCAAAGGAACGGGATCGTCGGACCGCAGCGGAGAAGTTGATGCCCTGAATGTCAAATCCTCCGAGCGGCAAACATCAGTAAATCTTTTAATAGCTGAAGCGGCTTTGAAGCTGCAGGTTCCTGCTTCTCAGAGACGTCGCTGCCGCTTTAATCTTCTACATTTCCTGGTTTTTTATCTCACTCCTGCGATGTGCATTATCCTGCTTTGATTGGGACAACAACCGCCGCTCAGCCCTCTCTTCTTTAAGTCTCTGGCTGTAAGAGGATGAAACAAAAAGGCACAAATGTGCCGCTGCCCTCTGAGGGTCAGAGGTCAGCTGCAGTTGTTGGACGTTTAAGTCCCTGGAAACAGGAAGTGGCTCTTCCACGAGCTCTCGTACGGAATCAGACAAAACTCCCGTCCTTGTGGGAAACGTTGTCAGGATCTGTTTAAATCTAATTAGGATATGATTAAAGCATCCCAGATAATCAGCACTCACTTTCCCTCCATCACACAAACTGCTGCTTTCAGAGCAGAGAAACACATGACACTGCAGATTCACTGCAAAGTAGCGGGGGATGTAAATCTCCCACAATGCACGGGGCAAAGCCTCTTTCATGTGAGGTCAGTAAACACTGTCTAAAGTGGAGGGAATTACTGTTATCTGTCAAATGCAGATCCTTTGATGGAGGGTCTAAGTGCTCCTCGGATCTGAAGGAGCTTTAAGCCCGAATGCAGATGAGAGCCGCTAAAACAGTCGAGCGGCACAAAGACGAAACGCAGGCTGCTCATTGGTCACGACTGAGTAAACGGGAACAGACGCCATTTATTCTGATTTGGACCCAGTGTGTGTGTGTGTGTGTGTGAGACTCACATTTGCAGCTCTTAATGTGCACTCAGAGCAGCTCTGTTTGCTCTGACGGTCGCGTGGTCGGCCTCAGGTGTGAACAAAACGCTCTCATCCCCGGACACAGAAACACAAGATGGAATTAACTAAATAACGTTTAGGTGTACATCTTGGTTAAATAATCCGTGTGCTGCTTTCTGAAAGTTGAAAACAAAAGATGGTGAGCTCCAATGTGTTTCTGGTTGTTCAGTTGTTGCTCCTGCAGGACCTCCACAGCAGAAAGTCAAAGGCGGGGGCGTGAGCGTGACCCCGGCGTCCAGATCCCTCAGGTTTTTAGACTGCTGCTCTGGATGAAAAGAATCGGCGGCTAACGAGAGTTCGGACAACAGCTGTCGCTGGCAGACGAACAGCAACGTTTGGCCCGCAGACTCGTTAGGTTTCTGCCAAACGTTCATTCATATCCGTCTTTAGAGGACAGCGTAACGATCTTCATGTTGACATCAAACTGTTTTCAGAGCAACAACTGACACGAAAGTCCAAATGATTTCAACAAATGCATTTTAGAGACAGAACAACTGTGACAGAAGGCTTAATATTTGATCATTGTTTTCACTCTGATCTCATTTGTAGACGTTTGTCTGAGGAAAGTACCGTGTTTATGTTCGACACGTTCTGTTGTGTCACTTTCTCCTGCAGGTGTGTGCTTAATGTGGGATGTGTGACAATCGTGTGACGATCCAGGAAATCGTCGTCTTTATTCCCAGAAAAAAATCCAAAAAAACAGAGCGACAGATGGAGGCGGCCGGCTCGAACTGAGCAATGAAACCAGAGATGACAAACTAGCAGAATAAAGATCAACTGCATCCTACTCCATCCAACAGCATCCAACCAAACCATGAGAACTGTCTTTTTCACCAAGCAGTAGTTCTCATCCTTGTTTAAGGTTCATGGAGATCTCAAAACCAAAATAAAACATACAGATTTATAAATATGTCTCTTTAGTTTGGATGCTTCATCAGGACAGAGAGGTGGAGCTTAAAAAGGGGCGTGGCCGCAATCTTTCTGTGTTTCATTAAGTAAAGATTCTGAAAATGAGGATCTTTGATTTTGTTGGACCGTTTCACGTTGAATTGAATGGGGATTGCTGTGGCTGGCTGTGGTTCAGAGGTAGAGTGGTCAACCTCTGATGGGAAGATCGCATGTTCGATTCCTGTCCTCCATGTTCACACGTCATGAACATGGCCGTGGACCTCGTCTCTGGCACGTCTCGCGTCCCTCAGCTCATCTGGATGAAGTCCATCTTCTATTCAAACCTGTAGCTGTAGAGTTAGATAAGATAATATGTAAGTAATAATAAGGAAAAATAATAAAGATCATGTGGATATCTGTGGGCTTTCTTATTTTTTCCCAAAATTTAGTTTTTTTTCGGAGTTTTTCCTCACTGAGAAGGAGAGTCAAAGGGCAGGGATGCCAGGTTAACTTAGTTGGTTTGGTTTAGCTACTGTTAAACCAGCTACTGTTTATATTCTCTCTGTACTGTTACCGGTAGCCCAATATCCCAATTGCATCAGGATATTGGGCTACATAAGTAAAACTGAATTGAATCGAATGTCAAAGTGTCCCTGAGCAAAACACGAGAGCCCATGTTGCTCCGGGTGGTTTCTGGTTGGTGCCAGAGTTTGGATGTGAGTGAACGGACTGAGGCTTTGTACATCTCCACGCAGGGAAATTGGTCATTTGTGTATAAAAGGGAAAAAGTTGTGTTTTTTTTTTTTAAACGTGAATTTTTCAGATTTATCATGAATGAACAACCCCAGAAGATGACGCTTCTGTCAGTACCTTAAACGTGACAGGCGCTGTCCATGGTGCTGAATCGATGGGATTTCTTCTTAGTGTTGTGATTGTTAAAGTAAAGAAATTCAATGAAGTACGGGTTGTTTCTGATATAGTGTGATTCATTCATACTTTTTTGTACTTTAATAATCCTAAACTGACATCTGTGCAGATCAATGAATGAAGGACGCATGAAAAACTTAAGTATATCACGCATGTATCACGAAAAAACAAAATTATTTACAAGGAAAATATGTAAAATGTGTGTAGTGGCAGTGTGACACCACCTTTAAACCAAGGTAGTAGACAGTACAAACTTCAATCAACGACTGATGAGTTTGGTTTAAAAAATCCCAGAAAGCTCCAGAGAAAGAACAGAATGACTTTTGTCCATTTTTAACAGGAGGTACTGCGGTGTGGACTCCTTCCTAAACTGATCCAAAGGTCACCTGGTGGTTCTGATCTCAGTAAAGTTTGCATTTCTTCTTGCGCTGAGCAGCAAAGACTGAAGTCTGGGCAGCTCTGCGTGTCTGCCTGAAAACTTTTGCAGGAACTTTATAACAACGTTTAAGAAAGCAGCACCAAACCTTCCAGAACATTCTGATGGCAGCGCCGCAAAGTTTGAAAGAAAGTTTCTCCTGAAACAGTCGCAGCTGTTGTGTCAAACATCTCTGCGTCTTCTATAAGAGGACCGTTTAAGACGATCCCCTGGTGAGCTCTGATATTTGTGAAGAACTGCTCGGTTCTTGTGACATTTCGTGCTAATTTGCTTGGAATTTTACAGCTTTATAAGATGTAGCAACTTGTCCTGCAGCAAAGCCTGATGGGAAGCCAATAGAAACTGAAAAAAATGATCAAGTTTGAGAAAAAATCAAAGTAAAAAGTGTAATGCATCTGTCTCTGGCGTGGATATGAAGATAGAGTTCATCCAATTCTCTGAACTTTCTGCATCATAACATAAAAAAGCAAAATTTGTTTTGTTCAAATGTTTTAAAAGCTAAATTTGACAGTTTAGGGGTTAAGTCTGGTGATACGATATGTATTGTGATACGTGATCTATTGAGATATTTTCCAAAACTTTACCAGAACAATTTTCAGTTTTAAGAGAATGACTTAGAAAAATGACGTCACACTGAGTGGTACATTACGACGGAGTATTAGGGTCACCGAAAAAAAAAAAAAAAAGTAATATTACAAGTTTTTTTCTCGTAGATATACGACTTTAAATCTCGTAGATTTATGAGTTTTAATCTCGTAGATTTACGACTTTTTTCTCATAACTTTATTAAAGTCGAGGGGAGTCTACATTCCAGCAAATTTATGCCGTGAACTGAAGCAGACCAATCAAACTGTGAAAAGGTAAACTGAATGTTTAAAATATTTCAAATATTTGGAAGTTCCTTTATTTGATTTACAGTGTATTAATGTTTTATTGGTTGATGCTGCTTGCAGGATCTCTGCAGATCCCGTTTATGAAGCGGTCCATATCCTCCAGCTGTCCACTTCAGTCATTTCTTCCTCTGACAGACCAGATCTCCTCCAACTCTGTGATGCTTCCGTCTGAAGAGGACCAGTTTTTGGAATTTTCAATGTTCTTGTGCTAACGTTGTCATTTCTCAATGTTGTTTTGTGTCGAGACGGGACGTTTCATTTGGGGAAGGAGGCGTCCGGAGCTCTGTTTACGTTCTCTTTTGGTTTCTGAGCATGACAGAGACATGATGTAAGGTGGAGAAAGGAAATGAAAGATGTAATAAAGTGACGATCCTGATGAACGTGTATCTCTGAGCTCTTTATTTTACATATGAAACTCCGCACTGTTGTGTATTGAAGTTAGCTGTTTAAGAACTGCATTACCCAGAAGGCCAAGCGACTGGTCACATGTTCGGTGCACGGCAAGTAGTAAGCAAGCAGATGAGCGCTAGTCATGCACAGTGTAGTAGTATGAAGAGACTGTTAATAAAAAGTCTGTTTAACACAATAATAGCGCCTCTTTTGCTTACTTGAAGATACGCAAGACAACACACGCACTACCGACACCGAACCCGGAAATAATTTGATTTTGAATCACCAAAAGGTTCAGAATTTCTTTGCTTTTAACACCGATCTGGACATAATCTACACCAGATTCTCCACGTCTTTCATCTTCAAGCACGGCTCTGATAAACAGACAAATTTGGTTCTTTTCTCATTAAATTACGACTTTAAATCCCGTAGATTTACACGTTTTTTTCTCATAAATTTACGACTTTAAAAGTTGTAAATTTAACCTATGACTTTTAAAGTCATAAATATACGACTTTATTCTCATAATTTAGCAGTTACGACTTTTTTCTCGTAAATTTACGAGATTTAAAGTCGTATATCTACGAGAAAAAAACTTGTAACATTACTTTTTTTTTTTTTTTTTTCGTGACCCTAATACTCCGTCGTAGTACATGACTCACAACAACAAGAACTGAGAAGATGTATCACTGCTTCTCTGAGATCTTGTTGCGGTTCGATGTCGAGCTGCTCAAAGTGTGCTGTGCTGCCAACTCGTGGTCGACAAACATCAAACATCGTCTTGTCAGCATTTTCATTCTCCAGAAGTATCAACAAATGAAACACGGCGATGGATCAACAAATCCATTTCCCCCGACTCATCTATGAAATGATATTATTTGGATTTTGTGTTTTTCACAATTTACTACAATTTGTAAAAAGTTGACTTTTACTTCTCGTAATTTTTAGAAATTTACTCTTGAAAAGTTCCGCTTTTTTGTTTTGGAACCTGATTGATATTTATTTATGTATTCAGTCAGTCATGGCCCTTAGAGTCTGTCACAGTTGACTGAGAAAAATCCAGAAAGTCAAGGTTTCTAACTGGAACAATAACTCCGCTCACGTCTCATCAGCTCATCTGCAGCTGCTATAAATCATTAAAATGACTAATCAGAATCTGGGGATAATGTTCATGTTGTCCTCTCTCCTTTTTTAAATCTGCGCAATAACCGATGCAAGTCAGGCGCTGGCGGACGCCGGCGCGGCCTCCGAGCTCCTCTCATCTTTTAAACTCTGACAGCAGATAAAACAATCAAACAGATAATCATCCGCTCTGGATCTGTGTGCAGATACTGCAGCACGAGTGTGCACGGATTTCAGAATTCAGCCAAGCGTCGCCTCATAAAAACAATGCAGAAAATAGATTTGATGCTTCACCTGATAAGTTCCAAGAGTCTGTTGACCCTGAGATAAGCACCTTGTTTTTGTGCATTAGTTGGAAAATGAAATCGCCGCATTAAATGTGACAGCTCTCCAATCCCGTCTAATTAAAGATATGATCCCAGTCTCCTCTGAAAGCTAACTTGTTGACCTCAGACTGAATATTCTCTGCTGAACTTCAGGTCGCAGAGTTTCATGTAGGAGCAGACGAGAACGTTTTGTTAGGGAGGCTTCAGAGAAACTCGACGAGCAAAAGATTTCACTTTTATAACTTCAACTTTTTAGATTTTAGTGAAATTATTAATTTGGTTCCACGTTTTATCCATCCATCCATCCATCCATCCATCCATCCATCAATCCATCAATCATCCATCCATCAATCATCCATCCATCAATCATCCATCCATCAATCCATCCATCCATCCATCAATCCATCAATCATCCATCCATCAATCATCCATCCATCAATCATCCATCCATCAATCATCATCCATCCATCCATTCATCCATCTATCCATCCATCCATCCATCCATCAATCATCATCCATTCATCCATCCATCAATCATCCATCCATCCATCCATCCATCAATCATCATCCATCCATCCATCCATCAATCATCATCCATCCATCCATTCATCCATCTATCCATCCATCCATCCATCCATCTATATGTCAGACTGAAACCTCTGGATCAGTTACAGACCATCAGACTTCAGGAGGATTTCTGAGATTGATGAAGTTCCTCATTTTCTCTGAAATGACTCCATGGTGGAAAACAGAAGCGCAGACATTTTCATTTTCCTTTTGTGTCGGTATCTAAGTGAGATTCCTGACTGAGAGGTGAATTCCTCTGACAGCAGGTCTCCGGCTCTGTTCTCGTCTTTCAAAGACACGGACGGAGGAAAAGTTCAAGTTAAAGGGGCGTTTCCTCGTTTGATGCTGGAGTTCTACTTTCTAAATTCAAAACGTTTTTATCTTCATGTTTTCACTATAATTCTAGACGTTTTAAGGCAGTAAAACTCACTCTTTTCTCTCAGAGTTCAAACCTTCAAAGAGAACCGGATCACTGTTGTAGAACTGAAAGAAAGATCTGATCGAGATCAGAGAATCCTGTAGGACCAGGAGACCAGAATGGAGACGATTGATTGGGAGTGTCTACAGCCAATCAGGACACAGAACACAATGCACTATAATTAAATAAAAAAAATGTTCCAAATTATGCTTAGAAAAAAAACCTCTACGATATACCACACATTACTCCAAAAAACTTAAAATATTTTAAACTTTTTAGTCTTGTGCATTTTTTTCCAGCATTTTATTGTTTCGTAAGTTTAATCTTTTTTGAAAGAATGTTATGGACTTTAATTTGAAAGGACCAGACCTGCATATCTAGGCTTAAATCCAAATTCTCCATCTTCTCCCTACCCTTGAATTGAAGGGAAAGAGGAGTCTGAAGGATCTGCCTGACATCCCTGCAGCACAGATTAGGACTTTTTGATTTAACTTTTCTTTTTTTAAACCTTTATTTAACCAAAAAGTGAAGAAAACCCTTTGAGATTAAGATCTGTTTTACCTGGCCGAGAGGTCAGCAGCACACCTGCCAAAAAAATAGAGTATGAGCAAAAACAGAACAACCTTTTTAAAGTTATAAAATCAATGTATTTAGTGTTTTTAAGCGGTAGCAGCTCCACGATGACATCATCAAGTGGGAGTGACGTCTGGAGTTGAAGACACTATTTTTCCAAAACTAACTGGAGGGATAAATGTGGGAACAGAGGATCTGGATTCAGTCTCCATCTTTGTTCTGAAATCGATTTCTGTCTTTGTTGCTAAACATCCTGTGGGGTGTTTTTTTTTGTTTTGTTTTGCTCTCGAGTCATTTGTAGAGTCTGAGGTTTCTCGGTTCAATCCTTTTATCTATTTAACAAACAACGGGAAAAAGAAACGTGTTTCTGCAGAAACCGAGCAGGAAGAAACTTTTCCTGGTGTTTCTCCACATGAAGCATAAAGGAGTTAAAGGATGTTCTGAACATTCCTATTGTCTGTTTCTCTTTCACATGAACTAATAACATAAAATGAGGTCTTTAAATGTGTGTCTCTATAAGAGCAGCAGACAGAGGAGCCGCTCCTCTCTGAGTTTCTTCTGCTGTAATTATTTCTCCTCACGCTGAGCTGGAGGAGCTGCAGACTGTCAGGAAGGAATTCTGTCTGCAGCATCACACCTGGAACGATCCGGTCCAAAAGGGTTCTGCTGTGGATGTCATCAGAACTCTTCAACAAACAGAAATGGTTGGTGTCAAAGGTCACGAGTGAAGAATCAGAGTAAACGTTGGTCACTTTTTAACCTCATCCATTCTGGTTTCACTGAAACTTCATCTTTTATTTATCAAAACTGCTATTATAAGTAAATAATATAAAGGAATGAAAGGAATTATAATTTTTTTTTTTTTTTGCTGATAAAAAGTGTGAGAATAATAAACTAAATCATGTTAACGACTCGTCTGATAAAGAAAGTCTGAAGATCAAACCAGGAAAACATTTGAAGCTTTTGCTAAACGATCAACTAATTAATAAACTAGAACAGCAAAAGAAACAGAAAAATAAAATTAAAATATTAGATAAAGCAAAATTTTCAAAGATTTTTATGGTTTGAATTTAGTTTAACTGATTTATAGTTGTTTGTTTGTTTGATTATGACTTTTTGAATTTTTTTTTGTCTTTTTTTGAGATCAGAAAAACTTCAGAATCGAGTTGAATCCAAATATTTCTGGTTGTTTTTTATAGTTTTTAATACTTTCCAATAAAAATATGGATCAAACTTGAAGTATTTTTATTCCGAAGGAGATATTTCAGAATAAAAAGATGGTTTGTTCTTGTAATGATATCATTATAATTACTCATTAATAGACTAATATGTATTAAAACAAGCAGTAAATGACATGTAGAATCTATTCAATGTATAGATGGACAAATGCAGTTTGATAAATGAATTACAGCAAATGTCTTTTGTGTTTTTCAGCAGATGAAGCTGAAATCTTAATAAAACAGCAAACAAACTGACTCCAGAACCTGTCTTCCGAACAGAACCGGATCCAGTTCTGCTGTTTGCCTTCCTCCAGTCGTGTCAGGAGATAAAGCGCTGCAGATGGAGCAGACGTTGGCAGGCCCCCCCCGGCGAGGCTCAGCGGGTTGGTTTGGTGTTTCCTGATGAAGATCAGACTCAGACACAGACAGGATCAGACTCTACATGAAGACGTGGTGAGCAGCCATCAAGCTGGAGGCTTCCGCTGCCGCTCCTTCAAATCACAAAAATCGCCGTCTTCTTACCGACTTCCTCCCATCACAAAGCTGCTGGAGTCTTCCCTCTCGTCGTGCCGGCTCCTCAGCTGTCAGTCAAACACACCCCCCCCCACCCCCCACCCCCACCCCACCCGGCAGCAGACTCCAGGCTGGGGGGAGATTGCCCTCTTATGCTTACAGTCAGGACTGCAGTCCAGAGCTGCAGGGACGGACGGACAGAGAGAGCTGGAGGCTCCGCCTCCTCATGCAAAACAACAAATGAACATCTGGGAAGTTCTGCAGAATCTCTTCCTGCATCTGTTTCTGTTTGGTGGGGTCCGACCCGCTGCGTCCTCGGGTCTCAAACTGTAAATACGTTTCTTCTCAGATCCAGATCAGCTTTTCCAACGGGACAGATCCACGGATGCACAGGGATTCTGGTTCTGATCCTCCTGATTCCTGCGACTCCTCCTGCTTCCTGTCATGTTTAACAGAACTTCCCGGATCTGCTGATACTTCTGACTCTTCAGAACAAACGAGCAGCTTTTCAGTTCCAACATCCTCACCTCGCCGTCGTCTCCAGCGAGTCGTCTGTAAGGAGGCTGGAGGAAATGGATTCTGAAGTATTGGAGGGAAAATCACATCTCAGATACATCCAGCATCCCGCCATTTATCTGACATATTCTTTACTCCATTTTGGGGTCACAGAACACATCACTATTTCAAGATTCTGTTTTTGTTGTTTAACAATTCACGTTCTTCAGGATTTGGTTCAGACTTCAGCTTGACTGAACACAATCAAAACTAAAAATCATTTTCTAATCTGAAAATGAACAAAAGTGTAATAAAACACTATTAAATACATTAAATGTAGCCCCCGACGTGAGTTTGACAGTTTCAATGTAAACCTCCAGATGTGCAGCAACGATTCGCTTCAGAGAACTCTGCATCTCCGTGTTCACTGTACCACATCATGTGATGAAACATCACACAGACGCACACAGACACGTCTGTGGGATTGCCTGTTTTAGTGTTCAACACCTCCAGGCTTCCGTAGTTCTAACTGTAGAGGAAAAACGACCTGCTGAGGAAGCTGCGTTCACACCGAGCGTGTGACGCTCTTTAGCGTTCACACTGATACTACTCTCAGTCTTGGTGTGAAATGTCAAGATGGTGAAAATCTGGTGAATCTTTTTCTTTCTCAGTTCTTTTCTGATGATGATGAAAGTCTTCTTGATGTCGTTGAATCCAAAGTTGTTCATTTCTCTTCTCGATCAGTCGTTCCACATGCGTTCGATGACCTCACGCTTTGTGTGTCGAGCCTGAAAACTTGTGAATCGAGGCGTGAACGTGAAGCTATGTTCAACCAGACATATGTTATACACACACAAGCAGCTGGTGCTGTTCACACAAGCATGAACCTCCTGTCTGTGATTGGCTGTTTGGTGGCACAAACGTCACTGGAAACAGAAACGATGAGGAAAAACTGGTGATGCAAACAGAAAAATGCAAACTTTTACTTTGAAACTTAGAAATTTTCTTCTGTCTGCAAAATAGTGTCAAAGAAATCTCTTCATACGTTTTTAACAGCATTTGGTGAGTAAAGTCAAAGTGAAGCAAATCCTGCAAATCTTCCTTTATCTGTAAGATAAAACTGTGGTCCGTAACCAGCGGGCGGCGGGCCGGCACCGGTCTGTGGGTCACTCGGTGGCGGGTCGCAGAAAAAACCAAAAAAGAAGAAACAAATGAGCAAAATTCAAATCTTTCCTGTCGCGGCCAAAACTGAGTTGAGGGCCGCCGTGGGCTAAACTCTGGCTTCCTATGTCTGACGCGCGTTCCAGCAAAGAAACTCCAAAGCGTCCGTCTGCTGCGATGCGTTTATTGTCTTTATCTGCAGGTTTCCAGTCCATACAGTCCAAACGTAAAACAAAAAAACGAACACTTCAGCTATGACAGACTTTTTCTATTCAATTTAACGCGGTCAACAAATTATATGACAGCCACGGGTTCACCCCACTTCCTCATCCATCAAACTCCACAGGTGATTAGTGAGCACCTTTCACAACTCGGTGACGCGTGCGCCGACAGTGACACACCCACAACAGGCAGACGCCGCTAAGCTGCACCTGTGCCACTCGTTATGGCTCCTACATTTCCATTTAGTTCTGATGCTGAAGGAAGATTTACTTTAAAAAACTTTCAGATTCTATTCACAACATCCGTCTGGGTCATGTGACCTAAAGCAGCTAAGCTAGTAGCTCAACACTAAATACAAAAAACAAACAATAAAACTTATTTTGAAAGGAACAAAACAGGAAACTAAAGAATAAAAGAATAAAAATGCAAAAAAAATAATGCTAATCAAAAACTTTGTTTGATTGAATCTTCATCATCTGCATAAAAAATATCTAATAATATTTTTCTGATTTTTTTAAACAAAATTTCTTGTGGTGGTGTTGCTTTTGAACATAGATTTTCATAAAGCGTAAAAATGCTTCGGACCGGTCCAAGAAAATATTGTCCAATTTAAACCGGTCCGTGACCTGAAAAAGGTTCAGGACCTCCACTATAAACGACTAAAGACAGAAGTTCTTCAATTTGTTATATTTCTCCTCTGTCATCATGTTTACAACTGTTGGAACTTCCATGTTTTGAGAAGAAGCTTCTTACACGTCACTACACAAATTCGAGTCTCTGATAGGTCAAAGTTCACGAAAGAAGCTCAATTTGTTGAAATGTCATCGCAGATGAAGGAGAACCTGCTCTGTACGTGGAGTTCTGAACGCAGAATCACATTTCCATGAGTTCACATAGGCGTTTCATTGGAAGCGTTAGCTTGAACGTGCGTCGCCGACGTGATCGCAGCAGAGCCGTCTCCCGATGTTCCCGTCAGACTCCTGCGGGAGGCGGATCTAACATCCTGTACACGCTCGCCTCCCCACAACTGCATCTGTTCTCAAAGAGAAAACAAACATTGACAACAACTCGGCGCTCTTCCTGCCTTCTCTTCTCGCAGTCATTGATGTTGAGCGCAGGAGTAGCAGTACGGCTGCCCCCCCCCCTCGCTCTCCGCATCAACACAAAGAAGGTTTTCAATTTTTAATGCTCTGAGAGAGGAGGCGGCACTCGGGAGGGGAGCGATGGGCGACGGGTCGCGCCTCGCTCAGAATAACCTGAGGACGGCGGGAGACGCAGGAGTTACCGCAGCATCCCGAATGCATCTCTGGGTTCTTGGTGTCGTTTTACACGCCCGTCACGTGTTTCTTCTTCTACCGTCCACGACGCCCCCCCCCCTTTGATCCTCCCCCCTCGCAGAGCGGCTCCAGGCCCCCCGATTGGAGGCTCTTACATCATGTCGCCTCCCGTAACTCGCTGCAATCTCTCATTTAGCCTTTCTGAGGAAATCAACGCCTTTCCTTCAGGAACATTTCCCTGAAAAGCAGCTCCGCATCACTAAGAGTCCGGCTCCTCTAAAACATTAGTGTCAGAGTCGAGGCCCGGGGGCCGGATCCGGCCCTCCGGGTAATTATATCCGGCCCTCCAGGTCATTTTTATTTTATTGTTATTATTGACCCGATGTTGTTTCATTCTATTTTTATGGAGGGATAAATATTGAAAGTTATTTAAGGTTTAAGTTCTTTTTTTAATATTTATAAGTATATTTACGATTTTAAAGTTTTAAAAATTGGAATTCTGCTCGTTGTTTTGGACTATTTTGGCATTTACTACAATTTTTTGGGCTAATATTTCAGCTACTTGCTAACTTTTTTGGCTAATTTAGACTTTTTTTTCAGTTTTTCAGGCTATTTTGAAGTTTAGCTATTTTTCTCAGCTACATGCTAGCTGTGAGTTTTTAATTTTCAGGTTTTTCTATTAATGTTGCATTTTGCTAATATTTTAGCAGGCTATCAACTTCAGCGTTTTTAGCCGTTAGCTTCACTGATTTCAGTTATCAGCATTTATAGCTAATAATTTCAGCCTCTTCAGCATTCACACGAGCATTATCGCAGGTAATGCTGTATATCTAGTTTATAATATGCTAAAAAGTTTATGTTTTAAGGTTTTAAAAATGTAGTTTTCGTGTTCTATAAATGTTTATCCTGTTCGGTGGTGTGTTTTGGATTTTGGCTCTTTATGCGATTGAGTTTGACGCTCCTGATCTAAAGGAAGTTCCAAAACCCCGACAAAAACTACAGACGTGTCTGAAAGTTCTGAATTTTTAGTGGGAGATCGACGTCTGTGGAGTTGGAACCCAAACAGATGTAAAAATCAACAAATAAATGTTTAAAATTCAATAAACTGAGGGCCCTGAACTTCTATTCTATCTCGCTTTGATCTTTTGAATGAATTTATGGAAATGAAGAGACACATTTTTCAGAAAGGATCTGTATAAACTTTTTTAGAAATTAAAGTGTTCAGACATAATTACATTTAACAAGAATATTCAGTTTCACTAAAGTGACTCTGACTTTTATATGTGAAGGCCACGTTACATGAAAGGAGCTAAAAGAAATTTCTAACGAGCTTTAACATCATTTAAAAAACAGGAAAAATGAGGAATTGGGCTTTTAATTTAAAACGAATGACAGTAAATTAATGGAAAAATGCAAAATATTAAGGGTCACACAAACAAAAACATTAACTCTGTATAAAAGACTAAAAACCAAACATTGAGGAGTCGCTGCTGTGCAGCAGAAGATGAGTCTGATTCCATCTCTGCTCCCTGTAACTTCATAAAGACCATAGAGTGAAACTTATCTAGTTTTGTTTTTTAATGTAAACCAGACTCGTGTCCGTGTCATGAATCAGTCCTCTGTCTCCCCCTCTGGCCATCAGGGGGATTCATCACCTGAGGAGGAGTCTCCGCACTACATTTCCCATCAGCCCCTGCTGTCACAGCCGTTTTCCATCTGTTATCAGTCCCAGCAGTATTTAGTCAGAGCACTAAGCTCTGCTCATTGTGAAGTCTTGTTTCTACCAGCATCCCTGACCTGACCTGACCTGACCTGACCTGACCTGACCTGACCTGACCTGACCTGACCTGACCTGACCGGACCTGACCTGACGTTTTGTCTGTCCTGCCTGGACCCCGACCACGTTCATGATTGTGTTTGACCCCTGCCTGCCTGGCCTGATTTAGCTTTGTGGAGTTTTGTCTGTGCTGCTCTTAGATCTGTTTGAGGCAGATTCATAATTTACATTTTTCTGTACATCAAAGATGACATCACTTATTTTCTACAGTAAAAACATTTTAACACATTGTGAAGAATACATATGAATCCATTCTGTCAAAAAATAACTGTATACACATTTTGTCACATAAAATCATTGCAACACAATGCATTATGGTCTACATTTGCCAATCTAGTGAATATTGATGCAGCTAAAAAATCTCACTCCCAATTTGTCAAATATGGACGAATGATTTGGGCCTCTTCCGAGCCACCTATTGACGTTTTGGGTGTCCCCAACTCCTCATTTTTAAGGTGCTGACTGTTCCTATTAAATCAAAGATCCTCAGCCCTCGGATGTAGTAACAGACACAGAACCAGTACAAGGTCAGGGTCTGTATCCTTAGGGCTTAGAACCCCAGCTAGCGTATGCATTCTTTCCGTCTGGGGCCTGGTACCAAGCGGGCCAAGGACCGGTACTGGTTTGGGGACCCCTGAAACAATGAGGGGGCTCGAAGAATATATGTGGAGCTGGGAGGGAGAATGTGTCAGATGCACACTGTTTGTTTGCACAGACTTCTGGGAAATTTCCAGGACTCTAGATTTTGTAATTATAGTTTAGAATCCTCCAAAATAAAGAACAATAAGTGAGGAAAATCTGACAGAACCAGAAACTGTTTCTGAAATGAATCCAGATGGAAATTCAGGACAGATAAGTGATGTTTTAATGACAAACAAGAGAAGATTGCTGATGTCCAGTTCTGATGTTTTGCCGTGGGGTCACGGCGGGCGGGGGGGGCGTGTCTGTTCATCAGATAACAGGAAGGATTTCACCTCCAACAAAGACTCCCTGATGGAAGTGGCGCCGTCTTTTTCTGTCAGAAGAACTCGTCCCAGTTTCCAGCTGAAGTCCAGAGCGCCGGCTTTGTGAGCGTGTCCCGCCTCGTGGCAGGTACGAGCCCCCGACCGCCGCTTCCTGTCAGCAGACGAGACGGGGACAGAAGGTCACGGCGCCGCCCTCCTCGTCTTCCTGTGAGGCTCCGAGGGCGTTTGATCAGACAAAAGCGGCGGATTCAAAGTCCCGACACGAACAGATTAAAGACGCCTCAGAAAAGAGCCAAAGCCGAGTTAATTTGATGAAATATGATTTCAGTTTTCTTCAAAAAGAGACGTCCTGTTGCGTAATCAGAATGTTGCACCATCACATTTAAAATCCTTAAGAAGTCCCTCTTTAGGAAATTGTCTCTTAAAGTTTTTTTTAGTTTGGATTATTGCCTTTGATGGTCAAATCTGTCCACATGTTTGATGATTTTATGCAGAAAAACACAAAAATTAGGAGAAGAAAAGAACAATCCAAGAAAATAGGGCAGCATTTATTTATTATGTTTGGTTTTTGACTTTAAACTCTTGGTTTATGTCTATGAAAATGTGTTAAAATCATGTAAATACTTTTGATGTTTACAATGCAATGCTGTATATGTCTACAGCATCAGTTTTACAGAGATTACCTGAAGACACAAACTAAATTCATCCAAGCTGTTATAATCCAGGTCAGTACAGACATAGAAGATCATTTTAATCCAATTCAGTCCAGATTATTGAACTGAGATTGTCTTGTATTATAGTTGTGACCTGGAGAAGGAACAGATTCTACTAGAGTTTCTGTTTCTATTTGAGTTCAAAATAACTTTAATTTTAAGTTGCGTTAAGTGAAAAGCATTTTTGACATTTTAAAATACTTTTTCACTTGTGATGCAACTCAAAAGCGAAAACAAATTCCATCACCATGGCAACCAGCTACGTCCTGACCATTGATTGTATCTAAGAACTGGACTGAGTGAGGGTGACCTCATTCATAAAAATGGCTTCCTTCTTGTTCCAATAAAATAAAGTCTATTCAGTCGCCAATTTTTCATGACGCGGACGCCGCCACGTTGGAGCCAAATGTCACCAGGAAGCAGGGATTGGTCTGAATTAATGTTTCTATGGCAACCACTCTCACCAATCAGTAGTGAGCTTGTTGGAAGGCCACACCCCGTCCACTTGAAAGCAAAATCTGTCAAATGTTTTGAACATTGGATGTGGGGGTCAGCAGGCTCCGCCTACTTATCACTTGATCAGTTGCCATTATGTCACTATATGGACGCCACCATATTGGAGCCAGACATCGTCAAAGATGGTGATTGGTACGAGTTTCTATGGCAACCACTCTCATCCAATCATGAGTGAACACACTTGAAAGCATGCTACACAAAATCTACCAAATGTTTTGAACGTTAGACGTGGGGCTCCGCCTACTTTTATTTGAGGACTCTGATTGGTCAGTTTATGGCCTGAATAACTCACAAAAAATAACAAAACAAGAAGATTATCAAGAAGATTATTCTGACCAATAAAATGGCTGATTAACAGATGTTCATTTCTCTATAGAAGCCTATGGGATTCTGGCTTCTTGGAACGCCGGGGGGGCGGTGTGACCCAGTCCAGTTCTTGTATACAGTACATGTTGAAGAAACGTATCACATTCCAGCTGAGATGTTCTGAAATCAAACATTCAGGGTTTTGCAGCTCAAGTCTGGACTTTTTTCAACAGCGGAACGCTTTTTTTTTGGCGCCCCAAACCACCAGGTGTTCTGCGACTGGACGTCCTTCACCTGTGATGACAAACAGACTCTGGATGAACTCCTGTGATGGAAACCATTAACAGTTTAGAAACGTGCGATGTGGCGTCTCCAAACATCAGCAAACAGTAAGACAGAGACTGGAGAGCCGATTCAGACGGACCGTGTAGCCGTATGGAGAGAAAATAGACTCAGTCTGATCTGTGTGTGTGTAATTCTTTATATGTAACGCATGTGATATATTTTGTGCAAAAGCAATAAAAAATTAAAAAATACAATTTACACGTGGACAAATTAAAATTACAACAGCTTGAAACTAATTACACACAGAAATCTTTAAAAAATAAACACGCACACACAACACATCCGTTACGCACGGATCTCTCGTGAGACTCTTTTCACGTCTCACTGATTCATCTGTGAGGGATGCGTTCAAGTACTACTGGAATGCTCGTTCACCATAGTTCTCTTGTCAGCCGTTTTAAAAATCGATTGTGATTAATATCCGGTAAAACTTGACAATTAATATAAAAAGTCTAAATAAGCGTTTTTAAAACACGTATCCCCTTAAAAATAAGAATATTTCCAGAAAACAGATTTTGTTGTCATTTTGCACGTGTAAATTGTATTCTTTTTAATTTTGTATTTTTTTTTATTTTGAACAAAATGTATTATACGAGTTACAAATCAAGAATATGCACGCACAGATCCGAGTGAGTCTATTTTCTCTCTGTAGTCGTGGATCCAAAGTGTGTCAAAGCTCTCTGCTGGTTTCCTGAATAAGAACTGACCCTTTAAGTGACTAACCGTTGAAAACGGCGCCTGATGACCTTCTATTGCTTTGGAAAATTGCGAGGTGGTTCAGCACAATCGTGCGCTCGGCTGGACGCTAACACAGTCACACATAATTGAACCCCAAAGTAGAGGCGCTCGCCGGGCAGCCACCGAAAAATCCCGCCCCAAAGCCTCAGCCCCCCCCCCCAAAACCAAAAACGCGATGAACGCGGCGCTTTTCAGGATGGGGGGGGGGTTAAGGCCAGAGCAAATGAAAAGCACTCAGGCGGACAGTAAGAGACGCAAATCCAGTTTAGCGTGGGATAAGAGTCAAGCACAACAGGGATAAAGCGGCGCCGTTCGTCCAAAAGGCTTTTAGACGCCGTTTCCACTGATGTTCCGTCTCCCAGGAGACCCTTCTGTCCGTCAGGCTGACGGTCCGACTGCAGCGTGGAGGTGGGCGGCGGCTGATTTAGGAACTTCTAATTGTGTGATTGCTTAGCGAGCATTCACACTATAGTGATTGCTCCTTTCTACACGTTTTCAACACGTAAAAACTAAATCATCAATCTTGGAATCAAAACGTTCAGCTGGTTCTGGACATCACTGCTTATATTTTTGATATTCATAAACTTTATAGTTCTTGAAATATTGAGCAAATTATTCCTCATAGAAAATGAATGAAAACATCTTCAAATTTCATCATTTTAAGTAGATTAGGAACAAACTTTTAAATCTATTCACGGGATATATTCTCATCTTCATAGTTATTTTCAAAACATTTGGAGTTTACCTCATTTTTTAGCAAAATGCTAACTCTTTTTAACTAATGTGCTAGCTTTTTCAGCTCATTTGGAATCTGCTGAGGTTTTTTATACTAATTTGGTGTTTGGCTAATATTTTAGCATCATGCTAACATTTTTGGCTTATTTGGTTTTTTTTTTAAGGTTAATTTAAAGTTTAGCTTCTAGTTTAGCTACAGGTTAACTGTTTTGACTAATTCAGGAGTTTAGCTAATTTTCAACTTTTTTGGCTAATCTAGAATCTACTGATGTTTCTTGGGCTAATTTGAAGTTTAGTTCATATTTAAGGAAAACTAAGTATTTTTTGCAAAATTGGCATCCATTAGGGATTTTTAAGTTATTTTACTACAAAATTTCCAAAAATTTAGCGTTCTTTCATAGTTCTTTAATACAACGGAGTATTAGGGTCACCGAAAAAATTATTACAAGTTTTTTTCTCGTAGATATACGACTTTAAATCTCGTACATTTATGAGAAAAAAGTCGTAACTGCTAAATTATGAGAATAAAGTCGTATATTTATGACTTTAAAAGTCATAGGTTAAATTTACAACTTTTAAAGTCGTAAATTTATGAGAAAAAAACGTGTAAATCTACAGGATTTAAAGTCGTAAATCTACGAGATTTAAAGTCGTAATTTAATGAGAAAAGAACCAAAGTTGTCTGTTTATCAGAGCCGTGCTTGAAGATGAAAGACGTGGAGAATCTGGTGTAGATTATGTCCAGATCGGTGTTAAAAACAAATAAATTCTGAACCTTTTGGCGATTCAAAATCAAATTATTTCCGGGTTCGGTAGTGCGTGTGTTGTCTTGCGTATCTTCAAGTAAGCAAAAGAGGCGCTATTATTGTGTTAAACAGACTTTTATTAACAGTCTCTTCATACTGCTGCACTGTGCATGACTAGCGCTCATCTGCTGCTTACCACTTGCCGTGCACCGAACATGTGACCAGTCGCTTGGCCTTCTGGGTAATGCAGTTCTTAAACAGCTAACTTCAATACACAACAGTGCGGAGTTTCATATGTAAAATAAAGAGCTCAGAGATACACGTTCATCAGGATCGTCACTTTATTACATCTTTCATTTCCTTTCTCCACCTTACATCATGTCTCTGTCATGCTCAGAAACCAAAAGAGAATGTAAACAGAGCTCCGGACGCCTCCTTCTCCAAATGAAACGTCCCGTCTCGACACAAAACAACATTGAGAAATGACAACGTTAGCACAAGAACATTGAAAATTCCAAAAACTGGTCCTCTTCAGACGGAAGCATCACAGAGTTGGAGGAGATCTGGTCTGTAGAGGAAGAAATGACTGAAGTGGACAGCTGGAGGATATGGACCGCTTCATAAACGGGATCTGCAGAGATCCTGCAAGCAGCATCAACCAATAAAACATTAATACACTGTAAATCAAATAAAGGAACTTCCAAATATTTGAAATATTTTAAACATTCAGTTTACCTTTTCACAGTTTGGTTGGTCTGCTTCAGTTCACGGCATAAATTCGCTGGAATGTAGACTCCCCTCCACTTTAATACATTACGAGAAAAAAGTTGTAATATTACTTTTTTTTTTTTTTTCGGTGACCCTAATACTCGTCGTACTTTAATAAAATTTCTAGTTTTTTTTTTTTTTTTTAAGCATATTTAACATTTTTTAAATAATTTTTTAATTTTCAGTAAATCCTTTCAACAAAAAGCTTCAGCATCTTCAGCAACTACTTTCAGCAAAAAGCCTTCACACTTGCAATAGGTAATGCAGCTTTTCTAGTTGTAGTCTCAGAATCCAACATGGCGGCGTCCATATTGTAAATAACTTAGACTGAATTGACTAAATGAATTCAAGCTTGAAACATTTTCTATGGATGATGTCACACTAACTCAGTCCACTTCTCTTATACATCCATTATTTTAAAGTTTTCTTTTGTTATTTACCAACAGCATCAGTTCCACATTGGGGGCGGAGTCTTAGCGTAGACAGATTTCTTTTGTATTTCCAGCAGCTGTTTCATTTATTTGTTCATTTCCTTTGATGATTTGCATCCAAAGACTTTGACATCCGTGTTTACAGCCGGCGGGTAAACGCAGAGAGAACGCCGACCCGTCTGTACATTATCTGTTCATCATCTGCACATTATTCCACACAAAACCCGACCAACAAAATCCTGTTTAAAGATTCAGTCGTCTTGTGAAGCAGAAACGGCGTCTGAGGATTCAGCCGGAGACGACTGAATATTATTACAAGGAGTGGAGGAGCTGCGCCTCCCCGGAGGAGCAGAGAGCCCTTCAAAGGCGTGCAGAAGGAAGACGTGCAGCAGGCGCATCCACTGCAGCGCGCCCGCGTTCACGCTTTACATCGGCTTGCATGATCAAATCCAAGTGTGTCACAGCGCGGCTCCTCTCCGCTCCCCTCGGACCCAAACGGGTCACTGAAGAGGGCCTCAAAGCGAGAGCCCAACCAAAATATTTGAAAGCTTTTCCTGTGAAAGGGACGGATGCAGAGATTTATTCCAGCTTTTTGTCAGGCTGTCATATTTCTGTGAGCCGGGCCCGCTGGGAGCGCTGCCAGCGCCGTCCGGACCGAGCTGCCCAGACAACAAAGGCGGAGCCTTTACTTTTCATCCGTCCTGGCCGGGCGCTCCCGGGGGTTAGGATGACCATCGATCGCGTGTGTTGTCAGCACAAAGAGCTGCTGCTGGAGACTCTCTCTCTGCTTGTCAATTACCCGCTAAAGCCCTCCTTCCCGCCTCTGCTGAGGGCCGCGCGCCGCTCATCCTTTCTGGGTTCAAAGAACTTTCCCAGAACTTCCTCCTTGTCGCTCCTCCACCACCCACTCTCCTCTGGGGAGGGCGCTCTTGACCCCCTCCCCCCTCCGGATCGGCCCTCCAGCGAAGATCACATGCTTGCAAATGGGCCCCGGGCTGTGCGGCTTCTGCGGCTCCGAGGGCTCCCTGGTGGATCCGCCAATTAGCCCCGGCTCCTGGCCCCGGAGAAGTGGAGCGAGTCCGGAGGAGCGGCGAGCGCCGGCGCGTCCCCAGAGCTTCCTCGTAACGGGTGACTGCTGAGGAGGGGTCGAGGACGGGCGGGGGGAGGAGGGGAGGGAGGTAATATATGACCCTTTTGTCTGTTTTTCCACAGGATTTGAATCAATTGCCGCTCTGGTTTGCAGCCCGGTGGCTTCAGGGGGAAAATGATCAACCGCTGCAGCGGGGGGGGGGAGTCTGGACGAAGGTTGATTAAGATGCAGCTCTGTGACATGGACATGTTAGATCAGCCGTGAGCTTCAGTCCTGAGGTCTTCTCTGAAACATGAGCTCACAGAACACATCCGTCATGTGGCGTCTCCATGGTAACCGTAATAAATGTTAATACGCGACCTCTGACCTCTATGGGTCAAACGATTCTTCCATTACATGGTTTAAAGCACGTGTCAAAGTCAAGGCCCGGGGGCCGGATCCGGCCCTCCAGATCATTTTATTTTATTGTCATTAATGACCCGATGTTATCTTGATCTCATTTCTAACTTATATATTTTTATGAGAAGTAAATTATTGAAAGTTTATTTAATGTTTAAGTTGATTTATTCTGGAATAATATTCCTGTCTTTATATTATTCATTATTATGTTAAAGTTTTAACATAAAGTTTTAAAAATAGGCATTCTGCTAGATTTATGGACGATTTGGTTTTAAGCTAATATCTCGGCTACATGCTAGCTGTTTGGGATAACTTTTCTTTTTGAGTTTTTAGGCTGTTTTGGCTAATATATGCTTTTTTTTCAGTTGTTTAGGCTTTCTGAAGTTTTGCTATTTGTCAGCTAAATTCAAGCTCAAAAGCTAAGTTTTTTCATTTTTAGCATTCAGCTAATATTTTAGCTTTCAGCTTCAGTGTTTTTAGCTATCAATTTCAGCATCTTCAGCTAAATTCAGCTTACATCATTTACTCTAGCATTATGACAGGTGATGCTGTATATCTAGTTCATGATTATGTTAAAAGTTTTAAAGTTTTAAAAATGTAGTTGTAGAGTGTTAATAAAGTTTTATCCTGTTCGGCCCACGAGGTGTGATTTGGATTTTGGCCCCTTGTGTGATTGAGTCTGACACCTCACAGGAATATTTCTCCCAGGATGCCTTGCAGAGAAAACTGGAGTGTGTTTCATGCTAATAATGTGGGCGTGGCCTGTATGTAAGGCATTCATATGCGTCTTTCTGGTTCCATAGTTTTACTACACAAAGGTACAGGGAGAATTTGGGTGGCGGGGGGGTGAGAGTTGACCTGCAGGGAGATGAGGAGCAGAGAGGAGGCTGCAGCTCCGGAGAGGAGGGGCGGAGCAGCTGGCTGGGACAGATACGGACCCCCCCCCTCACCTCCCCCCGGCAGTCGCCGTGATTTATGGCGCCCGTCACTGACCGGATGGCCATTATTGCGACTGAAAGAAGCGCCGCGTCATCCGCGCGGCGGCTGCCTTTCACGGGCGCGGGGCTCTTTGTCGGCCTGGCATCTCGGCGCGTTCGGCGGCTGATACGAGCGCGCCGTAAATCACCTGCGCCGCGCGGACGCGCCGGGAGACACGTCCGAGCTCGTCCACGGCCAGACGGCGTGATGATTCATCATCACACTTCAGTGCTGGGGGGTTGGGGGGGGGGGGTATCTACAGCTCCAATTAACAGGTGGGGGGTTAAAACAACCACTGCTCAATGTGAGGTCGCTCTCTGACCTTTGACCCCATCCTCTTATGAAGCTGCATCAGGGTCTCTCGTTCACGGAGACTGATGGACCTCCAGGAGGTCACTAATGGCTCCGGAGGGCCAAACTGTGGAGCTCCAAGTGGAGACGAGCAGAGAAAAGCTGTAATTCAGAGAAGAAGAAGACACCACCAGAGAGGGAGGGGGAGGGGGGTCAGTACCTTCTGTTTGGGTCAAAGACACCAGCGATCAAAAACAAAGAATCCATCAGAACTTCTCTGGAGTTATTAGGACTTTTTGGAGAAAAAATACATTTTTCATCAGATTTAAAATCCTCCAGCATCACAGATGTTCTCTGATGTTCCTAAAAGCAGCGGTCCACAACCTTCTTCAGGACCCGTTTAAACTGGACAATATTTCACGGGCCGGGCCGAAGTTGGTATTTTTAAGCTTTCAGTTTATGTAAATCCATTTTAAAAATAAAATGCTTCTACAAAAAAATGTAGTTTAAAAAAGTCTAAAAATATGAAGCAAGGTTGTTGATTATTAAAAATAATTTTCTTTACATGGTTTTTCCTCCCCATAGATATTCTATGATTGATCATATTTGGTCTTTCCATAAATCCTCATTTATTGGGTATTTTTCAACTCAAAGGAGCATTTTTTGTGCTAAAGTTTCTGAACTTCCTGTAGGAAAATTCTCAAATGTTCGTTCTACAAATCAGCCACTTTATTTGATTGAATCTTTATAAAATGTTTGAATTTTCCTCACTGACAGTTTTCTTCCAAAATATGTTTTATTGTCTGGTTTTTGCTTTTAGCATTGAGCTATTAGCTTAGCGATCTCGTTAGCCGTGCAGGTTTGACCCAGACGGATGTCGTGAACTCTTTCAAAATAAAACTTCTTTTAGGGTCAGAATATAAACTAAACGGAAACATTCTAAGTTAGCGCCTTTATTTAGTTTTATTTTTCTGTTACCGGCCCGGTACCGAGTGACCCACGGATCAGTGCTGGTCCGGGCCAAAGGGTTGGGGACCACATGTGTCAAAGTCAAGGCCCTGGGGCCAGATTCTAAGATGTTAAATAGTGCTTATTTCATGTAGAATTTTGATCAAATATATTTTTACGGAGAATAACATATTGAACGTTACAGTTCTGTCTAATTATTATTCATAGAATGTTAAAAATAAAGTCTTAAAAATTTATTTTTTTAGAGTTTTCAATAAATAGTTATCTGGGCCCCTGAGTGATTCGTTTGTTCTGTTCTGAAGGATTCTCGGTGGGTTTTAGTTCCTCTAACAAATAGACGCTGATCTTTTCGTCCTCCTGAATCTGATCCAGAAGTTCAAGAAACTCAAAGTTTTTTAGTTCCAGAAAATCAGCTTGTTTCCATATTTGTCATATCTATAACTCTTTGATGTCTTTTTCTACATCTTTGGTAGATTTTTCGTCAGGTGTGACCTCCTCCGCCCCCTACAGGAGGAAACGGGAATAGCTCCCGGTTGTTTGGGAACGCTCGTTTAGACCGAATAAGTGATGAAAAGAGAGCGTCTGAAGTCGCTCTGTGTGTTTACGTCCTCTTTTGTGTCGTATTGATAAAAACATGCTGCCTCCTGCCCTTTCAGCTTTTGATAACCTCCTCTCTGAATGGAAATTGATAAAAAGCGTCTGACAGCAGCGCACTGAGAAGCTCGATGATCATCTGCTTCATCTGGGTGACCTCCCCTTTTGAAAGGATAACCATCCTCTGATGGAGAGATAAGAAGCTCTGCTTCCTGCTGTCTCTACAATAAAAGTCCATCCAGCTCCCATTCATCACCTTTAGATCAGTATTGATCAGCCGGAGCGGCGGAGGCGGGGAGATTTACGCCGGCCTTTCGCCATGACAACAGGCCCCCTTTGACCCATGCGGCGTCTAAAAGCCTCTCAGCCGCCGGCGGTTCTGTCATCTGGGCCCGATGGCCAACCCGATCAATCCCAGTCCTCCTCTGCTCTTTTGGGGGGCGGGGCATCAACATGCGAGCAGAGGCTGGACATCAAAGAGAACCGGATCGGCTCCTAATGACGGATTTATGGACGGCAGCGTCCTCTTTCATCAGCGGTGTGGAGTCAGCGCCGAGCTTAATGGGTCTCAATGAGTCACTGTGGGCCTGATGTGGATCTGAGGTCCTGCCGCCGCCGCCGCCATGGTTAATCACCGTGATGAATGTCGGCGAGGATGACAGCCAATCAGATGAAGAACAACAGGCGGAGGAAGTACTTTTACTCTGAAAGAACTTCTACTCCAAAAATTTCCTGAACTTTCAAATCATTAGTAACAAAAAAAATTAATAAAACTAAATTATTTTTATCAGGAATGTTTCGTCTAAAAACAAGTATTTAGTAAAAAAAGTAAAAGTTGATGATTATAAAGTAATGTATCAAGAAAATACCAAAAATACTTTGTGATATTTGTTGAAGTAAAGGACTCACTAAAAATGATTGAAAATGAAGAAATGCAGAAAAAAATAAAAAAAATCTTGAATTAAAGCTAAACTGTGGATAAACTTAAATGAAACTGCTGAAAAGCTACTAAAGAGACGAACCGTTTAATACCAGAACGAGAGGAAATTGATGCAATTAACATAATTTACACATTTACAGTCAAGGTGTTCTAGATCAGCCAAAGAAAACTTTTCTCTGCTGCAGAATCTGTTAGAAAATCATGAATTATATAAATAGTTGAAAATAGTTACAGCAGCTGAAAGAAATCTATTCATCATCCATCCATCATCCATCATCCATCCATCCATCATCCATCATCCATCCATCCATCATCCATCATCCATCCATCCATCCATTCATCATCCATCCATCCATCATCCATCATCATCCATCATCCATCCATCCATCCATCCATCATCCATCATCCATCATCCATCCATCATCCATCATCCATCTATCCATCCATCCATCCATTCATCCATCCATCCATCCATCATCCATCATCATCCATCATCCATCCATCCATCCATCCATCCATCATCCATCCATCCATCCATCATCCATCCATCCATCCATCATCCATCCATCATCCATCCATCCATCATCCATCATCCATCCATCCATCATCCATCCATCATCCATCCATCATCCATCCATCCATCATCCATCATCCATCCATCATCCATCCATCATCCATCCATCCATCATCCATCTATCATCCATCCATCCATCATCCATCCATCATCCATCCATCATCCATCCATTCATCTTCTGAACTCTCTGAATCTCATTTGGGGTCAGAGGGTTGCTGGAGCCTATCTGAGGGTCAGTCTGAACTCCGTCTGTTGCCTGTGATTACAGCGACAAGCTGCTGTCCTATTGGGGGGAACCCCAGCAACAGCAGCAAGGATAGGCTCCAGCATCCTTGTGATTTTTCAGTGTGTTATGAGGACAGACAGACGTAACTGTTCTGGTTCTGGTGGTTTCTGTCAGAAAACATCCGTTATTTTCAGATTTTTTTGCAGACTTTGTGTTTGAATATCAGATTCTGTTCTCCAATGCTGCTTTCATCCCATCAGTCCTCCATGTCACTCGTTTAGAGTCTTTCCTCTCGTGAGTCTTCATCATGTTCTTGCCGTCGTCTTCATCGAGCAGCTTGTGGCGTTTTTCCCGCCTCTCTCGCTTCCTGGCTTCCCCGGCTCCTGGATCCGACCGCGTGTCCGGTTTAGACTTTAATTGGAAGCGGATTTTTGTTTCCAACAGTTTGCTCTGTCTGACATATGCAGATCCTCCTTTCAATTAAACTCCCACATCCAGACAAATCTCCGCTCCTGGAGCAGCTCGCCGGCTTTTGACTGTTTTCCATTCCCAACATTCTGCATCCAAGCCTGGAGAAGTGTCAGGAACAGATCAGCGCAGTGATGGGGTAAGAAAGTGTTCCTCTTTACTTTTGAGTTCTCGGTAGGGTGAAAGCAGTTTCTGACACAGTTGTCTCCGAGCTGGCTGCTTTGCCTCTTCCTGCCATCTGACGCGTGTTTGTTTGCTCTCAGAGGTGATGCTGGAGCTCACTCTGTGACTCACTTCCAGCTCCGACAGCCAAACTCTTCGTCAGTTTGCCGGCTTGGATTCGTCTGTGAGCGGAGAGCCGGCTGCTCGTCAGGAGCTCGCTGAGATGGAGGTGGGCGGGCTGTCGCCGCGTGCTCCAGCAGCGAGCGCTTCATCTCCTCATTCAGTTTGTGATTTCTCTTCTGGGCTGCAGGGACAGCGGGAGCGCGGCATTGTGGGTTCAGGAGGAAGCCGGAGTGTGAATCAGCCAGATGTTTGTGTGAGGAAGCGAGAGCACGGATTCAACCAAAGACTCTTCCTGCTGGAGACAAAACGCTTGGAACGAGTCCACATTTGCACCAAAGCATTCTCAGATCTTCTAAGGAGGAGTTTGCAGATAAACATTTTATTTTTTTCTGCTTCACAAACACAGAGAAGTCCCACTCGGTGGTCTCCAGCAGCTTTGGGTTGTGGATGAGGTCTAAATCCTGAGAAATAGAGAGACGGACAGATCATGTCTGTCGAGATCTACTGGTTTGTGATGGATCTGTTATTTCTTTGTAGGACAGACTGTCTGTCAGACAGAGAAGAACTTCTATTCGAACGTTATTCTGCATTTCTGTGATGTTGGAAATTTGTCTTTTTTAATATTTATGCGTTTTTTCCAGTCGGAGAATCCTTTTTTCCGATCATTCCAACACCACATGAAAGCATCTTTTTACAGTTTCCTCTAAAGAACATCAAACCATTGATGCAATTAGCACTAAAATGAGTTCTGAAATAAGATCCCAGAATGTAGTTTTGATCCAAATTTAAACCTGTTTTCATCCAGATTTGATGTTATTTCTCTCTTATAAGGTGGATCACTAAAACACTCACATCTGGTCCTGGTCTGACCTGTCTGTCACAGTTCAGAGCTTTCAGAGTCAAACTTTTGCTCACTCTGTTTAAGATCTACACGTCAAATGTGGTCACCAAACAAACCATGAAGAAACATTCTGACAATCAAAAATTGGGTAAACGTTTTTTTTTTTCTTTATAAAAAAAAAGATTTAATGGAAAAAAGTTTGAGTTTAGGATCTGTTGATTCTTCTAAGCTGAAGGACTCTCAGTCAGAACCAGGACAGAAGAGAATTCAGCACCACGGACAGATCCGGAGCAGAGTCTGGGAACCAGCACCGCCTCCAGAAGGACAGCTCCGCCCCGCAGGAGACCAGGTTCTGCATCAGGATGGAGAACTTTGAAGCTTTAGACTCCTCTCTATTTCCAGGTTTCCATGATGGTGGTATTTGGATGTGTTCCACCTCGGATCAGACCAGGAAAAATAAACTAAGTGGGATTTCCTCAGTAGTGAAGAGGG
This sequence comes from Oryzias javanicus, assembly GCA_003999625.1. NCBI lineage: Eukaryota > Metazoa > Chordata > Actinopteri > Beloniformes > Adrianichthyidae > Oryzias > Oryzias javanicus. The sequence goes on from CM012446.1 coordinate 1,356,141, forward strand.
AGGAGTCCATCAGCTGAATCCTGGTCTGGTGGGCGGACCGGTGAATGTGTCGTATAGGAGACCCGAGTCCTTCTGATGGAGGTTGGGGGATCCACTTGTATCCCAGCATTCCCTGCTGCGTGCTTTAAAGCGGACGCCGCCCGGACCTCGCCGCTCCTCGCCGTGGATGGAGGTCTCACCGAGATGCACCGTTCTCAGTCGGATCAGACCGTGTGGCTCTGATCCGGCCCGTGTATAACGGGCGCTAGCGGTCTGTGGTGATGCTGGCTACCCACCGATCAGTTAATAAACACAGACGAGGAGTCTAACAGTTTATGTAAATGTTAGTCTGTGTGTAGATTAGAATAAAATCACAATAATTTATCATGTGTTTCCAAAATAATAACCAATTTATTTATTAAATAACAGTTAGAAATGTGGTTCATTTGTTGTTGATTATGACCTGGAATCATTTTTCTGATTCTTTTTTAAAATCAGATCCAAATGATCATTTGACTGCGTCTGCTCAGACGTCTCATTGTTTTTTTACCTTTCCAATATGGCGTCTCTCTTTACTATCACCAGTAAAAGCCTGCGTGTTTCTCTAGTGAAATATGAATCACTGGTGTGGATTTTCCTGTTATTATAAGAGGTTTTAAATATTTCCGTTTCCTACATTATGATGATTTCCCTTCATCCACAGATGCTCTATAGAATAAAGAGCTGCATGTTCTCTGCATCTGAATGAAGGTGTTTACCCAGATTAAATCAGCCCCGCCCCTGGCCCCGCCCCGTCTGGGATCTAATCCTCATCCAGGATGGTTTGGGAGGATCCTGGAGAAAGCTGCCCTGCATGTTGTGTTTCTCGCAGCACTTCAGTGACCAGAGCACAGAAGCGGAGCTGACAGCAGCGCGGCGGCCCCCGGGGGCCTACAGGCTGAATGACGGCTCTCTTATGGATGTGACAATGTTTCCCAACCCTGGAAGCTTGTTAGAGGAAAGTCTGACCGTGCGCTTTGAGTGTGTGTGCGCACGCGGGCGTGCACGTGAACCTAGTTAACCTCCCTTCCCGGGTTTGCTGCTGGAGTCGCGCTTTGGCGGGAAGCGGCGGCTCTGCTCTGCTGGTCGCCCACACGGCTCTGCCTTCATGTGTTCAGCAGGTTTTCTGCTCGCTAATCAGCGACACAAACCTCCTGCCGGGAAACGAGAGGCGAGGCCGCCGCGGGAAAACAATTCAGCCATCATCCCGGCATTACGGGCCGCGGCCGCAGCCCTAATTTATCTCACAGTCTGCTGGTTATTCTTCCTCCCTCGTCCTGGAGGAGCGTTCCCAGCAGCTCTTAATACTCTTTGGTGCCTCTGACACGGCAAACAAATGAGGACAGCAAATCTTTACTGCCAAGTAGATTTACCTTCACGCGCCGCGCCGCCGCGCCGCCTCGCCACCGCGCCACCCAACAACTCATACGATTAGAGAGCCGGAGCTGCAGGACTGCAGGCCGTCCAGATCCAGCTTTAATCTTCCCACATTCCCTCTGCTCCTCCATTAAACGGAGGGAGGTCGGCAGTCTCCGCTCACTTCACGTTACGAGGATGGTGATGAGTCGACAGAAGGAAGGAAAATCCTGAAAACGCTCTGAAGGAAGAGCGGACGTTTGCTCTGACGTCATCTCTCAAATACGAGACTTTCCTTTACATCTACAAATGAAGGAATATGAATGATGAGTTTCAGGTTATCAAATATCAAACAAAAATCACAATAATCTAAATTAATTTAACAAAATTCCCTCATATTAAATTAACAAAAAAAGGAAAAAAAACAGAAAATTGTTTTGAAAAATCCACTTATTTTCTCAAATTAAATCAAATATTCATATAGCAGTTCTCATGTAAAAAAGCATAAAGTGAGTTAATATAAAAACGAGCACAAAAATGAAAAAGAGCCCCCTCCCCGCTGATAAAACACGTTAGATTACAACCCGAGTACAAATCAACAATACAGAAACAACACAACAGGGCAATAAGTTACAGATGTAATTATGACATTTTCTCACATCCATAATTTAAATATTTACAATAAAAAGTTTATAAAAGATACAGTTAATAATTAAAGTAAAAAGACAGAAGGAAACCCTTAAAGATTTAAAAATTAATCTTAACTGCTTTTAATCTAATTAAAACTGCTAAATCATCAAAATATGTCAATGTTGTTTATAGTTTTTAGATAACCTGGTTTTTACGGCTAAAAGTAAAGCCTTAAATAAAATGATGATTAAGTTTAATAAAGAGAAAAAGCTGCTTATTGCTAAAATGAATGTTCATGTTTGCTGATGTTGAAATGTTGTGTTTAATGAAATAAAATGTAAAAATGAATCATTAAAAAGATAGAAATACTAATGTTCAAGAATGATTCAGCTAACAAACATCACATTTTAAACTCTAAATTAGGAAAATAGTTTAAAATGTTTAAATATAAAATTCCAGACAGCTTGTATCAATTAAAGAGAATTAAAGTATGAAACCATCATCTTGTTCATTCTCCTCTTTCCCTTTAACCCCTTAATGCCCGTCGTCTCAAATATGCGACAAACCAAATCAGCAATAATGATCTGTTAGGTCAGTGAGCAAACCCGGGTCAGGAGGAGGGAAATAAAAACCAAATGAGATGAAAACAAAAACTGGATGATAATGAGAATGAAAGGAATAGTTTATTAAATAAAGGAAATCCTGTGTCCTGAAATGAAACAACAAAATGAAACAACAAAATGAAACAACAAAATGAAACAATTAGTAAACTAATCTAAACAAAGAATTGGCTCCTCGACCAAACATTAAATCAGTCATGGAGACCCCTGATCCATGTTGACCGTCTCAGTCGAGTAACAAAACTACCTTAAGAAAACAAATAAACACTAAGACCACCAAGGTCCAACCCCAAACTAAAATAACAAAACCCAGCAGTGGAAGACTGCTGACCGAAACAAACCAGAACTCAAAGTAACCCTCACACAGTACCCAGCATGCTCCTCTGCTCCCAGCCTGTCTCGCTGAGGCCTCCTCTACCTTCAACACCTGCCAGGTGAGCAGAGGGGCAGGACATGTCGAGAAGATGAACCACAGCTGCACCCTACACGCTTAAAGACAAAATCTTGAACATGCTGTAACTTTTCAGTTGTTAACATGATAATAAATCGAAAACATAGATTTGAACCGACAACTTCTTAGACTGAAGAAGATTCTGAGGTGAGAGGAGATGTTGTGGTGTAACTTCAACGAGAACCTTCATCGAGATTTTCTAAAAAAGGATCTTAAAGTTAAAAAGTGTGAGGGTTTGTGCTGACAGGTCCCCCCCCCCATTTAAAACAGGTGGGGGTCAGCTGTGTGTCCTCTGTCTGCAGATGAAGCCATTTCAAAGGTCCATAACGTATTTATGCTCCCATCGTCCCGTTTTGTCGGCCGGATTGATCCGAAGCTGCTTTTCTTCAGGCTTTATCATGGGGGGTGGGGTTGGGGGGGGGCAATCTAATTCCCCTCTCCAGCAATATTCCACAAAGCAATATCACCAGACCTGCGATCATATCACATCCAAAGGGGAAGAGCAATATTTTTCCCATCATTCTCTCCTCCTCACGCCGGTCTTTTATTGGACGGAACAAAAGGACTTCAGCTGAGAGCCGGCGCTCGGCAACGCCGCGAGGCCGCCGGCATCAGCAAACGTCCTGCGGTGGGGGGGGGGTAGTTCCTTCACACCATCTGTCATATAATTTGATTAATTAGCCGTTGGTGCTACTGGCGCCCCCCGCGGTGGGACCGGGGGTCGGCACGCGTCCATCTCGCCATCCTTCCGTCTGCCGCCATCGCTTCTTGGATGCTGCTGATCAGCTTCTGATGGAACTCCAAAGACATCTCAGAATGATCCGTCACAGACGGAGGGATGAAGAAGTCAAACGTTTCATGTTTGTGTCGTCAGAGTCTCCTTATCAAGCACGGTGGCGGAACAATCATGGTTCGAGCGTTGGGACCAGAACTCCGCCCCCTTCCCTTTCTCCCCGACGTAAATACCGCTTTTATTTTGGTGGACGAGTCCCACCTCCCCCCCCAGCGGGTTGGCGCTCTCCACGCCGGTGTCTGTGAAACACGCCACATTTTCCATTAACAGGATTACGCTCCAATAATAAAAATACAGACAAATGTGTGTGAGTGTTGTCACGCCGGCTGCCAGCAAATTTAATCACTATCTACCCCTTCTTTTTAATTTTTCCCTTTAAACCACCAAGACGTGAAAGCCAATCAGCCTACACCAATATGTGCAGAGTCTCCGTGCCAAAGCGGATGGAGGAAGGCTCTGGCAGCCGCCGCCGCCGCCGCCGCCGGCGAGCGAGCGAGCGAGGGCGGAGGCTTTGTTTCCTGCTTCCAGTTATTCAGCATCTTCTCCTGCAGGAAGACCTGAAGCTGCAAGGAAACGTTCTGAAATCCAAACCCAGCAGAACCGTTTCCCGCCAGCAGAACCGTTTCCCGCCAGCAGAACCGTTTCCCGCCAGCAGAACCGTTTCCCGCCAGCAGAACCGTTTCCCGCCAGCAGGCGTGGAACAGCGAAGCGGGAAGTTCTCTGAACGTGGACCTTTGTGGCGGCGTGTTTTCTTCTCTGATGATCTTCCCTCACGTGTGTTTGTGTTCAAAGAGGTCAGAAACAGAATCCTAAATTCACTGAAAACTGAACTTTAAAAGAACGTATAAAATAAATATAATGAACTTTAAATAAATGAAACCATGAAAGTTACGGAAACGTTTTTGTTTAATTTTTTCCAACATAATGACAAAAAACAAAATCAAAGCCGTGAGTGTTGCTGTCTGCAGGCGTCACGCACCCTCACTGCCCCCTAATGACCCGCCCCCAATGACCCGCCCCTAATGACCCGCCCCTAATGACCCACCCTCAATGACCCGCCCCCTAATGACCCGCCCCTAATGACCCACCCTCAATGACCCGCCCCCTAATGACCCACCCTCAATGACCCGCCCCTAATGACCCACCCTCAATGACCCGCCCCCAATGACCCACCCCTAATAACCCGCCCCCAATGACCCGCCCCTAATGACCCGCCCCTAATGACCCACCCTCAATGACCCGCCCCCTAATGACCCGCCCCTAATGACCCGCCCCTAATGACCCGCCCCTAATGACCCACCCTCAATGACGCCCCCAATGACCCGCCCCCAATGACCCGCCCCCAATGACCCGCCCTCACTCCCCCTTCTCTCCCCCTGCAGCTTTTCTATGGTTTTATCTCCATGGCAACCATTCATTTTGTTGGTAGTGTGGGCGTGTCATTTTTAAATGTCAATTTTTAGGTTTCCTAGGCAACAGAGGTTTTTGTTAAAGGGTAACCAAACACTAAATCAACTGTTTTTGGGTTGTTGACCTCTATAAAAAGTTAACTCTGTTGACAATTATTGAACATTTAAAATACGCTTGTTAGAATCCTGAATTTACAGTCTGTGTGCTGCCCCCTACAGGTTGAAACAAGATCGTCATTTCAGACGTTTCACGCCATCATGCTCTATATGAAAGCCCCGCCCATATTTTCAGCTGGCTGGCCGGCAGACAGAGAGCCGCTGTGGGATGGGGAGGCAGCCTGTTTGGGTCTCCTTGTTGTTAATAATAAAAAGATCCTTCAGTGACCTCACTGTCAATCACAGTTTCAGACCACACCTCCTATAGCCCCACCCCTTTTTGCATTTTTCAAATCTCAGCCAGTCAGATGGATGGCCCCATCCTGGTGATTGACCTCTGCCTGTCTGACCCTGATTTAGCTTTTTGGACTAACAAACCTGCTGCAGGTGGAACCGGCTGTCTGACCGTTTCAATTTGTCAATTAAAAATATTTAAAAGAAAATGTTAATTAAACATTTGAAAAATCAAAAATGTTCAATCTCAAACCATAAAAACTCAAAGTGATAAATAACTGACAAATAAAACTTGAGACACAAATAAAAGATTTTTTAATAAAATGAAGATGCTGAACAAAAGTATAAATTCAAATGTCAAACTAGCAGAAAAGGTCGGTCATGTGACCTGCAGCTGAAGGTCAGCCCCTCCCTGTCAGTCAGAACCAAACCGTGAAGCTGTTTCCTCCCAAACAGAAATATCTGGATTCAAAGGATCCAGAGGAACATAAAACATGAGCGTCAGAGTGACAGAAAGTTTATTACTCAGCCGAACGGCGTTCTGATCCCGGAGGCTGAAAACATCAAACCAGCTGCGTTGGGGAAAAGCCTCTAGGGGGCAGATTAGAGGAAATATCAGCGTCGCACAGACGACTTTTCCATCCTGTGACAGAAAAAAATGTGATTCTGCAAAAACTCTTGAAGGCATTACAAGTGCAAACACAGCAGATGTGAGGCGGCGATGCGCTTCGCTTTCTGAGAGCCGACGCCGCGGCGGAGCGGCCAGATGTTGAGGGAACAGCGTCATGAGAGGCTAAAGAGACGACGATGGCGGCGCCTCACGGGCCCGCTCCGCTTTGACTGACAGATTCATTTTGGAGAGCCTGCTGCTGCATCTGCCTGCAGGATGGCGGTTTCTAACCACGCCGCTCCTGATTTGAGTCTGCAGCGGCCTGTCAAAGATGGATGAGCTGTTATTTATTGTACTTTTGATTTATCTTGCAATTCTGCCTTTATTACACGAGGAGACGACGGGCTGAGGAGGAGGAGCCCAGCAGGACGGCGTGATGTGGATCACAGCTACACTCATGATGTCATCTACAAACTAACACCAAACTAAGTTTTATATCAGATTACTGATGTCAAATGATGAGTACACATTTCTAAGAAATATATTTAAAAACATCAAACCATCAAAGGAAAACCAGAAAATACCAAAAGCTGCAGTTCCTCTTATGGCCACTAGAGGTTGGTGTCTCAAGACGTCAGTTCCCATTGGTTCTTCTGGTTTTCCTTTTATGGTACAGTACTTACAGAGTATTTCAGTGGTATTTACATGGTACTTTTTTGTACATACTGGGTACTTACAAAGTATTTACATGGTATTTTTTTAATCTGGCCTACTGGATATTTACATGGTATTTACATAGTAATTTTGAATGGAACATGCAAGGTATTTACTGTGTATTTTTTGTACCTACTGTGTACTTACATGGTATTTGTTGTGTATTTTATATGGTACTATTCCCTTCTTCCTTATATTATACTTACTGGATATTTATTTTACTGTGTATTTACATGTTGTGTCAATGTGTCTTTTGTCGTATTTACTACATATAAGAACAAGGAAAAGGACATACAAAGTACCTTGGATTTACTTCTTTACTTATTGTACGTTTCATGGTACTTGAGTAACAATATATGAAGTAAACATAAACTGCCTTTAAAGTAAAAATGACCCAAAATTCACTCTCTGATTACTTATCAAGTTTAAGTGTTTGTGATACTCACAATATACACAAATGTTCATTTAACGTCCTTGGCAACATTTAAATACAATTATTAGGACTGAGGATTAATTAAAACATGAACAAATTAATTGCAAACCTGGAAAAAAAATAATCGTGATTTTTTTTCCTTTTTTTAGTTACAGTACTTGACATTTAGAACATTTAATTTGAAGCTTTTGGAACCAAGGTCCTAAAACTTCTGTGTTATGAGAGTATTGTATCCCGCTCCATAGCGGCTGCGCTGCTGCTCTGCATTATGTTCATTCTCCACTTTATTTATTCAAATAAAAGATCGCTTTTGTCCAAAAAATACAAAAATAATGCCATCTTATTTATTTAAATTAATGAAATCTTAATTACAAAATATAAAACTTTATCTTTATTCTAGACAGAGTTTTATTAAGCTGCAGAGCAGGAGGCACGAGGGTGTTACTAAATATGTACGTTGTAATAATCGGCTGCGTTAACGCGTCAACTTTCACAATTATCTTTAATACTGACATGTCATTGTAATAATAACTTATGCTTTAAGGTAATCATTTAAATAAACAGGACACATAACAACCAAAATGCAGGATTTATCTAATATCCTTCTCACTTCAGAGAGCAAGAAAAGAGGAAATAAAAATACACAACGCTGTATTTTAATACATTTACATTTTATTATATCTGTATTCATTTCTCTCCTCTTTATTCAAATTATGATTACATGTTGTTAACCTTTGATAACACTTGCATCCCAGGTGTGTACTGCTAGCATACACACCTGTAGAAACTTTAGACCTCGGTCAGACGCTGCACACCTCTCCGCTAGAATCTAGAGTACTTTAGCGTGGCGTTTGGACAGGTTATTACTTCCTTATGGGGTGCCGTTTGTAAATCAGAGATGTAAAATTTTTACGTCAATGTTTTCAGATATTTAGCGTGTTTTAGGAGAAAAAAAAACAGGTTTTGTTTTTCAAATGCATATTCTCACCATTTAAATTAATTTGATTATAAATGTTACATTTAATAACTAAATATTTAGTTAACCAACTAAATATTTAATTTTAAGCTAAATATTTAGCCTACAAACTAAATATTTAAGTTTTGCAATTAAATATTTAGTTTGCTCATTAAATATTTAAATCCAACCTAAATATTTATTTTTTCAAACTAAATATATAAGTTTTGCAGCTCAATATATAGTTAGGATTTAAATATTTAGATTTTAGTTAAATATATAATACAAATTTATATATTTAGATTTGAGCTAAATATATAGTTGGGATTTAAATATTCAGATTTCAGTTAAATATATTGTTCAGATTTATATATTTAGATTTTAAATAAATATTTAAATTTTAATTAACTATATATTTAACTCAAATCCAAATATATAAATCTGAACAATATATTTAACTGAAATCTAAATATTTAAATCTTAACTCTATATTTAACTCAAATCTAAATATTTAAATCCTAACTATATATTTAACTCAAATCTAAATATTTAAATCCTAACTATATATTTAGCCTCAAAACTTATATATTTAGTTTGAAAAAATAAATATTTAGGTTAGATTTAAATATTTAATGAGCAAACTAAATGTTTAATTGCAAAACTTAAATATTTAGTTTGTAGGCTAAATATTTAGCTTAAAATTAAATATTTAGTTGGTTAACTAAATAGTTAGTTATTAAATGTAACATTTATAAATATATTAATTTAAAGGGTGAGAATATGCATTTGAAAAACAAAACCTGTTTTTTTTTCTCCTAAAACACGCTAAATATCTGAAAACATTGACGTAAAAATTTTACATCTCTGATTTACAAACGGCACCCCATATTCATGTTATATAAATACTCTGTTGGATGTTTCCGTGTTTCCTTTAACTTAGCATAGAACTAGTCAAGCAAGATGCTATAGGCAGAACCGAATCACTGTGCAAAACTATAAAATTAGGTAAATAAGTCCAGGTGGGATTATATAAGTTTGTTTCCTCCCTCTTCTTTTCAATCAATCAATCAATCAAACTGTACTAGACTTAAACTAATAATTACTATATTTAATGAATCAAATGTGACATAAGTTCATCTTTGTTTGTGCATTTGATTATTTCTGTAATGAGTACCCAGCATCTAAAGTACTGTGAGTGTACGATGAAATATCTGAAATACATCCTTTCCATAAAGTTTTATTTGGAAGCAGCAGCAGCAGCAGCAGCTCTTCTCTGCTGCTCTGAGCGTTTCCAGGTAGCCGTTAACCTTGTTAGTGTTTAGTGGAGCTTCTGCCTCCGTAATGACATCATCTGTTAGCTCTGGAAATGGACCTGTTCACAAAGCTTTTACCTCCTAAAGGAGATGTTCCTGAAGACCGGGACGTCTCTGATGCTGTTTTTCTACCAGACCGTGGAGGAAAACAGAGATGCAGGAAGTCAGAACCAGATGTTAGCGCCTCTTCCTCCTCTTCCTCCTCTTCCTCCTTTTTGTCAAAGACTCACTGAAGATTTTGCAGATCCCTCAAGAACAAGAAGATGGTGAGAAAATGAACAAACAGCAGAACAAATGTGTTTGTTTTTTCTGCTGAGTGACGACAAATCCCATCCCGGGGTCCTCTAAATGAAAGACGGACGAGTCTGAGGGGAGGAATGGAGCGCTGACAGGGACAAATGGGAGGAGAGAGATAACGGGGGCAAAAATTAACAGCAGAGTGATGGAAAGTGAAGTGTGGCGGCCGACACCTGTCGGCGCCGTTTAAACCTTTCACCGAACCTTATCAGGAAACCCGACGGCCCGCCGTCCCTCACTTGTTGCTGTCAGGGCGACCGCCCGACATGAATAAAAGACGGGAAACATTCCTCTGAGGGGAGAGTCCACTGCAGGGGGCGTGGCCAGTTACAGCATCAAACCAGTTATAAAGAAACCAAACAGAAATATTTTTCTCTTTTGTTTGTTTGTTCACAAACATGTATGATGAACAGCTTCCTGCTGGAGTTCATATTTCTGTTTCATTAACTCCTGCTTCAGTTTTCAGGTCTTAACTTTTGGTTTACCGTGCACCACGATGACCTTTGACCTCTGGGAGAGGCTGCCATCTTTAATATTTCCTTAGAAAATCCCAGTTACGTTAGCTCCTCTTCAAAGAATGGATGTATCATTGACTAACTCCTCGAGCATCATCCTGGAAAAAAATGCTTTTTTATAAAGTTTGTGCGTTGGAGCGGCGTTAACGTGGCGAGCTCACAGAAGTGAGGTTTCATCTGTTGATCAGAAACTTTTAACTGAAATATTGTGAAAATGTAATATATGAATCACTGGCTGAAGCTGAATGAAACAACATGATAGATAATGTGATCTTACTAGGAATCCCTCCGTTGCTAAGGAAATCTAAAAACAAACTTCTGCAGATTCATCTAAAAATGTCACAGATCTGTTCGTCACGCCACGATGACCCAAAAACAAAATGGTTGCTATGGAGATTAACCAACAGAAAAGCCGCCATTTTGAAAAAAGTGGCTGATCAGGATCTGTTCAGAGGGGAGAGAGAAGGAAGAGTAGCAGCCGCTCAGCCAGAGAGGGGGGGTCAAGGGGGGTGGCGAGTGGAGGAGTGGCCTCAAACCAACCACCACAGCTCATATTATCATTTTCATGGTGTTGTTTAAGAGTAAGTTCTTTTGTTAATAAGTTGTTTTTTCTTTTCACTTACAGGAAATAAATCAACAAAATAAAAGCTTCATCCTGCACTTCTCAAGCCTCTTTTACCTCTCATTGTGGCTCTTTGGCTAAAGAAAATAATATATTAAATTAATATTTATTAAATTTATTAATTTTATTAATATTATTAATAAATAATATTAATATTATTAATAAATAATATTAATAGATAATATTATTTTTTATTTATATTAGTCAAATGTATAAATGTATGACTGAGGTTCACCTCGAAGATAAACAATGTAAAGATTTGTTCTTGAAGAGTTCTTGTTTGTGCTTTGCTTCTTCCAGAATACACAGATTTCAAACACTAAGTAAAAATATGGTAAAAGTTTTGAGCTTTTATGAGTCTAAAGCTCATTTTATTTGAAGCTTTCCATGATCCAGTTTGGCACATGGCTTCTTTTATTTTGAAAGGAGATCAAACGAGCTTCTGTAAAATGTAAAAAAGAATTTCACATGTAAAGAAAATGCTTCTTTTTCTTTAAATGTCTATTTTTATTCATTCCAGGAAAGATACATAATATTTATTATTAAAAAATACATTGTAATGAAAACACAGAAGTGTCAAAATAAAAAGTGTTGATCAGTATAGAACAAGCCCAAATGGCTCTTTTACTGTTAAAGGCTGCAGACCTCTGATCTAATATATTATAATATTAAAGACACTTTTTTTAAAACAAATGGTAAATTGTTTTTTACTTTTATCTTTCATAAATCACAGGAAATGTTCCCTAAAATATAAAAAACCTTCTCCACATTCAAGGCCTTTCACTTCTTATTTGTTTCATAACTGAACCTGATCGTTGAATTTATGCAGCCATCCAAATAAATTATTATCAGTTTAGAATCAAAAACATGTTTTATTCTGTAATGTTTGCGGATCTCACTTTATGTTTAATTAAATTCATTAAAATATGAAGAAACTAGTTAGAAATATGTCAAACAAAACTGTTAAATAAACTGAAATACTTCCATGTCTGGTTTGGTTTTAGTGACATTTATTTGGTTCTGGCTCTGGTTCTGGTTCTGGTTCTGTTCTTCCTGTCAGTCACAGCCGGTTCCGGTTGATGATCATCCACAGCCGTTTTCATTTGAGTTCTTCATCCTCAGACGATTTCAGTCTCTGAGTTTCAGGTTTTCTTGGTTGTTCTGTTGCTTCTGCCGAGTTTCTGCTTTATTTTGTTAAATGTTTCAGTTTCTAACATCAAGTCAAGTCTCCTGGATTTTTCTGTTTCATATTTAAAACAAATATTAAAATAAAATGTGAATTTAAGAACAGTTTTCCTTTAAATTGTTTTATTTTTACTGGTTAAAGCGTCAAAACATTTTGTTTCGGTTAGTTTTTGTCTAAATTAAATTATGGTTTGTTAAAAACATAAACCTGCTGACGATAAATGTTTGTAAACAAAATCCAATTTACAGCAATTATAGAAGTATAAAGGTAAAGGTAAAATTATAAATTATAAAGGTAACTGTTCAGTAGATTTAAAAGTTTTTTGGAAACTGAACTTTAGTTGTTAAAGTAAAAGTTTCAGGAAAATGAACTGAATGAAACTTAAAGCTGTTTTTATTCTTATAAAAGCATAAAAAAGTGAAATGGATTCATTTGAAAGTGTGTCAGTGAACTCCAATCGTCTCTCTTAGCAATAAACTGCATCCATCCAAACAGAAAGTTTGGAAAAGTTGAAGACAAATGAGCGTCTGCGTCCTCCAAACCAAGACTGCAACACTTTGTATTTCAATCAGCTCTGTGTGGCAGATCCGCGTGGATCCAATGAGGATTATGTTATCCAATCAGCACGCAGACACCAAGCAATCAGTCACAGTCGGAGTGTGACAGTCCGCATCCATCAGGCCGCGGCTGTGACAGCTTTTGACAATTCCAACAAAAGTTCCTCATTTATCTGCGGCTCATCTCGCTGATGCAACCTGCAGAAAGCAGACTTCAAAGGGCGGCGACGGCGCTCAGGTTTACGCCGACGCCCCTCTTGTTTTTCTCATTAATCTGACTCCGTTGAAGTCCAGGAGTTCAGCGTGGAAGCATGGAGGTGAAGTGACAGCGGATCACAGATCCACACTAAAACGCGTGAAGTGGAACACGGCAGTCTGGCGTGATGAAACCGCCGCCGAGTCGCACACGTTCCTCCGGTTTCTTGCATGTTTGCCACATCCAGCAGATCAAACAGTAAAACAAACATACAGTAATAACTTTATTGCATCAGAGACAAAAGCTGCTGAGATCTCCCTGATCAATGGGAGCCAGTTATTCCAGCTTCACCCACAAACTGACGCTTTCAGGTTCAGCAGAAACTTCAGAAATCAACGTTTGTGCATCTGTGAGGATTTTACACTCATTCAGACACATTCAAGTCGCTCCAGAACCGTCATGCCGGAGTGGACCTGCTGCTGTTTGGATCTCCGTTCTGTTGCAGAACCTGAGCTCGTGATCTGATGGACAGAACTCCCATCAGACATTCCAATTCTTTAAACTCGGAGCCTTTATTTGTCAATTTGAATGTATATAGAAGTTTCAGTTTGTATTAGGTATGTCCCGATCAGGTTTTTTTGGGCCCGATCCGATTCCGAGTCATTGGATTTTGTGGATTTGCCGATACCGAGTCCCGATCCGATACTTTTGTAACACATTTAAAACATTAACAAATTGAATAAATACATTTGTCTTGTCCCTTATTTATATTTCATTAACATTATTTTATCATTAGAAACTTAAATAAAACACTTCAGTGAAGTAGCTTTAATAAACAAGTAAAAATAGAGCAAATATAATCTAGAAAAAAAAATCATATTTTCTTGTTATATAAGTGATAATTAGTCATGTGAGAAAGTTTAGTGACTTTAACTTTAATATATTTAGTTATGAAACATTTTTGACCAAATGTGATTCCTGTCCTAATATAGAATTCTTAAAAATACATTTTGACTGTTTTAGTATGAGTTTGATGAGTGTTCATGACTAGCTCATATCATTATTAATTTTAATGTATTCGTTTTTTTTTTGTTTGTTTGTTTGTTTGTTTTTTAAGATTATGTGCTTCTTTTTAAGTTCCTACGACATCACATTTCGGTTTTATTATCAGAGGAGTTAATTTTCTTAACTTTTATTTCTCTTTCAGATAAATAAAACAGGCATATCAAAGGACAGCTCGGGTCCTAAGGAGTTAAATCACGGCGCTAGCATGTAGCAGTTAGCAGCTGCCGGTTAGCCATTTGTCTATCTGGAGCACGAAGAGCTTAACATTAAAAAGAAACAAAACTCTGTCTTTTTCTGTTGAAATGCCTTCAGAGGTTGTTGTTTAGAGACACTAGCTGTCAGTTTAAAGCGTTTTCAAAAGAGTTATTGATCCCGGAAGTCTGAATCCGTGATCGGCTAGCTAGCTAACTTTACATCAGTCCTCTGCTCGTGTTGCCGTTTTCTGCTGCGTTTTCCGGGAATAACATTTTGTGATCTGTTCTTGACATGCAGTCTTCTAGTGGAGGATTTATCCACTGATCAGAATAAGAAGAAATGAAATATCCGATCTAGATCTGACAACGGAGCCTGATTCCGATCGAGTCTTCAAACTCGTGATCGGGCCCGATTTCCGATCACGTGATCGGATCGGGACATCCCTAGTTTGTATCATATTTGATACATCAGGTCACTCAGCTCCACAATATTCATTTTTCCTGAATTAACAAAAACATTGAAAGATCCAAACAAATACTAGAAGTTTGTACTTCATGTTTTTCTCACCGCAACCTTTTTAGTTCTTCAAAATCCACACGAGTGTCACTGGAGGTGATGACGAACTCATGGATCAAATGTGATACGTTGGGCTTTTTAGGGTTAAAGATTTTCTTTTAAAATCCAGATGTTTGTGGAGGATCTCCATCCAGAAAGTTTCTCGAATTCTCCCTTACCAAGCAAAAATATAATAATTTAGAAAATATATCTCACCATCTCACTCATACAATTTTTTAAATATATTGCAATACATGGATGATCAACTTATATATATATATATCATTTAGACCAGGGGTGGGCAAACTACGGCCCGGGGGCCACATGCGGTCCCTTAAGCTACTTAATGTGGCCCTCCAAATTAAAATACGTTGAATCAAAAATCCTAATTATTGTTTTATTTTCTTGTATTTCTGGTTTCTTCTCATGAATGGTGTTGTTTCTCTGGTGTTTTTTTCTGAGTCAGACGGTGATTTTTCGGATTTCTTTGAGTTTGCAAGAACATCAACCCATTGGATCACCAAAAAGAGAACAAAAATCAAAATTTAGAAATTAAAATTTCCAAATTTTCTGTTTTTAAATGAATATATGTGAATTTGAATCCAAATTAAAGCATGTTTTTCTCTAAATTCCATATTATTTTTTTAGTTTATGAGGTTGATTACCAAATCTCTCCTTCCATCTGCTCCTTGTCCGGCCCTTATGCCAAATTTTAGAACCCTTTGTGGCCCACGAGTCAAAACAATTGCCCACCCCTGATTTAGCATATTTCAGTATATAGAGTAATATGTCGCAGCATTTCAATATATTTCAATAACCTGATAAATATTGCTTTTATAATAATAATACTATGATTTATCTTCCCATGAATCCTCCTTAGACTTTGAGATCATTCGCAGTTTTCTTCAGGAGTGGATGAAGGATCTCTGAGGTTCTCTGAAAGCTGCAGGAACGTCTCCGTCAGACCCCAAACGTTACTTCCTGTCAGCTGTTATTCAGTGATTTCTGTTTCTGTCTGTGAAGTTCAAAGTCTATTTTGAACCAAAGATTTCCCGACAATAAAAAAAAAAACACAACAGCAGAGAAAACCAATAAAATTAAATTAGCAGCAAAACCAAAAAGCAACAGAACCAAAATCCTCCTCTGTTGTTATTATAAATCCAATATTGTAAGATTATGACCTGGCGCTGTTGTGTGTGTGGGGCCCGTGACCCCGCGCTCGGTCCAAACCAGCAGCTTTAATTTCCCCGGGGGGCGTCAGACCTGCGTCCGCTCACCCAAAGTCATCAGAAAACAAACTCCCATCGTCACTGGGAGGATTAAACAGCTGATCCAGATTCAATACTTAATCCAGCTGCTCTGAATGAGCGGATGAAAAACACTCGTCCTCCGCTGTTCCCGACGCTCTGACCCGTTTCATTAGAAATATGAATAAGAGGACGGCGATGCGGCGGCGGATCGATACGTGGGCCGGCTCTGATTAAAGCTTTAATGAGAGCAGAGCGGCGGGACGGGAAGCTCGCCGAAACGTTTAGCGGCAGCAACATCAGAGAGACTCTGAAGAAGGCTGAGCTCATGTCAAACACTCCACAACCTTTGAGTTATTGAAGGGAATTTATGTTATAGAAGAGATGCGGAGAAGACGAGTCAGCAGAACATGAAGAAGAATCTGAGGAAGAGGAGAAGAAAAGCTTTAGTGCAGGTCAGACTCCAGATGAGAGGATGACAGAAATTAAGACAAATCTAGAAGCACTACAGGAACAGGTGAACGTGGACGGTGTCCCTGAAGTTCAAATATTTTACATGATAAAGCAAAATAAGAGAAAATGTATTACATTAATGAATATATTTATTATAATTATTAGTATTATTATGGGACATCACTGATTGGATGATGACAGTTTTAAGAGTCTGGCCACGCCCACTTCAAAGTTCAGTGATTGATCAATCAAATCTTCAGCAAAGTTCAAGTGAAACATTTTCTGTTTTTCATCTTTAAACTCAAACATCATCATCCAAGCAGCAGTTATGTCTCATCATATCTACATTTTCTGCTTTCTTATTTTATTTTTTCATATTTCATTTTCTGAATGTTAATTTGATGTTTTGGTTTCTAGAATTTTATTTTGATTTCTTGAAATGTAAATTTAGTGTAATTTATCCCTTAATGCGTTTTTGTATGAAGGCATTTGTGGGGGTGATTTGACCCTCTGGGCCACCGTACATATATTTTAGAATCACACAGAGAAATGGATCTTTGTCCGAGTTAAAATGAAAAAGTTCAACTTTGGTTCCTCAAGTTAAACTTTTTTGTAATGTAAACAATAGAAATTTAAAAGACTAAAACTCAACTTTTTAAATTTTTTTTTTATCATTTTAAACACAAAATGCCGACTGTTAAAATAAATAGATAAATAGAAACTCCCCCAAACATCTTCTTATCGCGTTATTTAATTTATTTAAATTGTAAATCAGGAGCAAAACAAAAAGCTGTTGGAAAAAGATTGTATTTGTGATGTAGAAGTTTTGCTGGGCGGGGCCACAAACTCCTGGCTCCGCCCCATTCTAGTGCATCCACCTGCAGACCAATAGATCCATGAACGTCTTTGTTCTCCTCGTCTGAGCTGGAATCTGGATCAGAAACCATGTTGGTTTGTTATTGTTAGGTTTGGTGTGGGGGGGGGGGGGGTGTAAGCTAGTGGAAGAGAGATGATGGGAAACTGGGGCAGGCTTGCTTCACAACCAGCACACAACTTAGAGGTGAATTTTTATTTTGATTAAAAACTGCTTCATCATAAATGAAAAGACACTGGAAACGCTTTAAAAACAAATCAGAAGAGGTTCGGAGCGGGACTTTTAAAAGTATGTGCAGAAAAAAGGGGGCGGGGTCAGAAAAAAGCAGAAGGCATCAGAATGAGTTCATTTCCTGTCTGAGGGTTTAGTGTTTGCAGTTTGTGAATAAAGCAAAAATGTTTTGGCTTTTTTCACATGTGACGCATTTGTTTCAAAAGATGGTTTTGTCTTTTTTATCTATTCAAACAGTAAAACAAAATTAATGAGTCGCAGATCATCAGAAACCTGCGAATGAACGTCGATGAAAAACTATAATCCTGGATTGTGTGTCAAACCAGGAGGAGGAGGAGCTGCTCCTTCTGCTCCCTCAGGTAAAGAAGGAGGTGCAGATCTCCTGAAACTGAAGTGTTGATGAGCAGAACTCATGGAGTCTTTTCCCTGCTGCGGTTCCGACCCGACCCAGAGACCCTGAAGAACTCCTCAGCTCTGAAGGTAAATCTGAGGTTTTGACATTTCTTTGATTTCAGATCCAATTCTGTAAATGTATCAATGAACAGAAGAAATATGAATGAATGAATGAATGAATGAATGAATGAATGAATGAATGAATGAATGAATGAACAGAAGAAATATGAATGAATGAATGAATGAACGAACAGAAGAAGAATGAATGAATGAATGAATGAATGAATGAATGAATGAACAGAAGAACTATGAATGAATGAATGAATGAACAGAAGAAGAATGAATGAATGAACAGAAGAAGAATGAATGAATGAATGAATGAACAGAAGAAATATGAATGAATGAATGAACAGAAGAAATATGAATGAATGAATGAATGAATGAACAGAAGAAATATGAATGAATGAATGAATGAATGAACAGAAGAAATATGAATGAATGAATGAATGAACAGAAGAAATATGAATGAATGAACAGAAGAAATATAAATGAATGAATGAATGAACAGAAGAAATATGAATGAATAAATGAATGAATGAATTTCCGTGAATGTTTAAGAGATGAAATTCAATTATTTCTCAAATGTATCCGTTTATGAGAGATCATGAATGAATCTTCGTTTCATGAAAATATTCAAACCCGAGGCGAACACTGAAGCACCAGACCGCTGAGAGGAAGTGAGAGAATATCGTAATCCTTTCAAAATAAAAGAAGCCAGACTAATAAAATAAAGACAAAGTTTAGAGTTTGATGAGTTAAATTGAAATTCTGACAGAAGCAGTTGAAGGTCAAACTGATGCAGAAGAAGCGTGAAGATTCAGGAGAAAACTCCGCTGCACTTTGCCTTAACGAGAAGGGGGCGGAGTTAAGGGTTTGGCCTTCAGTTGTTCAATCGATTTCTCGTCCGTTGATGTTCTAGTGATGAGACGACAGAAATCAAAGAACCGTTCCAAACCAAACAGACTCGTACCACAAACGTGTGCAGCGAGACCCCGGGATACCCGGGACCTGCCGGAGAAACGGCGAAGAGGCCGAAGAGATGTGAAGCGTCCCTGTTCACCGGTTCCCTGGTTCCACGCGGCGCGTTCCGCCTCAGGTTCACCGTCAGACGAGCTCCTCCTGAGGAGGAAGGGAGGTGAAGCTCCTGCCTGAAAGGCTCCAGCAGCAGCAGACCAGGAGGGTTTGTCTATCGTCATCTAGGTCATGTTTCTCTGGGGTGTTCATTACGGTGGAACGCAGCAGGCGAAGGAGATGCTGATGGAAAAAACAAAAAACAGCTTCATCTGATTCATCCGGAACAAAGCGGCGTGCTTTGAAGCCGGGGTTTTGTTATCTGATCATCTGATCATCTCCTTCACGCGCCGCTCCACGCTGAGATCACGCCGTAAACACGCAACAAAACGCCTCTTTCAGGACTTCCACCAGGATTTGATCTGCTCCAACACAAAGGGAAGAATCGGTTGGAATCAGAGAGTTCAAACGGTTCAGAGTTCTGAATTATTGATCCGAAGTCTGAGCCGGAGTCTTTAAACGGGTAAAAATAATAAAAAGATCGTTTTTGTTTTTAAAGTTTAGTAAAAATGACTTCCATCTTCTGAAGAAGAAAGAGTCTTCTCTGCAGGTGGAAGAACTGGAGCAGCAGAGGCAGCGTTTGCACCACCACAGCGCCCCCTGTAGGACACCTGCAGCGCTGCCTGCGAGTGACAGGCAAAGAGGCCACACCCACATTCCTAATAGGGTCGGGTGTTGCCAATAGTTTCCAGATTCGATTCCATTCACCAGAAACTGGATCGATTCAATTCCAAATGTTTTAATTCTTTCAATTCACTCAATCTAATTCGGTTCAATTTGATTTTAAGTTTAGACATTTATTTAGAGATATATTATTAATCTATATATGTTTTGAAGATTTTCACATTAATTTGATATAGTTCACATGCAGTGAAACAATGATGAGATTATTAACAGCATACAGGGTTACAGGGATTCTCAAACGAAGAAGCTCCAACCATTGTTCTGCCTCTCCAGACTAGATGGTGACCGCTCTACAGGACGTGTCAAAGTCGAGGCCCAGGGGCCGGATCCGGCCCTCCGGGTAATCTGGCCCTCCTGATCATTTTATTTTATTATTATCAGTGGCCTGATGTTATCTTGTTCTCATTTCTAACTTGTTTAACTTTTACAGAATATATTTTTATGGAGAGTAAAATATTGACAGTTGTTTAAGGTTTAAGTAAATTTTTTCTGGAATAATATTCCAGCCTGTTAATATTCATCATTTTGTTAAAAATGTATTGTTTTAAAGTTTTAAAAAATTAGCATTCTGCTAGCTTTTTGGATTATTTTGGAATTTACTAAGATTTTTTTTAGGCTATTTAGGAGTTTTAGCTAATATTTCAGCTACATGTTAGCTGTTTTGGCTAATGTAGGCAATCTTTTAGCTTTTTAGGATTTTTTAAGTTCAGCCATTTTTTTTAGCTACATTCTAGCTGAACTAGCCTCTTCAGCAGCCAAATTCAGCTTCCAGCAATCACACTGACATCATCACAAGTAATGTTATATATTTAGTCCATAATTATGTTAAAAAGTTACAGTTTTAAAAATGAAGTTTTAGAGTGTTCTATAAATGTTTCTCCTGTTCGTCCCGCGACCTCAGGTGTGTTTTGGATTTCGTTCCCGTGTGTGATTGAGTTTGACACTCTTGATCTTTAACATTACAACAAATTCCAGAAGAAGAAGAACTTATGAGCAAAAAACGATGTTTTAAACCACAAATGTTTTTTTCTGCATTTAGTCAGGAATGAATATCATTAAGGTTAGCATCAAGTTTAGCATTATGTGTAAGATTGATCTTTACTTTGATTATTGATCTATTAAGCGTAGCTTGATTCAGATCAGTTAATCAGTTCTAGTAACCCAGCTCTATACTTTATATAAATGTTATTCCGCTTAAGCCAACGATTTATCTGCTGATTTCTTACAATATTCTGGTAAATAATCTGTGATTTCTGTAACACTTTACAACTTTTTTCAGTATACCAACATTTCTTCCTGAGGTCAAAGGTCAAAGCAACTTCAGTTCTGATTGTGGAAACTTCTAGAAGTTCACTTGATCAACAGTTTTCTTTTCCCATTTTGTGTGAAAATGTGAAAATCGCCAAACTAGCAGCAGGAGGGTCAGAATTTGAATGAAAGGTGCAGAAAGAAAAACAATTGTGTCCTTTAGTGCTGGACTTCTGCTCTACTGTCAAACCGTCAGTCAGGATTAAATGAGTTCTGTGGTGATGAGTTAAAATCCTTTTTGTGTGTTTGTTTTTTTGTTTGAGAAGCTCCGATTATGATCTTTTTCTTTACGATCCGGCACTGCTCCATTGTTATTTTTTCCTCTGACCTCCTCACCTGGACGTGTTTCCTCTCACTTCCTGGTTTTCCTTCTTTTCAGCTTCGCTCCGTTCTGCTGCCTTCGTTTCATTTCAGCTTCTTCATTAATCCTTCTCATTGCACTTTATTTACCTTTTATTAGTCCATTCATTTTTCATTTTCCTCAGTGTCACTATACATTTCTTAACCTATATAAATGATTTTCCCTTGCTTGTGCAGCAGTTTATAATAAAAAATCACATTTTCATCCAGCAGAAAAAAACGAAGATTCTTTTCTCTTAATTCATTTCCAGCATTAATTTGTTGACTAACTATTTGTGTTGGAGTGTTTTATTTAACAGATAGCTCGTCTGATCCGCCTTTCTGGAGTATCTCATGGAGATCCGGGGGGGGGGGGGGGGGGGGGGGTCACCCTGCTGGGAGGCTGTGGGAATGTTTGGTCTGTTCACAGCCGTACATGCTCAGCACACGTCTGAGGAAATATCCAGAATCGATTCTCCGGGCCGCAGAGAGATAACGAGCAGATCGCGGCTGTCGTCTTTACCTGCCGGTACCAGAGCTGGAGGATGACCGGGACAGACTGAAGGAACAAAAGGATACCGCGTCCTCTGACCTTTGACCTCAGCCCCAACTTTTCCCGCTCCGTTTCTTTCCGCGAACACGTTCTCTGCAGGCGAGTGACTGCGATGGAGGTCGGCGGGGGAGGCGGGAACAGTAAACTCATGATCCACGTGCAGCGTGTCCCTCCACCCCCCCACCGGGACGCTATCACAGCATAAACGCCTCACAAGCAGCTCTGCTGTTGTTTAGGTCACCATCAGCAAGTTTACAATCTGCTTACATCAGATCATGAGAGAGGATCGCTTTGCCCTGCTCTTTGTCTGCAGGCAGCCTGTTTACCTGCTGACCCTCCTGTCACCATCCAGTTTTTATTTGACCAGTCACACCTGGACAGGTAAACATGTAGAGTGTGTCAGTGAGCTCTCACTCACAAACAGCAGCCAGGATAGGCTCCAGCAACCCAATGACCCCACAAAATGAAAAACTGATCTTCACTGAGAAAGGTCTCATGGGTAGATTACTCTTTATGTTTCTTTTCTCTGTTGTTTTCTCTTGTTGTTGTTGTTGTTGTTGTTGTTGGCGTGATCTCATCACAGACATGGTTTCAGTCAGAAGTGGAACCGCTGCGTTCCCTCCAGGTTAATGATGCCTGAGGAGGTGTTTGTGAGCATACGAGGAACGTAAAGAAACGTGCGGCGGTCAAGCAGATGTTAGAAGGACCCCCGCCCCCGCCCCCATCTGTGAAATTAGCACGCGACCTTTGAAAGGATGCTAAATTAGCAAAGCTGTCCTCTTCCGAAAGCCCGGGGCGTCAGCACGGTAAGATGTACGGTTCCTCTGTGGGGGGGGAGGTGGAGGGCGGGGCGGAGCTTTATTTAGTAAAAGCAGTTTGTTACCCGTCATCAGACCCCCCCCCATTTCTAAGAGAAGGTGCTGAGGCGGCAGAAGCAGGACTCAGATCAACTCAATCAACTGAATCGTTTGTTTGTTTGTGTTTTTCTGCTGCGTCTTCCCAGCCAGCAGACATTTTCAGGACGCCTGCGGTGACCTCTGCAGGGGTCGCCCCGTCCCTCCTGGTCACGGGGGGGGGGTGAGGTCACACCGGCAGCAGCTGCAGCGGCGAGGACAGGGAGTTCTCCTCACGGTTTCTCCGTGCTGGTCCTGAAAATTTGAATAAAAACACACAGAAGAGCAGTTTTTATTGGAGTCAGGAGGATCGTTTTCCAAAATGTTTTAAAATAAATAAACTTTAGTTTTTCCACACAACTCAAAGGTTTGACTTCCTGCTTACATACATCATTTACAGTTTGACACATAAACAAAACTCATTCCCACTTTCAGACATTTTTATTTTCATTTTCTGTTATATTTTTACTTTGAAATCCCCAAAATACTAAACAAATTTGTTTTTTCAAGAATTAAGCAAATGAACATTATCGCTCTCTCCGGTGAAGAAATAGGACCGCAGTTTGTTGCACTGATGACTTTATTCCTCTTCTTTGGCCACAAAGGTCACCGTCAAACTAACACACATAAATAACGTAAATACAAATTTCGCTATAAGAAATTACATGAACAACAAATTGAAACACGTACCTCGCTGGCCGCATTCACCAAATAAAAGAAAGCAAGAAAACTTCTTCTTCTTACAGCTTCGTAACTGTTAAATTGTCTTTTCTTCTCAGTCCCTTTGTCATATGTTTAACTTTCCATCTTCTTTGGTTAATTTCTTTAGTCTTATAGAACTCAGCAAGTGCCGTTTTACCAGAAGTTTCTCCACAGCACATTCTAACAAAAACTCCGCCTCCCTGGAAGTTTCACAAAATAAAATACATAAATATGCAAAATAAAAATTGAACAAATAAACTCAGAACAAATACAGACACTCTTATTGTGGCAGTTAAAAACATAAAAAAAAAAAACTTGACAGTCCAGGAGGGCTGAAGAATAAAGCATGGATGACATGTCCGAGTCTCACCTACGTTACCCTCACAAACCTTTACGTGTTGTAGAAGTGTTCACTACGGCCTGTTGCCCGCAGCACACCCATAGATACATTTTCTCTCTCAGGTTCACTGAGCGATCTATGACCTTGATATTTCCTGGGGGTCGCCTGTGTGTCTCGTACAGGTTGGACCATTATTCACTTTATTCACTTATTCAACAGTTGACTTTAGCTGCTGGAATCAGAGAGAAAATGAAGATTCAACAGAAAAGTTTTATTATAAATAAATAATGACTCCTAAATGGTCCGGAGTTGCTGGATTACAGGATTTCCCGTGTCATCTGTGAGTCTCCTGCTTTCGTTCCAGTCGTCTCTGGGCAGCAGAAGAGCCGTGAGACCCGCCGGCGTCGGCGTGCAGAGCCGCTCTCTCATTTGCCGTGGCTCTTCCGGGCCCGGGCAGGTTACACTGTGAGACAGGGAGGTTGGAGTGCAGAATGGTCCGTTACATTTCCATTTTACAGTCTGATGGGTTTACCTCTCACACTCCGCAAGAAGCTTAAATTTAGGATTGGCAGGCGTGAGGCGACCAGCTGTAACATGAAGACAGGAGCCGAGGCGCCGCCGCCGCCGCCGCCGCGGCCTGGAGACCAGCAGGGAATAATATTACTATAATCACCATGTGTTAGAGGATAATTACGGTTTATTACAAGTCATAAAAAAGCCACTTTTATTTTAGTGGCTTCATGTTCGTAATACTAACCACATTAGAGTGTGATTAGACTGGCTGTTAAAGTGGGAGATTGTTGCCCAAAACTCAGCCACAATAGAGTGGAACACGCCAGGAAAAACAAACCATCAGATGAAGATGAACACAATTTAATAAACGGAGAGTTCCTGTTGGAACCTGAGCCGACAGTCTCCTCCCATCAGGCTCTGGAGGTTCGGGTCTTTTAGTTCATCATCGGAGCTCCAATATTGCTCCAACATTTTACCCGCCGGCCGATCCGTCAGGGGGAAACGCTCCACGCCGTTTTTGTTTTTTCAGGTGAAACCTTCATCGTCCTGCTTTGAATGTGCATCAGGAGGGGTCTGACCCCGTCCAACACTGACATTTAAGGTGAACCCATTGATGTTTTCACTCTTTTATCACGGGAGTTAAAAAAAAAAAAAACTAGGGCAGATTCAATAATTCCAGATGTTTTAAGGCTGTAAAACTCCGACATGAACATTCCTACACTCTTATCTGGTCAAACGTCTGAAGTAGGGGTGTCGGAAAAAATCGATTCACATTCGAATCTAGATTCTCATTTTTAACGATTCAGAATCGATTCTAAATATCCAAGAATCGATTCGCCCCCTCCCGCCATATTCCTGCATTTATGTTTTATTTAAAGGCTCGAACCTGCTAGCTTACTTGCAAGCCGTAATGTTTGTCCCGAAACGGCTACCGTAGTTTGTTTTCCCTGGAGGCGAGCGGAGCTTACTGAGCGCGCGCTACGCAGCATGAGAGAAAAAGAGATTCCTCCTGTCCCGTTATAAATTGGCAAATGTATGGGCTCACTTCGGATTCCACAAATCCTGGGGTAAGGAGCTTGACATGACGTGCAGTGTGTAAAATCTGCTAAATCAGACACTTCGGGAACACTTCAAATGCTCGCTCATATCTCGTCCACCACCGGAGCTTAAAGTTTGAAAAGTCTTTCTCTGCCTTCATACTGTTGAAATCATCCGTCCCTCCAGGATTTCCTGATGTTTCGATAACAACTTTTAATGCAAATCCAATCAAACCCCGAGATTTGTTGCGCACCTTGCAGCTTTTTATTTTCACCGCAACTTTATTGAGATCAATCACCGTGACAACAGTCATGGATGACCACGTGACCGTTTCCCTTCCGACTCGGCCGTGCTCTCTTTAATTATCGTTCTATAGTCCTCTCACTTTTTCTCTTAAGAACGCGCGTGAACGGTCACTCCGCAGGTGAGCATGCGCTGCGTGCACGCGGGGGTGAAGGTGCGCTGTCCCCGGGCGCGCACGCGGCACGGGGGGCGCAGGTACAGAGAAGCTGAGAGAAGCTTCTTTAAAACAGAGTAGATCAATAAAACCAGATCAACTCCTCAAAGCCTTTGTCTTCCTCTACCAGCGGCTCAGCAGTGATGTTTTTGAAATAGATAAAGAGGAAGATTCTGAGAACATCTGAGGATTCATCTGTTTATCATGTTTTTAAGTTCATGATTTTTCACTGGAAATCTGGAAATATTTTATTCTAAAATATGTTTAAATCAACACATATTTGGGTTATGTTAGCAGGAAAGACCAAAGTTCATTTTATGTTTGACAGTTCTATTCAAGTTAAATGACAGCTCAAGGGGATGATGCTGTGTTGTATTTACTTTGTGCATATGTCATCATAAAAAGAATTGGAACATGATAATATGATTTGTATTTCATAATTAAAATTTTTAGGCGCTTTTAAAATATGTATATATTCAAACACATTGCAACTTTTTACAAAAACTTGCTCCAACATCGGCCATTTCGGGCCAGAACAATCATAAAAATCTTCTGTGAAATCCTTGAGGGTCTGAATAATATAGTTTGCACAGTGTATGATAAATACATTGCCTTTTTTTATTAAATTTTTCTTTGTGTTTTATATGTCTGAATCGAGAATCGAGAATCGTTTCAGAATCGAATCGGCACCCCAAGAATCGGAATCGAATCGAATCGTGACATGTTGTAAGATTCACATCCCTAGTCTGAAGTGTCTAAAATATATTTATAAAAATACACTTTTTCTGTTTTTCTCCTAGGTATGGACACTCATGCTCCACCAGATCTGGTCAGGGATGAGGATTTCTGTTAAAGTTGCAAACTGAACTCATTCAGTACAGGAGTACATGCTCTCCCACTAGCTTACAGCTCCTCACATCCTCTACTCAGTGATGTATCAAAAACACTGAGTAAAATCATTTCTATACATTTAAATCCAGATTCCAGCTCAGAAGAGGAAAACTAAGACGTTCATGGATCTATCCGTCTGCTAGTGGATGCAATAGAATAGGGCGGAGCCAGATCACAAATATTTTCTTTTTTAAACATAATTTCTTCATCTGCTTCTGATTCACAACAATTTGAAAAAATAAAAATTCAGAAGTCCACTTTTAAGATGAAATTCTCTGGATGTTCTCCTCCATCATCAGAAAAACCACAGGGAGATTTGAAAAACATGGAATAAAAATTAAAAAGTTTCTTTTATTCTTAATGATAAAAAACAACTAAAACTGTAGAAATCCAGCATCAGCTGCAGCATCCTTCCTGACACGCACTGAGGAGTGGGCGTATCCTGGTCGGACAGCAGCATCAGGACCGGTCCACCTTTGAGTCTTCAGTGCATCAGGAAGTCAGCGTGACCTCATCTCCATGAAGCAGAGCTGCACTTTTTTTCCTGGACGTCATCCGGTCCAAACACGACGGTCCGATCAGATTCTCACAGCAGATTTCTTTCATCTGCTGAAGATTCATTAGCGATGCGTCTCATCTCGAGTTCAGATGGGGTTGTTGCTTCTCTAATGGGCCTCCTGCAGCTCCTTAACTGCAGTTTGCTCTTCGTCTTATCGTGTTCTTCTCAACCGGAGCTTTCCTTCAGCTCTCACCTTGAAGAATTCCCAAAACATGGACGTCTTTGTTCCTCAGATCAGCCAGCTTTCTTTCTGTTTTCCTCCTTTTTTTGTCATTTAATTATGTTCCGCAAAGTACCGGAGGCAAAGGAATTTTTATTTATATCCGTACACGAGAGCGCACAAAAGCCGCCATTGTTGGGAGTCAAATGGGAATGTTAAGTAGGACCCGGCAGAGCTGCCTTTTATCTGGAGTATTTACAACTCTGTCACAACCAGCAGGAATTTGGAAGCCTCCTTTTTTCTCCTTCTTTAAATCTCTGCCCGAATGCATCGGCTTTCATCTCCGGCTGCTCCGAAACACGAGCGGCCCGCTGTTTGTGGAGGGAGAAATGAAATCAAAGCCAATGATTACAACAGAATATTTGCAGAGTTTTTCTTTTTCGGGGGTGGGGTGGGGGGTGGGGGGGTTAAAAAACAACATAAAGAGAACAGGGAAGTGGGGAACGTTAGATGTAGCATCTCCAAAAAGCTGTTGACTCGATGTTCGCCGCAGGAGTCGTAGCCTCCAGCAGCTCCTTCTCATCCACGTGTAGAAGAAGCCTTTGTTGCCCCCCCTCCCCCCCTCCCTCTCTGAGTGTTTTGCTCTGTTAGCATGTGTAACAGGCCTTTAGCTGTGCTGCTTCTTCAAAGCCTGAACGTCATCTGATATCAGCCTTTTTAACTCCATAACTTCAGGAAAAAGGAGACCTGGTTCTGAGCGAGAAGAAGCTCGGCTTTCTGCTGAAGAAGAAGCAGCGACTCTAAAGCGACTCACCGTTCTCACTAGTCGCGTTTCCATTAACTCTGAAATTTCGAAAAACGGAATTTCGATATTAAATTCTCCTAATGGAAACACCACAATTTCGAAAAAACTCGCCTTTTTCGAAATAAAGTTTTTGCGCTTAGAGGAGGTGGTATTTGGGCCGTATCGAAACAGTAGTTTTTCGAAAAACTGTAATGGAAACACTTTTTTTGAAACAAACGAGTCATGTGACCATTAACCGGATATGACGTTTCGGACAGGAAGCAGGAAAAGCTTTTTCACAGCAACTGGCTGCCTTGGGCACCGCACAGCGGGCGCCACGAAAGGTCCCACAGCATCGCACAGCTCATCAAGCGAAAATGCTGAATCCACAGCTCTTCGGTGAATTCTTCAACCACGATTTCCCAAAAATGTTTGACTCTACGTCGCTCCCACGTATAAGGAGCCTGCCGCTCCGAGGCTCGGATCAGATGTAGACGTCTTCTCTGTTTTTTTAATGACTTATCGCGGGAATTACTTCGAGTTTTTCGCATAATCATGGTTGAATGGAAACGCTGTTTTTTCGAAACAGTGTTTTATCGAAATTCTAGAAATTTCGATAAAGTTTTGCGCAAAAGTGTAATGGAAACGCAGCTAGTGTGGATCCGATCCGCAGTCCTGCAGCGCCGGGTCAGTGTCAGGCGGCGGCAAAGATCCTGATGCTCAGCGTCACCTTTAGGGTTCAATTATCTGAACTCTGGCAGAAAATCTGCAACCAATCAGAGACTCAGCTTTGGCCTGTGACATGTTGGTGATGCAATCAGTGGGCGGAGTCCCAAACCATCATGGAGGTGAATCTGATCGTTCTCCTCCTGAACTTCATGACTGATATTTTATCTGTATGGAGACCATCATTAACATTTTATTCTTGTTTTTATCTTTCTATCTTCTATGACTGGCCATCGGCCTCGTGGTAGAGTGTCCGTCCTGAGACTGGAAGGTTGTGAGTTCAAATCCATCGTCAAGACTAGAAATGGGACCCAGGGTGTCCCTGCTCAGCATTCAGCACTAAGGGGATGGATCGGGGGGGTCAAACCATCAAATGGTTCCTGAGCACAGCTGTGTCTGTAGCTCACCCCTCCCCTTGGTGCACAGGTGCATGACAGGTAACGAGACTTTAACTTTCATGTCAACTAACGCAGGACAGGAAGTCTTCAAACTGGGTCACAGAGAGACAGAAGTACCGCTGAAAGCTCCTCCTAGAGACTCTCTGAATGATCTCATGAACTCAGACATGGAGAAGTTTTCAAAATAAATAAACCTGATCTCTCATCATTATCTGTGTCATCCATGTAGCGATGAGGCTCAAAACCTTTGATGGAAGCTCCTCCCACATGTGATATGTATTTGCACCAAAACAGAGGTAGTAGGCATGAATTCGGCATTAGAATCGCGTTCGGCGTGAACGCAGGATAAAGATGGTTCCTGTTCTAGTCTCCCTCCAGCTGGAGGCGATAGACAAAGATAATTTAATGGAAGTTCAGCGTCTTTTGTGTGATGGAAACTTGTTTGTTGTTCTTAATCGTACTAAAAAACATGTTAGTCAGCAGAAAATGTGCGACAAACATCATTTTTCAAGAAGACTTTTGAGCAGAACACATCTCAGCGTTTAACATCCGATAAACACTTTAAACGAGCCAAAGCTTGGTTTATGTGACCCGTGATGTCGGTTCTTCACGGACATTTTTGAGGAGCACACAAACATGGCCGACCCTCCAGATCTCGTCGTCCGACCAGCCCGACTTCTCTTCCGTCTTGAAGCATTTTGGTTTTCATCGTGTCGATGGTCATCAGGATGAAAGTCAGGCGGTGTGCACGTTCTGTCACAGCAACATTAAATATATGTAGAAACAAAACAAATGTGTAAAATCACAACGTGCGGCTAGCTACACGCTATTTAGCTTGATGTGAGTCAAAGACCGTTTCAGTAAAGCTACTCTGATGATGAAATGTAACTTTATGTCATTTAAGGTTGTTGAGTTCAGGAACATTTTTCACTTTTGATGCTGTGAAAGAGTTTGATTATAAGAATTACAGCTAGTTTTTATGTCAGAACTTTGATGTTCTCAATAAAAGTTAAACTGATCTTTTATTTTTTTTCAAACTTTTTATTTTTAGTTTTCACCCCACTTGATACAAAACAGAACATAGCACAACAGAACAGAACAAAACATACGTCAGTTAGATACATCACACCATCAATTCTTCAGGAAGAAAAAAATAAAAATAATTACATTCATAAAAATGAGTAAATGAGACTAGGAGTTCATCTGTACAAGCATTCTTCCAGATCAACCTTGAGTACTTTTATTTAACTATATCTTCGTAGGTGTGTACATTTGATTATATATAGAAATTTCAAACAACCTGTAAACTGATCTTTAATTTAAAAACAAAAGTCTGTCATAATGGTCTAGCGCAGGGGTGTCAAACTCAATCAAACAAGGGGCCAAAATCCAAAATACACCTTAAGTCGCTGGCCGAACAGGATAAAACTTTAAAAACTGAAGTGCTGAGAGTTGAAGATGCTGAAATTGATAGCTGAAAATACTGAAGATGATAGCCAGGTAACATTTTAGCTAAATGCCAAATTAACTCAAAAAACAACAAAAAAATTAAATTAAATAGCTAATCTTCAAAATAGCCTAAAAAAACTGAAAAAAACCTAAATTAGCCAAAATATCTAGCGTGTAATTATTATTCTAACTCCAAAACAGCCTAAAAAACTTTTTTAAAACTTAAATTAGCCAAAACAGCTAGCATGTAGCTGAAATATTAGCTAAACTCCAAAATAGCCTAAAATATCTTAGAAAATATTCCAAAAAGCTACCAGAATGCCATGTTTTGAAACTTTAAAACTGTAACTTTTTAACATAATTATGAATAATAAAAAGGCAGGAATATTATTCCAGAATAAATCAACTTAAATAACTTTCAATATTTTACTCTCCATAAAAATATATTCTGTCAAATTTATACAAGTTAAAAATAAGCTCAAGACTGAGGGGCATCATGTCATTAATAACAATGAAATAAAATGATCTGGAGGGCCGGATAGAATTACCCAGAGGGCCGGATCTGGCGCCCGGGCCTTGACTTTGACACCTGTGGTCTAGCGTCTTGTAGGAAAAAGACACATTTTTAAAAAGTGCAGATCTGGGATGCATTGATAATCATTTTATTTATTTATTTATTTATTTATTCTTTTCTCTTAACCTCAAATGTGATTCTGATTTGTGTCTCACAAACCCTGAAGTGTAAATGAACTCAAGTTGGTCAAAGAACCAGTTTTGATAGAACGTTGAACGTCTTTTTCTTGTCATTTTCGCATATCCTCCTCCCTCGTGTCCTGCTTCATCCATCATCATCCTCTTTGATCTTCCTCTCCTTCTTGGAATCTCCAACCGTTTCTCAGCATCATCAGTGTTCCTCCAGAACATCCACACAATGTGGATCCATCCTGGTCCCCACAGAGAACTTTAGCATCTTCATCTCTGC
Organism: Oryzias javanicus; assembly: GCA_003999625.1. Taxonomy (NCBI): domain Eukaryota; kingdom Metazoa; phylum Chordata; class Actinopteri; order Beloniformes; family Adrianichthyidae; genus Oryzias; species Oryzias javanicus. The sequence goes on from CM012446.1 coordinate 1,388,126, forward strand.
TGCTTCCAGCTCCGCCTCCACATTTTGTTGAAGTTAAAAAAAGTTTTTTTGTTTATTTTTCTGTTGGTAAAATGCGTCCCGTCTCACATTCTTCTTCTTTGTCTTCATGACTGAAAGCATCTGAGGCGTTTTCAGAGCTGCGAGTGAACCTGCAGCTGCTGTTGTTGTAGATAACACGGAATGACGTGGCGCGGTTTATCAGGCCGACACGAAGGGGGAGGAGCCTCAGTGAAAGTCAATCGGGAGCTTTAATGGAGGCGATTGGAGGTCGACAGGAGGAGAAGGCAGATCAGAAGGTCAAAGATGGAATGTGTGAGGTTCCCTCACAGAGAAAAGACGAAGAAGAAGAGGAGGAGGAGGAGGAGGAGGAGGAGGAAGGGTAGCAGGGCTCCCCTTGATGCTAATCCTCTGAAAGCTGTTTTCTAGCGAGGATTAGTGCCAGTGAGAACAAGGCTTAGAGCTGCGCGCCGCGTCGAGATGAGAAATCGAATACAGGTGCTTGTAGGTGGCTGAGCCCCCATGACTTTGCTGTGTGCAATATCATAACGGGGGGGGTGGGGTGGTGGGGTTCTCAGCGCACCAGCTGGTATTACATCCTTCAGGGTGATATTGTTGGAATTCAGGCCAATGCTGACTCGTGCAGAACAGAGAAAATAAGCCTCTGAAGCTCAATGGATCCTTCAACCTAGAAACCTACCCCTACCCCCCCACCAAAAAAAAAACACACACACAGACACACTGAAAGGGAGGTTGCTCTGTTTTCCGAGGCTGCATACAAAGGTTATTAAAATTAAACACAAACGAGGTGAAGTTCAGAAAGTGAAAGTCAGCATTTTCCAATAACGGGCAAAAAGAAAAACGATTTTTTTAAGTGTTCCTGAGCTTTCGTGGTCTTTGTGTTTCACTCTGACATCGTGTCCTTATACGATTACATTTTGATTTTATTCTCTTTCACTCTTCCACTTTTGGAACTCACACTCTGGTTTTATTTATTTAAAAAATCAAGCCTGAAAAATCCATAATTTTTGTTCAGAAGCTTTCAAACCAGAAAAGAAGATTAAAATTGGGCTTTTATTTTGAAGAGGTATTTCAACATTGAGTTGAACCATTGACTGTATTAGGAAAGGATTGACTCGATGTCCTCAAGCTCTGTGGGGCAGAAACGGCTAAATAAACAAAATTGGGTGCAGAAATAAACCTTTATCCTAGAAAAAAATGAATTCTACTAACATTCTATTGTATTTACTGTTTTTTGCATCTGATTCCTTTCTGTTTTTATTCTATTTTTATTTTCTTAAATCTCTTAACCTCTCTCCTTTTCTCAAAAGGTCTTGCCTTTTGCCAGGCCACAGTTGCAAATAAGAATGTTGTTCTTAATCTGTCCTGCCTGGATAAATAAAGGTTAAATAAAATAAAAAAAAAAATGTGGAGTCCCTCAGGGATCCAGTCTGGAGCCCCTGCTGTTTTGTTTTTTTTTTGTTTTTTTTTTTTTTTTTTTTTTTTTTTTTTTTTTTTAAAGCTCCAACATTGAACTTTTTCTCCGAAAGTTACATTTCATGTTCACGCAGACAAAAGTCAGATTTATAGAAGCTGGGGTTGGTTTTGGATTGGAGGGGGGGGGTTCTTACAGGTCAGTTTCAGATAAAACAGCACATTTTACAGCAGGGCCTCGAGGGCCAACCTCCTACAGGTTATTCCAGAAACAGATCCGCTGCTGATTACCTGGATCAGGTGTCTTTGGCCAATACGGAGCTTGAATGGCAGGTTGGACACCGGGCCTCGAGGCCTGGATTCTGAGTTTAAGATTTTCAAAAAGACACATCTTTAAACTGCTCCCCAGCCAATCAGCTGCTTCTGGATGAAGAGGGGAGCGTTTTCTAAATGTCACCTTCAATCCTCAGGATCTCCTGGATTCTTCTTCTGATGCAGCTCTGATTGTAAATCAAGTAAAATGTCATTTCTAGAATAAAGTCAAGAGTCACATGGATAAAAGTCTGAGTTAAACATTAAAATCACACATCTGAAGCTATGACGAAAAGTTTTCTTCTGCTCTGAAACTCTTGTAGACGTACTTCTGCGGCGACCGCGGCGCTCTGCGGCGACCGCGCCGCTCTGCGGCGCGTCACTGCTACATGAATAAAGTTGCGTTGGCATTGAAGAAGGACTGACGGCGGCGTTTGCTCCCTCCTCTGGATGAACGCGAGGATGTGCTCAGGTTGCATCTCTCAGTGCAGCTAATGAGGCTGATCTGCTTACTCTGGGATGATATTAAGTTTGGGGCCTGAGGCAGCAGAAATCCGTCGGCGCAGCACGCCGTACATCCAGCCCGCAGAACAAACATGTGCTCGGCTGTTTGCTGGAATTATGTTCTGTCAGGTTGGTGTTTTTTTTTTCGGGCGGCCAGCTGCCGCGCTGCTGTTGGAGGCGCGCGCACGCCGGTGCACGTGGCGTCTCCGGGGACGGGCGGCTCGTGCTCGGAGCGCGCGGCTCGGACAGAGGAGATGTATGGCCTCCATTGTTGAGGCCGTAAGACGGATGAGGAGGGAAACAGCATCATCGGCGCTCCTGGAGGTGACCCAGCTCCGTGCTGCAGCCTGACCTACTGAGGGGTCGCTGGTGCCTTTAAGCAAGGCACCGAAAACTGCAGCAGCTCCCCGCTCCCCCAGGGGAGCAAACATTACACTGAAGCTGTAAAACCTTTTTACCAGGAGGGTCACTCTCTATTTTTATCAGTCCTTTTTCCTCACTTTGTAACCATGATCCTGATCATGTGACTCTGATGAAAGGAGAACTCCAGGTTCAGCTGCGGTTTTTGAAACCGAAATTGTCAAATATTTATTAAAGACTCTCACTTTCAAACATGTTTCAGATAAGCAAAGATTTTCAGCTCAGAGTTCTGCTGGTGGGTCCATCAGAACCTCTCGGACTCTGAGAGCTCCACAGGAGACCCCTCCGCTCGATAACGTGAAAGTCCGATAACATCCCCGGACCTCCAGCTGTTCCTCGTGTTTTGCAATTAGCGGAGACCTGTCGGTCACCCCCCCCGCCCCACTCCCCGTCGCCTGCCTGCCAATCAAAGGTCTCCTCTCCTCTCTGCCTCCCGCTGCAGCCGACACGAGCTCGCCACTCGTTACCGAGCAGTGGGCGGTGCTTAATGTCCTCGTTAATGAACAGCTGGACTTCTCATGAGAAGACGGTCGAGTTTTCTGAGCAGCGGGGGTGGAGGGGGGGTTACAGGAGCCTCTATAACCTGCAGTGTTTGACAACGCACCTCAGACCACGCCCCCAACACTTCCTCTGAGCGTGCTCTTTCCTCCTCTGGGTTCATGAGATGAGGCGAAAACAGGAAATTGCACCTTTTTGAGGATTTCAATGGGATTGAATCCGGGATCTCTTGATCATGAGGAATGCATGTTAACCAGTCAGCTTATACATTAGATTCTACTGAGTTTCTCTTTTTGGACCAAAATGCAATTTCCAAACAATTTTATATAAGTAAAACAGACAAACCTCTGCTTTAAGACCATTTTCCTCCCCCTCCTTTCTTTTTTCCCTTTATGCAGTCTCTGAGGACTTGTTTTTCCATCCTTAAAGCTTTAAAGAAGCATCAACTCCTCCCCCCTACCCAGCTTTGATAGGAAGGGAGGGGCGCTACAAAGTTATTGATTACATCAAACTTTTGAATTATTTTATTTATGTTTTTCAAAAATTACTTTTTTATGTTTTACATTAAATGAGTGGTGTGTCAAACTGTAGAAAAAAAAGATAATAATAACAAGATTAATATGTAATAATTGCACCCTAGGCGGCCGCCTGTGCTCAGGGTCAATGCTGGCTTCACCATCTGCTCCAGGAACTGCATCTGAATGAGGGCGCTTTCAGCGGTACTTCTGTCCACTGGTCACACTCATCTCCATATTGGTTTTGGACTCCACCCACTAATCCACCCTGTCTTTTATGTCTCTTAGCTTGTGAGGTTTTGTCTTTTATTTTGATCTTTTGAAGTATTTGTTTTTATGCTTTTAACTTGTGAAGCACCTTGTGACTTTTGTCTATAAAGGTGCTATTTAAGTAAAACTTACTTACTTAATCACATAGTTCCTGATTGGTTGAAGCGACCCACAATCTTTGCTAAAGTTCAGATATCTGAACTGGTTGTTGCACCACCCACAATGCACTGCTACCAGACAGCTCCATGCTCAATCTTTTTCCTTGTTCGTTCCATTCATTCATACAGAATTACTTCTTAACTAACCTTTAAACAGAACCTTTTGTTCTGGTTGGATTTGGTTTTACCTACAGGACGGTTTCCTTTAACGACAGAACTCGCAGCTGTTGGATCCTCAGACTGTCCAGGTTCTGCTCCGCGTTCTGTTTTCTGTGACACTTACTGAGCCAAAGCGCCGCCGCCAGAGTGCATCTGCATCAGTCGGCGCCCTCTCTCCATTTCAACCGCCTCAAATCTTCAGGCGGCTGAAAGAAAGAGGAAGAAAAGAGAAGCGGTGGAGAGAAGTGCTTCAGACCGCCGGGCAGCGCTGGCCGTTTGTCCCGCGCTCCAGCGGGCACGCCGCCGTGAATAAGGGAGACAGAAAAGAAAAGAAAGAAAGAAACCAATCCCATTTCATCTCTGCGGGAACATGACAAAGGAATAAAAGCAATACTAAAGTTCAATGGGCCCTGCAGATTTCCTTCCACATGCAATTTGTCACAAGCAGAGAGGTCCATCCATTGGTGGCGCCGGTCCTGGAGCTTCACTAACGCCGTGTTGTTAGAGGAGCACACATGCAGCACACTCTGATGTGTGCTCTTTGTTATCCTTCAGGGACAAAATCCTGTTTAACATCAATTCTGCAGCAACCTGAAGCCCGGAAGCCCCGGAGAAAGCTCAAGCCAGAGCACGATAATCACTTTTTGGGGGAGTCCTTTGTGCTGAGGGTCTTCATTTTCTACGTTTTAGCAAATAAATGAGCTGCAAATGTTTCTGCAGTGCTTCCAGTTTCTCTAAAAGAGGAGGTATGCAGTGGGTGAAAGGTACAGGTTTGACAAACTTGTTTGTATTTCTGTCAGTGTTTTCAGGATGTAGAACATTCAGGTCAGTTTGAACACGACCATGACACCTCAGACCGTTCTTACCGTAATGTTCGTTCACAGCAGACGCGGCGAAGCACCAGACACACGACCGTGACGGTTGACAGGCTCAGCTGCAGATATTTACAGCTTTTATTTTGCCTTCACAAGAGATCGTTAATCAAAGTATTTTATTATGAAAAATTGGGTTATATTTTGAAAATTGACTGGACTTTCTTGTGTCTTCCTGCCAGGATTGACCTGGATCGCTGGTGGAAAAAAACAAATGTAGTGTGTCGCGTTCGATGTTTGGTTTTATGTCATCAAATGACCAATTCTTTGACTTTTGAGTCAAGAAGCTAATTTGACCACAAAAATAACCTGAAGCTGATCACCAGGTCAGCACTATTGGCCACATGTACCTGAATGGGGGTCGAGACCGGCTTTGGTTATCACTATGACGTCATGTTTACAACTCGGTGAAAACAGCAGAAAACAGGTTTTATTTCGATGCACTTTCAGTCGTTTTGAAGCCAACGAAACGGATACGGAGAGCTGGAAAGGCTGGACCGGATTGGATGCAGTGTGAGCGCCTCTTTTCAAGTTACGTAAAGACTCCAGCGTCTGCACCGGAGCTGGACTGGATGCAGTGTGAGCTCAGGGTTACGGACTGAAAAATGAAAAACCTGAAAAATGATTCACTGAGCGCTTTACGACCTTGATATTACCTGCAGATCACCTGCGTGACCCGCACAGGTTGGACCATTTTTCACCTGCAGACAGCTCGAATCCGCCCTCAGGGACAGTTAGGACTGAGACATTAGAATGGCGGTCGAGCTCTAGAACACATTAACATGGATTTATGCATTTTTTCATAACTTTTCTGCAGGTTGTTTTCTATTTTCTTAAAACTGTTGATGGTTTCATTTGTGAAATATGGATAAATAGATATTTTCTTTTTGTAATTTCTAGAAATGTTGACCAACATTTGATTAAAATCCAGGTTTACTCGGTTTACAGCTGGTCGGGAGTTAAGACAGAGCAGCAGATTAAACCGATGGAAAACAGGAGCAGAAATCAGGAAACGAGAGTCTGAAACCAGCAGAAACCATGACGTCTGCAGAGTGTCGCCATCGTGAGGAAAAACCTCCAAAAAGTCTGTCGGAGTAGTTTGTAAAGGATCTGAACTGAGGCAGAAACTGGTCTGTAAATACCCCGGCGGAGCCTCTTAGTGGAACAGCTGATGTGTTTGTTCAGGAAACAAAGGCCTGCACAATCAGACCCTCCCCTTCATTCTCTCCGTGTCTCCCTCTTCCTATCTATAGCACAAGTGCTGATTAACTCCCCATGAGGCCGAAGACTCGAGCAGAGCCGGGCCTTCAAATTAAAGAGCCTCTTCCTGTGTAATCAGCATCCTCTTCCTGCTCCTCACCAGTGATGCTGCGCCTCCTCCGCCGACAAGCCGCTTCTTTTTCTCTTCCCTGTAAGCCTCATCGGCGCGGTGAAGGTGGTGAAGGTGGTGAAGGTGGTGTCGGCGTGTCCCCCACCCCTGCAGATGGCAGCAGGACCTACATTCACATCCAGGTTGCACGCTCTCCTGAGTATTTCCTGAGCGGCGAGGATGTGGTGGCCTTCAAAGCTCCGCAGCTTCCCGGCGAGGTCACGCAGCCCCTCAAGTCCGAGCGCGGGCACGCTCTGTTTGCACAGCCTGCAGAAAAGTCAACCGCTCGAGCGCCGGCCGGATTTAGAACAATTATTTGTGTTTTCAGCAGAAAATATTTATTCACAGAACAAAAGTTTGAGGTTGAAAAGTCAAACTGGAAGTGTGAGTCTCTGTTCTCCACGAGCTGGAGCTTCAGTCAGGTGTTCCACGCCTCTCTGCGTCCTCAAACAACTTTTCAGCTGCAGTTTCTCCGTTAAAGACACAGGAAGTCACCAAAATAAAATCAGTTTTAATTTGAAGAAATAAATTGTCTTTCGTTGACAGTCGATTTTCCTGTTCAGCTTTTTGAATTAGTTTAGAATTTTCAGTGCAGAAAACTTTAAAGACTTTAGATTTACAACTTTTAGTAAGATTTATTAATACTGCAGATGAAAACGAAACATGGATTTTTTTTTTGTGATAGTAACTGCCGATTTCTGATTTCTTTATCTGACTAGACAAAAAAATGAGCCACTATTTCTGAGATTCATCAGGAATGGACTCTTCCATTCTCAAGCGTTAACACTGACGTGCAGAAAGAGCGTCAAGTACAACAACTCATCTGATTAGAACTAGTGTCTTTATTATCTATTATGTTAGAACTATCATATTTCTTCATTAAGACCCAAAACTGCTTGAAAGGATAAAATGTTGCCTCAAGTGGGCGGGGCACACTGATCTGACCACGAGTCCTCCATCTGAACCAACACAGTAAAGTGAGAATCTTCATCAACATAAAGAACATTTTGTTTTACAATGTTCCCCAAAAATGCACAAAATTCAGCTGTCAGGAATCAGACATTCACATAAACATCTTTTCACATTTTTCATGAAAAGAAAAATAAGCTAGAACCATAAGTTTTTTTTTCTAATCAGGCTTAACACGCGTTTATTTTTAATGCTAACTTGGATTTACATATGAAAGTAAATGAAACCAGCCTCCGGTGGCCATTTGCAGAACTGCAACATTTAGTGCTTACAATTAAAAAACAGAAGACGGGGGATTGGCTAAAAGGGTAACCAAACAGGGCAGTTGCAGGCTGACTCCATTCTCAGCCCAGATTTGAGAAATACTAAAAGTGGGCGGGGCTAGTGGAGGCAGACTGAGATGTGGTTTGCATCTATGATTGACAGCTAGGTTAGCTTCATATAACGTATGCTAGGTCTTTGAGATGGGGAGTGGTACCGGCGACAAAGTGATGCAAGTTTCTCCACAGAACTTTCTGAGGTTGAGGATGGTTGTGGTTCAGAACCTTTTTGTTTCAAGACGCTGAAGGTTTGCAGGTCTGAAAGAGATCTGTGTCTCAGTGGGAAAAATGACGCTAGCATCATAGCTAATAAAGGCTAATGTATTAAGCTAACTTCCCCAAGTGAAATGTTGGTTCCAAATCCATCACCAGGACGGAGTCCACTGAATTCAATCACTGTTGTCCAACTTCCAAGTCCACCAGGAAGTAGATTTTGGATCATACACCCACGAGCCATGCTAAAGCTAACACGCTAATGTTGCTGGAGCTGCAGCGCATGATGATGTGAAACTTCTGAAAAACCTGGGTGGAGGGGGTGCTCGGAACTGTTGGGCCCCCTGGCGCGGCGCGGTATGAGCAAAGGTTCACTTTCTAACGGCAAAACCTGCATCTTTACCATTGACTGCATCTGAGAACTGGACTGAGTGAGCCCGCCCTCCTACCGTTCCAAACAGGAAGTGGTTCCAAGAAGCCAAAATCCCTTAGACTTCTATAGAGAGATAACCAGCAGTTCCTCAGTCATCCTATTGGTCAGAATATCCTCTGAAACCTTTTCAACATCTTCTTAATAATTTATATTTTTCTGTTCTTCAAGTTTTAAATGGACCAATCAGAAGCCTCAATAACAGTCCAACATTCAAAACATTTGATGGACAGATTTCATGTAGCTCTCATTCAAGTTGTAGGGGCGTGTCCTTCCAACAAGCTCACTCCTGATTGGAGAGAGCGGTTGTCATAGAAACATTTACTCAGGCCAACGTCGTTTGGCTCCTAAATGGCAGCAACAAACAAACAACCAAAAAAAACCAGACGGTTGAATTGTGTTCATGTTTGGAGCAGGAAGTAACTCTTTTCTCTGGAGTATCGTCGGCGTTTCTGCAGCCGCTTGTCCTCAGTGGTTATCTGAGGACAGGCGCGTCGGCGTCTTCGTTCAGGACATGTTTGCATAATTTCACAGGCAGCAAAACATGTTTTCATTCTTCAGTCGCCTCTTGATGCATTGAACATGCACGGTAAGTGTTGTGATTGTATGTGGTCCTGACTGTTAAATGCACTATTATGTTGCTATGGAAACAGGATGGTGGTGGTATGGTAGTCATTAACACTTTTTAGGACAGAAGAGTGTTCTTCCCTCTCACACAATTGGATGGATTTTTGTGCATGCTCGTGTGATTTTCTTTAGTTTTTGGGTCAAATTGATGAGAAATATGGACATTTTTAAATAAATCTTGAAAATAGTGTGTGCTCTTTTGTTCCTTCAAACAATCTTGAAAATATCTAATTATGGATCGTTCATGTTCCTGATGTTGTCGATGATTTAGGAAAAAGCATTAAAAAATTCCCCATTTTTCCTCTGAATCCTCTCAGGAACGCTGAAGCATTAACACAGACGGACCTTATATGTTTAATGAATTACAGAGCATAAAGGGGGGGGTATTTTCTGGTCCTTTGGTGACTGACTCTTCCGTCTCTCAGGTTAAGTTGAGCCGTTTATCTGTTCGCCGCCGTTCTCTGGACGCCGACCTCTCTCTGTCGACTCTGCAGCTACGTTTTGCAGCCCATCACGTTGGGCGAAAGCGCTTTAACCCTGATGCGTTCGCGTCAGGCCGCCCACCGCCGTAAACTCCTGGCCCTCAGAGGGATTTGTGGGCTGCGGAGCCGCTGCCGTGGCGTTGGTTGACCTCTGACCTCTGCTCGGAGCTGTGTGGGTTCGTTTCTGCAGCTGCAAACCGTCTCACTCTCTCCCAGTTCTGTTTGACTCACTCCTCGGTTTTACGGCGGTGGATTTCTGCGCAGCGGCGAGGAAAAACCGGGGACCCTGAGGTGGTGCCAGTCTGAAGGTGGAACGCCTTTGATTATCCAATCTAGTCCTCGCTGCAACATGCCTGCTGGCCAGGCAGACGTGGGCGGCAGGCGGCGGCGGCGATGGCGGCGGCGCTGGTTGAGTTGGGGGGGGGTTGCTGTTGGATGTTGCTCTCACACATCCCTCTGACACAGGTAGGCGATCCAAACCCGGCTGGAAGAGCTCCAGGCCGCAGTGGCGAGGGTGAATCACATCAATCTGAATTTTTTATTCCATTTTTCCGAGCACCACTCGGTGTTCTCTGGAACGCCGCGGCGCTTGGCTCTGAACGCGGTGGAATGCGTGCACGCTTTAATCCCCTGCTACCCAAAGACCTTTCTTGTGAAAAGAGTCTTTCTGCGCTGCTTTTCCGGACGCCCACCACCGCGCAGGATTCCGTCCAATCTCTGTTTACGACACAAACACTGCTGACTCGGGTTTAATCTCATATTTCAATTATACGTCCCTCTGGTGAAAGGCATTTACAATTCACTCGGCAGAATTGGAGAGTGTAATTTCCCCGCGTGTACGGTATGGCAGTGCTGTCTTTAAAAACACTTGTTATCTTTAATAAGATGTTGCTTCCTCGTAAACAGAAGCTTATGACACCGCCATCCATCTCTGACACGGACAGGAGGCGCACGGCCGCCGCGCACACGCGCACAAACAAACGTCGCTTTCACTTAGGGAGCGTTTGAAGTCTGATTTGTCCGACTGTCACTTTGGGCAAACTGATTGGACGGTTGTTTGAGCGACAGGCCGGCTTCACCGAAGCACATCTGAACCGTTTCAGCCTTTCAGATGGAATAAAATCCATCAGAGGGATTTGAACGTCTATTTACTGGATTCTGTTTCAGAAAACCAACGGATCAAAACATCATCATTAATTCCTTTTTAATTCTGCTGCGTTTAGTTTCTTTTAAAACTGGTGGTTTGGCTTAATGATGTCCCTCACCGCTCAGTCGCTGCCCTCATCACCTCTGACAGGAAAACTTCCTGCAGCTCCAGTCAGCCTCAAGAGCGGGAAAGAGGAAAACCACCGATGACATGTTTGAAAGAAGGAGATTAATTGGAGGGAGAAAAGCGCAGGGCTTAAGCAGTCAATCAATTTGTATTCCTATGATTCAACCAGATCCAGCTGTTTGAAGACAGTTGGTAATCAAATAAGCCTAAACTAATATAAAACTGTTTCAAAATCAGATTAATCTATAATCAATGCTGGAAATCCCATCAGGATTGAGACATACTCGGTTTACTTTACCATCAAAAGAATGTTAGTTTATTATTTTTAAGAAATACAAAGTATCTGGTTAAACTTGACCTGTAATGTGGGATCAAGATTTCCTGGATCCATTTTAGATCAGTGAATCAGATCGTCCAGGATGAACCGATTTCCACTATGAATCGTCAGGATATGAAACGAATCGTTAAAAGGCATCGTTATTCCCCTACGTTCATGAATCAGTCCTGTCTCCTCTTCTGGGCTCCATCTGGACCTATCTCAAGAGTTCTAGCACTTCCTGGTTCTCCACACTTCACTTCCCATCAGCCCCTGCTGTCAATCCCAGCAGTATTTAGTCAAGAGTTCAGTGTGAAGTCTTGTTTGTGCCACTCTGCCTGCATTTGCTGAGCCTTCTCAACCTGACTTGATCTTTTGCTTCGTTTGCCGCCTGCCCCGACCCTCGCCTGCTCCCTGACCTTCTCTGGTTGCTCTCTGATTCTTGTGTTTGACCCCTGCCTGCCTGACCCTGACTTACCTTTGTGGTATTTTAGCTCTCCTTCACTCCTGCTGTCCTGTCTATGCCGATACACTTGGATCCAGCCGTCTGCCTGGTTGTGAGCTCTACATCCAGTTCTGCCTCTAATTTTACTGTTCTTCTGTCAAGCTTTGGGCTTACATGTTCTGAGCATTTTATTTACTCATCCTTTCATGTACTTTGTTCCAATAATATTATTTTTAGCACCGATTGACAATCAAAGTGTTCTCAATGTGTCCAGAAAAAGAAAAAAAACCTTCAAACCAACGCAGAACATTGTTTTGATTTGATTCTTTTCAAAGTCGTGGGATACCTTTTGAAGGTTTGTCATCTTGTGCTCATAAAACCAACAAAGAGCACATACATGTTTAAAGCAACGTTTATTGGTGACAATGGTGGAGGTTAGTGACTGTCCTCTAATCTGAGAGCCCAGGTAACAAACAAAACACCTACAGCAGAGAGAAGACAAAGAGAAGCATTTGAGTGGAGGAGAGCTGTCCAAAACGTTCAAAACTGTTTGGGAAGTATCAATATTGTAGACAGCCCAGTGGACCATAGAGAGAAAATGTTTTCCTACGGGCGTGCTGCGGGCGACAGGTTGCTTCTACGACACATAAGGGGAAAGTAGGTGAGACGCAGGTGTGTCGAACAGATCCCCCCCGATCCTGCAGACTGAACAAGAATCCCGGCAGTGATGTTCACGTGATACGTGCACGCTCCTTGCTGCAGCCTGACTATTAGAAATGAGATAGCTTGTGTGCAGATCTTATATGTGTCCTACGGACACGTGTGTATCACGAGTATTCGTGCACAGTCAATAACGAACTAGTACTCACACCCTACCACGACTAGAGTGTGGTGTAAAGACACCGTACGTCATCAGTGCTGTGCTGCAACTTTCTAACGTGCCGTCATTCTGCTCACCTGGCAGGTGGAACAAATGATCTTCATCATCAGGTATTTAAGTCAAAGGAAGCCTCATCGAGGAAGACAGGGAGCAGATCAGGAGGAAGCTGGGGTTGAGGTTGAGGTTGTTCTCTTTGTCCTCAGCAGTCTTATACTGCTGGGTTTTGTTATTTTAGTTTGGGGTTGGACTTTGGTAGTCTTAGTTAGCAGCTTTGTTTATTTGCTTTCTTTTGATTGGTTAGGGGGAGCCGCTGACTCTGATGGTCGACATGGCTGGGTCAGCAGTCTCCAGGACTTATTTTATGTTTGATCAAGGTTCCACTTCCCTTTGGTTTGTCTTCTTGTTTTAGCCAGCATTCTGATTGCTTTTCCCTTTTGTTTACCTCATTTAATAAACTGTGTTCCTTTTTCTCTCTGGTGTCCAGTTTTTGTCACGGCCCAACCTTTCTCTAGCCATATGAATACTTCACCACATGACTGAAAATGGTACGTACCATTTTCAATATGTCTCTTGAGGTGACCGTATGAGCCTTAAGACACACCTGAGCTCCCCTCTACGGACCCGGAGAACCCCAAAGCCCTCAGAACCCGTACGGGTCAACCCCCCGATACGGGTGCATGTGACTGATGCTTTAGAGATGCCAGCTTCTGTAAGGTCCATGAACAGGTCTGGTGTTTGGAATGCTAAAAAGAATCAGTTTGCACATTTGTGATTCGGTGCCTTAAAATACTCCTGTGAACAAAACCAGGATGTTTCCATCTCAGGTTACAAGTGAACACACAGCATGCTGAATGAAGCAGCATCACCTTTAAAAGCATAAAGAATAACATAACGTGATGAGAAATATACAGTATAATGTAGTGTAGTCCACCGTGAAAGAACATTGATGATGCTCTATAGCAGCGTGGACCACATCACTCACTGCAGAGCGTCTCTCTCTGATACTGGAGGATGGAAATGTATTTTAGTATGTATTTAATTTGAGCGCAGGGCTGCCATGCAAATAAAAAACCTGACTGTAATGGAGGAGGTGGCGGCGACCAGGAAGCTGACTGGAGAGTTTCGGCGGCGACTGTCAGCGGATGACAGAGAGCAGAAAGACACTTAAGATAATTGGCTCGCATCCCTCCTGCCGTCACCTGCGGTAAGGAATTAAAATAAGAAATGGAGGAAAATCATTCTAAGCGCTCACAGCTTGGCGCTGAATCATAAATCAGCCATCAGTCATTGCTGGGGGAGAGCAGCGCGGATGAATCATCTCCTGTCAACTTCCCTTTTCTCTTTTTAAAGCCCAGCCGTCTCAGTCATTAGCTCTGCTGGCCTTATGAGAGTTGTTTAAGTGTGTGAGGGAGAAAAAGATAGCGAGAACACATGCCAGAATGATCCTTAACTGTAATAGATGTCAGATGAGCCAGATGGTGAGAGCACCGTCAACCAGAGGAGAGGAGTGTACCCCCTTCTCAGGGGCGTGTTGATGGGAGAGGGGGCGGCGGCGGGTCTTGACAGGGCCTCGGCTAATGTTTAATATGCTCCCGGTGTGTGTGATGAGGTGGTGGGAAGGCAGATTTCTGCTGTCAATGAGCAAGGTAGTGAAGAAGACTGATAGGAAGGAGAAACCTCCAGTTTGTTTCAAACAATACCGAACCACCAAAAGCCATTTCCACCCGCTGTTTGGCTAAAACGCTGGTCCGTGAAGTCGGGATGAGCTTCACTGCTTTGTGTTTTGTGAGGAAATGTAAACACAAATGAAAACTAAAACAGTTGCATTACCTGCAATCATGCTAGTGGGAATGTCTTCTTGCTGAAAGTAGTCACTGAAGATGTTGAAGCTTTTTGCTGGAAATGGTGAAACAATTTACTTTAATTAATGAAGGGATTTGCTGAAAGTACAAAAGCTATTTGCAAAATGTTAAATTTGTTGAAACACTTGAAACTCCATCAAACAACTATAAGAGTGCTGAAATTGGGCTAAATTTCTTTAAAAAAATGTATATAAATGTCTTAAAAACCCTAATACACGTCAATTTTGCGAAAATATTTAGTGTGTTGCTTAAATAGAAACTAAACTCAAAATTAGCCCAAAAAAAAACTCAAATTGGAAAAGAAAAAAATAGCTAGCTTGTTGCTTAATTACTAACTTAACTCCAAAATTGCCTAAAATTCCTCAAAAAACTAAATGAGCCAAAAACTAAAATCTAAACTCCAAATTAGCATATAAAAATATCAGCAGATAAATAAAAACTTAGCTCACTGCTAATATTTAGCTAAACTCCAAAATTGTCTAAAATTTCTCGCTACATTGAAATAGTCACAAAAGTTAGCCTGTTGCTAAAATAGAATCTAAACTCCAAATTAGCATAAAAAACTCAGTAGATGTCAAATTAGCAAAGAAAACTAGCAAACTGCTTAATTTCTAGCTAAAGTCCAAAATTTCCTCAAATTCCTTGCTAAACTAAATTAGTCAAAAAAGTTAACCTGTGGCTAAAAATGAAGTTAAATTCTAAATTATTCTAAAAAAAAAACCTCAATGGATAAAAGCTAGCACACTGGCTAATTAATAATTAAACTCCAAAATTGTCTAAATTCCTCAGTATACTAACGTTAGCCTGTTAGCTAAACCCTAAAGTAAACCTCAGTAGAAAACAAATTAGCCAAAAATGATAGCATGTAGCTAATTTCCAATTTTTTTTATGAAAATGAAAACATACCCCATAAATATATATTTAAAGGCTTTTTGGTAATCTACTTAAAATTTTGAAATTTGAGGAATTTCTCATTCCTTTCTTTTGTGGCATAATTTGATCAATATTTCAAAAAGTTTATGAATCCCAGAAATAGAAGCATTAAAGTCCTGAATGAGCTGAAGGTTTTAATACAAAGATTGTTGAAATCGCTGAAAGTGTGACTGAGTTTTTACGTGCTAAAAAACGTATGGAAGAAGCGAGAATCTCTAGAGTGAGAACGATTACTGAACATTCACACAATAAAGGTTTGTTTGTTCGTCTTTAAGACTTTTAACTGTAGGAGTCTTGCACAGAGAAAGTGTTTTAAGTCCGATGGAAGTGTTTAGGTGGCAGATGTCTGGGGATTCAGCTGACCTCAGGACAAATCCGTGGGAGGCTTTGACAGATGGCAAAGTCAGAGAAAGAAACCGTTTTGAAAGTTTTTCTCTCTAATACAACCTAGAAAATTAAACAAAAAAGTACACTCGAGCTGCACGGATACACATGTGACCTAAAGGGTCAAAAAGAAATGGACTCTGTGAGGGTTAAAGGTCCAAAGAAACCATGTGTTTTTTCCGAAAGGATGTTTGATATTTTCATGTTGAGATAAATGCTCCAATTTTCATGTTTTCCCGTTTTCATTTGGAACTGGAACGGATGTTTACGCGCTTCACAGCTGTGCTTATAACACGCCATCAAATAACCTGTGTGCATCTGAATGCAGCTCTCACCAGAACGGTTTCCCTCATCAGCCTGAATGTGAGCGCTCCGCCTGCACAGCAAGGCTGGTGCTGAAGGTTCAGCGGGAAAAAAAAAAAATGTCCAAGTGGATTGAAAACATTCAAATTATTTATGGTGTGTGAATTCAGCTGACCAAAGGACAAGTCTGGAGGTGTTCTTCTCCAGGAGGAGTTTGCCAAACTTTCAGGAAAATAAAAATATATTTTGGCAGGAAAGTCATAATTCAACTGATAAACGAGTTGATCGAATGTCTGACAGTTAAGGTCTGTGATTTACATTCTTTTTTTTAAATAAATTAAAAGTTTTCATATATTTTTTTCACAATCTATTGATTCTCCTATTCCCAATGTGACCTGGTTGCCATGGTTACGACGTGGCGGTACTGGAGTCATTGACCGCCTTCACCATTGTTTTGAATAATTTTTGTTATTTTTTTCAGTAATAAAGTCATTGAATTTAATACTGTTCATGTTTTTACCTTCACATGTTAAACACACATTTGTTATTTAGATTTTGCTCAATTGTTGCAGATTGTTAGAATTTAATTGATTTTAAATTGAGTTTTTTTTTAATTAATATTTAATAGTTTTTGCTTATTTTTCAAAAACAATACTTGATGTGCCGGGTGTAGAGTGACTGACCTCTGATCAGAAAGGTGCAAGTCCGGTTCCTGCCTTTGTCCGCCCATGAGTTGACGTTCTTAGGAAAGACACTGAACCCCACGTTGGTCCTGGTGGTTACAGGTTGGCGCCGGCAGTGGAGCCGCCGCCATCAGTGTGTGGATGTGTGTGGGTGGATGAATGGGGCTGTGAGTAGCTATGTAAGTATACACCATTAACCATGAAGCTGTTTGTTGATCTGTTTGTTTCACTCACGTGTTTGTGAAAACTGATCAGAAAAATCCACTTCTTGTCTTACAGCAACGTTTTTTAGTAAAACGAGTTAGTAAAGAGTAATTCAGTAATTAACTCAAACACTTTTTGGATGAAGTAGTGAGTAATTCCTTCTTTTTAAAGGTGACGTTTCTGCATTCACCCACCCCGTCAGTTTCCATTTTATCCCTCCTGAGCTGCTGTTTCTTTTTTAAATAATATCTTTAAAAACAGATTTTAAGGAAGGTTAGTTTCTTGCAAATATCATTAAATTATATGAATTTTGTTTTGAGATCAGAAGGCTTTGGATAATCTTTGGAAGGAATACAAGCAAATGTGAAGTGAAATGGAAATGTGTTTATTTAAAAAAACACAAAAAGATACAATTTCAGTGAATTATTTTCATTGTAATATCTAAAAAGTGAGAAAAAAACAAACAAATATTGTGTTCATAGAGAAAATAAAACAATACAAGAATTTATTTTCACTCCTGTTGTTATTGTCTTAGTGTAAAATAAAAGGATGAAAACACATGCATGTTCAATGTGGATGCAGTGCTTTATATATCTATTTTTGGGTTATTTTATCAGCGTTTTACAACAGTGCACCTTATTATTTAGTCTCTCAGCAGCAGTTAGTTGCATAAATGTATCCGAACGGACACACAATCCATTCAATTCAAAGATTAGCCCAAAAGGCTCTGCCATCATGTCACTTTTGATAAATTCACTTTTAAATAAACTGACTGAATTCTGTGTAAACTGTTTATTGTTGGAGTTCCTCGAAACTCACTTGTTGAAGTTATAACAAGGACAAAAACCACATAATCTGTGTCTGAGAGAGATTTAACTTTTAATGCTTTAAGTTTAACACGAAGACGGTGGAGTTTGGCGACTCTCCTTTAATAAGACCAGTGTGTCTTTTTTTAAGAACCACTCAGATAAAAATGACATTTCAAACATATTCTTGTAGTATTTTTTCTTATGATGGAAGACATAAATGAAAGAATTTAAGATTTAATCTGCATTTCAGAGTATTTCTTCATTCAAATCAGGAGCATATGAAAAATAATGCAGTTTGAAAAAGCTTTTTTTGTGATGCAACAAGTGAGATGGGCGGGGCCAAAGTCTCCCTGCTCCACCCTCATTCTGATGCATCCAAGTGCAGACAAATAGATCCATGAACGTCTTTGTTTTCTCAATCTGAGCTGGAATCTGGATCCAAACTGCATGGTTGGACAGATCTGACATTGCTTAGCATTTTTGCCTCATTTGTAGCGTGGGGTCATGAAAGGGCTGTGAGCTAGTGGGAGAAAGTGTAAACAGAAGGGATTATGGGATATTAGCAGAGGAGAAGTGAATTTCTGATGAAGTGCTGTTAGAATAACAAAGGTTTTTAGATTTTAGCAAACACAAGCATAATCATAATTAAAAGACGACTGAGAACTCTTTGAAAATACATCAAAAGATCATCAGAGTGATACTTTAATTTTCTATGTGCTTTTAAATAAAATTCAGGAAGCTTACTAAAAGTGATTTACATTGTATTTTTACCCTTTTACAATGTTCATAAACGCTTTTAATTCTCCCAGTCAAAATACATACATAAATTAATAAAAAATCAATTTAAAAGAAAGCATATTTTATCCAGACAAATCTGTCCTAAAGGCAATAAATTAATAAATAAAAATAAACTTTAAAAATTGATACATTTTCGCAAATGTCTTTTTATTTAGAAGGTCTGATGGTTGGACTTCCTGTTGGATTTTCCCACCGTTTTACTTCCCTCCAATGAGCATTCAAGAAATAGATTGACAGATTAAAGAACCACTTATGTCACAGTGTAGGCAGTTAAGCCCCGCCCCCTGATTTCCCCAGGGCTGAGCTGAGGGAGCTCGGCGCGCGCCGTTCGCTTCACTTTGCTGACTCATTATGGCGGAACCGGGCGAAACATCCAGACATTTTCAGGGTTTTATCGAACCATTGGGAAAGTTTTAAAAACTAAATGAAGGTTTTTTTTTCTTCTTCAAAATAACCATTTGACTGCTGCTCCATGTGACACTTTCTGGACAACATTTGGTGAGTTTTAGTCTGTTAGCTCTGAATGCTAATGCTAGGTTGTCTCTACTTGCTAACACAATAAAATATTTTCACATGCTTGGAGTAGTTGGTTTAGTTTTATCTTGTAACCAGAGTTTTTACCGTGTGTTAACTTGTATAGTTACTCGTTTGGAAGTAATTAAGATGAGTATTTTATGTTTAAAACTTTAATTTATCGTTTAAGATGACACCTAAAAATGAACGACGCTGAAGTTGGCTTCCGATTCACAGCTTCCGATTCGCGAGAGTATTCCACTGTGTTTTTTGCACTCTGACCACCTAAAAACAAGTCCTGTTCAAAAACTACAGAACCTAGACAGGACTTGTTTTTAGGTGGTCAGAGTGCAAAAAATGCAATAAAATCACAATATTTCACATTTTCACAAATCAGTAAAAACTTTCACAAATCAGAAACTATTCTTAATTTATTCTTTAGTGTCTAAAGCATAATTTAATCCATGTTTGAACTGTCTAGGTGCTGTAGTTTTTGAACAGGACCTGTTCTTAGGTGGTCAGAGTGCAAAAAAATGCAATAAAATCATCATTATTTCTCATTTTCACAAATCAGTAAAAACTTTCACAAATCAGAAACTATTTTTAATTTATTCTTTAATGTGTAAAGCATAATTTAATCCATGTTTGAACTGTCTAACCCAGGGGTCACCAACCTTTTTGAAACCGAGGGCTACTTCATGGGTACTGAGTCATACGAAGGGCTACCGAATTTAAATAATAAATTTGCTTAGTTTGCCTTTAGTTATACATTATTAATAATGAATAATGATACTCCTCTATGTGAAGACACTGATTTCTCATCGTAATTATCAATAACAACAACAAGCCAGGAAACAAATATGAATATTCAAAACTTGATTAATCTCAACAAATCTTGTCACATTTTGAGGTAATGACCAAATGTAATGTTTTTAACAAAATTACAACTGCTACGTGTTATGAACACACTTTTGAATTGAACAAATTTCAATACTATAATTTAACTTTGCCATGGCACTGCCATGTTACCACATACGTCTGTATCTGTTTCTTTGTTAGTGGGAAGACTGACATTGCATGCTGTTCACCAGTTTAGTGTAATCTGGTGTGTAGCTTGATACTGCAACTCTGAGCGAGTCTTTCAGATGTGCATCAGTGAGGCGTGTTCTGTGTTTGCACTTGATGAAGTTCATGTCAGAAAATGCTGATTCACAGAGATAGGTTGAACCAAACAGGCTGGCAGTCTTCATAGCTGCTGTGCATACTCCTCTGTACTTCTCTGAGTCAACAAGGCACCAAAAGTTTGCTGCACCCTGGTGGGCTTTGAGGTGGAGGTCATTTTGCAGTGTTATGATTTCAATCTCCACCTGTCCAGCATCCAAGTCAAACGTTGAACTTAGTTGCTCAGAAAAGCATGTCGTGTCCACATTCATGAAAGGGTTGGAGCTGATCAATGTCACAAAACCTATACTCAAACTCTTGCTCAAGTCTGTTGATGACATCACAGTATTTTTCTGCCACTCTGTCAAATGCCTGGGATGTAGAATCATTGTCTTTCAGCACCGACTGCGTGGAGGAAAGTGCAGCACTTTTTTCTCTGTATATCCACTAGGTTCCAGGTCACCTAAGCTTATCTACAGTTCATGTATAATGTGAGGAAGCCAAAAACGCCCTGCCCTACTTCTTTTTTTAAAATCTTTTTTCTTGAGAGAAACAAGATATTAAATCTTTTTAAAGGAGAAAGCGAGAAAACTGTTTTTTTTTAAGTAGTTAACAACAAAAACAGCATAAGAACACTTCATAAAAGTTGTTCTTTGACTGTTTTTTTTTTTTTTTTATTAGTGGATCTACGCTCCTCAAACGCTTTCATTTAGTCTCATGCACCCGTCCATTTATTCTCCTTAAACCTCCGCACAGATTGATTGACTGCAGGCAAGAATCTGCACATGGAGCGTTCACTGGGCTTTGGAAATAAACCAACCCAAACAGCCGCTCAACTCAGTCCGCTACAAACTGTAATTTTTATACAATCCGCAGCAAAACAAATCCGTTCTTCAGAGAAAACGTCGACACTGTTTCATCAGTCGATTATATACGGATCAGTGCCGGTGTTCCATGTTTTCTCTGATAAACTTCTTCGTTTTGCTGCCGATATCCGAGGCTCCGTGAACGCACCATCAGCAGTCCTGGATTCTGTCTCCGTTAATGAGACTTTAACCAAATTCTAGGAATTTCGAAAAAACACGGTGTCGCAATGACACGGTTTTATAAAAATGCGACAAAACACAAACCAACTCAAGCGATAAGTCATTAAAAACACGGCGACGTGTGTGTTTTTTTTATTTGATTCACTAACAAAGGGAGCATTTGGGTGACGTCACAGGAGTGTGGTGCGCGCTTGCAGCGCTGACTCGCTCCGTCCCAGGTGCAGGTGTCAGAAGTCTGATCCTAGTTATTGATTTTACAGAGGAGATGCACGATTAGCAGTGACGCTGTGGATCTCTTGTGGCGCCCGCTGTGCTGTACTCGGACAGACACTCCAGAAGCGCATTTAATCAGAAAAAAGTCCATTTCCATTACCGTTTTTCGAAAAATGTCCATCAATTTCAATACGCCACCAAAACCAGCTCCTCTAAGCGCAAATACTTTTTTTTCTTCGAAAAATGCATTTATTTATTTTTATTTAATTTTTTATAAACTGTGTTTCCATTAAAGAAAATTAATAATCAAAAACCCAATTCGCGAAATGTCAGCGTTAATGTGAAAGCAGCCGGGGTTTGGGGGAAATAAACGGAGGGGGCTGGTTCACTCGGGCATTTGAAGAGCGCAGCTCCACTAATAAGTAAAAGAACTGACCAAAAACAACTTTTGTGCAGTGTTTTCTTCTATTGTTTTTGTTAACCACAAAATAAAGAATCTCAACACAGGTAAAGTCTCAGTGTCTCCATGCGGGAAAAGGAGAAGGGGGCGCCCCATTCTTTATTATTAATTATCCCGTTTTAACGAGAAAACGATTAAATTAAAAGTGGGATAGGCCGTTTTTGGCTTCAGCAATAATAAACATATATGTTAAGATGTTTTAATTCTTTGTGAAGGCAAGTGTGAGTTCAAAAAAATACATCACAATAAAATTAAAATTTTGAGCAGCTCACGAGTTGGGCTATTTTTAGAAGAGACCCGCGGGCGACTCATGAGGTGCTCGCGGGCGACCGGGCGCCCGCGGGCGCCGTGTTGGTGACCCCTGGTCTAGGTGCTGTAGTTTTTGAACAGGACCTGTTTTTGAATAGTCATAGTGCAAAAAATGCAATAAAATCATCCTATTTCTCATTTTCACAAATCAGTAAAAGCTTTCACAAATCAGAAACTATTCTTCACTTATTCTTTAGTGTCTAAAGCATAATTTAATCCATGTTTGAACTGTCTAGGTGCTGTAGTTTTTGAACAGGACTTGTTTTTAGGTGGTCAGAGTGCAAAAAACACAGTGGACTACTCTCGCGAATCGTAAGCTGTGAATCGGAAGCCAACTTCAGCGTCGTTAAAAACGAACAGTTGAACGAGAAAGATGGGACGAAAAAGTTGAGTGATAATAATCATAAATAATTCAATTAATAGATTATTTTCTGTTAAATTCAACATTTTCTAGCTAATTTTATGCAGTAATTAAGAACATTCTTCTGGTTTACAGGTGAAAATGTCATCTGGGACTTGCAACAAAAGCGTGACCTCTGACCAGCGAATGTGGCACTGCTGCATGATGGGAGGGCAGTGCAGGTGATGCTGTGGAATGAAGGTGGCGTGACCCTAAAGATGGATGGGTGGAGGAAATCCAGACTCTGGAAGTCTGCTGTCAGGGTGCAGGTCCCACAGGACGACGATGACTGCGAGCATCTTCAGGTCAGACGAACATCTCAACACGACGTTTGACGCTGAGGTAAGTCAGCTGTTTGAGACCCCATGTATGAAATTATTATTTGTAAAACAAACTAGTAAAATATTGTTTCTAAAAAAGGTTATGTAGGAGAAACCAGTTGAAGACACAAATGTGGTTTTTGTGACGCGAGATAAAAACTTTGGTGCTCAAACCCCGGGAGGCATAAAATGCTGCTGGAAGGGAGCCTGAAGGTGTTTCAGGTGTTTGAGAAAACCTCCCCAGAGTTTACATCATCTTGAGGAGCTAAGAAAGCTGAGACTCCCAGGAGCAGGTGGGAGGCGGTGGGTTGCAGCACGGTTTCAGGAGTGACGGCTGAGTGATTGTGGACACAAAACAGACTCGATTTCTCAGAGACTCATCACCGGAAGTTATTAAGAGATGTGGTTAAATTTGCAGCTAGAAATTATATGCATTGCATTCACTAATATGTTTTATAGTTTGGTCTTACTCTTCTATTTCTTTATCTTAACTATTCTATTCAGTAGCAAAGTATCAGTTGCGTTGGTTTGGAGATTAATTATAGAGAAATCAGTTTTTAATTTGTTTTCTATAGCAGACATGTCTGGAGGCTCGTGATGACGGAAAGGCAGATCAGTGTCACGAGTCTTTCTGAGTAAACGTTTGCTGAGTCATTGTCTCTTTATTTTTTTGTTTGTTTGGTCATGGTTAGCAGCTCTTGACTTTAAACAGGCTGTGGGCTGAATAATGACAGCCAATTAAACAACCGCACTTCCAGTTATCCGCTTTTTATAGTCCCAATTTAAACTTTCATTAACTCTGCTTCCCGTATGTTGGTCAGAATAAATTAAGAAATTTGGAGAAAGCTTTTAAAATGAAAGTGGACAAACACTGACTTACCGTTTAGCATCAAGTAATCATTTTTGGTATCACAGTTCCAACAAACACACTCCAATCATCCTTTGATCTTTGTTTTTAAGTGTTCTCAATCGTCTTTTATTTATGATTCTGCCAACTGCTGAAGAGTTACCATAACCAAAAGAATGTGAACACTGGAGCTAAAGCTCCGGTGTTAAAGCTAATTCATTTTTTTCAGAAGTTATGTCAGTGACTTCAGTCTCTGTTTCTGAACAGAAAAAGCTCTCACTAGTTTTACTTTGAAAACCGGAAGTTCCCCGTCACGAAGATGCGTTTACTCCCAGTGGCGGTACCGCTGCTGCTTTGTTTTAGTTAGTAAGTTTAAAATCCAACATTAATCTGCATTTCAGAGCAAAAATACTAGAGATGTGAATCTTTTAACAACTCATGATTCGATTTGATTCTTGTCGATTTGATTCTAAATCGATTCTCTATTCAAAAATTTAAATCACGAAGGAAATCTTGATGATGAAATGGCATTGATTTATGATACTGTGCAAACTTATATTATTCCTCCAGGATTTTGCGGCAGATTGTTATGATTGTTGTGGTATGAAGTGCCTGATGTTCCTGCAGCTTTTGTAAAATTTTGCAATGTATTTGAATATATATATTTTTTGAAAAGCGCCTAAAAAATCTTAATTATGAAATAAAAATCACGTTATAATATTCCAACTCTTTTTATTGTGACACATGCACAAAGAAAATACAGCATCATCATCCATGTTGTTGAGCTGTCATTCAACTTGAAAAGAGCTGTGAAAAAAACAAAATGAACTTTGGTCTTTCCTGCTCACAGTAATCCAAATATGTATTGATTTAAACATATTTACAATAAAATATTTTCCAGTGAAAAAACAGCATAAACAGATGAATCCTCAGATGTTCTCAGAATCTTCCTCTTTATCTATTGCAAAAACATCACTGCTGAGTTGCTGGTAGAGGAAGACAAAGGCTTTGAGGAGTTGATCTGTTTTAATGATCTGCTCTGTTTAAATTAGGTTCTCTCAGGTGTCTATAGGTTTGTAGTGGAGGAGGATCTATATGGATTTATTCTATAGATTCTTGAACATCTAGATTAGATTCTGAATCGTTAAAAAGGTGAATCTAGATTCGGATGTTAATTGATTTTTTCCGACACCCCTAAAAAATACCTCGTCCCTAGATAATATTTTGATAATTTTTCACTACACTCTACCATATTAATAAAGATCGCACATTAGCGATCTTGGACGTTACGAATATTCGTACTCAAAATTTCGGGAGCAGATCGCGATATTGGAGCCCCCGGAAAGTGAGACTTTCTAAACTTACATGGTTTAACCAATCACAAAATCCCACTGCATACCTCGTTTCAACCTGTAGGGGGCAGCACACAGACGGTTTTTGACTATATTTTCAAGAATCAAACTTTCATTTTTTCTATATATATATATTTTTTTCTATATTTTCATCTTTATCCCTTTCGAGGTCGCGGAGAATTAAACAAGTTTATTCAAATTTTTATTTTGATTTGTCAAAAATGTGGCAATGACCAACAGACAACACTTATAAAGCCCCAACATCTAAAAATAGTTGCTCTAGAGTAGGGCTGCCACGATTAGTCGACTAATCGATGACTAATCGACTATTAAAATAGTCGACAACTAATTTAATAGTCGATTAGTCGTTACTTTATAATATATGGAGTCAGGCTGTAGTGAAGTTGAAAGTTATAATGACATTCTGCTAGCTTTTTAGACTATTTTGGCATTTATTAAGGGTTTTCAGGCTATTTTGGAGTTTAGCTAATATTTTAGCTTCATGCTAGCTATTTTGGCTAATTTAGGCTTTTTCAGTTTTTTAGGCTAATTTGGAATTAAGATAATATTTCAGCTACATATTAGCTCTTTTGGCTAATTTAGGATTTTTTCAGTTTTGTAGGCAAATTTGGAGTTTAGCTAATATTTAATTTACATGTTAGCTAGCTAATTCTAAATGTTTACAGTTTTTTAGGCTAATTTGGAGTTTTTCTATTATTCCAGCTACATGCTACCTATTTTGGCTAATTTGGAATTTTTACAGTTTTTTAGGGCTAATTTGGAGTTTAGCTAATATTTCAGCTATATGTTAGCTATTTTGGCTAATTTGGGATTTTTACAGTTTTTTTTGGCTAATTTGGAGTTTTGCTCATATTTCACTATTTTAGCTAATTTGGGATTTTTTTTTACAGTTTTTTAGACTAATTTGGAGTTTAGCTAATATTTCTATTTGCTATGTCTTCAGCTACATGCTAGCTATTTTGGCTAATTTGGGATTTTTATAGTTTTTTTTGGCTAATTTGGAGTTTTGCTATGTCTTCAGCTACATGCTAGCTATTTTGGCTAATTTGGAATTTTTACAGTTTTTTAGACTAATTTGAAGTTTAGCTAATATTTCAGCTATATGCTAGCAATTTTAGCTTATTTAGGATTTTTTTGTTTTCAAAGCTAATCATATTTCAGATTTTCTTTACATCCACTTTGTCCATGATCCGATTAGTCGACTAATCGGAAAAATTAATCGATGATTAGTAGACTATTAAAATAATCATTTGTGGCAGCCCTACTCTAGAGTTTGGCTACACTTTAAGGCAGGTTGCAGTGTTTTTGCATTCTCAAGCTATTATCACAGGTTTTTTTTAATTTTTTATTTAAGTTATATTATTTTTCTCTTTTCCCACCTCTTTGCAACCATTTGTTGTTTTAATTGGTGTCAGACTTTACAGTTGACTGATGTAACGCTTCTGTCTCTTTGTCAGTCTTTCCTGGTTTCTTACATCATTTTAAATCTTCAGTGTGTGAGAAAAGTGAGCATGCTCAGGTTTGAGCAACAAACATGTCGATAAAGATTATTTGAATTGGACCAAGAGGCAGAATGAAAGCGTGGACAGAGGGCGGGGTTAGTGTGTCTGAGCGTGTGTGTCTTCTGACCTCCCGCCTTTATTTAAGTGCTGAAGGAGGCAATTTGCCTGCAGTCCGTCTGCGTTCCCGTCTTGCTGTTCTGTCTGAAGTAATCTGCCATTTCAGCCCCATTTTTACCTGATTGTTTTGTCAGAGATGAGGCGGCGGCGAGGTCACACGCTCAGATTGGAATGTAGATGGCGTGTTGGCATTGCCGTACTCCTGTAGATTGAAAATGAGAAGCGGCTGAAACGCCAAAGAAAGAAAACGTGTCTGATTTTTGCAGCCTGCAGCAGCTGATAGAACCTCGCGCCTTTGAGGAGGTGGAGGTGCAATGCCCAGGAAACACATTCATGGGGGTCCGCTCTCTTAAAATATCTCCATGTGTTTATATTAATTACTCTTCCATTCATGGTAAAGTGGATGAAAGCTCAACAACCAGCCATGGTTTTATCGTGACGACTCACTGATTACTAAAGTCTCTTCCTTGGTTCGCATTTTAACAGAAATTCTGAACAAAATATTTTTCATGAAAACAATGGAATTGTTGCAGTGTTGTAAAGTTGTAGGTTTTCTAAAATGACAGATTCTGTTTCAAATATGACATTGAATTATAACGTAATAAGCAAATGTGGCCTAAATTTGTTTCATTTATAGAGAACTTTTTCTGACATTTCAAATATTCCCAGGTTTTACACTTAGATAAAGAGGTTTTACATGTTTTTTTTTAAATTAAGAATGGGACATTGAGCATTAGTGAATATATAAAAAAAAATGGAATTATGAAAGATTTTATTCATAATCTCCTTTCCATCTGGAGCATGGAAAGGACGGCTCACGACGTCTCCTAACGGTTTCAAACTCTACCTGTTTTCCTGATGACGTAACAAGACAACTCTGACCTCTAAACCTTCACCTTAGAATAAACGCATCACATGCTCAGCTTGACTGCATTCAGGAACTTCTCTGGACGCAGATGTCTCACCTGTACAGGTGGATGCTACGGGAAATGAAACTGAAGAGAGCTGGTTAATTGTTAACCTGTTAAAGGGAAATCCTTTGTCAAACCTGTAAAATAATTGAATGACCGGTTGTTCCTTTTTGACAATAAATCTAAGTTTTTATAAAAACTGTCAGTGAGTTTCTCAGGTCTGTAGAGGAACTTCAATGCTTTCTTCTTAATAAAACAGTTTGTATTAGGACACTTTCCAAAAGGTCCTAAAACAGGATGAAGTTTTAAACTCCACACTCTAATTAGACCACTTCAGAACCTTTCAGGTTTTTTTTATTCTCCAGGAATGGACATGCAGCTGACATACGTGTTCGTCTGAGTGTTTTCAGTAATTTCCGTCTGACATGCATTTAATCTAATATGATCTTATAAGCTCCATGCCCCCCCAAACCATTACACTGCTGTGTTAGAGTATCACTTCAAAAGTCTTCAGAGAAGACGATTTGTGTAGCCTATGAAATACATCTTTGTGTGAAGTGGCTGAGTTCTTTCAACTCTTTTTCATTTTTTTAGTTTTGTGTCTTTTAAATCATGTGTTTTACATCAGTACCATGACAGTCGGTTATTTTATATTTATAGTATAAAAAGTCTGGTGGGGACAAAAGGCTTTTGCCAGCGCTGTCTGGATTTTTGCACAGCCTGTTGTGACCCTCATTCTAACATGCTGATGAAAATGTGGATGCAGTCTGGTCAGCTGCTCTGTTTCCGGAGCTGTTCCCATGGTAATGTTCAACTGCTTTTGTGCAGTCACACAAAGAGAAAGCTATTAACGTGCAGCATATGAGGATGCACGTAAACAAAATGTCCCGCTCTTACCTGTAAGTGCAGGACATTTTGTTTACCTGTTAGGAACAGAAATAAAATACGTGTCTGTCTGTTTAAGCCTATTTTCCACTCTTGTGTTGTTTTGTTAGGAAAAAATAACCAACCATACTGGAGTCAACATATTTGAAATCTGGGATGACACATTTGAGTCCAAATCTCCATTATCCTTCATCAACATAATCTCTGCTTCTGCTGCTTTTGTTTTGTGTCAACAGATTTCATCATAAAAGGTTCTGTAACAGCATCGTCACTGGAAATTATTGAAAAATAAATCTTCCTTTTTTTTTTGGCTCAGAGAGCTCTAGTTGACTAAACAGCACAGCTAGTTTTTGATGATTTTCATCAATGTTAGTCACTTTACCTTCCATATGATCGATTCTATACTGGAGTCTGGTAAGGTGAGGTCAAAAACATCAGAGTATTTAGTTAATCTGTGTGCATTCATCTACACTACAGCATGAAGCATCAAGACTACGTTTCAATTAAGACTAATCTGAGGCTTAATGTCTTACCTTGAAACGGTAAATCTGTTTTAGATTACATTTGCATCAACGTATTTGGAAGAAACAAGCTAAATGAAGAATTAGCATGTTTACTTATTGTGTAGTAAAATGAAATGCAATTTTGCACGCAGCACAGTTTGATGTAATTCAATTAGCAGTCATAATATTAGCTCCCAGTCTGATTTAAATTTGCTTTCATATCTTAAATTGTGCCTGTACCTTTGTTACATGAGAGCTCTCCACTTCAGCTTCTCTCAGCATACACAATGAGACGAGTCGTCTTCATTCTTGTCAGCTGATGCCGAGTCTTTGATCTTTATGGTTCTATTTGAAGAGCGGCTCTGACCTCCGGAAACTCTGATGTGAGGCGGGAACGTGTTACGGCCCAGACCCTCTGAACCCGAGAGTCTCATGGCGAGTCCTGAGCCGAGTCCCCCCGCTCAGTCCTGTGTCGCAGCTTTGGCCTTCAGGTGCTGAACCCTCAGCAGGTAAGCGGCCGCCTGCCCTCCTGTTGCCCACAGAGCAGTCTGCTTGGACTAATGAGCTCCCTGGGTGCATGCGGCCCGCTGACTCAGTCCGGTCTTTCTTGTGGGATGCTGTGATCTTGCGTTTGTTATGATGCAACTACTCAGTTCTGCAAGAACATGTTTCTCAGATGGACTCAAGGAACTGAGGTTCCTTCAAAAAATCTGGAGTAATGATGATCATTTATTTGAATTTTCTTCCTAATATTTTCAAATGTCTGATCCCACAAACTCGCTGCCGTCTGTGCAGTCTTCGGGTCCATCCACTCTCAGGATTATGACCAGGGGTGGGCAAACTACAGCCTGAGGGGCATATGCGGCCCGTCAAACTATGTAATCTGACCCCCCAAACATGACTAAATTGAAATGATAATCCTTATAAAAGGGGCCATACCATGAAAATTCTACTTTTTTAGGTTTTAAATGCATTTTAATGTTCATTTCTCATTATAAAGAACCCCCCAAAGCGGTATTTTGATTCGTTAATGCATTTAAGAGTAATCCTCTAAAAACCTGCACAGAAGCCCCTCCCATACTCGCGAAAACGAGTGGGTCATATCACGCTGATGTGAACCGCCCCCTCCAGGAAGAGTCTACTCTGCCAGCACCGTCCCCAGTCTAACACCAACACTCAATCTCTCCACTGATCTAGCAATGATCAGCAAAAAGCGTTCATTTTAGATGCAGAATACCGTATATCCTTTAAAACACTAACTCCTGTTCCCCTTCTGTCGGGCACAGTTATGCAGACGTCAAGTGTATTTGTGTTGTGAACCAGCGTAGCCATGGCTACTAAAGGCAGATGTGTGGTATGTGCATCCATCTTTGAAGAAATTTGAATACTTTTTATTTTTGTGGGAGAAACAAAGAAAAAATGACTCTGGGATGATGTAATGAAATGGGCGGGAGGCGGAGCTTCAGGAATGGAGTCGTTTTACTTCAGTGTAGGGAAAAACTCATGCAAAATGACTGGTATTTCATAAATAATTTGTTTTTTAGTGTTCCAAAGGTAATATATGATCATATACATGGATGTAGTTCACTCTGAAAGGCTTAAGAAAATCATAGTATGGCCACTTTAAAGTTTTATTTTGCCTGTATTTCTGGTGTGTTGATGATACACTGCTGATCCATTGGCCTTTTTTTCATGTGGTGTTCAAACATTTGTTGTTTTTCTGATGTTCATGTGTTTTCTGAGTTGGACAGTCATTTTTCCGATCATTAAAACACCACATGAACGCAACATTTTTCAAAGTTTGCGTTTTTGCTTTATGGATATCAACCCATTGGTGCAATTGACACTGAAACGAGAACAAAAGCCACAGTTTGGACTCTCCAAAAGTCCAAACAGAACTCCAAAGCGTTCTGATTTGTTTTCAATCATGACTAAAATATGTTTTCATCAAGATTGTATTTTTTTTTTTCCCTCTTATGAGGTGGATTAATAAAATCCTCCGTGGATCTGCTCCTGGTCTGGCCCTTCTGTCAAACTTTAGAACCTTTTGTGACCTATGAGTAAAAATGCACTAAATGCATCAAATTTTTGCATCCCCCACTTTTGTTCTATTAATTTATAAATTCCTTAATGCTTGCGCTTTGAGCTACTGTCAACGTTTTTCTCCACCAAACCTCATCGCTACATCACTGAAGACTTTGATAATGTTGAGAGATCAGATTTCTTTATTTTTTATTTTGAAGAGCTCTATTAAAGCTTTGGTAAGCATGTTTCCATGTTTATGGGTTCATAAATTCAATAATCTCTCATCTGTTCTTAACAGACTGCCAAATGACCACAGGTGCTGTGATTCACCACAAACTACAACAATATCACATTTTCCTCATAGCAAAAGCAGCTCTGAGGAGCGATGAAGCGTCTTCCCAACAGATCCTGTTAGATTTTCATTAAATGCAGATTCTAATGGTAATGAATAACCCTCCTGAGCTGGTTTGTGTTTGGTGCAAAAAGCTTTTAGAGAAAGAAAAGCTTCAAAACGTTGGGGGCTGCGATGATGGATGTTTGCATAAAACTGCCGGGGCTATTTTCTGATCAACACATCTTTAAAATGTTGACCTTTTCCAAAAAGCGCACTCCCAACAGGGATTTCTGACGACACAAATGTCAGCTCGGTGACACAAAATGACGAGTACTCCGGCTCACTTCCTGCCTTTCAGCTCCTCGGGCGGTTTGTTTCGTCTCTTGCTCTGCAGCGTTTCGTATTTTTAGATGGAAACGGACAGCGGCGAGGGAGGGTCAACTCGAACACAAAGGTCACGGCTCACCTCATGCCCCGCGGCAAAGTGCCAAGAAAATGATGTTTCCGTTGCTGTCATTAATTCCCATGAAAATCACAGGTTGGCAGGGAGGCTGCCATTTCTGCCTCCCTCGCCCCCTCACCACAGACAATTACAGGTCATCCAGGCCCGCTGCCATGCTGCTGTTGTCTGTGGAAATTGCAAGCTGTTGCTTAAGAACCCAGGAGAGTGACTTTAATTAAAGGCTGCAGTGACCGACTGCTGCTGGCAATCAGCAGCCGCCTGCTCTGACTGCTGCCTCCGTCTGTCTGCTGCTTCCCCATCTCTCGTCTCCCCCAGGCTCCTCTCCACTTCTGATCTGTCGCTTCTTCTCTGTCCACTGCCCCAGCTTCAGGTTCACTCCTCACAGAGGTTATTTTGGGTTTCCACAGGCAGTTAGCAGCTGCTAAAGCTGCCACTTTTAGTTATTCACTTGGTTTGTTTAGGATTAGAAGATGTTTCCTCCTGACAGGTTTGACTATTTGTTTTTTCAATTCATGCACACAGTACCAACATCTAACAGGCACAGTGGAAGCACAAGACACAGAACCTCCAAATAATGTTTTTATAAACAGCACTGTATACCCATAAACCATGGCGGTCCATTATAACACTGAGATCAAAATACTGAGCTCATGTTTGTAGACAACGTTTTCAAGCAAAATCTCAAGACGAGTTTGAAGTGTTTTTGTTGACGTAGATTTCTTTATGTTTAAGGCTTTGTTTGGACTTGTGTCCTAAAGCACAAGACCTGAACAGACTTGTTAGTCAGAACAACTAAGCTACTCACCTATCCATCCACTTATGTGCAATAAAGGTACAAGTGCAATAATCAACACTGTAACACTGTAATAACCTATCGTGTGCAATAACTCAATCACACACTCAAACTGTTTTGACTTTGCTCTTCTTCTTTACGTTGATGTACTTCTTTATTATTGAACATTGAGATTTTTCTTCATTATGTACATGTACCGTGAGATTTTTAATTTTACTATGTATACTTATGTAAGCTGCTGAAAAACTTAATTTCCCCGAGGGTGCCATCCCAAAGGGATCAATAAAGCCTAGTCTAAGTCTAAGTCTAAGTCCAACTTGTATGACTCAAACATTCAACTATAAGCTAAAGATTTGACCTGTAATCGTCACCGGAGGTTTTTAAATGAGATCTTTGTCAACAAATGATTTGGAAACAAATCTAAATAAAGAATTGAATTGTTTTGGAAAGCAGTATTTGTAGAGTTGGACCTGTGAATTTTCAAATTATTGGAGTTTTTGACTAGACGCTTGACTCTAATTTTTGTCTGAGATATTCACTTGTATAAGCCATGAGCCTGGAGTCATAATGTCTTGTTTGGGTTCATGACAATAGTGTTGATTTTGACTTGTGACTTGAGCTCAACTTGTGCTTAAAATACTTAAGTTTGAAGACTTTTTTTTCTAAGTTATACTCCAAAGAAAATTGTGTTTTTGGTATTTTCTAGCATTTCTTCGTAGCATTTTTCTTATGACAGCAGGGAAAACTCTAGCGTTTCTGAGTATCTTTATTCAAATCATTCTGATGCATCCACTTGCAGACAAATAGATCCATGAATGTCTTTGGTTTCCTAGAAAACAACGGGGTTTTGTTTTTTCTGGGCTAAAATCAGCACAATCAAAATAAAAAGACCCCAGGACTACTTTGAAGATAGATCAGAAGAGGATTGAACTCCAACATGGAAGTGTCGATTGTTTCTTGAAGCTTCGGGTTAAATTCCTCATCTTCAGCTGTAAGTCAGTCAAATTTCAGGTCACAGAAACTCACTGAAATTGATTTACAAACTACAGACGGAGGACATTTTTTGTTATGACGATCCTGCTACAAAAACCAGAAGAGAAATTTACATGGAGCTTAATCACAACCAGATTTAAACCCATTTATTTTTCTAACAAACCCCTCTTAAAAACAGGGTTAGGGGAAAAATTCTAACCAGTCCACTGGAAAATGGGGTCCTTTGATTATTTGCTGATATTTTTTATTGTGCTGTTGTTTTTGTATAATCTGAGATTATGACGCCTTGCTAATTTTAAGAAAACAACAAAATACCTATCCGTCAAAGTGTTCAAAAAATGGATAATTGTGCAAAAAAACTTAATGGGATTCAAATAAAACCAAAACCTGCTTTCAGTACTATTTTATTCTTTAGATTGTGTACGGTCCACCAAAACAGGTTTTCCACCAAAACATTCCCCCCGCTCCAGGTTTTTTTTTTTTTAACATTACTTTTTAAAAAATAAATAAATTATGGCTCTTAGCAAGTCCCTATGAACATCTACCAGAACTATTTGACTCTCCACCAAGTCTCAATGGCCATCTACCAAGTCTCCACAGCCGTCCACTGGAACATGTTTCTCCAACTCTTCTGTGGCTGGTGAACCTCTGCTGTGACGTCGACCCTGACTTGCTGTGAGCTGGCCAGTCGTTTTCTCAGACCAGCATCACATCTCACTAATGATCATGAGCTGACGATAACGGCCAACTTCTGACATCTGGTGCTTTGACCAAATCAGAGAATTGATACTTGAATTGTTGGCCTCTGCCAGCTCACGTCGGGTCTTCTCCTTCTTTGTTTTTAAAGTTTCATCATTTCCTCTGGACCTGAATCTACAGTTTGGGTAAACCTAAAGCCAAGTTCTTGATTTTCTTCCCATCCCTTCAGTCATGTTTGTATTTGCTTCCTTTTTTGATGTTGTTTTTCTGACGTGGACGCAC
The DNA here is from genome assembly GCA_003999625.1 of Oryzias javanicus. NCBI lineage: Eukaryota > Metazoa > Chordata > Actinopteri > Beloniformes > Adrianichthyidae > Oryzias > Oryzias javanicus. Next base: position 1,422,714 of record CM012446.1, read on the forward strand.
GTGCTCCATCTCCATCTTCCTTTTGGCCACATGTCTCATTTTCTTCTCCTCGTTCTTCATGTGTGTGTGCTGAATTGATTGTACTTCACATTCTGTCCACATTTCTTCTCTCTTCGTCTGTGGAGTGCTGGCCGACCGTGGGCTATTACTGTCTCATTAAAGGGAGGCTGGGGAGACGCAGGCCTGATAAATCAATCAAACTTCCCCTCACTGTGCCAGAGGGGAGATGGATCGAAATGGATTTTGTCCCAGCGAGAGAGTCTCCCAGGGTGCATCTTCCAAATGGTGTCAGAGGATGTATATGCTGAGGCAGCACGCTGACTTCAACAATAGCTGAGCCTCCATTTTCATACATTTAGTGGGATTACATTGGCAGCGGAAGGATGGTCTGCGCTTTCAGTCCGTCTTATCACACGCGCTCAGTGTGCATCACGGTCAGCGAATCCTGGTAATTTGACAGAAATCAAACTTGGCATGCGAAGCGAGGTGACAGAGTCCTCCTGCAGACATTTAAACTTATTTCACTTTTCTATCACATCGGTTTATGCAACTGATGAGATTAATAATGTAAGGAGGAGTGTTTATGAATCACCTCTCAGCTGACTCTGGTGAACACGCTCTACAGTACTGGCCGTCTTTAATCCTGCACACGGTAGCCCAAAAATAGAATCTAATTACGGAAAACCTCCATTTAAATATCAAAGCAAAAAGATGCTTTGGAAAAGAATAACTATAAAATGATGTTTTATATGATTGTTCTTGGTTTAGGAGGATAATGTTAACCTGACTTAATTAAAGAATCCCTTTGTCACAAAGACAAATGTGCTACACTTACATGTTTTCTGAAACAGGTTACAAACATCTAAAATAATAAAGATTGACAGTGTCACCAGCATATGTGTAACAGTAGCAAAAAACCCCCCAAATTTTTGTTTCATTCTTAAAATCTAACAATGACCAGCTGGGATAAGAAACTTGCAAGAAAAACCCAAACCAACAACAACTTTCACTTGAACTGTTCAAATTAAACTGGATGGATGGATGGAATGTAAGGGAAGTATATCTGAAGCTTTGAACCATTTGTTACTTGTTGCACACTTACCTTATCACACCATGTGATGCTTAAAACAAACTGCAGTTGATACCAGACCTAGTAATAACCATGTGTAATTGAAAGCTTTTGTGGAGTTCTGGGGGTCAGAAACTTCTCATCCTAGATTGTTGACAGTAAAAACAATGGACATATCAACCAAACAGGAAGTAGCTGGTTCAGAGAAGTCAAAATCCCATAGACATCTATAAAGAAATAATCAGCTATTACTGTCATTATATGTGTCTGAGTAATCATTCTTGCTCTAATATATTCGTCTTAAAATCTTATGTCTAATCTTAATTTGTTATATTTTTGTTTATTCAAGTTATAAATGACCAATCAGATGCCTCAGTAAAAGCATGTGGTGCCCGCTGGCCCAATTTCCAACGTTTTATTGAGCGCTTCTCCTGAGCCACTTTCAGTGGAGGAGGTGTGTACTTCAAACAAGCTCACTCATGATTGGTGACAGTAGGGGTGTGCCAAAATATTCACATTGCGATATATCGCAACGTTTAGTCCTGCGATTGATTCTCACTGAGCATCAATTTTTTATTTTTATTTTTTTTCGTTTGAAGAGGCTGTAAGATGTTATATTCGTCATCCTTTGGTGAGACGCTTTGCTAGACTGGCTGTCAACAGCACCACTGTGTCTGGCAGCTACTTGAATTACATCGTTTTTGTTCTGTTGTTTACAACAATTTTTCACCAAGTAGTGGCACTGCTGTTCATGTTTACAGATTATTCCAATTCAATTGGTGTTGATGTTTGTCAAAGACAGTATTTCTGATTTCAGAAGTGTAATATTTACTACACAAAATAAAACACAACTTGTTTATTATGATTGCGTTCAAACTAAAAAATAAATGGGGATATCTTTTCCTAAAAAAATATTTGTTCTTCTATATTGTGAGTTATTAGAGGTGATTTTTAAACCAATTATCACAGTATCGTGATATCATGGATATCGTGAGCCATGTATCGCATCGTATCAGGAGGTAACCAGTGATTCCCCAGGCGACTGTAGTTCCTCTAAATACGTGACTCAGACCGACTCGGACCAATTACTGTTGACAGGTTATAAAATGGCTGCATACGTATCAGGTAGCCACGGTGAAGCATGTTCCATGGGTGATGATAACACCTGCCTTTGTCTGTCGTTTCTACTGTCAGTCATTCTGCTTTGTGCTACAATGCTGTAGAATAAGGAGTAGGAATCTGAAGTGACAGTGAGGTTTTTAGTTATTTGAAAATAAGACTAATATGTCTAAAAGGTGTTTGACTTGAGAAGCTTTCCATATCATTATGAATAGCTTTTATTCCAGCATAATTGGTGCACGGGAGGGTCAAAGCTTCCAACAAAGCTTGTATCAGCCGTGAAGGTCAAAATGGTTCAACGTTAACTCGCTGATGAAAATTACAATGACTAAAAGTGTCTGTTTATGTGAAGAACAAAGAAAATCTCCATTAAAGTCATTAAGCTTAATGAGGATATTTTACTTTAACAAGAGTTTAAAAGGCTAAATATTTAGCCTCACTGATGTTTCTCGTGGTTCAGTTTTTCTGACCTAAAACTACCAGCTGTCTCTTCTGATCCTTGCTGAGACAGAGAATCTTTTTTTTTTTTTTTTTTCCCAAGCATCTACATGAACTTTGTAAGCTTGAATTTGGGGAACGTTCGGTATTTAGAATCTTAAGTTTGTGACAGAATAAAAGGCTTTATGTGTGTCGGTTTGTATGATTAAGTCTGTTAGCTGCAGCTGCAGTTGTTTTGTGTACATTTTGACTAGTTTAAATGTGGAGACTATTTCAACCAACAGGTATGTGTGTAACTACAGAGTGTGTGTAGACAGGCCCCGCCCATTCTAGTTTACTATCTAGACCTGGTTGTTGTATGATGTCGCTTCCCTCTGTTGCCATCTTCTTTTCTGTCTAAACTCCCTCTTTACCCTCCCTGTTCTTCTTTTCCGTTTGGTCCAACAAAACAAAATGAAAACATAATCAATATAAATAAAGTTTAGCATAAAATACAACAGGGGTTTATACTCAATAAACCTCTGTTGTGACAGTAAAATCTGCCCAACACAAGAGGCTCTCAGCCTGCATCTGTTTGCTCAGATGTTGGACAGGACAAGTTAAAAAAAAAAAAAAAAAAAAAATCTTAAGTTCAGATTCTATTACAAGCCTCTACATGGAAGAATCTGTTGGTTTCTACAGGACAAAACCTTAACTTTTGTCACATGAGTATTCCTTACACAAAAAAACTATTCCTTCAAGACAACATGCAGACACAACACTAAGTTATGGAACTGACCCAATACGAACACAGAGTTGTTGTATTCTCAGCTGTCTTTTCAGCCCGCTGTGTTTCTGACTTTATACTGTTATGTAGACAAACAGGTTTTTTTTTTTTTTTTTATCCTCCTGATTGTTTTTGTGCTTCCTTAATGTTGTTATTGTGCCGCCTGCCTGTACTCTGAAGACGAGTTAACTTTACACTCTTCTTCATAAACGTCAAAAGCGTCTGTGACCTCTAGAGGCTGTTTGTCTGATTAAATTACAATCTATCCTCAAAGTGTCTTTGGTGTATTCACACTGATCCAATATTGGAACCTAAAACTGGTGTGTTTGTGGAACTGAACTGCCTTTCTTAGTCAGTCATGGTTGTTTAGCTTATGAGTCATGAAGAAACCAAAACACGGTGACGCATGAAACACTTCCACAAACAAGCCTCCATTAAAGCCTCCCTGATTTGTTTAGAGACTAAAGTCCAACCACGTGCTTCAGCATCAGACCGTTTTACTTTCCTGAAACAGGCTTCCAAAATTTTGATGAAAATAAACTGATTTTGCAGTAAAAAAATACGGGAATATAAATGAAGCCGGAGCTGGCTCTCTGTCCATGGAGATATGAAATGTGTCGGATACATCAAATCCAGAGGAAGGTTTCCCCTGTGAGCACTTCCTCGCCGGCTGTCCGGCTTCCTCTAAGGTTTTAACAGCTGATTGACAGGCTGCTGCTGAGTCGAATGGCTGCTGTCAAACTGCAAATGAGCAGAAGTCAACAGGTGAAAATGTGACAAACAGCAACAACCCAGAGAGAATACCTGCTTTCTCTTTTAGTCTGAAGCATCTTAAAAAGCTATTTTATCTGCTCTCTTAGACCTACAAAAACAAGACAAACACAGCGCCCCCTGAAGGTCATTTTTTTCCCTCAAAAGCTGTTGAAAATACTGATAAAATAATACAGCAATTAGAATATATTGGTTTCTGTAAGTGGTAGCCAAAGTACTATTAGTACTAGTTTAAAAAAGGAATTTTTACATTGTATTTTTAATTTGATAGACTATATGTTTGCTAATTTGGTATCATTTAATCAGCACAACTTCTCCTATGTGACACTAACTTTATTTTGTTATTTTCCATGCTGTAAAAGCAGAATACAGCTGGGAAAAGGTAATTAAAATATTAAAATAAATAAATAAATCCGTAATGTCTCACAAACAACCAAAGCTAATAAATATTTACATTGAAGTGAGTCACGATCCTCTTCATCATATTCCTACTTAAACAACAATAATGAAAGAAAGTCTTTGCTTTTATCTTTTAATTTTATTTGGAGAATCGAATCAAATCTGATATAAAATGTTCTGAAGATCCTGAAGCTTCAGTCACAAAACTTTCATACATGAATTATTACCTCACTGTGGAACTGAAAACATTTTGTCGAGCGGTCCATGGGATTTGGGGGATTAAAAAACGTAAAATCTGTACGACACGTCTGCGTCTCACACACTTACCCTTACGTGTCGTATAAGTGTTCGTTACGGCCTGTCACCTGCAGCACGCCCGTAGATAAGAGGTTCAGTGGGCATTCTTGATATTTCCTGTTTGTTTATTTATCACCTGCAGACAAACCGTAAACACCTGTAAGGGCAATAGGGACTCAGACTTATTGTAATAATAAACAACTTTTTGTTTACGTCTAGCTTGAGTGAATATTTGTGTAAACTTAAACTTCAGTGCAGCAGACATGCAGATCCTGTGTCCAGCAAAAAGTAAAAAAAATACAGGTCTTAAGCTAAAAATGTGTTATTAAAATGTTATTTGTGCTTTTATTGTTATAACTGATGGGCTGAAGTGATCAAGAAAAACAAAATTAAAATGAAATGACCCCCCCCCCCCAAAAAAAATATATATATATATATATATATATATATGTATGTTCTGGGTATTTATTTATTGAATTCTCTATTTATTGATAGTCTAAATAAAGATTTTAGATTGTTTTTTGTGTTTGCTGTTTTCAGTAAATGAAGGCAAGTAAAAGAAAATATAAAACATTGAAAAAGAAACCAACTGTTACTTTTTTTTTCATTTTATTACATAAAAACGGAACAAGGAGGCACTTGTTCATGTTGAAAATTAAAGCAAATTTGGTGAAACAAAAACAGAAGTCCTCCCACACAGAAAGCCAGCCGGAGAGACCTTAATTATCCGGCACAGCTCCTGCATCTAACCCTCCAACTGCCATTGATCCGCACCGAGCACTCAGAAACTCTTCTGTTAATGACCTCTGACAGCAGGGACGAGCCTGTTGGTCGGATCGCTACAGCTGTGACATTAATACAGCATGTGTGCTCTACATGTGTGTGTGTATTTACAGCTTAAAACAAAAGGAATAGCGTCTCAAAAGGCGCCGTTTCATTTTCCATCCAATTACTCCAGAGCAGCCTTCCTCTGCTTTGTTGGAGCCGTTTCTGCTGCAGAAACAGAGCTGTTAAGCTCCGAGCTCTGCCTCGCCTGCTGCTAATTCAAGAGAAATTCTGATGTCTCCAGTCTTTTCAAACCCCAATTTGTCTTCTTTTTGTTCTTTTTCCTGCATGACTGTTAAAATATGCTGATGAAAGGAGGCGAGCCTTCGCAGGGAAACAACTGTGAACCGGTGTTTTTATACCCAGAGGAAACCTGCCGTCTTGTTAGGCTGCTTATCTGCCTGACGTGACACTTTTGCCGGATCAAACGTCTCATCACAGAATGCAACCAAACAAAAGTGCTTACCCATAATCCATCAGTGCAGGTACACTATGCAGAGGGCTCTGAAATGAACAGAAGAGTTTGTCGTTAATCCTTCAGACAAGCTTCTCTCTAATTAACAAGCTTGACTTTAGCAAAACAACAGAAAACGAATTGTGTTTTCTTGACAAAATGCATTTGTGTGGTTCTCCTGCAGCCTCTGTTTTTGGCAGATTGCAGGAGAAGCTGCATCCATCAAAGGCGTTCAGCTAATTAGCAACATGATTTACTTTCTGCCCACAAGGCCCACTTTCTCCTTCTTTTCCCATTTTTTTCTTCCACCCTTCCCCAGATTTGACCAACTTTTTCTGGGTTTGCAGATTGACGTGGCATCACGTTTTTGTCTCAGGTTCCACATTATTTAAACAGATAAACAAAAAACTTGGTCACAATGCAATCAAAACAACCTATAGATAATATTTCTTAAATGAACATCTAATGTCAATCTTTGGTATTCAAACCTTTATTTTTATTTCAGATATTTCAGCAACTTTCCTCTATTTTAGAGTGAAACACATTATCTTATTACTCTTATTTTACCCACTCATCAGTGCTGAAGCACAAGAATGACAAACTGATGGAACTGATGTAACTACCCTTACAGTCAAAGCTGAGCCGTATCAGAGTCTGTTATGGAGATATTTTTATTCTTGCCTTTTAGTGCAGCTAGATTTCTGAATCATTTGTCTGGATCTTAAACAGCTGCAGTTTTTTTAAATTAAAGTTTACTCTTTTCCACCACCTAAATGAAAAATTCTAACGTTGTGACACCACATGGTGTAAAGGTGGAGTCAGCGTGTCTTTTGACAAGACACTGAAGCCCTCTTTCCTCCGGTGGTTATAATTTGTTACCAGTTAGTAGTGCCGCCATCAGTGTGTGAATGTATGAGTTCTGCGCTCTGGGTCTTTAAGGAAGGTAGAAAAGAATACACCGTTTACAAATAACCCTGTTGCCCGTCGACGCCTAAAATGGTCAAAGAGTTAAGGTACCTCAAAGAATGTCAATACTGGGGCTGAAGGTGTTAAAAAGATATGTAGCAAAACTCATTTGTTAACTACTAAGTGTAATAAACTCAAGTGAAACGTAAACTAAAACATTTCCAATGTCAGCTAGCCCCAGCTTTTAGTACTCAAATCTGAAGATAAACCAAGGTCGGGCTGCCACGATTAGTCGACTAATCGACGACTAATCAGCTATTAGAATAGTCGATGAGTAATTTAATAGTCGATTAGTCGTTACTTTATATTACTTAGAGTCAGAGAGTAGTAAAGTTGAAAGTTATATTGGCGTTTTCCATCTTTTTTGACTATTTAGGGATTAATTAAGGTTTTTTTGGACTATTTTAGAATTTAGCTGATATTTTAGCTACATGCTAGCTGTTTTGGGTAACTGTTGTTAGGCTAATCTGGCATTTAACTAATGTTTTAGCTGGCTATCAATTTCAGCATCTTCAGCTATCAGCACGAGCAGGCTCTGCTGCCAAATTAAGTTTACAGCATTCACAATACCTTTTTTGCAGATAACGCTAGTGTGATTATATCTAATTTAAAGCTAATTATGCTTAAAATGTGTGCTTTACATCCACTTTGCGCATGACCCGATTAGTCGACTAATCGGAAAAAATAATCGGTGATTAGTCGACTATTAAAATAGTCGTTTGTGGCAGCACTAAACCCAAGTTAGACCTGCTCTATATGATACAATTTTTCGACATCTGTGTTTGAAACTTCGGCGACTATATGACTTGCGATAAATGGACAAAAATCTAGACAAAGATACTAATACATTTCCATTTAACTGTGACGGTTTTGAAACGTGGGGGAGTGAGACGAAGACAGGGTGTTGTATAATTGTATAGTTTTGACAAAATGTATTATTATGGAGGGTAAAACATTAAAAGTTATTTAAGGTTTAAGGTGATTTATTCTGTAATATTAATCCTGCCCCCTGTGTGATTGAGTTTGATACCCCTGGGTTAGAAGGTCGAGAGAACGTAGTGGATGGAAAAACTGGAGAACATTTTCAGGTTTTGCAAGTTAAAGTTCCTTTCTGATGAAAATCATGTTTTTTTATTTTTTGAGTTTTTAACATGTTTTTGTGGGATAGATGGATGGATAAATGTATTAATCCCCTAAGTGCAATTCAGTTGAAACAGCTCTCTAGGAAGGTCAGATAAAAACATAACAGTAAAAAGCAAGACAAAACAACCCAACAATACAAAACAGTTCATAAAACCGTTTGTCATTTTTCTTATGAAAGAGAACAAATGTAGTAAGAAATCATTTCACTTTTGCATTTCAGAGTATTACTCCTTTTAAATCACTCAGTCCAACTGTTGCAGAAAGTCTGTTTGAATTAATGTGCAGTTCATACGTCACAAACCCCCCCCCACCCCCTCATCTGACCCAGCAAGCTCGGGGTCCGGAGGAGAGAAGAGAATCTTGACTGCGCTCAAATGAGCCGCCGTTCACATTTCCGTGGTCAACTCAGCCGTCACTGGATTTTTTGTGTACAATACTTGCTTTAGTCAGACTGAGAACGCTGGAAATTCTCCTTTAGACACCATGGAGCTTCCTGATGTGACCTCAGAAATGCCAACGCTGGCTCATTTGACCACAGTTGTAAAGAATCAAATCAAATCAACTTTATTTATAAAAAGCGCTTCTCATACTGAAGTAGCTCGAAGCGCTTTACAATTAAAAAATAGAAACACAAAAAGTTCAAATAACGACCACTGACAAGCCGACAAGCCCTGATATAAAGGATTCCCACAGGAAACCCCGGAGTCTAAAATCATACTAAGAAAAGGTTCATATCAAATAAATAAAGTGAAAGTTCGGTCTGTGAAACTCTCAACTTCCTCGTCCGAGCTGACAACCAGCTCAAAATGAAACTACTAGACATTTTTAGGAGCAGTGGGTGATAATTTACGCTAGCATGACACAAAGCCACCATGATCAGACAGGGAGGGTCCAGGATACAGCAGCTCAGCTTAGCTCCAAAAGCCAGAGGAAGCTTCAGATCAACATAAAAACAGCTTTTAAGACATCCAGGTTGTTGATTTGGGTTAAAAACGTCATAATCATTATTAAAACACTACTGAGAACGTTTTTTTAGTTTAAAAAATAATCATAGGGGGACTTTAAGTGATTTAAACGACAATAATTTTTCTGTAGTTTGTTACTGCTGTTGATTGAAAAATGTTTAAATTGGCAAAACACCTTTTCTTTCCTTCTAAATCTTTGTTGTATATCAGTTTTGTTGATTCTGATCCCCTGTACTACATAAATGTATAAATGATAGTGATTATTTTCCTACATCCAGTAAAAAGAGATACACATAGCAACAAACATTTTAACAGTCATGGTGCGATTCAGGAGCTTGATTCATGAATCGAATCAGATCGCCACCTAATCACCACTCGTGCCTCCTTTAGTGGTGAGCATACTGCATTAGTCTGATGTCACAATGTACCAAAAAGGCAGTTCATCAAATGACCACTGGAGTCTGGTTTGAGACAGAAGAAATATTGCTTTCACTACAGTGGGGGCTCTGATCTGTACTTTTTTAGTAGTGTGTTTTTCTGTGTTGGCAGGCAGGTGGACCCATGAATGGACCCAACAAAACTTTCACTTGACTCAGTCTTGCCCATTTCTGGAACATTGTGGAGTTAGAAGTAAACTTCAGTCACGGTGGCCGACCCATTAGGGCTTCCTTTTTTGACGGTTAGGAAACTTCCTTTTTCAGTTTTTGCTCTTGGACCTGCGACGATGTTTCTGCGCCCCTACCAGGATTATTGCAGATGATCAAATCAAGAGTTCAAAATAGGCTCTGTGGCTGTGACACCCTGCGTGTTGAAGCAAGCTGCAGCCACACCGACTTGTCATAATCTAATGTATTTTGAAAAACTGTCCAGTCTCTCCTGTTGGGATGGAGTCTAAAACGAGCCGAGGAGTACGAAGCTGAAGTTTCTAAATCTGGCAGCAGAGAGTGGGAGCACCGTTAAGTTTGCAGCTACAAAGATGGGGACATCAAACGTGGATAGCAAAGGCTCACCTGATTGTTGCCGCATGGCTCCAAGCCCACATTCTGCTGCAGAGAAACCCGGAGGGGGGGGCCGGGACATGTTAACACTCACCCAAACAGCCTGAGCTGCTCCTAATGGCCTCGCCAAAACTTTTCATTTCATAATTGGCAGGCAGCCGTTGAGAGATTGACAAATGAGTGTCGGCCATCAGCGTTTTTTTTTTCCCTGAGCCGGGGATGCCAGAGATGGAGGAGCGGAAATCAAAATAATTAAAATAAATAAGGTGCCAAGTGATGGCAGTGCTCCCTCCAACATGGCAGATGAGAGCTGCCAGCGAGGAGGAGAAGCAGGGATGGCTCGAGTGTCAGTCTTCACCTCCTCTCGGAGACCTCTCACCACTAAACCGTTATTAGTGACAAAAATCTGCCAGCGACTCAGTTGGCTGTGTGTAATTGTGCAAACGTGTGAGTTTGTGTGTGCTGATTATCAGAGTGAACCGATGTGCCGATAATGAGAAGTTTACACTTCACCACGAGGTAATTTTCACTTCCTTTGTGCTTTTTCTGTTGGACAAAAGCAGATCAAGTGAAACTGCTGAAAACACGAGATGTCTGCTGGTGACTCGACACGCTTGAGCACAACTCAGCTGTGTGCATATGGACTATATTTAAACACACAACTGCGTGGTTGAAAAGCTGCCACTGATATGAGAGCAGGTCAGGAAAAACATTCAAACAAAGCTTTTGAAGGATTTTTTCTCTGGATGGATGAAGTTAAATGTTTCTCATTAAAGCTGTTTGCTGCTTTACTCGGTTCCAGAGTGCATAAAATCTGTTTCAACTTCAGGTTTTACTATTGTTTAGATTTAGAATTAATCTACTACAGATTTTAATAATGGACAAAAATAACAATGATTACATTTTTTTTTCATGGAGTTCCAGTCTCAGCAGTGTTTTTTGGCTTTTATTCCATATTTGGGAAATGAAAGAAAAGTTCTTTTTTTTGCGTTGTATATAGTTTATGTTATTTTCCTCTTTTCTGTTTAGTTCTTGTTCCTGGAAAAAAAAATAGTTTTGTGGGCAAAAGAAAACTAAAATGTGGAGGAAAAAATGGAGTTGTTGCTGTTTCTGTCTGGAATTGATTATAGAAAATCTTCCAAAACTTTGGACTCATGAATACAGATTTGAGACCTTCTGTTCCAAAGAAACTTCTATTATCTTCACAAGGACTAGGAGTCAAATTCATGGACTATATTGCTGTTTACTTTTCACGATCTGGTTGTTTCACAGATTTTATTCTGTGCTTTTGCATGATTTTTTTTTTCTTTTTAAGCAGTACGCTATGTTCTGCATCCTGATTGGCTGGGGACTATGTCAGTCAATCAATCTCCTCCGTACCATGTTTTCTAAACAGAATGCATCCAGTTCTATAAATCTTCAATAGCAGTCAGATCTTTTTTAAAAGTTCATGTCTGTCGGAGAAAAGTGTTGAGTGTGTGTAATGAGGAGTTTTACTGCAGTTAAACATCTACAATCCTACTTAAGGTCTATCCCCATCTCTGGTTATGTTCAGAACGTAACCCCCATAATAAACAAGGTAACACTGTGCAGTAGTATTTCAAAACCCACTCTTTCTATCAGACATATTTCTATAAACAGTTCAGTTTAGAAAAGTTTCCTGAGCTTTCGGCTTTGACTTTTTGACTCCTGTCTTGTGCCGGGGCTTTACAGTGTCAAGGTGGCGAATGGGGGTGCCCTCCCTTGGGGACGTTGCACCTGAATAATACGGAATAAGATACCAGAGACCCATAGAATGTAGGAGAAGGAAGTCTGTTTTAAAAAAACTCAGGCAGATTAGAACTCAGTTGTCTTAGTGGGCAGTTCTGTTTAGGATTGGAAAACCTCTAACAAGAGATGCAAATAAGATATCTCATAAGAACCACACAGGTACAGAGACATCAATGATCCAAAAAACTCCAGTCCTGGGAGAAGAGGTTTCTTGAGGAGGTGTGATGCACAGGCTGGTTTGGTTCTGGGTTGGGAAGGTGTGAAAGTTCATTTGGATCCATTTCAGAAGCACATATGCACGTGCATAAACTTTCAATGTTTAGTTTGTGCTGCTGTTTAGTTTTTAGGCAGCAGTCCTTACCTTCAAACAGAGAACACCAAAGAGAATCAAAAAGGTTCAGGTTCTTTTATACCGATGGGTACCGTTTGGAATTTATCCACTGATTGTTCGGAACCGGTACTTTCCTTCCTGACCTCAAGTTGGTCCTTGAAGAAGTGAAAAATCGTGACAATTTCTTCCATAATCTGTAACTGATATGAAGCTGCATAACAAAGAGAAAGAGAGCACTTGAATGTTCCTAAGAAGTTTTATTTCATCTTAAAGATTAAAAAGAGTTTGTTGCCATTTGTACATGTTAAGGAACAAGTACATTGGAATTTTTCCTGGCTGCTCTCAAATCAGGATTATTACAACATGTACAAAGAAAACAAAAACACAATAACCATATGTAAAGAAAATACAAAGAGACATGAGAATAAGTGAATATTTGCAGTAGGACCATGAAGTATTGCTCATTCCCAATACTTTTCTATTATGGCACAAGATTTAAATAACTGAATAAATAAGTAAATGCTGTGGCAGGTGGGATTACGAGTTCTTTTGACAGTCTACACTGCATTCCTGTTTTTGTACACGCTGAAGTAAACAGATGTTACCGCTCATCGCCACGGCGACCAATTTTTTCTTTTTTTTTTTTTTTAACTGTCCTGTCCCACAGACAAGCTAATGCAGCACATGCAGATTACGGTTGTAGAGCTTCTTTTGCCTGGTTTGGACATATGCCCCGTTTAGAGTCTTTATTTTCCCAAACGAAGGGGGGATAACGACTGGGAGAAGTAATACTTAAGATACCCCTTTGTGCAACATTTTTTCAACAGGCTTAAACCAGGTTGGAATAATGATTGTAATCTTAATGTGCACGTCCTTACTCTATCATCTCTCTTCGAAAGAACTGGCCAAACTTGGCTCCTTGGTTTTTTACCTTTTTCTGACCATCGTACACGTTACTCTGATCCATCAGGTCGCTTTGAAAGACTGGCCAAACTTTGGCTCGCTTTGCCGTTTTTACTGAAACTCCACCCAACCTAACGATCTAAATCGATCTTATGAGCCCGCCCACAATTATTGGAAAGGTCAAATGATTGGTTTGAATTCTACAGAGAACTATATAGAAAACAAATGATTGTCGTGTCAGAAACAAAGCACCAAAATCTGCTTTTCAAGACTGGTAAATACTGGTACCAACTTGACACAGTTTCTGTACTCATCTCTAGTCTTTTTATACACATGAACTTCTGCAGAACGCATGAAACCCAGCTAAAAATGTCCGTTTCCATCTAGAATCAGTCAGAACATTATGTTCTGTTGAATGTGATCTCAGAGATCCAAAACCCAAAAGTAATATCAAACTCATTCTGACTTTCTTTCCAACTACACAGAAAATCATCATCCTTCTATTGGACGTTTATTTACCTAAATGTGAGTTTATTGTCCATGCGTTGTGTTATCGTTGTGTGATGCTATCCTGCATCTCCTTTCAAACCTGAGCGACTGTACGAATCCTGACACACCCATCCACAACACACACACACACACACACACGGCCATTGTCTGGTTTGTATTCCTGTTTCATCTCTCATTCCCCCTCTCTCTTCTTTCATTTTACTCGGCTCTCATTTTGTGTCTTTCACTGCGCTGTTATCTAATGGAGCTCTGCTGTGATGTGCGATGCTACGTGAGATGGCAGCAGAGCAGACAGGTGAAAGCCACTTTGTCATCACTAGAAACCACCTGCGAGCTTCCAGCATGCTCATTAGCACCTTTTTTCTGCTTCTCTTCTGATCACTCGCCTGGCTGTTTTTACTGTCGCTAACACCCCGCTGGCTCCCAGCTTTGTTCCAAATGTCAGATCGCCGTCCTGTCGCTGACAAACGATGACGCTGATTACAGAGCGAGGCTTGGACAAACGGTGCAGGAGGATGATGGGAGAGAAGTTCCCTCCAGCTTCTTTGCCTTTAATATCCACCCATGAATCGCCAGATCCAAACCAAAGTCCCCTATTTCAGCCCTCCTATCTAATTCCTAAGCTTTGCCCCCTCCCAATATTAGATGTATGCTCAGCCCCCACAGAAAGGTGAGCCATTAAAGCAGCAGGTGAAGACCCGTGTAATGGTTTCAGTGCGATAACTCTCTGGCACTTGAGGCTGGATGCAGATTCCATTTCAGTTTAGCGCTGATTTTCTCTGATGTACGAATGAGCTTCCTGCTGCTTCACACACAAATGAAAAAAAAAGAAAAAAAGAAAAACTCCACCTCAGTCAGACGGCGACATTTAAACCAACAGATTTTCATAAACGGTGTTTTCAAGTTCTGTGTGATGGTTCTTTTTGAACTTTAAGGTGATGCAACACCCATTTTTGGAGCAAATATTCATACCTAAATATTCATATCTATTTTTATCTGTATTTATACCTTCAAAAATGTCATACCTAGTAATTTAACAATTTAATACTTAGACTGAAAATAAGCTGGGACTCACTTTACTCCAAAACAACTCACTGTCTAAAAATGTAGGTGAAAAGTGTCTGTATCAAGTACAGTTCAGTTATATCAGAACCTCATTGAGATCTATCATCCATACATGGAGAAAGCTGAACCTTCACGAGAGCAAATGAGCAAAAAGAGTCCAAGAACACAAGGAGGACTCATCTAGGAGGTCATAGGTCAGGCCTCACTGGACTCAGTTCAGGTCAAAGTTAATGATCCATCAGTCAGAAAGAGACTTATGGAAGAAAAATATTTAAGGATCTATCGGTGCCAATATCAGTATTGATCCAATATGAAAAAACTAGGGATGTCCCGATCAGGTTTTTTTGGACCTTATTAGATTCTGTGTCATCTGATTTTGATCGTATACTTTTGTAACAAATTCAAAGTGAACAAATTTACTAAAAAGATTAATGTTTTCCCTGTTTTTATTTCATTAACATTTTTGGATCATTTAACACTTAAACAAATCACTTCTGTGGAATAGCTTTAACAATCAAAGAAAAATAGTCCAACTATCAACTTGAAAAAAATTAACTAGTATCTAGTAAATATATGTAATAAGTAGACGTGAGAAGGTTAATGACTTTAGCTTTAATATCTTCAGAACTATTGAGCAGTTTTAACCATCATATCTACACTAAAAATTCTTACAAATGAACGATGACTTTGTAGTAGCAGTGGGCGGGGTATCAACAGGGGTGAAAGTAGATTTTTTGTTTTGCCGGTACTATGCCCCCCCCCCCCCCCCCCCCCCCCCCCCCCCACACACACACACACACACCCACACACCCACACAGTCCAATACCTTTACTTTACCTTTACAAGTCCCCATATGGTAATTTTTACTTTTATTTAAAAAGAATAAGTTCCCAGGAGTGTTTTATTTATGTTTATGTTGTTTTTAACTAAAATCCCAGACCCTTAACGTCTTAAAAAGTCATTTTTTAATGTTGGTCTGTGAAAACTCCTCTGTGGGGGCGTGGCTTCTGGAGCTGAGCGAAGCTGATCTGCTCGTCTTGGACCCTCCCCTGTCTGATTATGGTGGCTCTGAGTCTTCACCGCTGCACCACAAAAATGTCTGGCAGTTTTGTTTTGAGCTGGACATCAGATCGGACAAGGAAGAACTTCATGGACCGAACTTTCACAGATCCTTTACAGCTACGGTTAAATGAGCTGCCGTTCACATTTCCGTGGTCACATCAAGAAGCTCCGTGGAGTCTGTTGGAGATTTTCCAGCGTTCTCAGGACTGCTAGTGTAAGTATTGGATGAAACTCACACCAAAAATCCAGTGATGCTGATTTGACCACAGAAATGTGAACAGCGGCTAATTTGACTGCAGTCAATGTGAAGATAGCATCTTCTCTTCTCCAGAACCTGAACTAGACACGCTAGCCGGACCAGATGAGGGTTTAGTGCAGCAGAGCTGTTGTGATGGAAAGATCATCATTCATTCACACAGAGTCTGTCTGTGACAGTTTGATTAACAGAGATTAAAAGGAAATGCAAAAACAAAATGATTACATTTGTTCTCTTTCAGAAGAAAAATGACATACAGGCATGTTAAAAACTCAAAAAATAGTTTTTCTTTTTTTTGGAGGAGGACTTTAAACAGATCATATTGTCAGTTGTCCAGATTGAAGAATAATTTGGCAACAAAGAAAATTCATCTGTGGTTGATGGATCTGGTGTCTCAATGGCATTTTCCATTCAACTTCCATCTCTCCTTTTGTCTTCTTCATCCTCTCCTATAGAAGATTTGTTCTGCACATCGTCATCCTCACTTTTGGATCTTCCTCTTAAAAATCTGATTCACTTTTCTCTGCATCTTTGTTGTTTACTTTTTCATTTAAATAATTTAATTATTTATTTCACGTCACGATTCACTTTTTCAATCTTTAAATAAATGTGCATTGAATTTAGACAGAACAATGAACGAACTCCTGGGGATCATCAGCTGCAGTTCTCTGGTGCGCCTGCTGTTCAGAAAGTCGGGTGTCCGCAGCGCTCGGGACGCTTGGCGCACGCAAGAGAGCGCAGACCAGGAGAGAGAGAGAGATAGTGGGAGAGGGAGGGAGAGAGTGAGCGTGAGAGAGAGAGAGAGAGAGTGAGCGAGCGAGAGAGAGACAGACGGGTTTCATCAACTGTCTGATGCGCCACAAAAACAATGCAAACATTCAAATAAAGCGCTGCCTGCTCTCAGCTCGAATGTCAATTTTCTTATTTTTCTTCCATAAGAGCGACCGCGGCTTCTGTCATGTGTTATATATTGAAAACTGGCCGCACAGATGATCTCTCCAGACGGAACGGTGTTCCGTCTTCAAATCATTTACCGGAACGCCGCTCCGGACCGTTCCGGCTTACTTTCACCCCTGGGTATCAATAATGATTTCCAAAAACTATTCAATTCGATTCACCAGAGCCTGGATCGATCTGATTCTGATTTTTTTTTTTTTAGATTATTTTGATCTACTCAATTCAATTTTATTTAATTCAGTTTTGAGTTTACACATTTAGACACATTTGTTTAGAGATACATTATTAATCTATATATGTTTTGAATATAATTATCAATCTGATACAGTTCTCATTCTGTAAAATGTATTATTAAAATAATAATGAGATTGTTAATATCTCACAGTGTTACATGATTCCTCTAAAGAAGAAGTTCTAACAAAAATGTTCAAATCATTAACATTACAAACATTGTTCTGCTTCTCCTGGAGGACGTTTCAGTTTGGCCACAAGGGGGTGATTGCGCTATAGCATTACACCTTATTCCAGAAGAATAAAAGGATGAGAAAAATGTTTTTTAGACCACAAATGGTTACTTTAAAAATATTTCCTTAAAAGAGTTTTTAAAATTCCTGTCTGTGAGTTTAGCACGTTAGCATTAGTCGTTCTATTTGAAATCCTATTAAACGTTAGCATCAAGCTAGCAGGTTTTAGCCTTTAGTGCTAAATCAATCCCTATTTTCATAAAACAATCATTAATCCATTAAGCTTAAATAGATTTACATCAATTAATCGATTTTATCAACCCAGCCCTACTGTAGGATAAATATGATAAGATAAGCATGACTGGCTAATATCATTAGAACTTTTTTTTCAGATTACAGTATCTTTTTAAGGATGTCCCGATCCAATGACGTGATTGGATATCGGGCCCGATCACGTGATTGAAGACTTGATTGAAATCTGACTCCGTTGTCCGATCAGGATCGGATATTTCATTTAGTTTTATTATGATCAGCGCTTTATATTTCAAGCTTATTATTCCGGATAAATCCTCCACTATAAGTGGATCCGATCACGAATTTAGACTTATAACTCCTTTGAAAATACTTTAAACTGACAGCTAGTGTCTCTAAACAACAACCTCTAAAGGCATTTCAACAGAAAAAGACAGTTTTGTTTCTTTTTAATGTTTAGCTCTTCGTGCTGCAGACAGATGCTAAACAGCAGCTGCTAACTGCTACATGCTAGCACCTTGATTTAACTCCTCAGGACCCGAGCTGTCCTTTGATATGCCTGTTTTATTTATCTGAAAGAGAAATAAAAGTTAAGAAAATTAACTACTCTGATAATAAAACTGAAAATGTGATGTGTTAAGAACTTAAAAAGAAGCAGATAATCTTAAAAAACAAAAAAACTAATAAATGAAAATAAATAATGATATGAGCTAGTCATAAACACTCATCAAATTCATGCTAAAACAGTCATCATTTATTTTTAAAAATTCTAAATGAGGACAGGAATCACATTTGGTCAAAAATGTTCAATAACTCTAAAGATATTAAAGCTAAAGTCACTAAACTTTCTCACATGAATTATCACTTATAGAACAAGAAAATGATTTTTTTTTTTCCCCTAGTTTATATTTGCTCTATTTTTACTTGGCTATTAAAGCTACTTTACAGAAGTGTTCTATTTAAGTTTTTAATGATAAAAGAAGGTTAATGAAATATAAATAAGGGACAACACAAATCTGTTTATTCAATTTGCTCATGTTTCAAATGCGTTGCAAAAGTATCGGATCGGGACTCGGTATCGGCAAATCCACAAAATCCAATGACTCTGAATCGGCCCAAAAAAAACCTGATTGGGACATACCTAATTTTTTTTTCACCTTTTAAAACTGCCATATTCTGCTGTACTTCATGGCAATAACATGTTGTGAACGTTCATGAATCACAGACTTCCAGTGGAATATTTATCCAGAGTAATATTCCATTAAGATTATTTTAATAATGTTAATAATATTCTTTATATTGAAATAAAAAAATCAAATGTCCGATAATGATCGAGTCATCAACCACGTTATCGGATTGGGACAAAAAAAAAAAGATTTTGTTCTGACTGTTTTCAGGTACATTTTAATTACTATAGATACTTGTTCCTCATAGATCCCTGTACCATGTGATTGTGCAGTAAAGGAAGAGTTGTTCATCTCTACTCAAGAAGCAGGAGGAGATTTAAACTTCATGTTATTAGACACTTAAACATTAGTATCTATCGGCTAATGATAGTTTCAGAAAAAATGTCGTTCCATTCCTAAAAATATTTACCCCAACATTGCGATTGAGTGTTTCTGTATGAGGATTCAATGTTTCATCAGAGGTTTGACTTGAGTTGAAGTTAAACTTCATGTTGAGACCTTTTATTTAATAGATTGATTGACTTCCTTTAGCACTCAAATAGTTTGCTGCAAACGTAGAAAATTCCTCTTTTTTTCAGGTGATATTTAAATAACTTTACATTCGTTGCCATGTTCACGAAGGCCAGAAGCTAAAGTCTCTTTTATACCTCGTTTCATTTCTTTGTTCATCTTTAATAAAAATGATTGTCTCCAGATTGAGTGAAAGACCCACGACTGGCCTCTTTCAGACCTGTACATGCTGGCTTTGACCTACAGAGCCGCCCAGAGGAACAAAGACACTTGAAAAGAATGCATTTGTCAATGAAAACACTGAGTTTTTAGTCTTTTTGCTTTCCTTTTATTCATTCTTCCAGAAATATATAGCAGCTGAATGCAGAGGAGCAGACGCACGGTCTTGCAGCAAAAGTGCATTCAACAGGGAGCACAGAGCTGCTTTCTGTTTTATTTCCTTAGATATGAGCCTGAATAAGGTCAGAGAATAACCTTTGAAGTTGTGCACTGTAAACCACACAAGAGGTGAGTGAGACAGAGAGACTGCGTGGACTGTGACATTTCCTTCAATCCTCTAATTTGAAGGCGATCCACTTTAAAGACGTAGGAGGTGGAGGGACTTTAGTGATGCAGTGTTTTTAGAAGAGTTTATCATTTGTTGACCTTCTCAGCCACAAAAGCTGCCAACAAAAAAGAAGGAAAGAAAGGGATGGAGGAGACAGAAAGCCCCCGCTGCTTTCATTTATGCTCGATAAAGATGTTGGTTTGTGTCATCCAGCAGCGTGTGATCAAAGCCGGAGGAGGAAATCAGCCTGGATCCCGTTTTTAACAGTTTTATGTGAGCATTCAGCTTAGAAAATTATCTCCTATTTGATTGAATGTTTTCTTACCCCCCAGGGAGTCTCTGCAGGGTGCAGAAGTGCAACAAAGCAGCGATCTAGTAAAATTTGTAAGCAGTTCTGGTAGTTTTAGAGGCTTGAATGAAAATGAGTTTTGACCCTAACGAGGCCTAATTTTATGATTCCTGCTATAAAATGATGCACTTAAATCGATTTCAGCAACTGCAAGGTGTGTTTCTCAGGAAATGGTTTGAAAACACAAGATTATGTCCAACAAACAAGAACAGGCGTGTATGTCACAGCCCTGATAGGCAAACCTGTCTAAGGCCTAGAGGAAAACACAAAAATGGACTGAACATATGAGAAACTGGACACCAAGAACATGAGGAACACAGTTTTATGAAAGAAAATAACATAAAATAAGTCTGGGAGTCTGCTGATCCAGCCATGCTGACCGATGTTCACAGCTCCCTAACCGAAAGCCCGCAAACAAAGACTGCCAAGGTCCAACCCCTAACTAAAATAACAAAACCCAGCAGAATAAGATTGCTGAGGAAATAAAGGAGGAAAAACGGAACCAAACAAACCAGCACAACTCAAAGACCTGCTGCTCCTCTGCCTCTGTTTGAGGGCCTCCTCTGGTTTAAATAGGAGGCGGGTGTTAATCAGGATGATTGGTCCCCAACTGCCAGGTGAGCTGAATGACAGGTGAAGGATGAAGCACATCAGCAGTCATAACAGTGTACCTTATCAGGCGCACAAAAAAAAAAAACGCGTGAAGTTACATTAACGTATGATTGTATTTACACTGAACGGGATTTCTGTGTTAAATTCACATCTCGGCCTCTGTTTAGACCCTCATCAAATTGGCTGATTGTTCAAAAGTGCGTTCAAAAGGCAGGCCACGCCCACCTAAAATCACAGCAACTGACTCATTTTTAAAAGAAGTGATTCCAATCCTGACCTCTCATGGATGAACTTTGAGCCTCATTTCTGACAGAGATCACAGAATCTCTGCAAAAGAACAGGTTTTAACTTCCCCTTGATAAGATTTATTCTTTATCCTTAAAAACTGCCTCACTCTACATCACTGCTTTCTGTGGCAAACAGTTTTTATGGTTTTTAAAGCTACATTTTCAGTTGTTTTGCTCATCATAGCACATTTGAAGTCTTTCGACTATGATAGTATTAATTTTTTCCATTACGTTTAATATTACTGTTTTAGTTACTTGCTTACTTGGCCGGAAGTACTTATTTCCCATGATCCCTTTATTTGCACTCTCTCCCACTAGCTTACAGCCCTCACATCCCCAACCTAACAATACTAGTGAAACAAAAACCGTGAGTAACATTAAATTCTTCAAGCCGTACAGTTTTGATCAAATTTCTGTTTGGTTGTAGTTTGTACATAATACTTACACTACAAGCTTCTTCAAATAGCATTTTTGTTTTTGCTCCTGATTTATGATATGAATTGAGGAATATTTTAATCTTAATTGTCTTTATACATGTCCTCCATGAGAAAAATGCTACAAGAACATGTTAAAATCACCAAGAACACAATTTTCATTGGTGAGCTCAACACTAGAGATTCTGCACCTTGAAGGATCTGTAACTCTGATTTTAAAATAATTTACAAACAGACCTGTGTCTGGTTTCCCATTACTGTGAGGTAAAGCAAAACATGAACTATGGGTGCCTGTAAAATTCATTTTGTTACGTGACATATAGTCAAATATCGTAAACTAATGAATAGCCGAGAGGTCACTCAGACGTTTCCCCAGCTCCTGTTGATCTCATTCTGGCCTCTATACTTTCTGAAACTATGGAAACCGGAGATTACCTGCATCCTATCCTACAGCAATATAAATAGCCGCGTTCCTCAACTTTCTGTTAAGTTTTGATGAAGTTGAAACACTTCCTTCCAAGTTATTTTCCAGAGAAAATGTGTAAAAGAGAAGTTTGCTATTCCACTCTAGTTTCCCAGACTCTCCTGAGACTGCGGTCTAATTTCATGACACACTGAAGCAGCAGCGAGGCCCCATGTGCGATATCATTTAGAGGCATCTGATGTATTCCTGTGACAGACAGCTCATTTTGCCCTGTTACTCATTTCTTCGATTTAAACAGAAAAATGGATGCTTGTTCACTCTTGTTTTTATTTTCAAGTGTCACTGTGCTTGTTGGAGCTGAGTTATTAAGGTGTGGAATTATGGTTCAGGAGATGGTTAGTACAGAACAATTTACTGGTCATGGTGACGTGTAAATTAGCTTTTCTCATTATGTATAATGCCGTGTTTTAACCAAACCAGACACGTCCTGGTTGCATAAAAATCTGTATTCAAATAAGAAATAAGACTAATCAAATGTATTGATTAGTTCAAATTTGTAGTTCGTGGAGATTTAAAAAGAAACTGATTTTATTATTTGAGTTTCTTGAGGAAAGTAAGCGGCCACAAATTGAATTTCAGAGCATACTGTTTCATACTGTGCCAATACAGTGAGGGTGGGGGGTGTAATATTTTGCCCCCTACCCTCAGAACCTTCCTTTATCTGCTGCTTGTGCGTGCAACAAACAGTAGGTGGCGAAGTTTACTTCTGCCAGTCACAAATCGCATCTAGTCTCCATCACAAAGCAGCAGTTTCAAAGGAAATGTATATTTGTCACGAAAAACCTTCCATACTTCATTAGAAGATCTGATTTTGGAACAATTATGTGACTCACCTGTGCAGTTGGACCACTCGGTGTATATAGGAACTGGACTGAGTGACTGAATGACCTTCTACTCAATGTGGTCCAAACAGGAAGTACCTGCTGGTTCCAAGAGGCCAAAATCCCAAAGACTTGCATTAGAAATAAACAGCTATTACTCATTTTATTGGTCAGAAAAACAGATCTTGCTCTGATAGTTTTTTTTATGCCAACTTCGTGAAAATCCTATTTTTTTTATTGATACTTTTTTCTGTAGTTCAAGTTACAAAGATGTCTCAGTGAAAGCAGGTGGAGCCTGATGCCCCCACATCCAGCATTCAAAATGTTTGACAGTTTTGTTGTCTGTTATCAAGTGGTAGGGGGTGTGGCCTTCGGACAAGCTCACTCCTGATTAGGCTGAATCTGAATTGCTTCCCTACCCCTACGGCTTCTCCCTATCCCTACATTTAGCCCTCCAAGTTTAGAGAAATGGAAAAAAGATTGTCCTCATAACTTCAACAAGTCCTACTAAAACAGTCAATACTTACATTTAAATGTAAACTTCTGTTCTTCAGAGCACACCCACGTGAAGAAATGTTTCTCCTCTATACCAGGAGCTTCCATGGATAAATCTGTCAGCGAAGGGATAGTCAGCCGTAAGTCCTAAAACACTTTTGGACGCCATTACAGTGCCAATTGGAGCAATAGACCGGAGCCAGGAGGGTTGGGATCAACTCTGATTCAGTTTTGTTAGTTATTATTTTTTACAAAGTAAATCTTTTGTTTTCAAAAGCTAGTGGGTACAATGTTTATGTGGACGATTTAACTGTGTTTTATGGTTGAATTTACATCAGAAAACCTGCTCCTCCAACCCCTCAACCCCCTCCTGACCATACAAACTTGGTTTCTAGTTTCTATTATAAATTGGTCAATAATGTAAACTCTTGAGTTAAGTTACTAACGCAACTCGCTGCAAATGTCAGAGCTAAATCTAGATGCATTTAGGATAAATCTGTGTTTCTCTGCTCCAGGATTGTGTTCTTTGTTCAATAATAAACTATAAAAGTCTTCAAAATGTTTAAGATTCCTTTCAAATCTGCTTACTTTTATATAAAGTTAGCATTTTTTTTTATTTCCTGTCATTAAAAAAAATCCTTTTCTTAACCTGGACTGAGCCTCAGCAGCTCAGGCGTTTGTCATTGTTGAGATCCAACAGTAAGGCAGTTCCTTTAAGGAGGTTTTCTGTGTCAAAACCTCAAACAAAAATTGAATGAAACAGTGTTTGCTTGTGATTCCAGCCTCCCAGTTAAAGCTATCTTCTCTGTCCAGGCTTACCACCCCTTTACGTTAAATACTTCTGACTTGCGATATAAAAGCCATCCGGTTTAGCATTTCCAATACACTGAGTTCTGACTCCAAACTCCTGAATGTGTTTGTTCACCTTATTACTTTGGAGTAGAGCTGCATCTCTTTGCATCCGTTTCCTCCTGAGGCAGAAAAAAACCCGACAGATGTCACGTGGCAACGATTGTTCCAGAGCTGCCACGGGCAACGCAACATCTTCCATCAATCAAAGCAGCTTGTCCCGACATGCAAACATGCAGTGAGCACACAACGTACATGCATGCGTTCACACACTGCTGTGCGTGTGGCAGCAAAAAAACACAGGCGCGCCATGTGACTTCATACACACTCAAACCACGGGGAGTAAATGGGCTGCAGTTGCTATAGAAACAGTCGAGTCCCACAACATCCATTCCAGAGAGCCTTCAGAGGAAAAAGAAGTGTTTGTCTCATTTTTCAGATGTGTGTCTCAACACCAGGAGACACAAACACTCAAACGCACACATGCAAGTAGTGCATGTGAATGTGCATGAGTGTGTGGTGGATCTCCCCCTCTGTGATCACAAAGAGCAGCTCTCATCCCTGAGAATCCCATTTCACGGCCAGGCTTAGCAATGCTGCTGTGTTAAAATGTGTGTGTGCGTGTGTTGGTGTGGTTGTGGGGATTACAGGGCCGCTGCTCATACAGGTCGGAATTATTTCAAATAAGATGTGAAATTCCTTCAACGCTCCACCAGCTGCCAATTGGAGGAGCTGAGTGTGAAGCGCGTTGTGTATCTAGACTTAGTTTTGTTTTTTGTTTAACTGTTTTAAGACAGATTTACTGGTCCAACGGCGTTTTCCAAAATAATCCATGTGGTCTTCCCTGATTGGACCGCCATGCTCCAGGCATTAGTGCGGTTTGATTGGAATATGCATAAATCACAGAGGTGGGAATAAGTTTTCCCTCCCTGATATTTCTGTTTTTCATCCCTGTTACACTATAACGATTCAGATCAGACAGATTTGCTGTTTTACCAAAACCTCTCCATGCTCTTCAGCCCGTCTGGAGCTCGGTCCTGGGGGCATCAGTCCAAGCAGAGAGACATTGACCTCCTTTTCTACAGAAAGTTTTAAAAACTGACTCCAGCTCCACTGAGGCTCCCCGTGGTGCCCCCAAGCTACTGAAAGACATAGTCCCTCCAGGACAGGGCTCTCAAACTGGCGGCCCGCGGGCCATTTGTGGCCCCCAAGTCGATATTTTGCTGCTCTTGCCTTAATATGAAAGTTCAATATCTACTGAGCAATATGTTCTGTATGAATACAATAGGGCTGCCACAAACGATTATTTTACTAGTCGACTAATCACCGATTATTTCTTCTGATTATTCCACTGATCGGGTCATGCGCTAACTGGATGTAAAGCACAAATCTTTACAACATCAGCTTTTATCTAACTAAAAACTAGATGTATAGCATCAACTATGATAACGCTAGTGTGAATGCTGTAAGTTGAATTTGTCCATTGAAGATGCTAATGCTGAGAGCTGAAGATGCTGAAATTGATAGCTAAAAGTCCTGAAGCTGATAGCTGAAAACGCCGACGCTGATAGAAAACTAAAATATTAGATGTCAACTTAGCCTAAAAAACGGAAAAGCCTAAATTAGCCATAACAGCTAGCACGTTGCTAAAATATTAGCTAAACTCCGAAATAGCCAAAAAAAATCCTAAATTAGCCAAAATAGCTAGCATGCAGCTGAGATAGTGGTTAAATTCCAAAATAGCCTTAAAAACCTTAATAAATGCAAAAACAGTCAAAAAAGCTAGAAAGATGCCATTATGAGTTTCAACTTTACTACACTCCAACCCTGTTTAATATAAAGTAATGACTAATCGACTATTAAATTAGTCGTCAACTGTTTTAATAGTCGATTAGTCGTCGATTAGTCGACTAATTGTGGCAGCCCTAGTCCACAATTCAGTGATGATATCTTTGTATTTACTTTGTGATGTTTCAGCTTCATGTTTAAAACTTTGCTGTTGTTGGATCTGGTGGTCAGAAAAGTCCTTAGTAACATTTGCTAGCCTCGTTAGCTCCTTTCGTTTCACAGAAGATATTGCTCATTAGTTCATAGACATGAGCAAATGTTCAGTAAACTTGTTCCGCAGACATAGACAGTGCACGCAAAAACATATTTTTGGCACAAATGGAACTCCGTACGGTCCAGACTCAGCCAGACTCCGCCTTCAGTGGACCCGAGGGCATCTGGGGCGCTGGGTCTTTTTCACATCTGCAGGAGTTTAATTTCATTTTCTTGGATGAATTGTTTGATATCTTTTTTTAAACTATAGTCTAAAACCATGAAACTACATTTTATTTAAGCTTCATACAAAAGATTGACTCAGCCTTTCATAGCCTTCATGGAGTTTCTTTATATGTTTAAATCAGTTTTATAGCCCATTATTTCTTTGGTTTTGTGTTTATCACCCAGACCACCAAACTATCATCATTGTGTTGCCTTTTTTCCTCATGTAACCGGCAGCTTAAACACAAATGGGCAAGTATTTGATCCAAGTTTTTATGCATAACTAACGGTGAGAATACAAAGTGAGCAGATCTCAGAAAGACACCACAAAGACTTCAAATCATTTAACACAAATATAAAGCCAGTACTTTATCCTTTCTTCATTGCTCAGACCTTTTCTCCTCCATCAACATCCCGTCTATAATAAGCACACGGTACTGATAAAAAAAAAAATTCAAATATTCCCATAAGTGAATGTTTCTCGGTACAGATGAAGGTTTTTGCTGCAGTGCACTGACACTCATGTCTACATTATGGGGTTCCATGTTTGGGGTGCTGACTTAAAAACAATAAAATAAGTTATTTCAGCTTGCTAAGCACTTCTAGGTATACCATCAATCCACTCCTCCAGAGAAAGTTCAGAGGGAGGAGTAGAGGTTGTTTGAGGTTTTAGCATCCCTCTTTTCACAGCTGGGGGCGGGACACGGCGAAGTGATTACTTTTTTCATCTGGAGGCGAAAGAACGACCTGTGATTCTATACGAGAGATCTTCTCAGTCATGCTGAGGGGAAAGTCTTTGAAGACAGATGTCTAGACCACCTTTCCTTACAGCATCATTTAATACTAGGTTGTTTAAAAAGATGCATGGAAATCTTAACTGTGTAGACGTCCAAACAGAATGATTGCAGTATAACTCATGCTTGATAGTTCCACTTGACCACGCTGGGACCTGAAACTGTCATTAAACATAATCAACATCAACGTCTTCTGAAAGGTAAAGTCTTAGACCAGCTTTTAAAATACAATATTTATTACCGATTCCATTCAAGCGTCGACCAACCGAGAGCTGTGAAGCATTTCATCAGTTATTGTAGAAAATAGACGAAATAGTTTGTTCCTCAGAGAACAGATGATGTGTCATCAGCTGCTGTCATCTCTGCTGTGTGTTAATTATTGATTATGACAACACGTCAGGACACGCAGCTGTGTTCTCTTACTTTTAAGACCAAGAAACACTTCACATATTTGTGTTAGTATGTTTGAAGTGAACAGAGCTCAGAAAGACACCACACAGACTTTAAATCATTTAACAAAGGAACATCAGATCTGTGTATTCATATTCAGAAGTGATGTAAAGACTTTTGGCTTTTTAAACAGACGCCGTGACAAATATTTAGCTATAAAAAGTGAATCAACATTAGCACAAATGTTTTACCCATCGACTGTACAATGGAACTGGAGTGAATGAGTGTGACATCATATACAGAGAATAGTTTACTTCCCGCTCCAACCAATTCAATCTGCATTTTCTTGCTATAACGCCGCCGCCATGTTGGAGTCAGTTAGCAGTTATTGGTCCTAGTCTGAAAATATCATTCAATAAAAAGGATTATTAAGAACATGCTAAAATATAGATAATTCTGACAAATATAATGAGTAAAATGGTTTAATTCTAAATAGAAGTCTATGACATTTTGGAGCCAGACGGTACTTCCTCAGTCCAGTTCTTATATACACTTAATAGTTTTAACATTTATATTGTTTCCATATGTCTTAATATTGATGTGTAAACATCATGCTACATCCTCACTATTCTTTCCACTCTGAGGGTAAACATGAACTTTAGCTAGCATATGACTAGTTGCTAGCTTAATCTTTATAAGTAGTATTTTTCCAGGATTCTACAGCAATCAAAAAGGTACTAGTTTTCTAGAAATATAGATATATTTACTACAAGATAGTTTGCTCAAACGGTCCACTTTCTTTAGACAAGTTTAACTCTTGAACACTTTGGCTATAAAAAATTATGCCATCACTTTACCCAAGTAACTTAAACGCGATTTAGTATTTGTCATAAAAAAAATGATCAAAATATGACAACACTTGATAAATTACAGTAGTTTTCTTTTATTTCCAACAGTGATTTATTATGTAACAAAATGGAAAATGTAAACATTGGAAGATCCTAAAAAACATGCTTGAAAATTACGAAAAATTAGGAATTTGAAAGCAAAAAATTCCTAAAAAAGATGAATAATAATGATAGTGGAGACTTGGCCTTTGGTCCACCCATCCCTGCTGGGACATGTGAGACTTTAGGAACCATAACACCCAGAAAAATGCAACATAACGAGGATCATTTGAATACTTTTGTTCAGATGAAAATGCTCTAGGGTTAAACCAAGAAATGCACCAGACAAAATGAAGCCTGTCAGAAATCATCTACAAATCATTTTACAATGCTTCACCCTTTTTGTGAACTGTGTTTAAATTCAATATTTAAATCTAATTTCTGTAGGAATCTTTATGAAACAATGAATAAGTCTTTTACAAGCTACTCTGGAAAAAACATCTGCAGTGTATAGAGAGACGACTCTAAAATCTCTGATTCATGTCACTCACCTGATCCAGGTACTCAGCAGCAGATGAGGCAGGATTTCTGAAAAACCAGCCAGGATTTGGACACTCCTGTTGTAGATCTTGAGTCATGGGATCTGGACTGAATGTCATCTCTTTAAGTCTGTCTTCTCAGATTCAATGGATGAATTCAAATCTTCTTTGGATCTCATGTCTTATTGGATCATTACATGTCTGTCCTAACAAAAGCTGGACATGTCATGGTTTGCTGGGACCTTTTTGTTGACATGTTAACAAGCGGCGGTGACACGCTTGTTAAAAACTGTTTTCCCCCTTTTAAACTTCCAGTCATAATTTTGTAGCACGGCTGAAGAAGGACTGCATACTTTCACGATATCTTGATGAAAACATTAAAAGAAGAGGAATAAAAAGCATAACATTGAAGATTTTAGTCATATCAGCAATAACCACCTTATCTCTCCTTGTGATCATGTCTAAATGCAAATTCTCCATGTAATCTTATCTGATTGTCAGATATCATCTGTGTTTCCCCTCAGTTTTTAACATTTATAGATGTCAGGGAGGATTTTAGCAGCTGCTGGGAGTCTTATCAGCTCTCTGATCAGAGTAACTTGCTTATTAGAGATTGTTCTGGTGACATGGCAGCCGGCTGTTGTATTATCATAGTCTCTTTAAACTGGATTCATTTCCAGCTCTGACATTTATGTTTTCCAGCTTAAGACTTCAGAATCCTGTAAAACAGACCATCTCAGTTCAGACTCCGTTTCTTTCCTCCAACCACGGGGATGTTATTTATTCCACGGAGACATGTTTTTGTGTTGGCGCCTGCTCATGCTGGGTCTTCACAGCGAGGGTCTTGACAGCGACTAAAAGAGAACTTTGATCTAGTGGAGATCAGTCCATTAGGGCAAGAATCCTCTGATCATTTGGCTCATCAATCGACGGGCAGAGCAGCTCTCCTGCTGTCGTGTTTTCTTCCCCTCTTTTAGGTTGTTGTGTTTTCTGGGCGCGGTCGATGTCACTGGCGGTCACCACCTCAGGTGTCTGGATTGATCTTTCTGTTTGTTGCTCTCACACAGGAGTCGTTTCACTGAACATTATGTTTTCTATATTAAATGGTTTTCTTGGAGCCATGCTAGCGAGGTTTAGCTGAAGTAGTCCTTATAGACTATGTGTAGGTTTATTTTCATAGAATAATATGTGGAAAACTTTAGATCAAATAAACTGAATCATTATAGTGTCCCAGACCTGCCCATGCTGAGTTTATTCAGGCAGAGCTTGACTGCACAACCAGTTAGCTAGTGTAGCTGCCTGTGGCTAAAGACTTTCATGATAAAAAGCCAGGAAGCTTCAGTTCATTCTATAGGTATATAATACACATTCAATGTCATTTTTTCGTGCAAGATGGGGAAAAAAATGGAATTAAAAAATATGTATCCTTCAACCACTTCCACTGCTTGGATCGAGTACAGATTCACATCATTCTTATTAGTTAACAACCACAACAAAGACTAAAGCAGGAGTGTCCAAATTCAGTCCTCAAGGGCCTCGAGGGCTGGCCTCCTGCTGGTTTTCCCTAATCCCTGCCTGATCTGCTGCTGATTACCTGGATCAGGTGTGTTTGGACGATTAGGAGCTTGGACATGGAGGACACCGGCCCTCGAGGACTGACTTTGGACACCCCTGGACTAAACGTTTGCACCTCCAGTAGCAGCACGGTTTTAGGCTTTTATCTTGTTTTTAATTTTTTATTTCTACTCATTCGATGTGACACAATCTGAACTGTGAGTTTTGTGATCCTAATCGCCGCTCATTAGCAAAAATAAAATTCACATTTTTCTGATTTTTTTGTTTTTGTTTTTGTTTTGAAAGACACAAAACATTCATTTTCTTAGCCATCTAGAAAAAACGACATTTAGGTTTGACCTGAATTGTTAGGAAAGTGATTTGTTGCTTCCCCAGTGGGCACCTTCACCTGCTCACAACAACTTGTTTACCTACAAATATTTTCTTCCTTTTTGTTCTTTTGTTAGTCAACAAACAGAACATGCTTGGATCCACATGTGGTTCCTAACCTGATCTGGTGCAGCCGGTGTAGAAGAAGTCCCACAGACTGAATATTTTTGAGTTCAGGCTGAACTTTCTGGTTAACTGATATCCTCCTAAGGCAGTTTGGTAAAACTCAAAATGTCAAATATCTGTTCTGATCAGATTAGTTTGACATGTCTCCATCCAAAGTCAGTTTATATCTGAGCTGCAAAACTTTAGTCCTCAGTGTTTTAAGGAGCTTGAAAACGTCCGGGGGGCTTTTAACAGAGTTCATTAGGCGCATAACAGACGTTGAACTGGAAGAAGATTCCGTCTGAACGGGATGGAAGCTTTTCGTGTTCAGAGACTGATCTCTCTCCCACTTTCTCCTTTTACTCCTCTTGGCCAATTTTCACTGGCAGCAGGGGACGAGTGGAATGAGTCTCCTCACAGCGAGGTCCTTATCTGAGTGTGGAGGGGATGATGAAGACTGGAGACATAAGAGACAACCCAGAGGTGCAGACAGGCTTCTGAAACCCTCTCCCTGCTTTTTAAGACTTGAGAGCTTTTCTCTGCTCGTTTCCTGTGGTTTGTTGAAGCATTTTTGTTTGTACAGTCTGCCTTATTAGGCTGATCTACATAAAAAAGTATGTTTTATTATTTGCTTTTCTGGTAATTATCTCTTTAAACACTTAAAGTCAACAACATTTGACACTTGAAAAACAGGGTTGAGATTTGGATGATCTTGAACCTCTCTGGAAATGGATCTCCATTTCATGAAGTCAACATGCTGCTACTTGTTTTTTTCTCATAAATCTTATCCCGTCTTGTTTTTATGACCTCAGTTTTGACTAAGTACTTACATTTTTTGTGCAAAATCAATTAGCTTGTGAGTTTTTAAATGATAAATGACAACAATGCAGATATATTGGCCAACTGGAAGTTGTAAAAAAAAAAAAAAAAAAAAAAAAAAAGACCACGCCCCTGCTCAATTTTGACATCCCTAACCAGACAAGATGTTTTTTAAACCACTGATTTGTAGCATCTGAAACCAGATAGGACGCTGTGTGGGTGGGGTAGCGGTTAGCTTTCTTTTTGAACAGTTAGAAAGTTCAAATCCCAGCTGAGACCTTGCTTTGTGGAGTTAGTATGTTCTCCTCGTGCACGCCTGGTTTCATCTGGAAAGTCCTCCTCAGTCCAAAAACATGCAGCTTAGGGAAATAAATGATTCTAAGTTTTCCATTGGTGTGCACGTTGTGTTCATTTTTTATAGCTTAAACTTTTTTTTTGCATATTATCTTATCAGATAAACTCTAGCGTGAATAGACTTTAGAACAATAAATGATTTACAGACAAAAGAAACGTAAAAAGGAATTAAAAAAACATCTAACACTCCAACACGTGACAGACTAACTGAAAGAAATAACTCATTTGAAAAGAATGAGGAAAAGGAGCATGGAAACAAGAAATCTGTCAAAGTTTTCAGATTCATAAGTTTATTTTCATGAGGAGTCTGCGGCGCTGAACCTGCGCTGCTTTTGTTCTTCTGTGCAGTTTTATTGGTGCTCAAAGACAAAAAGCTTTTGTACTTCCATCCAGGAAACTCTCACACAGCGGGCCGAGTCTCTGCTTGTTTTCAACATCGATTGCAGAGATCGACCTGCTGAGCCTCACAACACGCAGTCAGTAACCAGTCAGCAACTGAGTGACCGCTGCATCGATCCTCAGCTTTAGTGACTGATTAAAAGCCCTGCGCGACTGTTTCCTGACTGGTTATTAACGTTCTGATAGCTGTGCGCTGTAGACGGCTCTGTTTTTCTCTCCTTTTATTCCCGTTTTTCATATTTTTGGGTCTATAGTGATGTTCTCTGGTGTAGAGGATCAGGCAGCAGGGGCGTTCTGTGCGCAGCAGGCCGTGGGTTTGATCCCCGCTGCAGGTCGTCTTTCAGTTAAGAGCTGGCACGTTAAAAGAACTGCAGCTCGATATCTCAACGTGTGGCTGCACTCGATTGTGGGACTGATAAAACAACTGATTGGCTGAGAGATCTGAGCATGGATTTGTACAGAATAAGTGTCTGCTCTCTTTGCAAAAGCTTTCCCGAATGTTTTCTGTTATGATGACAACGGGATTTCTCCTCCCACAGTCACTGCAGCTCCTTCATTTCAGCCTGAACTCCGCCCTTTATGGAGACATTTTAATAGAAAAAGGAACAGAAATCAGCCTCAGGCAAAGACTAATAATTTAGATGTTTCATTGTTTATCTTCATCATAACTGTGAAATGTCATCCTCTTTAACATTACTGTTGTTTCTGTAGATTGCTACTGTTAATTTGTTTGCCTGGTGAGAATCAAAAGCGAAGGAGTGCTTTTTTCCTCATTTCTTTCTCTGTAATATCAGTGGAAGACGTCAGAGCTGCATGTTTTCATGCTAAAGTCTTCTGGTGGAAACTGATTTTCTTCCCCACCCTTTGCAAGCTCGTCCTCCCACTCTACGCTTGTCTGGAGCTCAGCTCTGGCAATCTTTAAAGCTGTTGTGGCTTTGGTTGGCGAGGGCGAATGTACAAAGACCCTGGAAAATCCCATAAACCTCCACTCTTTGAAATTCTCCAACCTGTGTGATTTTTGACATCAGAAATGCAGAGAGAGGCGGCAAGGATGTCAACGCAGTCCATGGAGGGAGATCAGGTTTCCCTTTCCAGGATTTTTCTCACTTTTCTGATGCTTTGACTGGTATAATCCAGTTATCCAGCAAGTACGCAGTATTTATGATCTGTACCAAAAATGAAAAAAAAAAAAAACATCTCAGCAGGAATGAAGGTGCTTCGCCTTATTTTCCCAAAGACTTTTGATGCCATGAGGTTTTTTCTAACCCCGATGTCCGTGGGACCAAAGGACTTTGTTTAAACTCCTGTGGACTACTTTACTACTTCAAGATTCATGTAAGGATATCAAAGTACCAGATTCTTGCCACCACTAAAGACTATGTCTACTATTGGTGGTCACACACCGAGGTGAAGAGGCTGAACCTCGGGGTTAACTTTTGCACCGCATGCACCAATGTACTGGTTGAAGAGGTGCTAATAATTACTCCACAGAACAAGGACTGAATACAGAATTAGTGGAGGCTGGATCTGCCAGCCTTTGTCTGAGCTGAAGCCTCTGATACGACTGAACACCTCAGAGGGTAAAAAAAGAATCATTTTGTCAAAGGCCTTAGGACCCGACACAAAAACACACCTCTGATAGCTAATTAGTTACACATTATGCTGTAATTAGTTTTGTAGAGAAGCTTTAGTCTTAGATGTTTCCCTACGTTGTGATTGCAACAAAGTATTTAACCCTTTAACATGGGGCTGGGCGATAGAAAGAATAATGAAAATTATCACGATACAGTATATGTTCTATTTGTTAGGAAAGAAGTCATTGTGATACTTTTATTTGAAGGGTCTGAAATGAGCACTCACCAGTTGAAAGTAGAGCTGCCACAAACGATTATTTTAATAGTCGACTAATCATCGATTAATTTTTCCGATTAGTCGACTAATCGGATCATGGACAAAGTGGATGTAAAGAAAATCTGAAATATGATTAGCTTTAAAACTAAAAAATCCTAAATAAGCTAAAATCGCTAGCATATAGCTGAAATATTAGCTAAACTCCAAATTAGCCTAAAAAACTGTAAAAATTCCAAATTATCCAAAATAGCTAACATATAGCTGAAATATTAGCTAAACTCCAAATTAGTCTAAAAAACTGTAAAAATTCCAAATTAGCCAAAATAGCTAACATATAGCTGAAATATTAGCTAAACTCCAAATTAGCCTAAAAAACTGTAAACATTTAGAATTAGCTAGCTAACACGTAAATGAAATATTAGCTAAACTCCAAATTTGCCTACAAAACTGAAAAAATCTAAATTAGCCAAAAGAGCTAATATGTAGCTGAAATATTATCTTAATTCCAAATTAGCCTAAAAAACTGAAAAAGCCTGTTAGCCAAAATAGCTAGCATGAAGCTAAATTTAGCCTAAACTCCCAAAATAGCCTGAAAACCCTTAATAAATGCCAAAATAGTCTAAGCTAGCAGAATGTCATTATAACTTTCAACTTCACTACAGCCTGACTCCATATATTATAAAGTAACGACTAATCGACTATTAAATTAGTTGTCGACTATTTTAATAGTCGATTAGTCATCGATTAGTCGACTAATCGTGGCAGCCCTAGTTGAAAGTATTTTCTCCTCTTTTAGCAAGTAAACATTAGAGGGTTAGTCAGCACGTGTTGACTAAATGCTCGCATCTAATTAGCAATGTGTATGAGCTCTTCTGCTGGTAAATTTATTTTTGCCTTCTCGTCCACCGTCTGCACACGAGGTAGAAAAAAGAAAAACTGCAACACAGGACCAGGGTTTTTCCTGTCTTAAAAAAAGGTGGTGGTGGTGTCTCATAATGACCTCAGGTTTGTATACCTTAGTTTTGTATTAATTAGGGCTGTGGATCGTTGCTCAGGTGGTGATCCGACTCGATTCACGAATCAAGCTCAACGATTCTTACTTTGTAATACAATGTTTATTGCTGTGTGAATGTCTATTTACTGGATGGATGAAAATTGAAATTATTTGTATTTAATCATCATTTATACCTTTATTTAGAACAGGAGATCAAAATCAACAAAACTGATTAAAAAACCCAAAGATTCAAGACTCTACTACGAAATGTTTGTCATTTTAAACTTATTTTTGTCAACCTTCTGGTTAAGTTGAACAGTAACATAAACAAAAATAGCATGATACAAATCGCTGCTGTTTTGGATCATTTAAAAGCAAAACCTGAACATTCTCTTCACAGTTTTCTGTCCTCAAAGTTCTTCAACATTTTACATTCTAAGCTTTACATTTTGGTGCAGAGCCCGCATAAAATAAGTTGTTTTTTTCTGCAGCAGAATCAGCTGATTCATGTTGATTACATCCGCCTTTCAGCAGCTCGAGGCTGATTTTTTTCAGAATAAGCTGGAGTTTCGTTAGTTGTGTCAACTGTTGCAGACCTACCATAACCAAACGAATGTAAACACTGGAGCTAAAGCTCCGATGTTAAATCTAATTATTTTTTTCAGAACTTATATCAGTGAGCGGGACTTAAGTCTCCGTTTCTGAATAGAAAAAGCTCTCGCTAGTTTTACTTTGAAAACCGGAAGTTCCCCGTCACAAAGATGCGTTTACTTCCGGTGGCGGTACCGCTGCTGCTTTATTTTAGTTTGTTAAGCTTAAAATTCAACATTAATCTGCATTTCAGAGAAAGATCATCGTCACCAGATGATGTTTTAATCATATTTTACTAAACTCTACTATATTTGTAAAGATCGCGGCTCAGTGATCTTGGACGTCACGAATATTCATATTATATATATATTCATATTTCGGGAGCAGATCTCGAGTATTAGAGTACCCGGATACTCGTTACAGCCCTAGTATTAATTGTAGTATTGAAACTAACTGTGGGGAACATGGGGAAATATTTTGTATAATTATTACACATAAACGTAATATACACAATAATTAAATCATAGCAGTAATATGTTTTTCAATAGGCCATGTAACACGTTTTGATTTATTTCAATCTGGCAGCAGAACATTCAAGTTCCTTTCAAAATAAAATGAAAAACATCCTCCTGAAGCAGTAAATATGTTGCAGTTATTTTTATATTATCCTCTCGTTTAAGAACTTTTCTGCTGAAAAGAAACCATAGTTACTGCAGTGCAGCAGAAAATGATCAACTTTAAGCTTAATCCTAAAATAAACAGTTCTGATAATAGATTTGATCATCATTTCACTCAGTCATCTGACATGTGTACATTTTGGATGATTGATCAAACACACAAACTCATTTCTGATACGCAAGAAAACAACAAATTATTCTAGTTTGAAGCTCCATACAAAAGCTTCTGGTGAGTATTTTAACAAAACCCTAAAACTCATCACTAAAACTCCAGAACGACGACTGAGCGCCCACAACCCCGCCCCCTGATGCGCAGCTGCTACGTGCCTGCGCAGTCTCTCCTTCTCTCCTCTGTCAGCCCCGCCTCCCCGCTCTGCTCGCTGCACGTATCAATAGACAGTTCTTATTTCATGGAGGTGCTCCTCTAAATCAACATTTACCACTCCTGATGTTTCAAAACATGTCTTCTCTACCACACACACCGAAAATAACAAAAATGTTCAGATCATTAACATTGGAAACATTGTTCTGCTTCTCCTGGAGGGAGTTTCAGTTTGGCCACTAGGTGGCGATCACACTATAGAAGTAAAGTTTTATCCAGAAGAGGAAGAAAGAATGAGTAAAAAACGGTTGGTTACTTCTTTAATATAATTTGGAAAAATTAATTCCTGTGAGTTTATAAAGATCATTTTGTCAGAATGTATGTTTAGGTTCACTGAGCGTTAGCATTAGCCGTCCTGTGGGAAATTTATTTAGATGTTAGCATCAAGAAAGC
Organism: Oryzias javanicus; assembly: GCA_003999625.1. NCBI lineage: Eukaryota > Metazoa > Chordata > Actinopteri > Beloniformes > Adrianichthyidae > Oryzias > Oryzias javanicus. Next base: position 1,460,453 of record CM012446.1, read on the forward strand.
AGACTTAAGCTTTATATACTAAATCAATCTATATTTTTAAGAATTTATTTTTGATCTATTAAGCTTAATCGATTCAAATCAATTAATTGATTTCATCAACCCATCCTTACAAGACACGACACTTGACCCCCGAGGTGTGTAGTGTTTGATTTGACTCATGAAGCAACGAAACACACCACGATTAGGAACATGTTTCTATCTGGAGACAGCACTGTTTATTAGATGATGCTATCGCTAACGAGCGGCTCTGTGAGTCACCCATTTGTAAACAGGACCGGTTTAACATCACAGTATGGTCATGGACCGGCCTTTAAGATGTGGTGGATAAATACAACAAGATGAATTCATATGACGTTCATAAAAACGAACAAAAACCCAACAATTCATTTTAGACTTTTTTTTTTCTTTCATATAAAATATGATCATCTGGAGGCAGAATTAGGAAATCTGTAATAAATCTGTCCTTGTTTTCTCAGCCCATTTCAATTTGAGTTTACAGTTACACGACAATTTCAGCCCCTGTGTGGAGGTATTATAGTTATTTAAAATCTGACCAAAAAACTGAGTAACGTTCATTGCACATTGTGCAGAAGCACGTTCCTTGTAAAACTGGAAACAACCTTTTTATCACCTGAAGCAGTGCCGCCGAGCATGCTCAATCTCAGACTGAAATAAACGATAATTCTCCAGCAAAAACAACAAAGTTAAGACCTGCAGAGCAGCAACAATCGACCAGAAGAAATTAGCTCTTAGCTTATTCACAGGATGTTAACAGTAATGTTTCAATTTTATGTTTGTTCTGTAAAACTTAACATAACAATTTATTTGTAGAATTAATGTTTGTTTTTAAATGGAACTGATGTTTTATTTATATTCTCTTCTGAATCCTGAGACTTTTTGCTTTAATTTTCAGTTTAGTGTGTTGTATACATTAGGCTTGTGGTGTCAGCCAACTCTTCTAAAGAGTTTGAAGAACAAGTGATAATGGTATGCTGTTGTTTTCAGACAGACACAAGGAAATCATCACAGTCTTCTCTTCTGTCACACTAGTCACAGAGATATGACATAGAAATGTTCATTGTACAGACACTAGATGTAATGTGGTGTCCTGCTTCATACTCTCTGCTGAAGGGAACTGGCTCTTTACAGGATGGTGCATGCTCCTGAGGTCATGTGGTCTGACCTGCAGGTCTGTAACCAGGTGATGACAGAGCTGAGTAAATGGTACAGATGAGGACCAAACTCTTAAGAGTTCAGTGTTTGGAAGTACAACAAGAATTGAACCATTTTTCCCTAATAAACACAACAAGGATTTCTCTTTAGCTCATTCTGCTTTGTTCTTTCAACTCCTCTGATCTGAACTCCTGAAATCTCTCAAATAAGAATGCAGTTCAGGATGTTTTTGTGCAGCCAATAATGGAGGAAAGTAATGTTTCTAAGCACTCACTGCATTCCTTCTTTCTTGTATCATTAAGTCCATTATTCTATAATGATTCAGTCTTGTCCATGGCAACCAGCAAGAAACATTTTTAGATTTTGTTCTTAGAAGAGAGAAGAAAGAAAAGAAGTAGGTTTCCATCAGTTTTATTCTTCTTTTTTGAAAAAATTACGACCTGATTCATAAATATTTGTGTTTGATGCCATTAACATGTTGTGCACTTGAAAAGAAAAGATTTTGTAACTGAGTCGGACTGCTTGTTTTGGTCAATAACAAATTTCCCCTCAATACTTAGTAATGTCACCTTGGTTAGTGACTGTTCCGTGGTTTTGTCCTGTTCTCTATGCAAATTAAAAGATTTGAAACACTTCACTGTGGTGCACCATAAACGACTGCTGGTGTCAGGAGATTATAATAGTTATGATTATTAACCTTTGTTTAGCTAGGAAGCATCTCTTTGAGATTACCAATCTCTGTTTCAAGGGAGTTCTGGCCCAGACAGCAGTACTGATGAATGCAAAGCATTAACGACTATTTAAAACAGTTCACAGATCTCATTTTCAAGCCTTTTAGATAAAGGTTAAACCTGTTTATTCAGACCAGATTTTTTTCATTTCCAGCCCCTTTTGTAATTTGTTCCAGAGTGTGAGGACAAAGATGGATAATTTTATGAAAGGTATTGCTTCAACCAACATGGTGCTGTTTCTATAACACCATTGATCTGCTCCAGCTTTAGTTTTTTTAAGCGTATTGTGCTGTGATTTCAAATCTTTGTGAGTGAAACTAACAGACTTTGTAACAAGTGGAGCTAACAGTTCATCTGTCGGTTGTGCAGCTGCAGGATCTCACATGGCTGAACAAAGCTTTCTGTTTGGGTTTTCCTGGATCCACAAACATCATCTTTGGTCTGCTGACATTAGCTTTAATGAACTCTGCTTTTTATCATCAACACGGATGCTTATTTACTGTCAGGCAAGAACAATGTGTGCACAATGGTCAATTTAGAGAAATAAATCATCTTATTTTTTTTTACTAAAAAAGAAAAAAAAGCTAAAAATAATTAAATGTTTTAACTTTTAGCTAAAAATTTACTTTTTCTTTTCTTTTTCTTTGTTCCTCCATATTTTGTTGTTAAATTATTGTTTGCATCAAAGCAGGTGTTTATGTTCTTTCTGGAAAAGTTTGGATATTTTTTTATAAAACCTGTTTGTCCAGGTCTAGCTGGAGGGCTAGAGGCTGAACAATAATCTGCTGCACATCCACATCCACATGTTCATCTGTAAAAACAACAAATAAGTCAAAGATTCCTCCGTTTCCAACACCGCCGAGCTTCTGGAGGAGTGTCATGCATTAGTAATAAGCACAGAAAAAGCTGCATTTCCTTTTTCATTGTGCATTCCTGAGCGCTCACTGCCGAAGAGTAATCCATTTTCTGGTGAAGGGTAAAAGTAAAAGAATGTATTCAAAAAATGTCTAAATCATGCTCGTCTGTTGTGTTTTATTGTTAATTATCTGGAGAGATTGTAGTCTTTTCTTCCTGTCAAATAAACCAATAACATCCTGGAGGCTTAAGAAGAAAACATTCAAGATAATAAAGTTTGTAAACTTTTCTAAACTGAACTTTGATAATTCACATTGCATTAACACTTCTTTTTGGAACCAACTTAATCATCTTTAAATGACTAATATGGATTTAGATACAAGTATATTTATGACTGGTACTGTTTTGTTAGTGGTGTCACTGTTGGTAAATATTTACTCCAGTTGTCTTACGATCTAAATTTAAAGCGTTCTGAGTGGTCATTATGACGATGCTGTTTTTAGACTAAATCAAAATAATCTTCTAGGACACGTGTCAAAGTCGAAGCCCTGGGGCCGGATCCGGCCCACTGGCTGATCATTTTAAATTTTATTAGTGACCCGATGTTATCTTGTGCTGGTAACATATTGAAAGACACTTTCTCTCTTACCTCCTCACATTTTTGACGCATGGTTAGGGACCCTCCGAATCAAAAATTGATGTTTTGAGTGTCACCAACTCGTCGTTTTTTGATTTCTAATTAAATCAAAACTCCCCAACCTCTGGCCCGCAAACCGGTACCGGTCCGGTACTGGGACATGGACCGCACTCGTATCCTAACCTTTACCTGGTGCCGCACAGTTGGTACAGGACGCAGATCAGTGCTGGTTCCAGACGCCTTGATGTGGACCAGGTTAGGGTACCTGTACCGGCAGTGCCCCGAGGTTCGGTCAGTGTTTAAAAAGTTACGTGTTTAAAGCTTTTAGAATGTAGTTTTAGTGTGTTCAATAAATGTTTATCCTGTTCGGCCCATGACCTAAAGTGTGTTTTGGATTTTGGTCCCCTGTGCTGTTGAGTTTGACACTCCTGTTCTCAGACATAGTTTCTGCAGAGCAGCAGTAGTTCATTAGAAATTCACCTCAGAGTTGAGGGTGGGACCGTCGGCACAAAGCAATCCCCTCTTCTCCTCCTCGTTGTCGAGAGCTCTCTGTTTACACACTCACTGCTAGCTTACAGCCTTTCACACTCCCAAGTGGTGCAACAAGAGACTCTTATGCCCTCCACAACATATTTTCTACACCACTAATACCACCCTCTTACGGATGACATTTTTTTCTGCTTCTGGTTCTCAACGATATGAATAAATACTAAGAAATGCAATTATAATCTTACATTTATCAATATGCGTCCTCAATCAACAGAAAAATGCCACAAAAACATGTTAAAATACAATTTTCAATCTGTGTGGGTCTTAAGAGAAAAATGTAAAGGATTCAGGGGGGAATGTGTCCAATTGGAGACAGTCCTTGAATGCACTGGTGGTTTAGAAATACGCAGACGTTACAGATTATTAAACATACTAAGTGATTTAAAAAAAAGAACATTTAGTTTTTTCCAAAACCTGTGAAAGTCGAGCAAACAAAAAGAACCACATTTAACTTCTAATGCCCGTCTTTGCAAATATGCGACAAACCCCATTGCCCCCAAAATTCCTTAAAAATATCTACTTAAAAGCAAAAACACAAATGACATTTTATTTGTAGTTATAAATAATTTCAGACATTAAGGAGTAAAGACTTTTAATTAGCTTCTTTTAGCATTAGCTTGCCAACTCCACCAGATTTGCACCAGCATCCAACACTTGCTGTAAAGTTTACTGATCTCTGTACCCTCCAGTGACTGCCGCCTCACCACACATGGATCCTGTAGATCCTCCTCGTCTGTGTCAACACAAACCACAGCAGCAGAAGCTCATCCTTCTTCTTTGAAGTCCATACATCATTTAGTTGCCATGGTGACTCACACGGGGCAACACGTGCACACGCCGCTTTCCGCTGTGCTTGTGTTTGACCTGCAGTGACACACAGCAGCACAATATTAAGACGCCTCATTTCCCACCCCCCACCCCATCCTGGTCCCCCATCGTTATTCATGACGGATCAGGCGGAGCAACAGTCGGTTCACACTCCAGCGCCGAAGTGTTGCCTTCATGCTCCAGTATCACTGACTCATCCGGAGTCTGATTCCATCATGATAACAGTCGCAGCTTTCCCTCTGACTGTGAATCCATTTGTTAGAAACAGTGATAAATTCTACCGATGGGTTTCTGACGCTGAGCTAAAGACCTGAGAGTCCTCCTGCATTTATTCGGATGTGTCTTAACGCTCAGCTGGAACACGCTTTACAATATTCATGCAGAAATACTCTTTCACAACTCTGCTTTTCTTGTTGAAATCACAAAATATCAGAGCTGTCCTGAGTGTTTATTAGGGCTGCCACGATTAGTCGACTAATCGATGACTAATCGACTATTAAAATAGTCGACGACTAATTTAATAGTCGATTAATCGTTACTTTATATTGTATGAAGTCAGATTGTAGTAAAGTTGAAAGTTATAATAGCATTCTGCTAGCTTTTTGGAATATTTTGGCATTTAATAAGTTTCTTTGTTCTTTTATGGAGTTTAGCTAATATTTAATCTACATGCTAGCTGTTTTGGCTAACTTAAGGTTCCTTTTTTTAGTTTTTTAAGCTATTTTTAAGTTTAACTAATATTTCAGCGACATAGCTATTTTGGTTAATTTAGGATTTTTCTGTTTTTTTTAGGCTAATTTTGAGTTTAGCTAATATTTCAGCAGAATGCTAGCTATTTTGGTTAACTTTGGCTCTTTTTATTTTGTAGGCTAATTTGGCATTTAATTAATATTTCAGCTGGTTATCAACTTAAGCGTCTTTACATCCAGTTTGCGCATGACCCGATTAGTCGACTAATCGGAAAAAATAATCGGTGATTAGTCGACTATTAAAATAATCGTTTGTGGCAGCCCTAGTGTTTATGATGATCAACACAGAAGTTTGTTCATTTTGTGAAAACAGTTTGAATCTGAAAGCGCCCCCACAATCATGTTAAACCACATAAGAAAAAAAAGAAGCCAAATGTACTCAGTTTATCTTTATTATTGAAAATGTTTCACCTCTACTTCTACTGATATGAATTAGACTTCTATTATTACTAATTATTATCTTCTATCATTGTTCACTGATTGGATTGAGTCCAGAATCAAGTTTATCTCGATTTACTTCAGATCTCTCATTACTGCATTAGTTGTAAAGATAAATTGACACCACACTTCCAATAAAAAGTCTGTAAATGTTTCAAGATTCTGCATTTAAAGATCTTGTATTAGCACATAGCTACAGACGTTTTTAAAAACGTGCTTGAAAACACATGGCCACTCAAGGTAAACAAGATTAAACTTTCACTAATCAGAGACTCTGGTTTGGTAATGACGTGTGGAGGGTGTGGCCTGAAGCAAGATTTGTGAGATTTGTACCGCCTCTATATTATATATTATATATATTATATATTATTATATTATGTACTAAGCCCTTCCAATCATAGATGGCGTACAGGTGCTTGTAAAAGAATAGAGAATATAAATAAGCCCCTCTTTACTTGTCCAATGTGATCACCGTGGACTAAAAGTGTGTTCTAGAATATACTTTTAGCAGGGAATTCTTGAAAGTCCACCACATACCCAGTGTGTCCATAGCTTAATGATCTCAAACCTGTGTTTGGTTAGTTTGTTTGAGTCTGAATTTGTGAGAAATATGAGACAGTCGAATGATTCTCTGACCCAGAATAAGAAAGATTTAAGACCAGTTACTTATGTATCTTTTAACTTCTATTTTCTGGATAAATATTTCTTTTATCGGTACACCAGCTCTAAGAATGACAAAAACATACAATAAACTAAAAAAAGAAATCAGTCAAAATATCTTTAACTTGGGCTAAAGCCCAGTGAGGATGAAGTAACCTCTGAACACAGGAAGTTTTATGTTAAGGAAACTCCAGATGTTCACCTGAGTGTGGAGTTCTAGTTTTCTGGTTTGTTTCTTTTGTAGAAACATTGCTTTTGTGTTAGCATTCTCATTTTCTAAACCTTCTCTTCCTGATCCTAATTTTAGAAAACATAAAGTGAAGTGATGTTGTGGCGGCTCCATCTCTTCACTGTGGCTGTGCAAACAGAAGAACCTTCAAAGAACCTTCAGACTTTCATCTCAGCCTGGCTGCTGTCTTCTCCACAGCAGGAGCAGCAGCAGCAGCGTTACATGAGGTCTCTGCTGGACTCTGAAGAGTTACAGTCTTTATTCTGAGTTCAGTGGAACATCAGCAAACTATGAATGTGCTGATGTTCAGGACGACAAGTTCACTGCCGAACAAACAGGAGAAGAAGCAGCAACATACATCAACAAATCATGTTTCCATTGGACAATAGTTCAAGAAATAAGATGCTCAGGATTTTTTAGAGAAAAAGTCTCTGAATGATCTCATGAACCCAGACATTGTTTGTGAAAATGGATGAACCTGATCTGTCGACATCCTCCGTGGCTTCATTGTAGATGAGATATACAGTCAATGCTTCCACGTCGCTGTGAGGCTAAAAACTTGACTGCAGCTCCTCCCACATGGTGGGAGTGTCTAGTTAATGACCAAGCTTTGACTTCCAACAGACACATATTTGAAGCTTGAGTTGCATTCTGGGTCGACACGGCACTTCGCCCGGTAGAGTGACTTTTAGATGATTTTTTTCTTCATTATTTTGCTTTTTTTCATTTTTGGCTGCTGTGACCAGAGCTTTCAACAACTACGTGTTGACCAATCAAATATAAAAACATAATTTGATATTGTTAACGTGTTTCTTTTTTTTTAATCATTTTAAATGAGTACGATAACCACCAGCCACAAAGGATGGCTAAGCAGAACAGGAAGTTTAGGCGGCGGTTTAGCCCGTCTTCAACCATAGAAGAAGAGGACGGATACAGACTTAGAGTTTCTGCCTTACTGTCCTTTACATCTTCATCAAGATCATTTTTCCTCAGAGTTTATTATTAGAGAACGGGTGCAAGGTTTTCTATCATTGTGCTATTGATAGGGCTGTAATGAGTATCCGAGTACTCTTACTTTTTATGGTAGTGTAAATCTTACCTGGGACCTAAAACTTTTTATCTTTTATTGGGACACGAGTCCCTTTACTATCACCTTTTGTAAACATTAATCATCGACTGATCAAAAAAATGATCTATGAGTAATGGAAAGAATAATTGATGACTGATTAACTACTCAAGTAATGGTTAGTGACAGCCCTAGCTGCGACTTGTAGTCTAAAAAATGCAGTATTTTATTTTTTTAAAAGGAAGAATCAATCGTTTGTGTTTGTGTGTGCCGTGTAATCCTGTTCTCATCTGTAGCCGTAAGCTGTGGTTGAACAGACAGATAAGATCATGAGGACCAGAGGAGGAGAGGAGCAGAGAGGGAGTAGAACACTCATCCATCTGAGGGGAACTCCTCATGAAACCCATCTGGGTTCAACATCTGGCAAGAAAGGAAAACCTAGATCAGTTTTCTTGTCGTGGTGTCATTGTCGGGTACAAACAGTTCTTGGACTAAAACCAAACCAGATGTTGCACCATTGATCCGAATCGTATCTTATCTGAACAACTGCATACTCTCATGATTCAGGCACCACCAATCGTGGAGCTGTTAAATCAAATCTGCTGTATTTAATAGACATTTATTACATCATGAAATGACCTAATAAAAGAAACCCTCTGGAGCTGACCTCTGACCTTTGAAGAGGCCGCCGTCTTGAGGCTAAATCTGACACCTCAGAATATATTCTTACTCCCTGACTTCAGTGGACTCGTCGTAGAGGAATTACGCCCACAGAGAGGCCTCAGCACTGACATGGACGTTGTGCTCTCTTACCTTACATAACCACAGCATATAGAGAAGGAACCAAAGCTCATTCAGAGTAATGGAAGCACATTCCTGTTGACACGCAGGTAAGATTGTCGTGATTTGTGACGATAGATTCAGTCTGAACCGAATTTGTGGGACCTGCTCCTCCATAAGAGGACTCGTCCTGCTCTCATCTCCCTGGATGAGAGCGAGACTTGTTTTGTTTGCCACCAAGTTCCTCTAAAATCTACAGTACTAGAAGATATGTTTAATATTCCTCTCTGTACATCAGATATTTTCTTTTCACACAAAATCAGATATTTGCTCCGTTAATATTCTCTAGTTTCCATTATGCAGAAAGAAAAATGTAATGTTTTATACTCTGACCAAGAAAATGATGCCTCGGAGGTGTTTCACTGAAGGGCTCGAGTTTGCACGGAAGGACACATGAAGAGCCACAGTGACCCCTACTGGACAGGGGAGGTAGGAGCTGTCACTGCAGGCAGAGCTGAGGATGAAGAGTCTAAAGAGGAGGAGGAGGAGGAGCTGGAAACAGGAAAAAAGGACAAAAAATGGCAGAAAAAAAATAACAAGGGGCAGTTTGTATGTTTGGAGCTTCTTTAAGAACCGATGAAAGGAGAATTATTTTAGTGTTCTCATCTGCAGAAAAGATTCTGACTGGTATGTTAATGAATCGTTTTTAGCATTTTTGTTCCTCCTTTAAGTTTTATAAAGTGTTCATGTATTAGTTTGGATTTTAAAACCACTAAATACATTTGATCTGTTTTAGTTTTCATGTTTTCAATTCAAATTTTTAGTTTTTCTCCATAGTTTTAAGTAACGTTTTTATTTAATGTTTTAGACAAACTTGCAGTTGATTTATGTCAGCGTGAGACTAAAAGTTCAGGTTTGTTCGTCTTATTTAATGGCATGACGATGTAAGGATGCCCACACAAACCTGCAGGGAAACAATGAAAAGGTTTTCAGAAATTTCAAGGACGACAACACAAAAACTTGTACCAGAAAATGCAAAACAAGAAACGATGACTGCAGGAAGAACAAAGCTCAGCATAACAACACGTGTGGAAGACGGATGAAGTGAAAAGATGTGCTAACAAAGATGGAGAAAGAGAAAGAACATCTGAATGTTCTGGCTGTCAAACTGCATCACAGCTGAGAACAAACTTCTGTACGGAAACCAACAAAACGCTGCTGCTTTACTTTGTGGACCAAAGTTTGACACATTGAATATGAAGTTAAAGTCTTGGTGCTGCTGATGTTAAAACTCTCCAGAAGATTTCCTATGTTGTATTTTATTTAATGTTATCCGTTTGGTTGTACTGTGGTCATGAAGTTCTGGTTTTCCTTCAGAGGAACATTTCACTGAATATGAACCTTTAATTTAACGAGGAAAATCGCCTGATGATTAGATCGCTCCTGATTTGTTTTAGATTTTCAGTTCTGTTGTTCCTGTGCAGAGAAGTAGAAATGGTTAAATTAAAACTTTTACATTATTATATATCTTATTACTGAAAGCATCAGTATTTCTACATCAGATTGAACCACATTTCTTGCTTTTTACTTGGATATATGAAATTAAAACGATATGTATTAAATTACCATAATTTACACCTTTATTTAGTACAGGAGATCAGAATCAACAAAACGGATGTAACACAAAGATTTAACAGGAAAGAAATGTTATTCGTCACCTGAAATGAGTTTGTTTTCCCGTCAACTTTCTGGTTACGTTCAGCAAAAACAAAAACAAGACTGTTGTTTTAGATCATTGAACAACAAATACTGAAAATCTTCTCCGCAGTTTTTTTCCTTCCTCAAAGTTCTGCAACATTTTAAGCATTGCAGTTTAAGACGTTATAAAGATATGCTTTTCAGATTCACAGAGATTATGTAATCCCTTCACCACAGTTCAGCGCTGGAGCTTTTTTATTCTGCTTCTGAATCTGCTGGAGTTACATCAGTTGTGTCAACTGTTTAAGAGTTTCCATACCCAAAAGAATGGACAGTTTTTATACTGGAGCTAAAGCTAAAGCTCCAGTGTCAAAGCTAATTACATTCTCAGAACTTTCATCGATAAACTAAACTTCAGTTTTACTTTAAAAAACGGGAAGCTTCACCGACGTTTTATTCTGAAGATTTGTTTACTTCCGATGACAGTAGCAGTTTACATTCTACTTATTTTTAGTTTATAACCTTAAAATCCAACATTATTCTTCATTTCAAGGGAGTAAATGCATCATATTTATCGTGAATCAGCGATCTTGGGCACGAATATTCATTCTTGAATTTTCATGGGCAGATTGTGCAGATTACAGAACTATTTCTCAAGCGTTTCTTAATGTCTGTTTTTTAGGTTCCTTTTTATGGTTCCTTTGTTGGGTGGGCGGTCCTTTCAGTCTGACAGTAGACATGATCACACTTGGAAAAACATAATTTCTTCCATTCATACTTATTGTTTTGTTTATAGTCTTTCTTTTTGTACTTTTGTCTCAATGTCTCTGCAGGTTTCAATAGTAATCTGACTGCTTCTGTAAGAACAAATGTTATTACTTTGTACTTTATATTTATATATTCTCATCTGTTGCCACATCCTAAACCTATCCTGGACTTTGGTCAAACTTTTTGATTTCCTGAATTTAATTACGTTCAGGTCAATAATTCAGTTAATGTGTTTGTAGCAGCAGAACTCGCTCATCTCAGCGTTCACCTTCGTGTTCATCTTCTTCTCCAGCTTTGTATTGTTTTGTGTTTCTGACTCTTCCACTCTCACCTGTTCACCACCTGTGTTATGCAACTGAGAGTCCACCTCATTATACTGTAATCTTCCTGACGCCTGAATGAAAATAAGCAACCGTAGACATAACAGGAAGAGTTTGACAGAAGATTGATCCATATTTTTGGAAAGATGAATGAGCTGTAGGGTCTATGTGGCCATCAGAGAATAGTCTTTATTTTCTACAGTTCACTGAACAACACGACCAACCCCAACAAGTCGCCACCCGCCTGTTTCCTGCCTCCTGTTATTTTTTGAGAAGTCAGTGTCCGCTGAGGCCCTCCAGAGCAGGTGCTCTGCCGTGTCGGTATGACCGTTAATTACCTGTGGAAGTCCTGCAGACGCCGTGCTGCTGCCTCATTGTCACGACATCACATCAGACGGATGCGGCGAGAGCGGGAGGGGCGAGAGCGGGAGGGGTGAGAGCGGGAGGGGCGACACCGGGAGGCAGGAGAGGGGGCGAGAGGGAGGGGTGAGGCGGGACACCGGGAGGGGCGAGAGCGGGAGGGGCGAGAGCGGGAGGGGTGAGAGCGGGAGGGGCGACACCGGGAGGGGCGAGAGCGGGAGGGGCGAGAGCGGGAGGGGCGAGACCGGGAGGGGCGAGACCGGGAGGGGCGAGAGCGGGAGGGGCGAGAGCGAGGGGCGAACCGGGGAGGGCGACACCGGAGGGTGCGAGAGCGGGAGGGGCGAGAGCGGGAGGGGCGAGAGCGGGAGGGGCGGCTCCAGTCGCGGCTCAGAGTCCTCATGATGATGATTAAAAGCCGAACATTTAAACAGCACAAACTCTCCTTTCAGCTTTTTGCATGTGTGGGTCTGTGTTTTTGCATATGTCTGGTGTGTTTGTGCATGCATGTATTCATCTGCGTGTTTGTGCATAAACGCGCATGTGTGTTTTTGTGCATGTATGTGTGCATGCACGTATTTCTGTGCATGTTTGTGTCTATTTGTGTAAGTGTTGGTATGTGTGTGTGTGATTTTAGTCCATGCATGCAAGTGTGTGCTTGTGCAAGCACATACGTGTCCATTTGTGCATGTGTGTAAACGTGTGGTCATTTGTTTGTGTGTCTGTATTTGGGAATGTGTGTTTGTGCATGTTTGTGTGCATGTGTGTAACAGCCAGAGATTTGTTGCGAGTGCAGACCTGTTTCCAGACGAAATGGGATGGTAACACAATTATCTAAAGTCCAATTCTTTTTGGCCTTTTGTGTCTGTAAACCAAGTGAAGGATTAATGCATCTGTAGGCTTTGGGGGGGGGGGGGGGGGGGTTGCTTCATTTCTCCGCTGAAAAGACTCTAAGCTGGAGCCATCATGTGGAGGCGGTGGAGGCAGACCGAGCAGAGGAGGCCTGGCCTTCACTCAGAAACACGAGGAGGGGAGAGGAAGGAACATCATTTACACGACGGGTATTAACCACCATAACAGGGGAGCAAAGCCATCCCTGCTGTCACCACGGCAACAGATGGGCAAAGCGGTTCTCCCAGGATTCTCTGTTCCCCTCATCTGGCATAATTCACCATCCAATGATGAAATGACGGGTAAGAACCCCAATCTGAGGCTAAGAGAGCCCAGATTTGACTGGAGATGTCACACTGCTGGGAGTTCGGCTTCCATCTTCAGCGTCGGTGAAAATCCTCATTTTGACTGGATATCAGTTACAGTAACGGCAGTCTGCTCCGGAGCAGACCCCGAGCTGTCTGTCATTACACAACCAATACAACCGGTACAGGAGTCGAGAAAGGAAAGTTCAATCCAATCGGATTTGGAGTAGACATTATTGTTGTAGATTTACCAGTAAAGGAACATTCACCCTCTGAGTTTTTAGGAAGCTTCAAACATAGTTTTTACTATTTTAAAAAAATACAAGTTTGGTTAAAGCAGTCGGAGGAAGCTTTTTTCTCCAGCACAACATTTAAACAATTTTACATATTTCTGTAAAAGTTTTTTTCAAATCAGAAAATGAAGAACTTTAGCAAATGTTTGAAGATATTTTGTGGAATAAAATGTTCCATTTGTTTGTTGTTGTTGCTGAATTAAAGATCCAACCTCTGCTTTCACCGTTTAGTACTTTCACCTTCACAGACGAAGCTTTTAGTTCAGATTTTTATCTTTTACTTTGTCATTTTTTAAACAAACATGTTTGTTTTGAAAAACCAAAGAACCTCACTGAGGTCAAGGCTGTATTAAACTTTTACTTCGGCTTTGATCGGTCAGCTTTGGTATCAGTAATGCTGCATAAAAAAAGATGATCCAGCAAAAAGAGATCAGATATTTTCCGTCTAGAGTCTAGCTCGCTGAAAGGCTTTGGGTTGTGCGCCAGATGGACTCCCCAACTCTTCACACCACCTTTTATTTATGATCACAAACAGTGGATGTTGATTTGTGGTGAAGTGTAATTTCTACCATCATCTGCCCCTGGAAGTAAAATCCTGCCCCCTGATCATTTACCATTTTGATATATTGATGAGTCCCACCTGTGTGCAGCCTGCTTTGCCTGAAGTCAGAATCTTAACCAAACAAGGGTCTAAATATAAATGTTGTTGTAACGGCGGCATCTTGTGTTTGTACGGGAAGGCAGCCTCTCTGACTTTCCACAAATCAATCAAACACAGAACTTTTCCTTCCACACCTTTTCATTGAGTGTGAAGCCTGCAGGCTGTTGTAGCTCCACTGCTTTTGCTGGTTTTTTTCTCTCCTTTTTACTCTGCAGAACAATAATAGCCTGCCTCACTGTCAAATAATACCCACAATGCAGCATTTGAGTCAGCACCTGCACTCCCTGAGGGGTGGAGACATTCACCTTTTGTTTGGTCAGCTGAACACAAGAACTGTTCAAAAGATGTCTCCATATGAAACATCAACTTGACCTCATGACTTGTTCTACTTGAATCGGATCTAACATACATGACATTAGGTGCTCCTGCCAGATTATAGGTGTACAAGGCAAAACAAAAGTCATACAGTCCGGGGTGGCTACAGTACCCAGAATGCCTAGAGGGGCCAGGTGATTGGTCAGAAGTTTTTCTTTGAACTCTGTTCATGTAATCTGCAATAATCAGCAACAGATAATAAAACTTTGATAATCATTGTTAACATTGTTCATTTGTAACATAAAAAACTCTTACTTTAATTCCATTCCATTTAATTTATAAAACCCAACATCACAAAGACAAATGCCTCATTGGGTAATTGTACCGAAGCAGAAGGTCCGTCATAAAATATAAACAATATCTTATTGGTAACTTAAAGAAACTAAATAAAACTAGTTATTCCTATCCTTAAATGACGTGTCAGTCAATTCTATCCGGTCCTCCAGATAATTTTATTTTATTGTTATTAATGAACCAATGTTATCTTGGGCTCATTTCTAACTTGTATAATTTTAACAAAATATATATTTTTATGGAGGGTAAAATATTGAAAGTTATTTAAAGTTTATTCTGGAATAATATCCCTTTATTTTTATTATTCACAATTATGTCAAAAAGTTAGTTTTGAAGTTTTAAAAATTGGCGTTTTTTTGGTGGTTTTGGAGTTTAGCTAATATTTCAGCCACATGCTAGCTTTTCTGGCTAACCTAAGTTTTTTTCCCCATTTTTTAGGCGGATTTGGCATTTAGCTAATATTTTAGCTGACTGTCAGTTTCAGTGTTTTCAGCTATCAATTACATCATCTTCAGCTATAAGCACCCACATCTTCAGCGGCTAAATTCAGCTTACAGCATTCACACTAGCATTATTGCAGGTAATGCTATATATCTAATTCATAATTATGTTAAAAAGTTACAGTTTGAAAATTTAAAAAGAAAGTTTTAGTCTTCAATAAATGTTTATCCTGTCCCGCGATCCAAGGCGTGTTTTGGATTTTGGTCCCTTTTGCCTTAGACCCTTGTTCCCGATAAGGAAAAACTCCTGAAAAGCTTGAATCAGGGAAAAAAGAAGACCTCTCAGGGATGCCCACATGAAGGAGAGATCCTCTCCCAGGACGGACAGACGATTTACCAGGACTATTAACGAGGATTTAGCTTTCTAACTCTACAACTACATATTTGAAAAGAGTTCAGCCAAGTAGGACTGGGGGGCAGATGGAAGCAACGTAACACAGCCATGATAAGCCGGGGGAGAAGTCCACAGCCATGATGAGCCAGAGTCGAGGTCCACAGCCATGATGAGGTGGAGGCGAGGTATGCAGCCAAGATGAGGTGGGGGCGTCGTCCACAGCCATGATGAGCCAGAGTCGAGGTCCACAGCCATGATGAGCCAGAGTCGAGGTCCACAGCCATGATGAGCCAGAGTCGAGGTCCACAGCCATGATGAGCCAGAGTCGAGGTCCACAGCCATGATGAGCCAGAGTCGAGGTCCACAGCCATGATGAGCCAGAGTCGAGGTCCACAGCCAAGAACAGGAATACAGATGATCCACCTGGTATCTCTTCCACTCTGAGATGCCAGATGATGAGTAAGAGTCGGTTCATTATGTCGAAGCATTGTATGTATCACTCCATCAGACACCAGACTACACTACCCATAATGCCCCTATAATTCCCCAAGCCAGAGGGGTTTATAGTTTACCTAAATCGGACTAAGACATCTGGACAGATTTTCGAAGGCCACGTTCCACAGAGAAGTTAGATTTCTGAGAAAGCTTTTGGATTTAGGAACACTTTAAGGACCAGGAATTACTGTAGTTGTTGAGGAGGTGAGATGTTGATTGTAGTTTGAATATTTGTCAAGTTTGACGATGAAAATTATGTTTGCTAAATTTTGTGTCATTTCTGTCCTTCACCTTTTAAACAAATGTAAATTATTTAAATAACCTGTAGAAGTGTTCTGGTTGACATGTCACGGAGATTTTTTAACAATTAAACGCAAATTTTGGCACAGTTTAAAGGCTTTTGTATATCAAAGTTACTCCAGAAAAGGCTGATTGTAGAAAAAAGTGGGGTTTGCTTTATGTGACACTTTGCTCAAAACAAGAAGAAGAAAATGATTGGGAACATTTTTAAATCTTCATATAAGCTTTTTTAACTAATGTTTCATTTTTTTTAGGTCTCCTAAATTTGGAACTTCAAACTCTTGAGTTTGATTGATTACTCGTTGTAATCGACATGTCCGTCCACTTTCAGCAGAAATATACCTGTGGAAAGTCTTGAGTTTATCACAGTTCAAAAAGCTTGTTTAAAAAAAAACACAAAAAATGAGGAAATGTGAGTATTAGATTTTCTTAATTGTAAAAATGCTTCCTGTGGTGAATCTTATGAAAACTCGTATTGCCGCTCTTAACGATGCAATATCTGTTTGAATTGTGCACTTGTGGAATAAGCAGCAGAGTTGAGTTTGTGGGTTTCAACCTTGAAAATAATCCTTCCCTAACAGCTTTTCTTCCATTGACTGAATTAATACAGTTTAAAGAAATGGGACATATTAGCCATCGTTAGTGCTGCCACAAACGATTATTTTAATAGTCGATTAATCACCGATTATTTTTCCGATTCGTCGAATAATCGGGTCATGCACAAACTAGATGTAAAGCACACATCTTAACCATCATCAGCTTTAAACTAACTCAAAAACTAGATAAAAAACATAAATGATAATGCTAGTAGTTGCTGTAAGCTGAATTTGGCTGCTAATGATGTTGGAGATGACAGCTGAAGATGCTGAAACTGATAGCTGGAAAACCTAAAACTGACAACTGAAAACAGTGAAGTTGATAGCTGAAAATGCTGAAGCTGATGGCCAGCTAAAATGTTAAATACCCAATGAGCCGAAAAAAGCATAAGTCAGCAAAAATAGCTAGCATGCAGCTGAAATATTAGCTAAACTCCAAAATATCCCAAAAAAAAAAGCCAAAATATCTAGCATGTAGCTGAAATATTAGCTAAACTCCAAAATATCCAAAAAAAAAAAGCCAAAATATCTAGCATGTAGCTGAAATATTAGCTAAACTCCAAAATATCCAAAAAAAAAAAAGCCAAAATATCTAGCATGTAGCTGAAATATTAGCTGCGCTCTAAAATAGCCTAAAAACCCTTAATAAATCCCATATTTCTCCAAAAAGCTACCATAATGCCATTTTAACTTTCAACTTTACTACACTCTGACTCCATATATTATAAATTAACGACTAATCGACTATTAAAATAGTTGTCGACTATTTCAATAGTCGATTAGTCATCGATTAGTCGACTAATCGTGGCAGCCCTAGCCATCGTGGCACACTTCTACAGCAGTTGCCTTAAATCCAATAAACAAAGGTGTTACTTCATTTTTCAGGACAGCAAACAAGCTTCCAGAATCCTTCAGGTGTTTGGTAGAAGAACCAAACGCTGGAAAAGCTCCATCTTCATCAAGCTCGTAACACTTAAGTGAGACTCACCATGACGACCACAGAAGGTTTTTGTGAGAACACGCTGAAGGATGGCGTGTTTGTCAGACTTTGGATCTGTTTTGCAGCCAGACAGAGATTTGTTCATGGTTATTCCAGAGAGCAGTCTTTCTGTGGAGGGTTCTCGCGCTGTGTTTGGCTTGCTTTTGAGAGCGCGTTATCAATAGGCCGCGTCTGAAAGAGAAAAGCGTCTGAGTGCTGTTTCAATGTCAGTGTCAGCTCACCACACTGCATTATAAATGCTTCCTTTCAAAAACGACTGGAAAAAATGTGAGTAATGTTGAAGTCTGAATGTGAAAGAAGTCATGAGTGTCATTACAAAGAACTTAAAGATGAATAGGCTGACAGCTGCTGTGGGGCAAAGCTTCAGAAATGAAGGACCTTTCTTTTTTCTCAACGGGCTTTCCAGATATTTAAACCGGTTTTCATTTTTTAACCTTAAATTAAATGTCATCCTTAAACGCGTGACTCATAAAATGAACTTACGTTTTAAAAGAAAAATCTTCTTTTAGTGATGTGATGCCAAAGAAAAAGCATCGAACCAAAAACAAGCTTTCTATAAAACCATTATAAAAAGTTCATCGCAGGTTCCAGGGATTTAAGCTTAAATGTTTATTCCTCCACTTAAGGGAATTTCAAACCAAAACATCCTAAACTGATATTAGGTCTTGAACCTGAGCGTATTGTGTTCAAGAGCCAACAAACCTGGTTTCAACATTTGTTTTTGCTCGCCAACGGCAAAGGACTAGGTATGAATAATTCGTGTGAGAAGGTAAAAGTCTAGGGAGGGAGTTGACCTGACGTCCAATCGCTCAGGTGTTCCTGGATGTGAGAGTTCTCTGACATGAGCAGATGCAGGAGGCTGAAGGATTGTGGGAGCTTTCGGCTCGGGGCTGAGGTTTATTGATAACTAAGACAGATTCACAGAAAATCAGTTTTGTTAAAGCTTAGATCTACAAATCCACAAAAAACTTTTAAAATCTTTGAATTTACTGAAACCAGAATAGCTAACAAAGTCGATGATAAATCATCTCTACATTACAGTACAGTTTACATTCTGGTAGTTAAAGATTAGACCAATGGACCAGCTCCACATTCTCAATAGGGAGCTGAAGGGTTTGTGGGAAATCGACCGTCCAGTCCACGTGTTTTGTAGATTTGGAGCTACAGTCCCCCTGGTGTCCTGTGGAGGCTGCTCCATCAATATGGGGTCCACGGAACATTATTAATGGCTGTGTGGTCTGTCTTACCAGAGCAGGACATTTTGAAGTAAAAGCAGGACTCTGAAGGGTCTGCCCTTCATAACCAGTTCTGTTCATGACCTTTATGGACAGAATCTTAGACGGAGCCAGAGGTCCAGCGGTCTGGTTGGGGGACCAGAGGATTTCCTTTCTTCTCTTTGCAGACAATGTTGTTGGTTTTAGGTATGGGCCGTGTGGGCAGCCGCCCGGGCGGCAATTCAAAGGAGGCGCTGCCTCAGCACTTGGGGAAAAAAAAAAGCGGTACTGCTTAGGGGTGTGCCAAAATATTGATATTGCGTTATATTGCGATATTTAGACCTGCTATTGATTCTCCATGGGTTCTTCTAGAATGACCACGATCGCTCATTTCCTGTTTGATCAGTGTTCTGTGGGAACGAGTGCTTCACATTTGTTTGTGTGTACTTCAGGTACCGGTTGGAATTTTCATTTTCATGCATTTTGATGTTTAACCTGCTGGTGTACGTAAATGTAAATTTATGGTGTTAAGTTTTCAAATTAATGTAATCCCTTTTTGCTAATGTTAATTCAAAGTCATTCTTTTAAAAAAAATGTAGGATTTGATAAATGAACTTAAATAAACATATAATTAAAATAAAACACATGAATTCACTGAAAAAAGGGAAGTTGTAAGTTAATTGAAGCACTTAAAATTATATAAATTATTATAGATTAAAGTTGTTTATTGCGAATTTGTAATAGAATTTGAGTTTGTAAATATTTATTGCCATTATTCTGTGTGTTTTAGGGTTTTTATCTGTTGCTGACTGACCAAATGGAAAATAAAGTAAATCAGTAAATCTGAGTAAATCAGTCAATTTTGGAAGTTCAGCCTTTTTCAAATGTGAGAAAAGTGCACGAAAAATCAGGAAACACTTGACAGAGGCTGTAAAACATTATATTCATCATGTTTTGGTGTGACGTTCTTCTAGAGGTAGATGGCTGTCACCACTTGAATTATTAAAATTTTGTTCTGTTGCTAACAGTAATTCTGCACCAAGTAGTGACTCTGCTGATATGTTTACTATTGTTAACATTGAATTTTGCAGATAATTCCAATTCAGTTGGTGTCAATGCTTGTCAAAGTCATAGCATTAGTGATTTAAACAATGTTGAACAAAAGTGTCTATAATTTGTTACACAAAATAAGACAGAAGTTTTTTATTATTATAGTGTTTAAGCGAAAAAAATAAATTGGGACATATTTCCCATAAAAAGTGTTCTTCTATATCAGGTATCACCAGACGTCCGGATCCGGACCCACACACTTTTCTCTCCGGATCGGTGAGCTGGTATCCCAGGCTGAGGGGGAAAAATTACGCTCGCCAAGAAAAAATAATTAAAGAAATCAGCGAGCGGACGTGTGTAGACTATAACTGACTATAAATGATTATGACAGCCATCATCGTTTACGGCACATGCACTGCATGATGCAGTTGATGCTCATGTGAGCAGCAGGTTATGGGAGGAGCAAAACGCAACCATTAAAAAAAACTTTAACTTGACTCTCTGCTGATTTTGAATACATGAAAAATATAGCTGAGTGTTCGGGTTATTAAGAATTTATGTCAAAACTAGGAGTGTAACGTATCATGGATAATACGTGGTCCGTAAGAATCAGAACGGTTTGGCACGCGTGTTTACCGCAGACCAAACCCCAAATCTCACCCCCTCGCTCGCACGCCCCTCGGGCTCTCATAATTTAAATTAATTGTCTGTTCACATTGAATGCAATTTGCATCAAATTCTTGCAAATCCTCTTTTTTTTCTTTTTTACTAGCGCTAAAGTAGCTGCGTCACGGCTATCTTAAAGTCTGTTTATCTGAAGCTCTGCTCCGTGTGGGAGGAGCTTCCGTCAAAAACTTTTCAGCTTCATAATGAAGGACGTGGATTGATAGATGTTGGGTTTATTTATTTTCCATTTCTGGATTCAAAGAATCTTCCAATGAGGAGCAGCAGCTCAGTAACGGACTCGCCGGTGGCATCAGGGGATGATTGTATGGCAAGCCAAATAGACCAAAAATCACCAGGAAAAGCGGGGACGGGAGTGTCACGTTTTACAGATAACAATTATAACTTTAAATAATTAAATGTTCCCACAGTTAGTTTCAATAAAATAATTAAATCCAAAAAATAATTTGTTTGTGTTCAAAGTTTTAAGATGTTTTGTTGTAATAATTAGGCCTCAATGACCAAAAGCTTTGATGTTGGATATATACATATTCTGTGTATGAATTGCTTTATATGCTTATGATTTGAAGCGTTTCCAAACATTTATTTAGCTTTTATTTTGTTGTTTTTCCCTTTTTTTTTTTTTTTACTTTTTACTGATCCAAAAAATGATCTGAACCCGTGACCCTACAACTGTGTGAAGGTAAAAGCTTGAAACTTTGTTTGCATTATTTTAGGACGGAAAACATTTTGTTTATTATTATTATTATTAAAAAATATTTCAGTTTGCTATAATGCCTGAAGTTGTCCTTGTTTTCTTGATGTGTCTTAATGTGAACGCAAAAGTAAATATTACTGAAATGAACCCAAAATATACTGAGAGGACCTTTGTATGAAGGCTTTCTTCATAACTAGACCCATTGAAATTGTAACTGGTTACCCCTGTTCTATGTAATATTAGTTATTAGAGAGGATTTTTACCAAGTATTGCGATATTATCGATATCGTGAGCCATGTATCGTATCGTGAGGTACCCAGTGATTCCCAGCCCTAGTGCTGATATTGGTTTTCTATTGTCTGTTATATCACGTTGTTTGTAATGACCAGCGAATTGGTGCCCCCTGCAGGTGCACACGCTCCTGTTGGCTGAAGTTGAACATACATCAGCTCTGTTGACAGACGCATAACTCACCACTTTTAATGAAAAGTCTATGCAAAGGGAACGTAGATGTCTACATGCATATTTCAGAACAGAACTGTCTGTTGGCTTCATCGAGCCAGTACCTCCAGTGATCCAGAGCATTGCGACCAGTGCGACTGAGATGATTGATTGATCTATGTTCCAGTACTCTCAGAACAAGGTCCCAAATACAAACGGACAAACTGAGCTTCCTCCTTGAGGTGGCTTAGCGCTCCCTTAGAGGAAGGAACGCCGTCACCACTTCTCCTCCACATCTCGAGGAGCCAGCTGAGGGGTTCTGGGCATCTTGTCCTGATGTCTCCTGGCTACCTCCCTGGGGGGTGTTCTGGTCATGTCCTACTGAGCAGAGTTCCTGTGGAAGACCCAGGACTCACTAGAAAGACTTATTTTCTTAGCTAACTTAGGAAGGCCTCAAGAATCCGCAGGAGGAGGTACAGAAAGAGGGAAGTCTATACATCTTTACTGAAACTGCTGCCCCCTGGATCCAGATGAAAAAAGAAAAAATCGATCAATATAGGAAATTAAAGCAGCAACAGTTTAAAAAAACATTTGGCGACAATCTGAAACGTATTCTTAATGAAATATTTGACTGTTGGACCCAATCAGGACACGTCTTATTTTTTCTCAAAAATGGGAATAAAGCAGTCCTCTGTTGGTATGCTACCAGTTACAGTTTGAAAGCTTAGCAGGAGAACAACGTATTACTTTGAGTCAAAAAAGAATAAGTCCACAAATACTGATTGGCACAATTGTTTCAAACAGAGACTTGGGTCTGAACAAGTCACAAGTCATCCGTTCTCTAAAACAGCTGACTCAGCTTTTATGTTGTCGTTGATTTATCTTCTTTTGAACAAAGGAACACCGATAGTATCTCTAACAGTATCTCTGTCCATGGCTGAAGTTTGGTTTGAGTAACTTTGTTTTGTAACAGAAACAATATTTACTGCTTTCTTGACTGTTCCTGTTTACTAAAGTTCAGCATTTGGTTTCCACTTGACAGTTTGATTGTTTCAGTTTGACTTTGCTCAGCTTCTCTCTAAAACATCGGCCCTCAAGGAAAACTGATTTGATATATCGAACACGTTTTTCGGCCATGTTGACCCTGACCATCAGAATAATTGAGCAGAACGATCCCAAACGTAGCATCAAACCAGCAGCAGAACAGGAGAAAGACAGAAGAGTCGTGGAGTCTGAACGATGCGGACCTCTGCTCGACTGGAACTCTGTGGTGGGACAGCTGGGCCCAAACAAACGTTCGACTGAAGCGGTCGTCCAAAAATAGTCTGACAGAAAGCTCATCTGACGAGCCCCAAAACCTTCCAGATTCTGACTGATACTGTGCAGAAGTGAAATGAGTCAAACGTTCAATCATCCGTTTTAAATTTAAAGCATCTGTGGAACATATCTTCACTGCAAATGAGCCGTAGATGAACAAATCGACTCGAGAAAGCAGTTTTTGCGGTTTGTTTGATTTCCTAACAGCTCTGCTAAAAGTTTGATTTAATCTTTCCTGATGCACAAACGCGCTCCTCATCATGTTGGCTTAATCTGTGTGGACACGGTTCAACTTCACTGCTTCTGTTCTAATTGCTGCTTTGCTCTGTGTTTGCAGATGAAGTGAGGAGCATCAGGCTGAATGTTTGTTTACATCATTAAGGAAAAGATAAAACTGAATAAACTAGACGAGAGGCCAGGGATAGTTATCAAAGCAGTCTTCCGAATCCTATAATAACATCAAAAGATCTTCAAATCCTGAGATTAGAACAAATGCTTCAAGTTCAAAAAGATGTTACACACTTTCTTTTGGTTTACCACAAAAACAGTTTCTGCTTTGACTTCTTCATGGAGAATTACATTTAAGTTTGGATAAAATAACCTCAAACCTGATGATGCAAAAACATGGCAGTCTAATCAAAGAAGACTAAACTAAGTTTACAAGAAGTAAAAAGGCTAATATTTATAATCACATTAAATTCTCTGTAAACATGAGCCGTTTCTGTGGATCAACGGTTTGATTTCCAAGCAGAAAATGTTGCAGCAAACTTTAATGCTGCATTCACACCGAACTCCAAGCCTCTCTTTGACAGCTGTCAAGTTTACCGCTTAATGAGTTGACTCGCTTGCTGCCAAAGTTATTCTGGAATTCATTTGTTTCCACATCATGGAAAACACAGATGATGTTGAGCGAGTAGCTTGGGTTTACATACCGAGACGGCAGCAGAAAACATCACCACGTCTAGAAGGCTGTACCGTGGTACAGTGGTTAGCGCTCTTGCCTCACAGCAATAAGGCCCTGGTTCAAATCCCAGCTGGGGGATCAGAAACACCAACTGGGACCTTCCTGTCTGGAGTTTGCATGTTCTCCCCGTGTACATGTGTGTTTTCTCCAAAGACTCCAGCTTCCTCCCACCACCAAAGAACATGCTTCATAGGTTTATTGGTGACTCTAAATTGCCCCTAGGTGTGAATGTGTGTGTGATTGATGCCCTGCGACAGACTGGCGACCTGTCCAGGGTAAACCCTACCTTCACCCATCAGTAGCTGGGTTAGGCTCCAGCACCCCCGCGACGCCGAAAAGGATAAAGTGGCCAATAGAATGAATGAATGAATGAATGGAAATGAGAAAAGCATAAGCCCATGAAGCTGGAGCATGCGACCTCCGTGGCTATTGATCGCAAGTCCGCTGCCCAGGGACTGGCAGCCTGGTCCGTGATGGCCGCGGCGCGGACAGCCAACCTCGGCGGGCTACACTGCCCAGGGACTGGCAGCCTGAGCTGTATAGGGCATGCTAGCTTTGCTGGACTCTGAGCGTTGACGCTCACTTTCTCTGCTTGACCCTTGCTAGCTAGCTAGCCTCACGGGAGTGATCGCTCCTGCGGCTTTGTGACGGTTGGCGACGTGTCCAGACTGTATCCTACCTTTGCCAAACAGTTACCGGGGCTGTGTCTGTCGGTCATGCGGCCCAGCGCCCTGATTGCGCCATTGCGCGTCAGATCGCTTCTTTACATTGACTTAGCACTGAGACTTGACTCCTCTGTCGTCTCTGGTGTGAAGATGTGGTTCTACCATCTTTACCACTGGGTTGCAGAAAAAAACGTTTTGACTTCTTATGTCATAAAATCAAATTTTCCACCCAGAATAAACATATTTAGAGTCTGGTTTTAATGATTTTTGAGTGTATATTGTTTATATTCTCATAAATAAAATACTTGAGGGGGGTTAGTTTAAAGCTAGTTAAGCTGTTTAGATGTTTGTTACACAGACATTTATTACACAGATCTTTTTAGATCTGCGAGAAACCTTTTTTCCTTCAATTTTTAGTTTTGTCTTTGACCATCTTATGTAAGTGCTGAGGGTGATGAGTACAAAAACACTGGACACTATACCACAGCAACGTTTAATGTGTGGGAATATATAAAGTGAGCAGAAGTTGTAGCAGCATCAGTGTTTGACTTTTTTTGAAAGGAACATTCCAGAAGGCTGCTTTTTCCATTCGGCACAAAGCAGCTGGGAGTCTTTTATGTCTTCACAGGTTTTTTTTTTAAGACTGAGCTCAAACAAAGGATGGCAGCTTTTAAATGCAAAAAGAAAGTAAAGGGATCCATGAGGGGAAGAAACAGCTGCATGGAGATGAGCGATAGAGCAGCTAATTGTGTCCTGGGAGATAAAGACGGCAGCTAAAGAGAGAAGAAGAAACTCCTTCTTGGTTATCAGCTTCCCTCTGAGGCAGCGGCTGGTTTGCAGTTTCTTCTCTGGAAAAGAAAAAAAAAACTTGTTAAAAGAAAATGAAAAAGGTGTGAGGAGGCACAAAAGACGCTTATCCACCTTTGAGTGAGCAGACAAAAGAAAAAAATCTCAGCTCCTGGCTAATTACAACCCAGCTGATGAAAGAGACTAAGAGGGAAGGAGCAGAAAGAAAATCCCTCACCTGGGGGGTGGAGAGGTCAGCGGTGTGTGTCTGTGTTTCTTGTCCTTGTCGTCTCACCGCATCAGAATTTCTACCAGAAACGGTCTCTAAGCCAAATGAAAGCAAAGTGCCCTCTTAACTTGTCTTTCTCATCCCCGTCTTAAAAACGGCGACTGCCACTTCGGAGCGTTTTATCCTCGCGAGGATTTCAATTCATTTCCCTGAATGAAATGCTTAACATAGATAAGGCTCTGGAGGAAGAGGCGGGAGCACATCCAAAGACTTTCACACTGTAAATTCTTCACCACTGGGATTTTGTCCAAGCGTTTGACATCTTTATGTGTCGCTTTTTGGAGTTTATTGACGACTAAAGATTTGGATGTCGTGTGTTCTGTTCTCTCTGGACAAATCACTTTGTTTTTTATTGGGAGACCCAACAAACATGATAGAATTACCAGTACACTTACAGTTCTCTGTGAAGCCAAAGTGAATTCTCACTTTGATTGATAGTAGCAGCCACTTCCAGCGTTCTGTCTGCAGCAGATGATGATCTGGTGTTGATCTGGGACTGGAAAAAACCCAACATGATGGAAACTCAAATGGAACCAGACTAAACACGTTTGAGGCTGACTGGGACCAAGACTTGAAATGAGGAAAAGACTCTGAACTGATGGATGAAGGCCTTGTAGCCTAGCCTGTAGATCCAACTGAAGGAAATGAAGAAAGGTGAAGTGATGCACTCATCAGATCTACAACCAGGAGGTGGATGAAAGACAACAATCTGGAGGAAGTCCAGTAACATTAGGTCTCCAAAAAATGAGGTCATCTTGATTATGTAAACACCAGGTTAGTGCTAGGTTTGAGTAGAATAGGTTAGGATTAAACATGGGTTAAAAAAGGTAATGTTAGCTTAAGGTAAGTTAGTTCAGGGTAAGCTGGGTTACAATACTGTAGTTGACTTCTGTCACTCACCAAGAGCAGACTCTTTTCTCTGAGCTCCCTTATCCATCTCTCAACCGTGGTTCTTTGTCTCGTCTCCCCGTCTCCTGAGACCACACTCTGCTTTTCTTACCTTTAAGAAATATGGATCTGATCTGCTGGGCTACAAATGTGATTGACCAACCCTTCTCCACAATGAGAAGTGGGAGAGTTGATCCCACTTGCCGAGGGGGTAGCTGGGTTTGAAGCAGGATATGTGGATGGAGCATTTTCTGCCTGCTGCAACTCTCTGCAAGATGTTGAAATCATCGGATGTTCTGCTGATTGGAACTGGCTAAATCTGTTTGTATCGGAGCCTGGCGAGCCGGCTTACAGCGAAAGGCGGGCTGGGAGTGCTTTGTGATGGGACACTGAGAGCCGCACAGACTCAGACTGACAAACTGAACGGATTGGAGACGGAGAAGAACACCAGCTCCTTCTCGTGGGCTGGAGGTCCTCATGGTGCGTTTGTAGGTGGCTCCACCTGCTTGGGTCCAATGGGAGCCACACCCTCCAGAACCAACCCTGAAAGAAATAAACAGACACACAAAGATCCTAAAACACTCAGAAGTTCTACTCTGATGGAAATAAAATACACAGAACAAAGAGAAATCAAATATGGCCACAGCTGTAACAGTCTGCCTGAGCCTAAGATTAGATTACTGTAAGTTTGATATGGTTAGGTTACTTTAGGATGCACTCTAAAAGGCTTTTAAATATGTTATTGTAGCATTTTCTCATTATAGAGGACATCTATAAAGAAAATTAAGATTAAAATGTCATTTCTGAGTATTTCTTTGTTGACATGAATCAGAAGGAGAAGAAAAAACACTGTTTAAAAAAGTCTGCTACAGTCAGCAAGCTACAAGCTCCTAGCTCCGCCCCATTCTGATACATCAACCTGCAGACCAATGGATCCATGAACTTCTTTGTTTTCCTCATCTGAGCTGGAATCTGAATCAAAACTGTATGACTGGATAGCTCTGATAATATTCCCATTTTTTTGCACTGATAATGTTAGTTTGGGCCATGAGAGGCTGTAAGCTAGTGGAAGAGAGCGTAAAGTAAGGGCTGGTAGGAAGCCATGGAAGCTTACTGCCAATGTCCCGCCCACAACTCAGAATCATCTTTCTAATGAACTCTTGCTGCTCTACAGAAGATTTATGCTAGAAAACGACAAAGGTTTTTAGATTTTGTGGCATAATCCTAATTAAATTTCCACAGAGAATGCTTTGAAAATGGATCAAAAGATGATCAGAGTGGAACTTTCAGTTTAGGTTATAGTACATGAGGGTATGTTAAGTTTCTGTAGGTTTAGTTGGAGTTAGGGTAGGATATGTTTGGTTAGTATAGCATCAGACATGTTTCAGACGAGAACTGCCACCTCTCCTCAGATGGATCCTCCTGTACTCCGCTTTTAAAAGCAGCTCCTCCAGGTCAAGTCACATGACCTGAAAACCGTCCACCCCAGAAACCAGACATGAACCCCTCTGGGAGTCTTTCTGATGTGCCGGAGAAGGTTTTGAGGACAGTATTTTAGTGAAAGAGGTTTAAAAATGCTTCTGGATTGTGGGATTTGATGCTTTTTTGATTAAAGATGTTATTTTTTTTTTTATTCTGCATTTTTAGTTCCAGAAGAATTAACATGAGAATAGTTTCTCTTTGAGGGGTCGTGTGAAGTTTCCTGTGTGGTTTTGGGTGACGTGTGACTGACTTATGAAGATGTTTCTCCCATCGTCTCTTTCATCTTCTCCTGGTTCTCCTGTTTGGAGATCCGACTCTCCAGAGGACTCATCTCCACAGGTTTACTCCAACGGAGCAAACCTTTTTCACTGTTTAGAAAAAGTTAATAAACTCAAAAAAAATGAGCAGCTTTTTTAGTGCTTGACATGAAAATTAAGAAAATGAGAACCTTACTTTTGCAGAAGCGGAAAAGGCATTGTTGCCATGACAACAGAGCACTGTGATTGCATGGATAGGTTGTGCTGGAAGCTCTCCTGTTTGTTGAAAAGTAATGTGACATTTTCAGGCAGCTGGAGGGCAGCTTCAGGCAAACAAATGACTCGGTCAAATGTTACATTTGTAATTATTATATCCTATATTAGCATTCCTGCTTTATTTAAAATAATGAGCCTGATGGCGACGCTGTCTTTACAGCCACAGGGATGTAATTGAATCTGTCTCACCAACAGATTAAAAGGTGTTTGAGGGAAAAACCTCCAGTGTGGAGCTGCTGATGTTTTGAGAGCAGAGGAGCTCAGCTGGGAGTTTGTGGGCCTTGTAGTGGTCTGACAGGGACATCAATGGCGTCCCTGGAGCCATGTTGCCACCACGGCGACCGTTTCTTTATATGCTCAGCGTCACATCTCCTGCCAAGGAGCTGGAATTAAGCAGCACCACATACTTCTGCCCTGGATCTGCCTCCTCGCCTGCAGCCACATGTTCAAAGGTCAGACTCGACAACATGCACTTCAATGCTCCTTCTTCCTGCTGAAACCAGCTCCTGCAGGTGAAGTCACGTGACCTGACAGACGGCCGACCAGCAGCACATACATCCACTGATTTGTCAATTCGCTGTCAGCGCATTGATATGCCAGATTAAGTGTGACGTCCGCCGAGAGTTAAATCCCAGAAAAGCCATCAGCGCATGCAGTTTTTAATTTAATTAATAAACTCCTGAGTCTAATTAGGCTGGGAGGGAAAACAGCTGCAGTCACCTGGGCTCTCCACGCCATTCTCATCCTGGAAGGATTGGAAACGACAAGACGAGTCTGGAGGGATTGGTGTAGGTCTGTGTTTGATGGATGTAGAGGTGCTGATCAGATGGAGAGCCCTCGGGATGCGAACACGTGTTCAGCAGCAGCTGGAACGCCATCGCCGCCGTGTCTGCCAGGAGGCGAGAAGTTCCTCGGTGGAGAAGGAGCTGCTGGGGATTTATTGACAAGTTGTGGCGGAGGTTGTAGCTGCGCACGTCTGCTGTGCGAATAATTAAAGGAAACTGACGGTAGAAGCGTTTATGTAATCGGCGGTACAAACATCAGGAAGCTCCGGGATGGATGAGGTTCTGCAGATGCTCTGAGAAGCAAAACGTACATTTTCTGTGTCTGTTATCTTATGGCATTAGACTAAATATGCAGAGGCAGTAAACCTGCCCAATCAGGTATCATCGATTTTAGGATCCAACATAATTAACACCAAAACTTGATGCGGAGTCCTGAAAATGTAGGAAGATTCGGAGTCGTGTTTGTCCTGGTGAACATCGTGGGAGGCTTCAAAGTGAAAACAAACAGCTGCAGGGCGCGCTGCCTCTTCTCGCTGTGGCGCTTTATGTGAGTCCCCATGTTGGATAAACTAAAAGGCCTTGGATGATTATTGCCGAGGGAAAAGTGTGTCTGGGGACTGTGGAAACTGACTTTTTAAAAGATATTTTTACCACCAACTGCAGAAATACTAGAATTATGGATGCAGTGTTTGCTTGTTCCTCCTGCAGGACTATTATTCCTGGGATTTTCTCAGTTGTTTGACTGTTGTAAATTGTTTACCGCACGCACCAGATTCCCCTTGTAACAAATACTGTAGATAAAGCCAACGGAGCTTTGTGAAGCTTTAGAATCTACAGACTGGACGAGTGGTGAAAGGTTTCAAGAACAGAAGTCCACAAGTCCAGAGGCCATGACTCCACTTCAAGACGTCTCCTGAACGAAGGAGAATCTTCATCCACATTTTCACTTTTTCTATCAAAGATCACGAGGTGTCAACTCCAGCCCACGATGGTCTGTGTGAAAGTATCTCGCTCTTAAAGCTGGTCCTCATGAACCACTAATACTCTACAACTGCTGACACTGAGCTGCTGACACGTTTACACGTTGAAAACCTGTTGATAGACCGTGATTATCAAATCATCACATAGGAGTTGTGATACTGACAAAGAGCTTCATTTAATCCTGAGGATTTACTCTGACGCGACACACTGGTGAGACACCAAGATCTCAGAGAAACGAACATCCAATGGAGCGATGAACTGACCTTTAACCTTTGACTGTAGACCTTCAGCTTCTCTGTTGACTTTCTGTGATTAACTATAGTTCAACTGTTTACACTATTTAAACTAAGATTAATATCTTTTTTGTTAGAATATAGAACCTTTTTTTTAGTCTCACAAAATTCGTCTAAAATTATAACATTGAAAAAGTGTAATTTATGTTAACGTGGCAATATAATCTGTATTTTCTCTTAGAAGTTTTTCTCCTAACTAAACCATTTTATACCAGAGACACCAAATAACACCCACTCATTGAACTACTGTAACTCTTTTTCTGTTTACTCAACTTCTGTAATTCCAACAGATTCTGAAGCAGGACGATCCTAAAAGCATGCCTGAAAATTACTGAAAAATTAGGAATTTGAGAAGAAAAAAATTCCTAAAAAAAGTAAAGTAATGATACTGGAGACGTGGCCTTTGGTCCACCTGTTCCTGGGACCCGTGACACTTAGAAAAAGCATGTAAATACTTTTCCTCAGGTGAAAATCACTCAGCTATAGTTCTCTGGGGTTAAAGTTAGAGCTCATCAGGAACAAAATGAAGAAGCAACACGCCAAGCAGATGGGTTTTGGTCAAACTCAGAACCAGGAGAAGCTCCATCATTGCTTCTTGTAATGCATGTTGATAGAAGGTGTGCAGATAATTGCTGGTGTTAATATGATGAATGGAATTACCACATCCTGAATGGATGGAAACACTGGGAGCTGAAGAGGGGAAGGAACCTGCAGGAGCCGCTTTGTCGGCCTCTCAGACAGACACAAAAAAAATCTGATTTACTCCAGACTGTTGAGTGTGAAAGGGTGTAAATGTCCCCTCATGTATCGTCAGCACAAACGGGTCTGAATTATTCTTTGTTCCATTATACTAATGGCTCTGCAGAATGCGGCGGCGTCGATGGCGAGTCAAAGAGAAAGGAAACGATTGTTTCTGCAGACTCTCACACACAGGTGGGAAAAGGGCAAACTCTCAGCTGGTGACGTTCATCAACGGCTGCTAAAGGTCACGCCATGTCTCCTGCACCCACTGGACTGTTTATTGTAGAAAGGTCCCCCCTCCCCACCACCACCCAACTTTTCCTTTAGCTCTAGTGAACTGCCCCCCCCCCTTTTATTACGCAGCTACAACCCAAAGACATCCTGGTTCAGAAGACGACGTCCGATGAAGCGATAGAGGACATACAGTACATTAAGATTAAAATGCATTTCTGAGTGTTTCCTGATTCAAATGTGTGGATGAAAAAATGCTGTTGTGGCCCCGATGAGTTAAGAACATGGATGGACGTTCAGGACCAAAACCCTCGCATTTAGGCGCCATGTTTAATCTCCTATTTCACCAATTGATCTAGTCGCTGGAAACGTCACCTGGCCACAGCTGAATCCCTCATCAGATCAAGTCTTTATGTTGACTTAATATTGAAACTTGACGCCTCTGCTGCGCCGGCCGCGTCAGGTGTGAATGCACCGAGCAATCTGCAGTCACTTGGGTGGCACTCGGTCAGTAAGGTGTTAGTACTCACAACTTACTAATGACTAGTGTGGTCTAAGGACACCATACAACTGCCTCACCTGTAAGTGCATTCAACTTTCATTATACAGTAGTTTGGTTTACTTCATGATGCATTCATCACACGCATGACAATGGTACGTTGCATTTTCTTGATCTCCCTTGTGGTGGCCATTCTATGACCCTCAAAAATCAATCAATTTTTTTTATTTATAAACCGCATTTCATGGCATCATTCATTGGGCCAACCCAAGGCCTCTACGGGTCAACCCTCCTGCACAGGTGTATGAGACTAAGGCCTTATTCTGTATCTTACCTGAGATGGTCTGTTGCTTTTTCCTCAAAAAGAACAAAAACCTGTTTACTTCCCAAAAGTAGAAGATTCAGTTTAGAGGCTTGTTGTGCAACTGACCCAGTTTGAGAAAACCAAACAGATGACTGCTAGCTGTGGCTTTGCTGCTGCATAAGTTAAAAAAAAATTACATTATATTATATTGCAATATTATCCTTCTGCAAGCTCATGGGAAATTATTCAACTTTTGATTAGTCAAGACTTTGTGGACGGTGCCACCTTGAGGCGCTGTGTGTAACTACACCCGTACTAAAGAACCTCTTAAAAACCTTTCCTCTGTTTGTTCTGAAGATGAAAGTCTAGAAGCTTTCATTATTCAAGCTCTGTTTGCTGAGGAAAAACTGGGAAATATGTTTGTTCATGTTGAGACATAAAAATAAAAAAAGGACCTTTGACCTTTGCGCATGCTGCCCTTTTTTAAAATGTGCCCTCCTAGCCGTGGACGAGGGGCGCAATGCAGATTCTCCTGATGAAACACGTTTCCTCTCACAACCAAACAAACCTGCAGGACATCCCATCAGCTGCTGCTATTTTAAGACTCTCACCACTTTGCTGCATCATTTCCATGAATAAACCAGACTGAAATTATTTATTTTTCTGCATAGAAACTATCCGTCTTTAACCCAAATACTGAGGCGTTTCATGACACATGCGGCAGAGATTGAGCCAGCATGTGTCACATTTGCTGTATTTTCACACTTCCACCTTTTGTTGCATCACATCTTTTCATATTGCAGTGTCAGGCTGTTTTGACTTTCTCTTCTTTGAACAAACTTTCTTCTCCGTTAACTTCATCCTTCACAGACATTTCCAGTCGCTTGTGCAGCTTTGTGTGTCGCTGAACAACAGACATTTTTTTTTTCCCAACAGTGAAATGTTAATTAAAATATTTTCTCCCCTTTCAACATTGCAAACCTTATTGTGAGGATGCTCTGCTTTGTATTCAAAGTGAGGGTCACATAGCAGCAGAGACATTCACAATCGTCCTTGAGCCATGAAAACCTTAAAGATGCTCTGAGTCACAACCTTAATTAAACTTTTACGATTAAATGTCTGAATGTTGGGTTTGGAAACAACAAAGATGTTTTTCTGGAATGGTTTTGGATGCGGAGGACGCGGTCCCTCTGCAGCCTCTGTTAGCAGGTGTTTGCAGCTCCCGCTATATTTTTAACATGTAGGCCGCTGCACCCATTCAGTCTCATAAAGCTGCTCCGCTGTGATTTAGCACACAAGTCTTTCTGGAAGCGGAGGAGGCGTGTGCACTCAGCATACTTTATCAACGTTAAATTTAAAGCCTCCAACTGCTCCGTCAGCGGGTTTGGGCGACGGCAGCAGGCGTGTTTGAGCAGCTCTGCGCTCAGCTGGCCTCCTTTTTCCTGCCACCTCAGCAGACCAGAGCGCCCTCAAAGCATGCTGGGAGCCCGCCGCAGTCAGCGGGCCGTCGGCAGCTGTGACTGACAGGCCGGAGAGCCGGAAGCGGACGAATGTTTTTCTGTTATTTTTCTTCCGGTCCGCGTCGACACCGTGAAGCAGAACTGATGACCGCGGCCGGCCGCCAACATCCATCGCCGCCTCTCCCCGGGAGGCGATTTGTTTGTCCCGCTGGGAGGTTATTGACAGGAGCGGCTCCACGCGCTGACTGAGGACACTCGTCTGTGGAGGAACATTACGCAGATCATTTCATACCGTGGATGAATAATTGTCCTCCCTGTGGGAAACCGTCCAAGATGAAACTAATGAGATCTTCCCTGAAATGCCCCATTTAGGACATTAGACTTCATCTTCAGAGCTGAAGGACTCTTCAGAAAAACCTGACGAAGAGTCAGACTCCAACCTCACACCGATCTGTCTAACTTTCCCTGCTTTCTTTCACAGAATATCTACACTTCAATGTAAACAAAAAAAAAAAACTTAATTAAACCAAAATGTGATATTTAGTCATGAAATGATTGAAAAAAAAAGATATTGGCGCGATTAAGAGAAGAAAAGCATAAACCCGTTTAATAAATAGGCCTCTTTTTAATGGAAGCTAATCCAAAGTGAAGAGTAATTGCCCCTGATTGCTAAATTATAAATGAAGCTCATCTGATTTTCTCTAATTTGTTTGGAGAGCTGGATGTAATTTCAGTTACCACATTAAGTTGTGATCTCTGCCAAAAACCAAAGAGAGACTAAATCACAGAGACTCCTCCTTCTGAAGGTTCACGAGGACATTTCTGTAGATCTGTCATCCACACCCTGAGGAACACCTCCACAGGACCCAGCGACCACGGAGAGCCTAAGAACACAAGAGCCTCACTTCCACTGAGCGGTTTGTTTTCACGGTGCATGCGTGGTGTAGACCGCTATCACATCATAGCAGCGCGACGGCTAGAAAAGCAACAACATTGAAGATAAACTCCGCCGTGAAGAGGAAAACTGAATCACTAGCTTGGCGCTTTCTAATGTCGTCACTTTCTGCTAATCAGTGACTCCACCCCAACCGACCTGTTCTATTTCTCTATGGACCTACAACAGAGGGCGGCCCTCGAGACGCACGTGTCGGTACTGTTTAATGGGTCCATCATACCAAACTCCTCTGGACTCAGGGGTAGGAGTGTGATGGTATGGGCTGCTTTTTTAGGTTCAGGACTTGGATGAATTTAAATACTTTATGGAAGGATTAATTCTGCCAAGAAGAGTGAAACAAATTACTCACAAAGCTGATAAACGTTCACGACCTCCATTACAAACTCCTGACAGGAAAAAGTGTCCAACGTCCAAACTGAGATCAATCAGGACGGAAGGCTTTTCTTCCTGCAGCATCTCTGTCTCGATGCGTATTGTATTTTTGTTTATTGTCACCTTTAGTCCTCGTGTCTTTCTTGGATTCTTTGCCCTGTTTTCGTCAGCATCCATCAGTCTTTTGAGGCCCTGTAATGATAGCATCCTCCTCCCCTCCATGCTGAGCTCAGATGTTCAGTGAGGAAAAGACGAGCGACTGGGAAGTAAAGGAAGTCAGATAATGACACCGGGAAAGAGATTTCTTTGGAGCCGTCAGTGTCTCATTGCAGTTTCCACAGCGGTGAGTCACTGGGGTCTATTTTACACTTCAAGCAACTTGTCTCCTGCAGCTCTGATTTATCTGCTTGTTCAGCATGAATCCAGAAGGAGGCCTCCTGACTTCAGAGGGTTTTTATCACAGCCGAGGCGGTCCGAACGCTCGGAGGAAGCTCCTCACTTTTAATAACTGAATATCTCTTCTTTTCCCTCTTACCATAATTTGGGGAGGGGGGGTATTCTTTCTGCAGCGTCCTTCTTAAAAAAACGTCTGAGGAAATTATGTCCGTCAGGCGGGTTGTACTCCTGTTGGTTGCTGATCATGTAGAAATCTGAAACATGTCGACCTTTTCTTTGCTTCTTTTCTTACATTAAACGAGCAGATCAGATTTGGAGCCGTCCCAGACGGCGTTACAACTCTGACATTCATGTTCCTCAGAGTGTCAACACTTCCTCTGTTTCTGCTTTAACTCACAAAGGTTGATGGTCCAAACTCACAGACTACATCTCTCCTGCTGAATTTTTATTGGATTCAAGATTGCATAAAATTGTGACGGTGCGCCATGACGGTGTGGGGGGGCCAAAGAGAGTTGGTTTCAGTTATTTATTCTACACAAAACACAGCAAACCAAAGCAGCAGCTTACATCTACAGGGCGCCGCCACACACTAAACCAGGGGTCTCAGACTCTATTCTACAGGGGGCCAAACTCCAGAAAACACTTTACGTCATGAGCCGAACAGGATAAACATTTACTGACAAACTTGAACTTTTTAATACGGACCGAAAGTTGAGACGATACCAGCACCTTGACCACAGCCTGGTCTGCATCTGGTACCGCGTCTGGAACTGGTACTGATCCTCCTCCCGTATCAACCCACATCCGGTGACGGGTTAGGATACTGACGGAGACCACGTCCCGGTACTGGACCAATACGGATATGTTGCAATATTTTACATCGGGCCGTTAATAACAACAATATAAAATGATCTGGTGGGCCAAATCCGGGCCTTGACTGTGACAAACAGCTACAGGTTACAACAGGTAAAATGTTCTGAGGGATCACTTACCCGTAAAGGCAACCCCAACCACTGAAGCCATGCAGCAAAACAACCGCTCAACCAGATCACAGCAGTTCACACACACCTGCCAAAAATTCACATTTGCCACAATATGAAATAATCAAGTTAAAAGGTTCAGGTCAAGTATGGGATGATGCCGGACAATTATCAGAAATGATGGGACAATGCCTCGGCATGCTCCATCCGATGTGTTGGGTTGGGCTCCAAAATTCAGTTCCAAGAAGGGAACGTTATGATTCACGTGGTTCTACCGAAACCGAAGGAAGCTGCTGCAAACGGTTCTGCATGTCGGTGTTCGTTTCAGTGAAGGTCTATTTGTCTTAGAACATGTCAATCACTTCTGCTCTGTTCAGTACATTGAAGTTCTGGCCAATCCTTCTGCTTTTCATGCGATAGTGGGCGGGCTCATATAAGAATGGTGATGGGGGGAGTGAATTCGCTGCGGTGAAAGATGGGCGGGCCCCTGGTTTGTGGGACGGAGGTTGGGGAGCCCCGATTTAATGGGAACAGCCAGCACTTAGAAAATAAATAAATGAAACCCAAAACTATTTTTGACACTGAGGTCTTAACCATAAGACCGGGAATAAGAATATGTTGATTTGGGAAGATGTTGGCATTATTTTTGATTACTGAAGTACTGATATTGACAGTGAATAGAAACTAAAGAACCGCTTTGGCACCAGAACCGAACAAAACCCCATCGGTGCCCAACCCCACCGACATGGAGCTACCACCTGTTTCTGTCCGGATTATAGTAGTTTCCTAGATGGCTTTCCTTGAAGACAGATCCACATTAACCGCAATCAACAAACCATTTCTGTCATTAATTAATAATGAAATTATTACAAACACGTATTTACTCTGTTTTAATCAATAAGGTAAACAAACAAACAAACAAACAAACCGCCCAGCACAAGAATATAGAACATCCAGCCTATTAGACCAGAACTCCTTTTCTAGGTTTCCTTTATAACTTTTTAACAACCACCTGCAGCCAATCAGAGCTGAGTATTCAAACATACATGAACAGATATAATTGATGGAAAAGCAGAAGTAGAGAAGATCTCATCAATATGAGAGGAAGCTGCCAGATTTCGTTTTGACCAATCATATGTCCTCCTTTATGGATGGGAGGTTTTCGTCCTCACTGGACCCCCCCACCACCACCACCACTTACCACCAGAGTCTGGGGTGTCCATATAGGCCGGTGCTGTCCCGCATCGATGCCCCCCCTCCCAGCCAGACAGATCTGCTTGTCAAACAGAGCATGATCTGTTTGTAGCTGCTCAGTTAAACAAATCCCTGCTGGCATCTTCACACTTCGTTATCCAAACTGAGGTTGGAGCTCCTCACACACTCACCCCTCCACGCCGCCGCCGCCGCCGCCACGCCTCGGTGATGGGCAGGTCAGCCGCTGCAACCGCAATGAAGGACAACATCATTAAGCTCGATATCAGTGGCGGCTAAAGCAAACAGCCTGTCCGCCGTCATCAGGCTGATGCATTGGCAGTCACTGCCCAGAGGACATTTTAATTGTGTCCGCACACAAACGCACACACACACTTTTCCCAGGATGCCTCTGCATGTGGGTGTGACTCAGCTGTTTGCAGAGGAAAATCTTTGCATGTTGAGAGGTTGCTGTTTTTGTGTTATTGAGCGCTCAGACACAAACAGGAAATGTTGACAGAGATCAGCTCTCTGCTAACCTTGAGAAGAGGAATTTTCCCATGGTGCATTGGTGCTGCCGGGTGAGCAGGGCAGACTGAATAGAATAAATCCTCAGCTCAGAGTTAAGTATTTCTAAGTGCTGAAGTTTGTCTCAGATGGATTCTTTTTATAATTGTTCTGGTCAGGAAATCTCTTTGTTGAGAATCCGCCGAGTCCAGCAATCACATCCGGTCATTAGTACCAAATGAGGGGATTCTACTGAAATGAATCATGTGGTTTTTCTCAGTTCTTCCA
Organism: Oryzias javanicus; assembly: GCA_003999625.1. Taxonomy (NCBI): domain Eukaryota; kingdom Metazoa; phylum Chordata; class Actinopteri; order Beloniformes; family Adrianichthyidae; genus Oryzias; species Oryzias javanicus. The sequence continues at coordinate 1,499,328 of CM012446.1, forward strand.
AACGTCTTCTTTATGTTTCTTTTTGACCACAGAGCTGCTTGCCTCTCTTCTAAAGTTTGTTGTTCTCTTTGTAGAATGATCAGTTTTACAGTAAAATGCAAAAAAAAAACAAACTGAAATGACAAACCGTCAAAGTTTGATGTCCATAAAGTTGGTTTCAATGTTCAGACTTAGACTAATGAGTGTTAATAGAAGAACAGTCTGAATCTGCGTTCACACTTGATGCGATTCGCCTGGTTGGGGCGTCCAGTAGAAATGCGCGGCACCACAATGTGGCAAAAATGTTAAAGTGTTTCCAGAGTTTGAATATCAACACTTTTTATCCAATTAGGAACTGGTATTGCTCATGACATGATGACGCTGTGATGATCTGTGATAATGTGGAGTATTTGATGGTTCTACTTCTGAACATGGGGGAACGTTAGGCTATGAACGGACTTTTGGCAAAGTGTCGAGCAGCAAGTTTACCTCATGTGAAAACTGAAGAACGCAGCATAGGAAAACTGAGGAATGAAGGAGCTGACCCTAAAAAAATATGGACTGTTAGAATTTATCATTAGTTTTCAGTCTGAATGAAATAACACAAAATGACTCACTGATGCGAACACCAAAGAGCAGCTGAAAAAAGAAACTAAAAGAAGAGAGAAAAAAAAGAAAAATAAATTCATTTACGATTCTGTTGTATTGTGATTCGATTATTTCGATTTTAATTGATTTGATTATCGATTTTAAAATGCTGACAAGATTAAATTTAATTATTTATGAATGTCCCTAAATGTTTAGTCAACCTTGTGGTTTTTGTTGATTTATGTCTTACGTTTGTGTTGAGATTTGTACCAAACTGAATCTCTCATATAAAAATGTAGATTGCAGCTCAGATGAGAACCAGTGAAGCCGTGCAGCTGCGCTGTGGATCATTCACCGAGCTTCAGCTTCAATAAAATAGTGGAAAGTTGTTCTGGCCTTGGAGTAAATTGTGATACATATCACATCTGAGCGTCCGTGGTGAAAGTCCTCGGACCTTCAGCGGCTGCAACCAGATTTATTTGTTCAAGTCCAGTTTTCTGTTGATTTTACATCCAAAAATCCTGTTTTATGTAGTAGTGTTTGTGCCTGTTATGCATTGGGCAATTAGTCATAGTAAATCCCCGATTACATAAAAGTTATTTGCATGTTTTTGGTGTAAAATTTGAGCTTAATCTTAATTGGGATTCTCATCAATTCAGCACTAAGTGTTCCAACTTTTTGCAAACGGCAGCTTGATCATTAAAAAAACATTTCAAAAATGTGTACGGCAGCATAAAGAAATCTGTTGATTCCGTTTTTGCACATGCATGAACACAGTTAAAGAAGAAAAACATCAACCTTTGATTAATTCAGTATTTGGCCCCGACACGTAGGAGTCCAACAGCCAATGACATTGATGCATTTGACATGTATTCAAAACAAGAGCCAGCTATAAAATAATCCTAGTATCAGCTGTGTTTTCGAATATTACTTAGCTTTATGGAAAATAATTGCATCATTATTCTCTTCGCCTTTCTGTAAAAAACAACTGAAGGACAAATGTGTCAATTTACCAGCTTTGTTTCCATTTCATGCTGTTGTGATGCTTTTCATTTCACGCTCTGCCACAACCTATTTATTGTAGATATGGAGGAGGGAGGTGTTGGTCATTACTAACGACATGCCCCCCCCCCACATATACGTTCAGTTATGGACCACCGCTTTGACTGCTGTGGTCCATTCCTGAAAAAACACAATCCTGCCTGAAACTGAAGAAAAACGATAGATTTTCTTAATCCAAAAGACGAAGATGATCTGATCTCTGGATGTTCTGTCCTGTTAGCTGAAAAGAGCCGGTTAACACGGGTTCAAAATGATAAACCAGAACTTTAAGTTAATTCTTGTTGACTACCTCGTGGGTCGTTGCAACACAGAAGACTTGGAAGCTCAGGGCAGAACTGGAGCGCATTTATGCCTCATTGTTTCGTTTTGTTATAGAGAACTTATTTCAAGAACACAGGTTTATGCAGATAGTCCTCTGGGGGGGGGCTGTCCTCCAAATCACACCTGATCCAGGTAATCCGTGTCAGCTGACACGCCTAATATAGAGAACAATAATCAAGTTTAAAGCACTTTGATAAATTAGCTGCTGTTTTCTCCAAACACGTTAGCATGAAGCTAGCACAAAGTTTTCACGGTTTAGTGTCGGGTCATGTGATCTGTGATGTGATTATGAATGGCTGGGAATCTCAGGGTAACTCACGATAGGATGCAGTTCACGATACTTGGCTCATGATATCGATGGATCTCAATATGGCAAACATTGCAATAATCATTATATTAGCTTGGTATACAAAATATCTTTATTTTCTGCAAAAATGTTTTTTTGAACAATTTAAAACATTAGAATGAAACATTAGAATGAAAATAATATAAATGTGTCTTTACAATAAGATCATATATTTTATGGAAAACAATAATAAAGCTCCAGTTAAGAGCTGAAATACAGAGCATGTTATATGACCATCTCACTTTGAAGAACAAAAAATGGGGGGAAAAAAATCACAATGCTGCATTTTAAATGATTTTACATTTTATGACGAATAATTTATCATTATTGAGGCATAATATTAATGTCCAGCCTGTTAATCATTGTTTATTGTTCATTATTTGTTGTTAATTAATACTGGGATTTAATGTCTAAAACTTTTGAGACATTTAGGCAAAAAACTCATCGGTCCAGTCAAAATTGATGAAGTTTCGCAACGGCATCTTCACATTTCAGTGTTGTTCTCACGTAAAGCACCCCCTGGTGGACTGTTTTGGTATTATTTAAGAAACCGATTCAGGGAAAGAGAGGACCGGTAATCGTCCGTGAGTTAAAATAACGCGATAGCTCGCCATACCCATATCTTTTCCTAGCTCTAATAGCCATGTCAGGTTTTGTTCTCTTAAAAAGAAGTAATTTACAGAGTTTTTTTTTTCTTTACCAATGATACCATTGCAAATTATGTTAATAGTTTGAGTCACAAAGTGGAGAACAAGTTAATTAAATTAATAATTTCTATATCTTCTGCATACATGTGATTAGAGACCTTGTTAAACTAAACAACAATTGTTCTAAGAATATAATTAATTGCATAAAAGAACCCAGAACAGAGCCCTGAGGAACTCCATGTCCGCTCTTTTGGTTCTGAACAGTTGCATGGAAACATTGATGGGGAGACACTGTCAAGCAGACAGGATGACAGTTTGATCCTTTGAACATAATTTAAATGTCAGTCAGAGAGAATGGATCCAGATATTTGGAGAAGCGATTGATCTGAGGACAAAAGTTTGATCTTCAGAACCAGAAGAAGGAAAACCTGAAGTTGGTTTAGCCAACTTAAACATTCAATAGATGCTTTTCTCGGCATTTCTGAAACCATTAATAAAGGTTTGAAAGTATTTTATTGACTAGTTAGACACTCTCTAGAAACGTTTCCAGTACAACTATATTGTTCATTTGGTAACACAACTTCAAGTCATGTTAGACTGATGAGGTATTATTTTAAAAATGTGGCATATTTCCACACTTACAATCTTCAGGCTTTTACAATACATTTTTAAGCATGTACCAACATATTATAAGTGCGTACTCTCGTATATATAGAGGTTCTAAAGTACAGCCTTGTGGTACACCAGCTTTATAGCTCCATAGAGTTCTCATTATGTTCAGGAAACACTTTGACTGTAACGTGATGATTTCAGAGGTTCAGTTAATGCATCATCTGCATTCAATTCACATCTACTCAAAAATAACTTTTAGTTGTTTAAAATGGAAATATTTACTGGAGTAGGAAGGTTTTGTCATTCATAAAAGCTCCTCAAAGCTTCAAGTGAAATTATGTTATTTCTGAAATATTTTCTTTAGTTTCTGTCAGGCATCAGGGGGCATTTCTGTAGAACAGGGGTGTCATAGTCAATCACAAAAGGGGCCAAAATCCAAAACACACCTTAAGTCGTGGGCCGAACAGGATAAGCATATAATGAACACTCTACAACTAAATTTTCAAGACGATGAAACTGTAACTTATTAACATAATTATGAACTAGATGTATAGCATCACCTGTGATAATGCTAGTGTGAATGCTGGAAGATTAATCTGGCCGCTGAAAATGCTTTAACTCATAGACAGCTAAAATATTAGCTAAATACCAAATTAGCCTAAAAACAAAAAAATAAAACTTGGGTTAATCAAATCAAATCAAACTGTATTTATAAAAGCGCCTTTCATACTCGGAGTAACTCAAAGCACTTTAAAAACAAAACATACAGGGTAAAAGCCCAACCCACCCTTCACACACACACACCCTCCCCATAACACATACACCCATGACCCCACACACAATGAATACTTAAATAAATAAATAAAATAAAACACAAACTTGTAAAATAAACTTAAGGCTTGGCTCTGCTGTGAGGAGATGGTATGGAGGATTCTATCATACCAGGAGCCAGCTCGGTCAAACACGGCGCCTCCCCAGACCGGGACAGCAACGAAGTCCACTCCACAGCTGTGGTGCAAGACTCCAGCCGCCCCCGCAAGGGCAACGGCAACGACCCCAGACCGAGCCAGCAAGCCCTGATATGATAGATCCTCACAGGAAACACTGGGGTTAAAATAATAGTAAAATATTAAAATGAAATACTTAAAATGTATTTAAAATAAATAAATAACACTGAAATTGAAATTTAATACATAAAATATTAAATAAAATCCAAAAAGAAGAAAGATAAATGAATAAATAAAATAACTAAATTAATAAATTGGCAGATATATCAACTAAGGCTCTGAGGTTCTCCATCAGGCTGTTCCAGAGGCGAGGACCGTAATGAGAGAACGAAGCCTCACCATGTGTTTTGGTCCTCACCTTAGGAACAAGTAACAGGAACGGTGCCAGAAGACCTGAGGGTCCGCGAGGGTTCATACTTTAAAAGAAGATTATTGAGATAAGAAGGCCCAAGACCATAAAAACATTTATAAAGCATTAAAAGAATCTTAAAACACCTAGCATGTAGCTGAAAAAAATAGCTAAACTCCAAAATATCCTGAAAAAACAGGGAGAAAAAGCCTAAATTAGCCAAAACGGCTAGCATGTAGCTGAAATATTAGCTAAACTCCAAAGTAGCCTAAAAATTCTAATTAAATACCAAAATAGTCTAAAAATCTAGCAGAATGTAAATTTTGAAAATTTTAAACAAACCTTGGTGGGGGGGTGCTTGGACATCACTGCCATCAAGCAGTAGATGTCCTTTAAGTGCCCTTTCCGCCAATTTTAACAGCACCATAGACATGTAGGGCCGTTGGTGAGAGGGTGACGGGGCATCGCTGTGAGCAATCAGGAGATGTCCTGTCAAGGCCCTACTCACCAATTTTAACCGCACCTTGTAGTACACACACCTCTAACACCTCAAAATATACACTCTAACAAACAAACACGCATGCATCACACAAGGAAGGTGGGACTTTCGACCCTCTGTCCCCTACCCCATCCCTGGCGAGGGGGGATGGAAACCCTCGGTCTGGTGGTCCTGTCTCTTGGGTGCTGGTCTCCTGGGCTCTGTGACCTCCTCACCACACTGGGAGAGGGATCCCCAAGATCTAACAGGGGATCAAACTACATCGGAGCCATGGGGTGTCCAGGTCTCGGTGGTTCGGGCTCCGGTCCCGGCTCTCGAGAAATGGGCCTCTCCGGGACTCCATCAGTGGGTGTGCCTGGTCAGGCCTTGTTAACATCATTCCTCTGGGACCCTCGTTCCTCTTGGGTGTCCCTCTGCTGGGCGGGGGTGGGCGGCCCCTTCCTGGCTCGCCCCTGGACCTCCTGCGGCGGGCGCGGGCGGACGTCTGGAGCATAGAAGCGGGTCATCCTGGAGGAGCTCTGGCTCGTGCCTGGGGTGGGGCGGGGGATGCTCGGTACTGCTGGTGGTGGTGTGCTGCTCCTCTGGGGTTGGGGGGCTCTCCGGGTGTGGGGCCTTGTGTTGGCCCTCCAGGTGTGGTGGGGGATTGCTGCTCTGGCTGGGCGGGGGTCCGCGCTCTCTGTGCTCCCGTGCCTTCCGGCTCTCGGGCGTGGGGGCCTCTGCGGCGGTCCCGCGTGCCCTGGTCTGGGTGTCTGGCGGGATTCTGCGGCTGACTGGTTCTCTCCATGGCTCCGTGGCGGGTGTTGGGGGGTCCGGGCTGCTGCTGCCGCCCCGGTGGGGGGCCTGGGCGTGGGGGTGGCCGGGCTCTCTCTCCTTCTATACATTCCATCAACATTCACATCAGCAAAACATAAACACTCACCTGAGCACAGGTGTCAGCTCACCTGAGCACAGGTGTCAGCTCACCTGAGCACAGGTGTCAGCTCACCTGAGCACAGGTGTCAGCTCACCTGAGCACAGGTGTCAGCTCACCTCGCACTAACAGAATGTGTGATGGAATGAAAGGCTTTATTTGTGTCAGCTTCTATGATTGTGTGTGAGCTGCAGTGGTATTGTGTACATTTTTGACTACTTTAAAGGTAAAGATTATTCTAGCTAAAAGGTATGTGTGTAACTGAGTGTGTGTGTAGACAGGCCCCGCCCACTCCAGATTGTTATTTAGACCTGGTTGTTATAGTTAACTTCTTTGTTCTCTTAACCCCACTCTCTCTCTCCCCCCCCCCCCCCCCCCCCCCCTTTTGTTTCCGTCCGGTCTAACAAAAAAAGAAAAAGATGCAACATAATTAAAATAAATAAAGTTTAGCATGAAATACAACAATAATTTTGGGACAATAAAATCTGTCGAACGCAAGAGGCTATCAGCCCGTATCTGCTTGCTCAGCTGTTGGACAGGACAAGTTAAAAGAAAAAAAAAAAAAAAAGAAACAAGTCCAAGATAACATTAATAACGATAAAATAAAATGATCTGGAGGGCCGGATCCGGCCCCCGGGCCTTGACTTTGACACTAACTTTGATGACCCCCCCCAGTAAGAAATGGGCTCCCATTGGGCCGACAGGAATCTGAAAATCTGGAGAAGTGCGGCGTTCAGACTGAACGTTATCACGACCTCCTGCGTCTCCCTATGAACTCTGACAGCTGCTGTCGACTCTAACATGAGGTTTTCCTCCTCTCCTTTAAATTACATCTGGCTAAAAGCCTCCAATGGATGGGGGGGGGGTAATTTTTTTATTTAATTCTTTACTCGCGGTTTAAAAGCTGCCGCACTTGCTTTCTATTACATTTACAAATACTGAGCACATGCATAATTTAACCTTCCACCCACATCCAAAATGCTGCAATCAACTTCATTATTTATTTTAACCACTCTTGAATAATTTAAAGCCGCGTGTATGAAAGCCATCGGAACAGACTGCAGCTCACTTCATTAGCAGAGCTGCCAGCCTGCTTAGGTTCCTCAGTATTAAACTGAGTATTAGCTGGGATTAGACCACACACACACGCACACACACACACACTCTCCTTTTTTAGTGCTTTCTAATGAGGAAGGAGCGAGGCGTGCACGCCGACTCTCCCCTGTGATTATTTAAAGTGAGAGCGGATCCAGAGCGGCCCGTGGAGCAGCGGCCCACATCAGGGACGGATCGGCGGGATGACCAGATCGATACTGGATTAAGCTGTTATGTCCACTTAGAGCTGATATAATAAAAATAATGGATTCAGATTCTGATTCAGGCTTGATTTATGGCACCGCTGCTTTAAACGGGCCGCTTAAAAAATGAGACTTTTCATAATAAATGCTTTCCAGAGTGCTGCAGATCAATTGTACTCCCAGAATGATTAAGACAGATGTTTTCTCTGTCCACGGCCCAGTCGATGCTGCAGACTTATGTACTTTAACATCTCCGGTGCCAGGAAAAGAGGTCTTGTGCAGGAGAAGATGGATGAAGTGGTTTTTATTTGGAGTGTTACTTAAGGACAAAAGGGAAGAAAGAAAGAGGCATTGGTTTGTGTTTGGCTGTCTGGAAGCTCTGACACACAATCTGATTTATGAAACCTCAAACAGAAAAAGCAACGACAAAAAAAAGACAATGTAAGTTTTTAAGCTGCCGTTTCATTTGGACTATAGACGCCAGTGTTTTTATCTGTAGGTAAGAAAAACAGAAATCCTCAGAAGAACCAACTCTGAGGGTAAAACTTTTAAAACTTTATTCTTAGTCCAAAAAAATGTTTTTATTGTTTCTGGTAAATCAACAGCTACAAATAGACTTATTCCCAATAAAAGAAAAGAAAACCAAAATCATAATAGGACTGCCACGAACATTTGTTTCAATAGTCGACTAATCACAGATTATTATTCTGAGGTCGGATCGTTGGTAACATGTCGTCCACCGTGATCTGCAGTTGGAATCATGGGATGTCTGTCGAAGGCTGGGGAAGCGTAGAGAAACTTTAGTGTTTTAAAAACATATTTAGACTTTTTTTTACATTAATTATCAAAGCAAATCTGTGTAAGAAAGTCAAGTTTTCACCAGATTTTATTCACAATTCAAAGCGGTATATAAGAAAACTCTACAGACCCAGCATTCTTGCAGCATTTAATCACATCAGATTTGTGCGTAAATGTAGTTTTGTGTGTGCGTAACAAGCGATTTGTGTGTACTTTTTAAAGATTTGTGTTTGTGGTTAGTTTCAAGTTGTAATTTTAATTTTAATTTAGTAAAATTTGTACCTGTAAATACACAATTGCAAGTACACAAAGTTAAGCACAAAATGTGTTTTATGAGTTACAAATCCAGAATAACGCGCACACTAATCGGATCAGACTATTTTCTCTCCATCAGTAGTTCTGGACAGTCAGAAGTTCTGACCTAATAAAGATCAGCATTCAGGATTCCTGTTGTCCCACTGCGATCATCTTCTGATCTATTTACATCATTCTCTGTGGTTTCTTAATTATCATTATGTTGTTTTTAGCCCAAATCCAAAAACCTGTGTTGTTTTAGGACATAGTTTCTGCAGAGCGGCAGGAGTTCCTCAGAAAATCACGACGTGGAGTAAACCCCGCCCCCCCTTCCCTTCCTCGCTGCAGAGCAGAGGGTTGTAACCTGCTTGATTCACCACCATTTGTTAGAAATGCTTCAGTATTTCCTCCATCATCAAAAAATGCTACAAGAACTCGTTAAAATCAATGTTTTCATCGGAGTAAGTCTCTGACCGTTTGGATACAACAACTACAGAGGAGGATTTCTCTAGTTTTGTTGTGATGCTTTTGTAAAGGATTGTGATAAGAAGCATCATTTTTGTTATTTGGACCCTCCCACCTTCTTCAAATACTGATTTTTATCCACTTTGCTGTTTAAACAAAGAACAGATGAAAGACGAGGATAAATGATAATTTTGACTTTAGCTTTAATCACGTTCATTTGTCTGCATTTTTAAACACTTACAATTTCTTAAATAATTGAATGAATTTGAATTTTCTTACTCATTTAATTTTTCTGATGTTCTACACCGGTGAAGGTTATGATTCCTCAATTATTCAATTCAATCTTATTTCTATAGCCCCAAATCACAAAGAAATTTAGCCTCTTTGGGCTTCATGCAGGTAATTTTACAGATGCAGAAAATAGTCATGAAACATGAAAAAATTACCTAAAGACTAAACACTATTATTATTATAAACACTGTGATAACTGTGGGTTTAGATTTTGATGCTTTCCAGCTTGAAGATTGTGTTTATATATGTTTATATAAAGATATAAAACACTAATACATACAAAAGTCTCAAAACTTCAGCGAACTGACGAGCAGACTGTTTCTTCATCCTGTTCTAGAGATACGAGTCCTTCACCAAAACACTGTGTTCTAGTTAATGTAGGAGTTGGCAGGAATTGTAATCCTAGAGAATCCACAGGATCAAAATTGTCCTCTGATTTCAGTTTTTATTTGAATTTTAAATTTGTTGGCTCCTTGTAGTTGTTGCTAAAAAAAAGAATAGTCAAATTAAAAGCCCAGATTTAAAATCCGACATATTTGGTCCAATCAGAATGAAACTTAACAAAGGTAAACCCCGCCCAGAATTAATACTGGATTTATTTAATGTTAGTTTGTATCGGTATCATTTGTTCAAATAGTAACAGGGTTCCCGCAGGGTCTTAAAAAAGTCTTGGACTTGAATTTTAAAATGTTCAAATAAAGTCTTAAAAAGCCTTAAATAAGTCTCTGATATCTTGGTCTTAAAAATTCTGCTGTTTAAAACTTTCATATGACTTTTCATGTCTAAAGTAGTATTTATTTAAACACAATTATGTAAGTAAAGCATGATTCTTAACATCACGCAAGAAAGAGGAGGAGGAGGGAAAACAGAAGCAGCCGCTTCAGCCGTAGAACAGGAAGCTAGTTGTGACCAGAGCTAAAAGAAAGCCGGTACAGTCGAGTACTGCGTAGTGGTATAAGATCTGGAGGAGGTACGCACAGATCTGTGTGTCCGGTATTTGATGCTTTAACACTCAGAGGCACTAGGCAAAGAAAGTTCTCTTATTTTTCATATGCAAGTTCTTAAAATGTTTTAAAAAGTCGTAAATTTACCTTGAAGAAACGTGTGTAAAACCTGTGTCGAGAGAAATAAAAAGACTCAGAGAATTAATAATAATTATAGTTTACACTTTTTAGACCAAAAATCTCCCTGATAATCAATGACAGTTTTTCACACAAAGGAAACAACTTCTTGCTGCTTTTTTGAGAGTGGTGTTGCCCTCATTCTTCACCAAACGACACGTCTGAAAACGTGACGTTGCGTAATGCAGCTGATCTGAGTGCAAAGTAATAGTGCGCGATTGAGCAGAGATGGCTCCGATTTAAAGCAGCTAAATCTGTCTCCACAGGGGCTTTCATCTGTAATTAAAGGAACAATATAATATCTGGAGACACGGCGCATAAACCCCGGCTCTCCGCCTATCGCCACTGTGAAGATCTGATCCACCCCCCACGCCGTCCTCATCGCCTCATGAATAACCCCATTATTTGACTAAATGGAAAAAGAATAAAAAAAGATTATTACGGCGTGCCATAATGGTTCGCCAAAATCTCGTTTGAGACACGGAGCCTCGCTCTTTATCCCGGCCGACGCCATCGCGGACGCACTGGAGCAGCAGATTTAATTTATGGCGAGTTATTAGACGTTATCGGGGCGCCAAACGGGGGGAATAACAGCTGTTCTCTTTGCTTACCCCCCCCGAACCGGGCGGCTCTGCTCCGGCTGATAGGAGGAGCCGGGAGTTCAGGTTTTCACCACATTGTCGTTGAATTTTCTCATTTATTTCCTTTCCCATTGCTGGGGAGGCGACATGGATTTGGATGTTTGGGGGTTTGTTCAGACTGAGGGGGGGGGCATCACTCTCCCGGGAACTCATTTATCTGTGAATGTGGAATGAAGCTTCACGAGTGCTTTTACTGTTCTGCACAAAATTCACCCGAACAAAAGATTCCTGCTGCCAAAACCCGGCGCCCCGCCACACACACTGAAACATATTGATAACTCCAAGAATAAAGCAATTTATTTTTTATCGGCTTCATATTGCACCCGGTGCAATGGACCATGAGGGAAATTTACTCTTCCAGCCCTCCTCTGCAGCACGCCGCCGTCCTCACTTCTCCGCTTCCTCCGGCTGCCATATTTGCTCTGTAAAATCACTCCTAATGTATCAATTGTTCTGATCTGCCTCTGCTGGAGTGTGAACAAACAAATTGGATTGTGCCCCCCCCCTTTCCACAAATAGCCTCCCCCCCTTATCCTCCCCCGCCTGGCCTGTTCTCCACATGTTTTCATGGAACATCTCAATCCCAGCGTTTTCTCAGCACACACACACACACTGGGAGACCTTTAAAACCATTTCCCAAGGTCAGAACAAATGGCCAGACTGTAGTGGTGTATAATGATAAAAGCACTCAGTGCAGGAAACGCTAAGTGCATTTACAAAAAGACAAAATGGCCTCTCCATCCCCGCTGTGACTCACTCCTTCAGCCTGCAGGGAGGAGCCCAGCCTCTTCATAAAGATTCCTGCCTTTTATCTCCACACAATGCGCCGCCGCCACCGCCACCGCCACCGCTCAGCATAAAGGCGGGCAGGTGGTGCGTTTGAGCTTTTTTTGGGTCTGAAAACAGAGAGCTGCTCGGGATGTGAGTCTGTGTCATTCTCAGTGCAGATTTACACAATGGAGAGGTAAAGTAAGTAGGAACATTTTTATTTATATAGCAAATAAAATCACAAAGTGCTTTCTGAAAATAAAACCCAAACACATAAAGATTAAAACGCCGACAGGAGCCGCTAAAGATAAAGGTTAAATTCACTCAGACTGAGATCTACTAAAAGCTTTTCTGAACAGAAACACTCAACTGACTCGAACTGACGACGAAGGGCGGGAACTCAAAAGACGAAGAGACAGTTTTTAGAAAATATTTAAAGTCTGATGAAAATCATGTTTTTAGAGTTTTTAACATGTATTGGTGTCATTTTTCTTATGAAAGAAAACAAATGTAATAAGAAATCATTTAGTTTTTGCATTTTCGAGTATTTCTCCTTTCAAATCTGTCAATCCAACAGTCTTGGACAGACTCTGTTCTTCATCAATCATCTTCTTTCTGCTGCACTAAACCCTCATCAGTTCAGGTTCTGGAGAAGAGAAGATGCTATCTTCACAGTTCTGTGGTCCAATCAGCATCACTGGATTTTTGGTGTGAGTTTCATCCAATGAGAACGCTGGGAAATCTCCACCAAACTCCACGGATCTTCTTGATGTGACCACAGAAATGTGAACGGCGAGTCGGTGAAAGTTCGGTCCGTTAAGCTCCCGATGTCCTCGTCTGAGTGGACAACCAGCTCAACACGAAACTATTAGACATTTTTGTGGAGCAGCAGTGATTATTTACACTAGAGGAACACGGAACCACCATAATCAGACGGGGGGGAGGGTCCAGGACAGATCAGTGCCAATCAGCTCCAAAAGCCACGCCCCCCCAGAGGATATTCATCAGACTGAAGCCACAGATCAACATGAAAAATAACTTGAAGACATTTAGGTTTTGGGATTTTGGTTAAAAACTTCATAATCATTATTAAAACTCTACTGAGAATGATTTTGTTATAGGGGGACTTTAAAAGATTTTGATTTATTGACTTCAGGTTTTGGGTCAAGATTGGAGTATTAACACTGAGGTCTTGAAGTATTATTGTACATCACCAACTTTAATATCAGCTACTCTAAAGACATCGATTAAATGAGAAAATTAAAGTGCATCATTTAGTCTCAAAACACCCCCCAGCTTATGGATCTGTTCCATCAGTCATGTGACCTCAGGATTCACCAGTTGGTTATTTTAGGTTTTGTGTTTTCTACCTTGCATAATTAATTTGTTACATGGCCAGTTTTTGATCATATTCATTTTTAGGATAATAAATATTTGCTTGAGAAAATAAATGTACCGATGGTAAAAAAAAAAAAAAGATCAGTAATTAGAGTCAAATATTCTATGCAAAAAGTAAAGTACTTTCTGCAGTATAAATCGCAAGAGGAAAAAATGTCTAATCAAGAAGAAGAAAACCATATATGAGTGGCTCTGGAGTATAAGTCGCACTTTTGGAAAAAGGTTTCTGAACAAATCCATGGTAAAAATAAAATACAAGCAAGAATACTTCTCTTTTGATCTGTATAAGAAAAATACCAAAGTTAAAGAGGAAAACAATCAGATTGTCTTCATGTTTGTTTTGGACAATACTTCTTCTGTTATTGTCGGTAGTAAATACTTATACTCAGATGCAGCGCCCTCTAGTGATTGTTAAGGGAAACAGTCCCTAAAGGACAAACAATGTTTACTGGGAAATAACAAATATATGAACCTATTTATGCCTTAAAAAACCAAAGACACAAATAAGCTGCACTCCTGGCTAAACTATGAAAGAAACTGCAACTTATACTCCAGAAAATACAGTAATCGTTTTATATCAAATCCTAAAAGTGGAGTATCGCCCATTACTAGTACTGGGTCAAAAAGTATTTGGTTGAAAAGTTTGTAACAATGGGACAAAATTTTAAATTGAACAAAGCCGCGGGCCAAGGTTGAACAAAAGAACCTTTCAATACGGTACCATTGATTTAACAATGAATATTGAACAAGCAAGGCTTAAATGACTGCAAAGTGCAGAGTGCAAGATTGATACTATCAGGGTTTTTCCTGGCTTAAAATAAGGTGTTGATAGTGTGTCGTCACGATTTCAGATTTGTATACTTTAACCCCCCCCTCAATTAAATCTGAAATGAAAAACTTGAACTTAAACTTTAATTATTTTTTGTATTAATTGTAGCATTGAAGCTAACTGTGGGGAACATTTAAATATTTCTAATAATTATTGTACATAAACATAATATACACAATAATTAAACCATAACAGTGTTATATTCTTTAATGGGCTATATAACACTTTATTTTAATCTGATATCAGCACAGTAAAGTTTCTTTCAAAATAAAATTCAGTCTTAAAATAAATAATATGTTGCAGTTATTTTTATATTATTCTCTCGTTTAAGAACTTTTCTTCTTGTCTCTCCCTGCTCCGCTCCCAGCATGCACCGCGGCAATAGACAGGCTGTCTCTTTTCTTTTTCATGGAGGTCCTGCTCTAAATCAAGTGTTTACAACTCCTGATTTTTTAAAGCATGTCTTCTCTACCTCACACTGCAGGTCTGTCTATTATAAACAGAGTACCTGCGGAAGTCTAATCCAGTCGGACTGAACCATTTTTAAATGGGGGGGGCGCAAAACAAAATATATAAATATTGTTACTTTGATATTCAAAATCTAAATATTTGCAATTATATATTGGTTATTGGTTTACTGGAATTATTTTTTTTGTTTCATCATTTTGTCATCTCAGTCTGGACCCCTGGAATCAGCCACCTTTCCCCCCTTTTCGGTGCGCAGGAGCTGCTGCCGCTTGTAAATTAGGTGGTGGCGGCTGACACCAAATTCTCTGTGCAGGAAAAACTCTGTACTACTACTAACAATAGTAGTAATAATAATAAAGTATATTAATGACATATTAAATAAAATTTTAATAAAAATTGAATACCTCCTTTCTGTTTGCAGCCTTTTGAAGTAAAGACAGATCACTACCTTCCTACATCCAAGACCGCTACTGACACGGAGGAGGGGGCGTGTCTTCAGCAGAGCATTATGGGATTTATAGTACAATTGGTGAATGTGGTGTTACAGCGCTGCCACTGTATAATACAGGCGGCCCAGCTCTAATATTAATTTGAAATTGCCTCGCTGGCCAAATATAATTACACTGTGGGCCACATTTGGCCCGTGGGCCAGAGTTTGACACCTATGCACCAAACCGATGTTCTGATGAGACTCAAATAGGAACTTTCTGGAAGGAGAACGTCCACAAACATCTGGAGTCAAACCAACACTTTCAGAATCAGTCATGGTGGTAGGAGTGTGATGGTATGGGGCTTCTTTGTTGGATGAATTGAGATCCTTGATGGGAAGATGGATTCTGACAAGAAGAGTGAAACAAATGTATCGTCAAAGCTGATAAATGCTCATCGACTCCCACTACAAACACATGACAGCAAACAGCGGCCAACATCCAAACCAAGATCCATCAGGATTAGGACTGTCATGATTACTGAGGATGTTCTGAACTCACTTCATCCACAGACATTATATTTTGTATTGGTAGGTGTTACAAACGTTGAGTTCTGCCTTGAAAGATGTTACAAGCAGTTATTGGATTTTTGCTAATTAATTATTTGTTTAATGTCTCTATCCTTCATTTACATAAAACATCTTCTGTGTGTTATTTAAAAAAGACAAAGATCCGGTTCGTGTGAACGCGGGTGAGCGTGGCGGTGGATGAGCTCCATCAGCGTCCGGCGAGCCTCATGAAGTCGGGACAGGTTGTTGACAAGCAGTCTTATACGAGTTCATCATCTGAGCCCGCTCATGTGGAAGCGGCAGACGACCATTAGTTGCCACAGCACATCCATCACGCAGTGACCTGGCCAAACGGTAAGCACCAAATAATGACGTCCATTGATCCGTTCACTGACCGCCGACACCCCCAACCTTTACACGCACACACATCGCCCCTCCATTTTGCTCTTCACTGCCTCCATCAATTTCTCCTGCAGAAGAAATAAAGCTGAAGCACCCGTCGAGGAAGCTGATCTTGTGTTAGTCGTGTCACAGCCCTAATCTAATCGTGAACATTTAAAGATTTACATTAAGCAGCTCAATGAGGCTTGGCCTAACAATTCTCTCCATCACAAGTTACAAGGAAAAGCCTCCTGCTCTGATTACAGCGATTCATCATGTGGGCCGTTATTAAAAAGCATCTGTGACGTGTGGAGTTACTCACAGGTGACCACGGATGGAGGGGGAGGAGCTTCACCTCTGCTCTGTCTGCAATGCTACTCTGGCTGGAGACTCAGCGGTTCTATGCATTATAATATCATAATGCTCATAAAAATGTTCTCACTCCATCAACCGTCGAGGAAATCTTCTGCTTTTGTTCAGTCTAGCAGCAGCGAACAGGATAAGAATTTGATTCACACACTTCTACTCTGAACTAGGGAGGGGTGTTGTTTAGATTTTAGCAATTCTCCTCATCTTATGATAGGATTTTACATTATTTCTGTGCAAAAACAAGGAGGGAGATGACAAATGAAAAACTATGTACATGAAAAACTTTTACTTTAGAACAAATTAAAACATTTGAAACAATAAAATTATCAATAAATACTAACGCGTCTTTGTAATAGTAACGTATACTTTACGGCAGTGGTCTGCGTCTTTAGCCCTTTATTGCGGCTCTTTAGTTTTGATGAAAAATGCCAATGATTGAATAAATAAGAGATTAGTTAAGTTTTTTCATTTCTGTTTAGATTTTTAACATGTCAAGCATCCAAGTTCAATTTACTGCAGAAGTGTTCTTTAAATTTATATTTTTTATTTGTACTTAGTCAAATAAAAGTTTCTAAAAGTATTTTTATTTTGGTAAATTACACTAAAGTGGTTAAAGTTTTGAATAAAAGTGTTTTAAAATGATTGAAAATGATTTAGAGTTGTGTGTTTTCAATAAGAAGCTCAGGTTATTCTAAATTATTCAAGTTTTTTTATGTTTAAAAATATTTCCACTAAAATGTGTATTTTTCAGATTAAAAGGAAAAAATCGTGCCAAAATTCCAATTCTAAAAACCATTTTGTTTGACCTTTTCTGACACAGAGTGCGTTTTATTTTGAAAGGATCTGGTGTGCACTGCTGTCAAAAGTAAAAAAAGTTACAACTGTAATATATAGAAACATATAGACACTGATGTAATTCAATTATTGTAATATTTAAAAGCTAAATGTATAAATAAATGCTTAGTTGTCCAAAACAGCATAACTATTGTGTTGTTTTAAATGATAAAATGTGACTTTGTGGCTCTCAGTGGGTTCTGGTCTGTAAGAAACGACACTAAAAGGCTCTTTCTGCTTTAAGGAAACAACTTCAATAAACAGGGCAGCTAAAAACTAAAACATAGAATATATCCAATATATTGGAACAATAACTGGAAATAAAAGTAAGACATAATCTTACATTTTATGTTGGTAAATATCATTTTTCCTTCCACCACTCTATAGAGTCTCTCCCAGCTTGATTAGACGTTCCTCCAACCAGGCTGAGGCCCCCTGTAGAGGTGAAGATTGACCCTCTTTAGTAAAGTGGGTTTACCCCGGTCTTCTGGTCTTCTGAGCCCACTGGGTTTTTCATCTATAACTGGATCAATTATTGTTTTTCTTCATTGTACAGAACAAACCTCTTTTAAAGACAAACCACCACAAAACAGAAATATCACCTTTGTTTGTGTTTCAGTAAAGGGGGGGGGTGTTTATTATATTTTACTGAGTTTTAAAAGATGGTGACGTTAAGGAAATGGATTTCAAACCCCAGATCGTTGGAAATCATTGAAGGACTTCTTTCTGAGACGTCTGTCTTCTGACTGAAGATCTTCATTTGATCTTCCCGCTCGTGTTCTGGTTTTGCTGTCTGTTCTACCCGGTCCAGTCGTCTAGTTGCATCTGGTTCTGTTATAGTTTTTGTTCCAGTAACTTCTGCCCAAAGGACTTCGTGGTTCCAGTCCTTGTGTCGTGTTTTGGATGGTCATGTGACTTCTGTTTCCAGCTGGTTGAGGTCTTTGATCAGCAGACTGTTGGTTACACTTGTGAATTTCTGCTTCTGGTTTCCTGCTCGGGTTCTTCAAACTGTGACAGAGGAGCTGGACCAGCGTCTATCCTGCAGGAGCGCGTCGTCTGTGGTGGCTTCCACATGGATTCTGGTCCTGATGATCGGTCGCCTGACCCGGTTTCCCTGCACAGCCAGAACATTCTGCCTCCCAACGGCCAGTTCTGAGATCCCAGACTTCCTGTTCCAAACTGGATCCAAAATAAAATGCTGAAGTACGAAATCCCACAAGAATGAAGTCAAAAACAATACGAATCCTCTCATCAAGGAAACATCAGAGTCAATTCTCACCATAAATTTCACACAGACAGATTCGCACAATGCAACCAAAAAACCCTACAGAAAGTACTGCAAAAACTTATCAAACAATACAGAACTCAGCAAAAGAGCGGGACAACCGGTGGCCCAAATTAAAAGCATTACCAAACACTCTGAAACAAAGTTCTTCACCCACACCCCGTGTTTCTCGAAAATAGCAAGACCATGACCACAATCTTGCTGACGGAGCTCACCCAATGACGCCGCATTCCAGCAATTACCATGAGCCACACATCTCTGAGAGGCGCGGGCGCCGCATCCACGCCGCCGTTTTCCTGGCAGAGCGAGACTCGGCGCGCTGCTCCAAGTTAAAATCAGAGACTGGACGAGAAATGAAAATGGGTTTGCCAGCCGACAGACAGACGGATGGACACAGTTGGAATCTGGACAAGCTGTCAAGTCTCTGACGCTTCTTCATGCAAGGAGACAGTTAATTTGACCCAGGAGAGAGCAAAGAAATTGATTTTAACTCTGTTAAATTAAGTCTACTGAGGGACTCCAGGGCACCGGTCTCATGGGTTCATTTTATCCCGATGTGAAGATGATGAGGAGCTCGGCTGCCGACGGCAACTTTGTCAAGAGGCGTCTGACAAGCTTAACTTGCTCACTTTCTCACTGTCAAATCACACAGAAGTTAGGCTCACAATAAACTGCAGCTTCTGCGTGACGGGAGAGGCAGCCATCTTTAGAAACGGCGGAACTTAGAGAAATGACACAAAAACTCAACAAGCATTAATGCTGGAAACATGAAAGCGTCCAAAAGAAGTCGCTTCCTGTTGGGAGTCAGACCCTCGTTATGTTTTAGATTAATTCTAAATGAGGAGGGCTGCTAGTTTGACATTTTTCTCACTAATTTGTGTCGATTTTGTTGAGAGCCGTTTCCATTTTTCTGACTCTGATTGACTTTCTGACTATTTTAAAAGATTTTTTTTGGTGTGAACTTTCTTAACATCGTTTAAATTTCCAACAAACATTTCCAGACATTTTTCCAATGGAAAGAAACCAATTTGATATGTGGTTAGTCAAAATCAGGACCACAAAAACTTCACTTTGTCACATAAAAGTTACACTCACTTAAAGTATATGTGCAATATTAGTCAACATGCAGTATTTCAGACTTTAAATTGCTCTTTTAGTACTTTTTATCATTCCATTTATATATTTTCGTACTTTCTATAATTCTAATTTTTTAATGCACATATTTCGTAAATCGCTGTACTATTTAAACTTGTACAGAAATCTCACTTTTTAACCCAAACAATGACAGAGTTTGACACCTGAATTCTAATATGTTTCAATGTAGGTTGTTGCACATATGTCAAATAAAAAACCTTGAAGAACTTTAACTCAACTTATACTTATGCTTTTCTTCATTGATGCTTTTTAAAAGAAAACACAATTGAGAATCTTCAGGACTGTCAATGATTAGTCTTTTTTTATGATTTTAAAGGATTATGGTAACCACCAGCCACAAAGTCATTTGGATAGCAAAGCATAGCAGGAAGTTTAGGAGGCGGTACTTCCTTCAGTTCCTTTAGTAAAGGAGAAGAAGAAGAGGACGGATACATCTTTACACGACCACCTGAAACAGAAGCATGCCGCGGTCTTGGCGTGTGTTAGGATTGTTGTAATCAGCTCCCAAAAATTCCAATACAATTGTTTGCAACGTCCAAGATCGCAGATCTGTGACTTTATAAATATAGTAGAGAGTCGTAAACAATACGATCAGGAAAAACGTAGTTTTTGTTCTGATATGCAGAGTAACGGTGGATTTTAAATTGCCGGAAGGAAGGAAATCTTCAAAGTAAAGTGTCGCTGACACATCCCATTTTCAAAGTAAAACTAGCGAGTGTGTTTTTGGAGTTGGAAAAAAATGAAACTGAAGTTCTGCTTACTGACACAAGTACTGAGAAAACCAATGTGTTATAACTCTGGAGCGTTTACATTCTGTTGAACTCTTGGACCGTTTATATTATTAATGTACATCCGTCTTTTTACTACACCTTTGAGGTTGGAAAAACTGTGGAGAACTTCTTCAAGATTGATCGTTAAATGATCCAAAACAAAAGTTATGTTTAGGTTTTATTTATTGGAGTTTTTTTTATTTTATTTTTATTTTTATTCATTAAAAAGCATACAATATAAACTTGAGTTATAAACTCAATCATGATAGAAAATGAAGGAAAAAAAATGAAAAGGGGACAGAAAGAAGAAAAACTTATTTTGTCTGCCCCTTTTTACAATCAATACATTAATCTATCAATAAAAAAAGAAAGATACAGATACACAAGCATTACACAGTAAGAGAGAATTGGGAAAGAAAGAAACAAAGAGAAAAAAAAACAAAATCTTATAATTACAACATAAACCAGTGTGAAGGGAAAATAATACTTCTGGGATGAGTCATTGTTATTTGTTTTAGATAGTTTTATAGTCATTGATAATACTGTTTTTAATGTAGTTTTTAAAACTTGATATTGTTGTAGTATTTTTAAGCTCAATTTATTCCATATATTAATTCCATATACTGATACACATCGTTGTTTTATCAGAATTCTGTGTTTTGGTTTGACAAATATTTCATGTCCTTTTAGATTAAATTTACTTTTCCTTTTCATGTATCTTTTCATTAAATTAGGAGGAAGGCTTTCCATCTTTACTTTATGCATAAATTTCAAAATATTAAAGTTTATAAGATCATTAAGTTTTAATAGTTTAATTTAACCAAAAGCTGAAAAAATTTCTTTCTGTCTAAATCTTCGTGTTTTTATCAGTTTTGTTGATTCTCTCCTGATCTAAATAAAATGTATAAATGATGGGGATTTATTACACATAATTTTAATTTCATACATCCAGTAAAAAGATGTAACAAATCAAGTCTTTTTTTGTGCGATCATATCTGAGATGTAAAATTTCAATTTCTGTGAACACACCATTAGTATTAGCACTACCATACATGACGCTAACTTCCACACACTGAGTACCAGCACTATCACCCTTTACTTAAAATAAATGAACTTCACCTCAAGTGAACAATAATCGTTGACAAATTGACTAATGGAAAACATAATCGGTGACTAATAAACTACTGAAATAATCGTTAGACAAAGAAACCAAAGATCTCTGCTGTTCAGATGAAGCACAAACTCAGTTTGAGAGTAAAGTAGAATAAATGGTTACCATAACCTGAACCTTTAAAAATGTAACGATGATGAAACTACGGCATAGAGGAAGAAACCTGATTCTCACATTTACACAGAAACATAATCTCCATCCTATTTGACATGTGAGAAGGAGCAGCGCCTTCATGAACACAAACACACTGTTAGTTCAGGGATTTATATTTTTATCGTAATATTGACTCTGGTCAAACTCCAGCTCGATCAACACAAACGTCCAGAACCCTCTGAAGGAAGACGTGGAGCAAACTGAGATGGAGGGTCGGTGAGGATGAGGAGGAAAACAAGAGGGAGGCCGTTCCCCGAGGAGATGAGGACCAGCTCCAAATCAACTGATCGCGATCAACAGCACAGTCCACACATATGTTTGACTAATGGGGCGAATCAGTGCTGATCGGGGAGCCGGCGCGGCCACAAAAACAACCACATGTGACGGACAGACTGCAGATCAGCAGGTTGAGACACAAGCAGGAATTGGCTCTCTGCAGACGCCGAGCGGAGGGCTAAATTGTGTTGTTTAAGCCAGAAAATGAGAAAATGTCTCTTTTGTAATGGCTGGAATGGTCCGAGTCCTGACCTCCAGCAGACGGTCAGGAGAAATAAAAGCTGTTTGTTAGCCAGATGAAATGGAGTGGCCACATCTTCCACCATCATCGCCGTAAACGGAACCGCATTACCACCGCGTGTCTGTTTGGGATGAAGCTTTAAATCTCTCTTTCTGTGGGTTCATCCCTCCTTTAGTGGAAAAGTCTTCATTCTGAAATGTGTTTAACATTCAGCTCAAAGTTAGTAACATCAACGACTAAAGACGCAAGACAAACAGAAAACTTCAAAAATCCTTTTGGTCGGTCAGTCAAAGAGCTAAAAAAAAAGAAACAAATACAGATGAAATAAGCATTTTACCCCTCTACATATTATTTCAAATCATTTGATAACTTTATAATTATATTAAACTGTACATGTTGTGATTTTTCCCCCTTTTTATAATCAACAGATTGTTAGATCTTTAACTTGACTCGGTAGCTGCATTTCCATTTACTTTCAAATTGCGTAAACTGGAATTGCGATGGTAAATTTATCTAATGCAGGGTTTGTGTGATCATGAAAAACCTAGAAAGGTTTTGAAATTGAGAATGTCTAAGTCCTTGAAAAACAAGGAAAAGTTTGCAAAAGTCGTGATATTTTAATCATTTTAATGCAAAATACATTAAAAAATGGAAAAGTTTAACATGAGTTTCTAATTTAAATGTGGCTGAATTGCAGCGTCTTGTTATTGGTGATGGGAGATTTTATTGCCATGAATCAGTTTTGATTTTTGTCAGTTCAGCGCGCGGCGCTTTCAGTTTGCTATCAGACATGGATCGTGAAATCCTACGGATTATGGATCGTGAAATCCTACGGATTGTTGGGAAATGTAGCTTAGACAATACGTGGCTTCATAAGGAAAAGTATCAGCTGTAGGTATGGAAACACGCTGACCAGAAGCAGCTCAGGAAGAAGTGAGAAACAAACAGAGAATGCAATACGCTTCCATACATTACTGCAGTTTCTACCACAAAACAGCCGTCGATACAGCGGCTGCAATTTAAACGGCATGGCAGACAAACTTGGATGTATCATAATGTGTCTTGGTTTGACTTATCGGTACCCGGCTAATGGAAACACCAAAAGTTTGACTAACTTGCATTCAAAATAAAAGGAGGAGGAGGTGGTTTTGAGGCGTGTAGAAAAGGAAATGTTTTTAGAACCGGATAACACGCTATAGCGGGCGCCACAACACATCATCAGAAGTTGCAGAATGGTCGGATCCACAGCTCCTCTGCTAAATCACCAACCACCATTTCCCAGGATCCCAAACACTCCCACGTAGCTCGCCGCTCCACAGCCTGAATAAGACGCCGACGTCTCCTTTGATAGATGGTGAAATGTGAATGTATCTGCTGTCAAAGTATACTTCACATTTTTTAATGACGTCTCGTGTGAGTTGGTTTGTGTTTATTTATTAGTAGTTAATAGAAACGTTATCCGTTGTGTGTTTTTCGACATTTGTTGAACAGTTTTGTTCATGTGTGTTATGGAAACACAGTTATTGTGGCTTTAAATAAAACTTCTCTTCCTGTCTGACATTAAATGGACTCATTTTTGACCTACAGAACTTGAAAACTAGATTTCTCTAAACCCAAACACAAACCTGCAGATTTTGAAAACAATTCTCCATGTTTTCATGGTTAAAAAGATCTTATCAATCATCAACTGTGGTCTAACGTGAACATAAAAGGAGATCTAAACCAGTTTCACTTTCATGAAGAACATTTATAACTTGTTGTTACAGACTGTTAAATGTGTGTTTAGTTGTGTAATAGTTATGGTAGCTGTCACGTTAACCCAATGAATCTTGGGAGATGTAGTGAGTTATTTCTTTTCAGTCACACTGGAACTCGCAGGAATTCGGCCTTACAGCGGAGTTCGATCGTTAGCGGTTTGGTTTGAATTGAGACGTTATGAGCCATGGCGACGGCAGGAAGTGAGGTGGCTGAACGCGTTTGATTGGTCAGACTGATGGCGTTCATGTTTGAGCGTCTACACTTGGATGGTGGAAACGGTTCGTCTTGTTCAAACTTGTTTCAAATGAGATCCACTGGATGAAGTTGATGTTTCATGAAGAATGGAACTGTGTGGAGTCATTATGTTTAACAAAAACGTTCCACTTTTTTTCCAATAATTAGGAAATGGGAAAAGATCCTGTTCTTCATCAGTCCTGAAGCTGAAAACCACAAACTCTCTGCTAAATTCACTTTCAGAGTCACAACAGATTCGTCTGTCGGTGGAATCGTCCAATCAGAGCATGTTTAGGGGTCTGAGAGACTTTAGCGGCTGCTGGTTTATCGGCGTGGAGGTCGTCCGCGAGGTCCCGCCTCCGATCCGCCGTCTCCTGAAGGAGGACGCCGTCGGTGTTTACCTCTGTGAGGAAAGGCCACGGCCCTCTGCAGAGGCGCCACATGCTTTTAAAATGTCATTTTCTAGTTCACTGCCCTGAAACTCTGCTCCTCCGAAGAAAAACAAATAGCAGCTTTTAAATCGCAGCTGCCTTAAATAAAAATGCTCCAAACTGTAAAATGTCACCTGAATTCAGAGGCTTTAGATTCACGGAATCATTTGAACTCGCCGCCACATAACTAATCAAATCCAGATGAACTAAAGGGTCTTTTTTTCTCGGTTTGCCTCAGCGGTTCTGCATGAAGACAAAGTTTCTGTTCTTTATTCAGAAAATGTTTCATCTAACGTCTAAAGAAATCTAAACGAACCTTTAAAAAATATGATTATTAGAAGTTTTCAGTGGTGGTGAGGAATTTAATTATTTAAAACAAAAATATAACTAAATAATTGTCATTCTTAAACATGTGGGAGACGATCGGTTGTTTACAGCTTCTTTCAGAGGCGACACGAACACAAAGACGGGTTTGTTGGTTCTTTGTTGTGATTTTCTTTATCTTTGAAACCTGATCTGATCAAACTCATTTATAAGATCATTTATTCAGAAAAGAAGTGAAGCTTCATGAAGTATCGAGTCCCGGTCAGACGGTTCTCGTTTGAATCTGGACTTTGTGAAAAAAACAGAAACCTTCAAACAGAAAAAAAGATTTTAAAAAAACTGTTATTTAAAGTGGACAAATGTAACTGGGCTGTTTTTGTGTTTTACTTTGTGCAGCAAAGTAAGAAAATTACAAAATGACAGCATTATCTTCAGGGCCAATCGAACAGAAAGAAAAGCTTCACGTAAACACAGAAGCAGGAGGAAACGGTCTGACGGCAAAAACACAGGAAATGAGCTCAAACAGAAAACAAACGACTTCATGAAGAATGAGTCATGGACCAAAGAAATAAAAGGTTCAAGTTTGTTCAAAAGAGGAAACATGGCAGTTCAAGACTTTATGTGCTGAAACGCTCCGAAGACCTTAGAAAAGAAGCTAAAGTGAGCGTCACGGCGGTGGTAGGTTCATGATTAGCTCGTTTTTGTGGGAACCGCCTGAACACGGTTCAGACATGAATGAGGAGTACAGATGACAAAGGAGACCTGAAGCAGAAAAGGTTCATCCGGCTGGAAGACGATCCCAAACGTCCTGGAGATGAACCATCGCTGAAAGCATTTCTGCTGGTCTTCATCCACAAACCAGAAGGAAGATGGAAACTTCTGCAGATTGTGGAAGCTGCATTTATCATTTATCAGGCTCAAACTTTTCTTCTTTAGATGGAAAGAAAAACATCTGAAGGCGTTTTTGTCTCCACTTCTGTCCTGCTGGGATTGAAAAAACAAACCAAGAAGCTGCTTAGATTATATAGGTAATAAACATGTGGAGGAGCCAAACAAAGCTCCTTTAGAAAGAAGACTCTCACTCCGATCTCTCTTTGTGAAACATAAAGTTTAGTTTATTAAAAAAAAAAAAATTCAGTTCCAACATTTTCATTTTTATTGATGTTATTCAAATACGTTTCAGAAGTGAACTGAGACGTGGATGAACGTCTTCATCCTAAAAACCACAGACAGCAGAAAGAAAGCATCTGAGCGCTTTCGAGTCAGTGGAAGTAGCGGTACTGCGGAGGCGGGACGTGATGTTCAGGGTCAGGACGACCCAGAGGACCTGAACCTGCTGACCCGCAGCTCTTCATCTGCCTGGAGCCCATCGATTGAGAGCTGCAGAGTGGAACCCAGCATCACAGCGACCTGCCTGCAGGGCTGTCGGAGGAGAACGAGTGGGAAGTCACTGCTAACTGATTCGGATATTTTCTTCACTTATTGTTTTGGAAACGTCAAAGATAAATTAAAGGTGAGCAACATCAACGGTCTGAATACGTAGAAATCTTTCCTGAAATTCTCAGAGCGTTTGAAGTTTAGTTTTTGAATCTGAAAGTGTAAATGTGACGAAAGCTGAAAGATTTCATGCATTCAAGAGGACTTTTTTTATTCATTAATTCAACTCAGTCAACCACGTGGATGGAGGGGAGTCAGTGGATGCTGAAGCTTAGTGCTGGGCCATAAAAATGTTGATCATGATATAAAATATTTTATATCCCAATACGATATATACCCCGTATACGACAATAAAGTTTATTTTCAGCTATTCTCAAAAAAAAAAATGCCTGATGTTGCGGCAGCTAATGTGAGAATGTTTTTAACATAATCTTGTTTGGAAAAGCACCTAAAAAATATTAATTATGTAATAAACTTCACGTTCTCATATTTTAACTGTTTTTATTGTGACAGATGCTCCAGGAAAATACTTCATCATCACTCTCTACAATGTTGTGCTGTTGTTAACTTGAACAGAACTGTGAAACACAAACTTTTGGTCCTCTCTGCTCATAATAACAAAAATATTTGTGTATTGATTTAAACGAGACCTTCAGATCAGCCCAAGTACACGGAGAGATGCATGGAATGGGTATCTAACGCAAACTGAGTAAAGCACGCCGTCTCTGGACTCAAGCAGTGGAGACGTCTTCTCTGGAGGACGAATCACACTGATGGAGCAGTCTGGGTTTGGAGGTTGCAGGAGAACGGGACATTTCAGACTGCATTGGTGGAGGAGGAATGATGGTGTGGGCTTGATTTTTAGGCCCTTTAGTGCACCATGACTGTTCATCAGAGCACAAAGCAAGGTCCATAAAGACATGGAGGACAGAGTCTGGACTGAACCCCATAGAAGACCTTTGGATTGAATTAGAGCAGAGACTGAGATCCAGACCTTCTCCACCAACATCAGTGTGTGACCTGACCAATGAGCTTCTGGAAGAATTCTCCAGAAATTCTAGAAACACTCCTCAACCTCGTGGACAGCCTCCCCAGAAGAGTTGAAGCTGGACCAGCTGCAACAGGACCAGCATCATGTTGAACTTTTTGGCTCTTGAGTCGAGGCGGATGAAACAACACTTTTGGTGATAGATTCTCATGATGTCCCTCGAGGAGCCGTCTGAGCCTCGAGGGACCTGAAAGACACACCTCTGCATCTCTTGGGACGTGGCCGCTCCTCTCTATGACCCTCTGTGGACCTGGACACCCCATAAACTCTCCACTTCCACATAAACCGCATCTCTTAAATCTGAGCTCAGATGGTCCTGAAAGCGTGAAGAACCTCCATTCTCATTTGGGGAAACATCTGAGGAGGTTTCAGTCTCTTCAGGTTCCTCTTTTGAAAACACTGACCTGCTTGTCATTTTATTTCCCACATGTGAACGTCCTTGTTCCACTTTAGCTTCAGGATGATTACGAAGACCCCCCCCTCCCCAGCAGATTGATATGTGGCATTTATCCACGACGGAGCGCGGCGCTCTCGCTCTTCTCAGGCAGGGACGAGAGCAACCTTTCAATAATGGAAATGCTGTCTTCGGCTCAAAGGCTGATCCTTTTGTTCTAATTAACCTGTGAAATGAGTTCAGCCGCCGCCGCCGCACCTGCAGCTAAACGCTCTAACAGTCTGTGAACGGAGGCGCCAGGAGAAGAATGCCAAGAGGTGGAAGGTCCACCGCTGATGCTCCTCGTCTCTGCTAGCATTAGCATCATGGAGGCAGAAAGACAGCAGCATTCATGAAGACCCAGCAGAAACACGGAGATCATTAAACCGACCCGTCTTGAGGAGTTTCTGTTCCGTGAGAGATGTAGCCCTCTGGAACTGACCGACGCCCTGGGGCGTCCTGCTGCACTGCCGTGAGATCAACGTGATAAAACTCCGTCTAAAATGAACTTTTTTAATCTTCTGTAAAAGATTTTTATTGAATTAAAGGAAGAATATGGCGCTTATTAGTCGTTTTTGGACAAAATCAATCTTTTATTTTAATAAATGAGGCGGAAAACAGAATTTGATCTGACGGCTGCATGGCAGAGCATCGCGTCTGCGGTGGAGGGGCGGAGCAAAACGGAGCCGCACATCCGCTATTAGAAATCCCACAAGCAGGAAACCGTTTATTTTAGGATGGGGTCCGGCAAGAGTCTACTACAACAACCACGGAAACTCTGCGTCCCGCCCGCCATCCAGCAGGCAGCCGCGGTGAGGGCGGAGCAAAGTTTACTACAACGGCCATTGGTATTGTCAAAGAATCGTGGAAACTCTTCGTTTCTCTGCCAAAGTCCCGCCCCCCGCTGTTAAGAGTGGAGACCGACAGAGCAGACAGACACGCCCACACCTGAGAGGAGATTCCAGCTGAGCAGACCTGAAGTCCATCTGGATCAAACTTCTCCCTGAAACCTTTTTTATTATTCCTCACAAACACAAAAAGGAAAAAGTATGAGGAAAAAAAAAATTTAAAAGAAAATCAAAAGAAATTAGAATTCCAGGAGTGTCTAATTGTAAGCAGCGTTCTTCTAAGTAGCTGAAGCCACACAGGCAGACTGATCATCATCTGTATGACGGCATAAGAAAGGTCACATCATTGACCTGTGAGGTCTGGGATGTTCTCCTATCAACAGAAACTCTTGGCCCAAATGAGAGATCTGGGAATCTCACCTGGAATTTGTTTTTGTATTTACATTCAAAAATGAGTTTATTAGTTTGTTGACTAAATGTATTCTTGTGAAATCACAACTAAAACCTTCATTCTATGCTGTAAAAATTGTTTTTCAAACATTTTTGGAGTTTCTACAGCAAAAAGAATACATTTTTTCCAGACGGAATTTTATGTTTTTGTATAATTTTATATCTAGTGTGTGAATACAACATCCATCACAATTTCAGGGGGCGGAGCTTCTAGCAAACGGTCTCTTTCAGACAGCTGAAGAAGTTTCATTCAAACGCAGATGACTTGAGTTTTTCAGCTTTTATCAGCATATTTTCTGCAGCTGGAAGCTCAAATCTCCACAGATCTGCTTTCTATATCTGCAGACAAAAAGAATACGAGCCGTAAGTCGAAAACTCAACTCCAAGTCTCCAGCCCGGCGCCCGCGGCGGCGATGCTCTGCGGGCGGACCCGCTCGTCTCACAGAGAGGATTTTCAAATGCGGTCAGAGGCAGAGGGCCCCCCCGTTTAACAAGAGAGGCCGGCGGCAGAGCTGTCAGTCGGCGGGGGATACGAGGAGGCTCATCCGTCTGCAGGAACCCACTCATGTTCGTTCCCTGCAGCAGAAATGCAGCTCCATCAAGCCGACGCCGGAATGGAAGAAAACATCCAAAATGATGCTCAGCCTGAACATACAGCCACCGGTCAGCACGGCATGATGGGAAACCACAGAAAACAACCACAGAAAACAACAGAGAGGCGTGAAATCATAAATATTAGAAAAGTTCTGATCAATGCGGGTGATAAATATTTAAGACAACCAAATAAAAATTATTCATGTAGAAATTCTGTCAGAATGAAGAAACAAAGATGAATTTGAATAATGTCATATTCATGTAAAAACATTTTTACTAGTTCTTCATTCAAATGAATGTTTGTCTAGTTTTTAATGTTAAAGACTATAAAAAATTCCCATTTGTTGATTAGGTTGTTTTCAATCACAACAGATGTTAAAAAAAAAAAGTTGAAAAATTAAATGAGACCAGTTTGACGTAACCCTTCGGACATCTAGACCCCAAAGAGAGCGGAAGAGAAAGTTCATCAATCTGTTGAAAACTCGTCTTAGTTTTTGGTTTTTCTTAAAAAGAACTGAAATGTCAGTTTTCATGATAAAAATAACTTCATTCTGTAATTTCACACTAAGGTCAGACCTCTTTACCCTTTTCTTTACTGAATGAGTTTAAAAATGGTTGCTCAGCAAAATAGAAAGTTTGAATATATATTTATTACTTCTATATTGCTTATCTAGTCATATTCAGTCTATTTCACTTATTGCTATTCTATTGTATTTATTTTGTTATTTACATCTTTGTTGTACGGACGCTGGTACCTGAATTTCCCTGAGGACTGCCAAAGGGATTAATAAAGTATTTTCTATACTATTCTATTCTATGTGAAAAGTCCTGGCAAACACCAGGCATGTGGCGTGTGTTCAAGAACATGCTAAACGTGTGTTTAGCATACGGCATGTTGCTACCTGATACCAGCGCAGAACCTGCAGTTGAAAGAGGTTTGGGGTGGGATATCAAAGCGGTGTAAATCTGGTGAATCTTGTTCTAGACTTATTAATTTCTCCTTTGTGATCAGTTTTCAAACAGTTGGCCTTTTCCTGAATAAAGAGGACGCCATCCACATGTAATTACCAAATCGGAGTCCCTGATTGGTCAGAGTTTGACCTACTTTCAATGTGCGTTCAACGGCCGTGTGTTCTGTACGTAGAGCCTGAAAACGGACTATTGAACATGGAAACCCAAAACGTGCTTCACACGGGTTTCTATAGACTTCTCATGGAAGTGGTTGTCGGACACGCCTTGCTGAGGGCGGTGTGAACGTAGCATTAGAGTGGAGGGAGGAGAACGCGCGTTGACCTGTACGGTCGACGTAGCGTTCACACTCCGGTCCAGTTGGTCTGTTTCAGTTCTTTCTGACAGCAAACAGAAACAGAACTTCTCTGCAGCTCTGAGTCTGGCATCCACAGCACCTCTCGGCTGTTATTTTTACTCTGCAGCCACTTGGTGATTGTGTGGTCGGGGCGGGGGGGCCCCAGGCTTTAAGTATTGAGTCTTATTACAGCAAGCATCAATGCAAAGTGGGAAACAGCCGGGGGGCTTCGGCATTCGCTCCAGAAAATGAGCAGACTTCAAAATGTCATTTATGGAGGCAGGGCAGAATAAATGGACCACATTTAGTGGAAATGGAAGGAATCTGACGCGGGGAACTCGCCAGCTCCTGGATGTTTGGCTGCACTAAAAAAAAAAAAACTGTTTTTGTTTGACTTGTTTAAGGAAAAAGGAGAAAAAAAAAACATTTCGAGACATTTTCTATCTAAAAGTTTCTTTTTTTCAAACCAGACTTGTCGATGTTGAGTCGATGAGCTGCGTTTCTCTTTCAGAATCTACTGGAATTATGTTGATCTTGTTAATGATTGAAAAGTCACAATATGTTAAAGGTTTTGTGTCACCGACGTCACCTCAGGTGTTAAAGGGTTAAGGTTCACCTTTAAACACACAGATTTCTAAATCCACCCATTAAAACATTGTTTCTGCAGTAACAAAGTTGATCTCAATCAAACTAAAAATGATTCATTTTGTCTGGAAGGTAAACGTTCGGTTCCTCAAGCCCCAGTCACATTCACTGTGACCTGTCGCCCGCAGCATACCCGTAGCGGTCCACGATCTTGATGTTTCCTGTGGGTCATCTGCATGACCTGAACAGGTTGGACCCTTTTTCACCTGCAGACAGGCCGTATACACCTGTAAGGACAGGTGGGGGTAATGCAGCATCCTCGGTTGAGAAGACGGTCTCTCAAACTGATGGTTCACAACCCTTTTATTCATCCTTGTGTGTGTGAACACACCGTAAGAGCTACAAAGAAAAAATACAAATACCTTTTACATCTCTTACAGTTGTATTCACCATTTCAACCTCTTTTGTTTTATTCATTACGTTCTAACTTTAAAACTTTACACCATTCATTTATTACTTTGAAAATGTTAACCTCTGATGCAAGTCAAATAATGTAACTGTATTTTAACAAACTTATTTAACCATAAAATCCATTTCCTTTCTGTACTAACATAAAATAAATCCTATTATTAAGCGTTCATTTCAACCATGACTCAGCATTCGTTTGCTGAGTCCTGAATCCTCGGGGAAAAACTTACTGATGGTTCCCCGGACACGTCTTAAAACTAGAGGAGACCGGTCTCTTAAAGCAGTGGCACCCAGATGATGGAATGAACTCCCCTCATGTTTACGGTCACTGGACTCTGGTGATGTTCTTAAAACCCATTTTTATGATCAAACTTTTCAGCCCCTCTGATTGAGCCTTTCTTTGGCTGACTGTAATGTATACGTTTATGTACTTTTAAATGTTTTGTATTTTATGCGTCTCTTTTACATATTTGCTCTGTGATTTTTACCCTTGCTCTGTAAAGCACTTTGTGACTAATGTCTGGGAAAAGTGCCATATAAATAAATATTACTTACTAGTTTAGCATTACAGTGCCACCTAGTGGACAAAATAAAATGTGCTGACAACATAGAATTATATAAAAACATAACTAAAAATCGTCAAAACATAAAACGTTACACGCCTTGTTCCATTATCAACCAGATGCTATAGGATACTGTTAATTTTAGTTTTTTAAACCTTTAACTTTGTTTTTTGTAACCGTTTTGGCAGACACGAAGCACATGCAGCCTTCACGTTCGCTTCACTGACCACTTCCGGTTAAGCGCGTCTTTACATTCCTTCAAAATAAGGCCCGGGTATCTGCTAAAACAAATATATTTTTAGAGGTTTTGGCCTATCATCCACACCAAACCGGCGCTTTAAGTCACTCAAAACGCTGCATTTGGAAAACTCCGGTTTTGCGTCTGAGTGTGGACACGAATAACCGCTGATTTACGTTTTTAAACGTCACTTTTTGCAACAATTAATGCATACACGTCATATAGGTACGTTTCCATTAACTTTGAAATTTCGCAAATTGGAATTTCGGTAATAAATTCTCCTAATGGAAACACCACAATTAAAAAAAAACTCATTTTTAGAAAAAAAAAAAGTTTTTGTGCTTAGAGGAGGTGGTATTTGGGGAGTATCGAAACAGACTTTTTTCACAAAACTGTAATGGAAACACAGCTATAGAGGCGCCGTTGTTCATGTCAGACAGTGGTCAGCATGGACCCGAGGAGTGTGTTACTTATTACCCTGGTACAGGCGCTTTTTACAAACTCAATTACTGCTTCTTGTCGAGAAGCAAAGGAGAAGAAGCGCTTTGCAGTCGGTTATTTTACACCAAATATCCCTTCCTTCTCCTCCTCGAAGGCACGTCACTCCAGAAAGACGCCGTCGGAGATTTTGGTTCCGACCTGGACGCAAAATACGAGATAAATTTACACTTTTAGGAAACCACTGCAAACTACTGTTGTGGCAAGCTCATAACCGCGTCCAAGAGCGCAAGTATGCGGGGACGTGTGGATGGAATTATTTTTAGAACGATCATGTGTGGACGCAACACTTTTTATATAACGGAGGTCAGCAGATATGCGTTTGTAGAAATACTCGCCTACGTATGGACATGGTCTAAAAGTCACAACCACATTATACAAAAAAGAAATTAGAATTGCAAAATAAAAAAGCGATGGGCTGAATGTTGGTCATTTACAGATAAGACTTTATCAAGGTACAAAGGGTGACATCGAGGAAAAAATCAAAAACGTCTTTGATAGGAGTTGTGTAGATCTCATGGTCAGTGTGAAAACTGAAAAAATCTTTCTCTTTGAAGTAAAAAAAAATCCCTACATATTTAAAGAAAAAAGTTATTTCAATCTATTCAAATGTTTTGTTTTTCAGTTTGTATCAAAAGAGAACTATTTGGATAATTAAAATCCTAATTCTGAATAAAAATCGTTTTACTTGAAGTGGTGATTTCTCTTTGCTCAAACCTAATCCTCCTGCTTGTTTTCTCATCTCCTGTCCTTTTATTCTTGTTGACTCAAAGATGAACTTCCATTTAAAGATCTTATCTCTGCAAATTTTCATAGGTATTAAATCTCTGAACTTTATCTTCACTCTCGCACAGACCTTAACCTTTGTCCAGGCTTTCATCCAGGCGTCCTGAGCGGCTGTCTCAACAGAAGCTCTTCATCCTGAACTCTTTGTTTAACTCTTTGGACTGTGTGCAGATGCTCTCCGTCCAGCATCCGGCTCACGGTTCCCTCTCATTCCTGATGTTTGGAAGCATGAAGCAGATCCAGTTCATGGAGATCAGATGAAAACAAGTCAGATTTTAAAAAATTATGCATTAAGATGAAAACTTTGATAAACGTTCAGGAATGGTTGCAAAGGGAAAGATGAAGGATGGTCTCAAGGGGAGCTGAACGATAAATAAGGAAAAGCAGATCCAGTAGGAGAGCACAGTCTGCATCATCAGGCCTTAATGACACCCCCTCCCCCCCATTAAACTAAAATGGAGCCTCCTGCCATCAGGCTCACTCAGGTGGGTCCTTTACCCAGGTGTAATTAGAGACTGGACTCTGATTTCCAGAGCAGGTTTCACGGACGGTCGACTCCTGTCTGACGTTCTTAATGTTTTAAACTACTTTTGGACTTTCCTTGTATCCATAGGAGGGGTATTAAAATTCTTCTCCTCAGACGTCTTTAAGGCTGATTGGGAAATGTAAACAAACTTAAAAAACAACATTTTAGAGGCTGCTTTAATAGCACAGAATAAAATTTAGTCATTGAGGCAATTTCTCTGCAGACTCTCTTTGTGCCCAAAGAGGTAATGTCCTGACATGTTTGAGTGGGAGTCGAGGGGTAAAAGCCCTGTACAAGCAGGAGTCGTGCAGAATATGTCCCACATGAGCGATAGTCAAGCTGAACACGTCCCACATGAGTAGGAATCAACAGGGAAACGTCCCGCATTAGCAGGTGTTGAGAGAAAAGCTTTTTTCATGTTCAGGAGTCTAGCGGTAAAAGTTCTGGACGTACAGGAGTCGAGTTGGGACAAGTTCTTTTAAAGCAGGAATATATCTCATGTGAACGGGACTAGCAGACCCCTGTCTGGCAGTCCAGTGGTACTGTCCTCAATTTCCACACAATGCTGCAGAGACATGTCAGCCAAGATCCAGACCCCAGCATCCAGACTTGACATACTTGGGACGGACCTCATCCAGTCCCAGTGCCTTGCCCAGGAGCTCCTCGACTACTTGGTGACCTCAGCTTGGGTGATAGAGTAAGACCCACCCCAAAGTCCTCAAGAAACGGCTCGTCAGCGGGATTAAGGAGATCCTTGAAGTATTCCTCCCACCCTAACAATGTCTGCAGTCAGTCAACAGTTTCCTACCTGCATCAAAAACAGTTCCTGCAGGAAACTGCTGCCCCCTCCTGAAGCGTCGGATGGTTTGTCAGAATCTTTTAGAGGCCAACCGATTGTCCTCCATTGCCTCACCAAACTCCTACCAAGAATTACTTTTTACCGCCGCTCACTTAGACTGCTGGTACCTGTGTTAGGTTTAAGCTCTAACATTTGTAAAGAAATCAACCTGCACACAAAGAAACACAGAGAATTGATTAAAGTTTAAAACTTGCAAGGAGAGTGGGCCAAAAGCCTGTTCAGTTACAATCTTTCAACCAACTCTGAACAACCTTTTTCTCTCCGTGCATTTTATTGAGTTAGACACGCCCCTAGTTACAAGTTGGTCTCAGTTGCTAAGGGGAAGGGAAGCAAAAGAACGTCAGCTGAGACCGGTCCAAATCAGTTTCTTACACAAGGTCAAAAACAACATTTAAAGTTTGTGTGTGCATGTTTTGACTAGGTGATCATCGTCAGGCCTTGTAACTTCTACTGGCTCCTGCTAATCTCTGGCTCAGCCGCTGCATCTTCCTTATCAGCAGCGCAGGGTTGTCCACTTCCAGCTTAGATCAAGACATTTCAGCACACAATAAAGAGAACTAAAACACATCTAATAAGTAGGTAAAGGAAATAAGTAAGAATAGGATAAACATATATTTACGACCCCAACAACCTGTCAGCTGCCTCTTGATTCCCCTTAACCAGCCAGGCTTGATAGGACTCCTTCAGCTTGAGAGGCAGCCTGCACTTCCAGCATCCACCACCAAGGATTACCACAGCAAGAGGCAGCAGAGACCTTGTGACCACATCTCTGGAAGAGGTGGAAAACATGGTCCACTCAGACGCAGAAAGTCCTTGTTTGAAGCTGTCCCATATGTGGGAATTAAAGACCTTCTAGGCAGAGAGCTCAAGAATGAAAAAGCCTCTCAGTATGTCTTAGAAACAAAATGTGTATTTTTAAAGAGAATTGCTCAAAAAGACTCTATACATTTGTTCTCATTGAAAATCAACATTGTGCCTTGACAAACATCCCTGACCTCTGAACCTGCACCTTTTCATAGCAGTGAAGAGCAAACAGTATACCACATTTGGCAAGGAGACAAATCACTTTTTCAGCTGTAGAGCATGACGCAAAATCCTTTCAAAGAGCTTCTTCTTTTTCATCTTTCTCCTTCATAATCTAATGTTTTCTCTTCACGTATTCCTTTCTATGGTAGCCTTGAAGATCAAATCACATCAACTAATCATTAGACACAAAAAATATTGAAGATCACAAAGACAATTAAAAAGACAGAAGAAGCCACTTAGATGAGCAGTGAAATGTTTTCAAGGAAGAAGATTTTAAGTCCAGTTGCTATGACAACTTCAGGACAACGCCACCTGGACGAATGAGAACCTTAACCCACAATTCAAAAGGAAAATAAATTCTAAAATAACATTACATTCAAAAATCAATCAAAAAGTATTTCTCTTTTTTAAAAAACTAAAATAATTTCCAGAAATCAGAATAAAATGTTAAAAACTCAAAACTGGGAAAGTAAGGAACTCAGGGCCATAACTGATGGGATGATGATGTTTGTTTAACTTTTCATCAGAAAGTTACATAGGTATTACAGGATCTAGTGGTTGAATCCTGTTTATCTGATAGATACCAGTTTGTTCATGTAAACGGACAGTCCTCTCATTGTACTCGAGTTATCTACGGAGTTCCTCAGGGCTCAGTTCTGGGGCCCATCCTGTTCATGCATTACATGCTGCCCTTAGGAAACATAATCAGTAAACCCAGCATTTATTTTATCTGTTATGCAGATGATATGCAGCTGGGAATCCCTAAGGTTTCTTCTTTTTTTTTTTCCTGAATCAGGTTTTTTCATGAATTATTCCTGACTGGGAGGGAGTGGACGCCACACCAACCTGCCTTTCAATCTCACGCTCTCATCTTCCCTTACTCATGACCTTAAGAAACTTAAACTTGTCCACCTGGGCTGGAGCACTCCCCCACCTAAACGAAACTCCTCTGAGGGATTCCAATCTCTAGCCTCCTAACTCATTTAGCGTCAAATGATTCGAGAAGAAAAAGAAAACATGATGAGAGCGATGAATTTTCTCCAGAGAACGGGTCAGAAAAATACTTCAGAAAGTGAAACATGCAGTTTAAACTGCAGCTTCTTATGGATGAGATAGAAACAAACAGATGTTTGGATGGAAAATCTGAAAACAGACGAACATAAGCAGACGAGCATACTGAAGGGAACGACCGAAAAAACAAAGAATAAAAACACCCCCTCTGATTTCATCTGCTGTGGACTTTTCATATCCGAGGGAATCTGTCCATCTGTCACGGAGCCTCTTTCATCTTCTTGCATCTCCTTTCCCATCTCTCATTATTTCCTCTGTGTCTCCGTAGCAGCGGCAGAGGTGGCGAGAGTCGGGCGACGCCTGATTAGGAGGTTAAACCGAAGGGCCGGCCTGGTGGCAAATCAATCTGCTAATAAAAACGGGGCGATGGTTCTATCGGCGCCACCTTTAAGTCTTTGACTCCTGATTTCATGAAGGAGAAACCTGGAGCAGCTCTTCAAAACGAGCAACTCGAACCTCATTTTACTATGAAAAATGAATCTGCATTAACTCAGACTCCAATCCTTGCAAAGTGTTGTCATAGCAACATCTCTTTATTAGTAAATAAAAAAAGGATCATTTATGTTCAGAGTCTTGTTGGATGTCTATATTCTCCTGCTGCAGCAGATTTCCTTGAATTAAAAAAAACAGAAAAGCCAATTTAAACAGGGTGTTCACCATCATTTTGACTATACTGCACCCTCATCCTTTAACTTTCAAATATAAACATGACGATTTTGTGAGCACAATGTATACATGTAGATGCATTTCTGTACTGAAAGAATTTAGCATCTCAAAAGTAACTAGACACTGCTGTGCAGCAGACGGGAGTGTGTTTGAAACTACTTCTAAATGTAAACTTCCACAAAACTTAATAGACTAAAACCAAATTAAATCTACATAAACATGGTTTATTTGCATTTGTCTGGCCTAGACTTGTGACTGATCCAAGTGTAATACTAACCCATTGACTGTCTCTGAAAACTGGAGCGAGCGACTGTGTCATCATCTATACTAAATGACTGGCTTGTGGTTCCAACAAGTCAATTCGGTCAGCGTTTTCTTACGATACGGACATCGCCATATCGAAACCTGATAAAATCAGTAAGCAGTGATTGGTTGGAGTCGGTGCGAGTCATTGCGAGAAACCACTCCCAACAATCAGGAGTGAGCTTGTTAGAAAGCCACACCCCTACCATTTGAAAGTGGGCTACATAAAATCTGTCTGGCTCCGCCTACTTTTATTGAGGCATCTGATTGGTTAGTTTATAACTTGAAAAGAGGATTATCAAGAAGATGTTAAAAACTATCAGAGCAAGAATGGTTATTCTGACCAAAAGAATGACTGAGTAACGGTTGTTTAGTTTTCTATAAAAGTCTGGGATTTTGGCTTCTCGCAGCCACCAGGTACTTCCTGTTTGGAGCACCAGGGGGGAGGAGCCACTCAGTCCAGTCAATGGTGTAACCCAGAGCTGAGTTTTAGCTGAACTTCCCTATAAAACCATCTCTCCAGTTTGGATTTTTCTGTCCTAAAGAAGACTGACCTCAAAAAAGCTCCCAGAAGACTTGGGGTCGAGAATTGTAGACCTGAGTGAACCTGGAAAAGTATCTCTAAAAGCCTTAATGTGTATGTGTCCACGGTGATATTAAACATCTACTACTGGAGAAAGTCTTGTTCTGTTGCTTTCTCTCCCTGGTCACCCTGAACGATGACTGCAGGAGAACAGCAGAGAAGGATCAATGAGGTGAAGAAGAACCTCAGAGTTTCAGCTAAAGACTTCCACAAACCTCTGCCACATGCTAACATATGTGAAGATCATTCTACAATAAGAAAAACCTTGAACAAGAATGGAATTCATGGGAGGAAACCACTGCTTTCTAAAAACCATTGGAGCACTTTGGAGAACTTTCAATGTTTGTCCCACGATCAAATCCCACTGGACACACAAGCTAAAGCATCAATTATTTAACGTCGGCAGATATCAAAGCTATACCTCATCGCTCAGATCACACAGGAGCCCGGGGAGCCGCCGTGCTATCAAACCTGATGGATGTTGTTCGATGGATTGTGGCAATAAATTAAGTTGAGCCTCAAAAGCCTTTGAAGAGACGCTTTACTTTTATAGATAATTCCTTCTCTGCCAGAATGAATCCGTCGAGTGTTCAGAGGAAGTCAAATCAGTGAGAACGCCGGTGTTTATGTCAGTCTGAATGTGCAGAAAATTCCTGTGGGGTTACGGTTGCTAATGGATACTCCCACTGTAGTGGGTTAGATATTACCACCACCATCACATTCTGATGAACTCTCAGAAGTTTCATCAATTGAATCAAGAATTCTAAAATCTGAAAAGAGAAAACACAGATACAATACAATTCAGTTCATCTATAAAGTCCCTAAACTCAAGGAGATACACTGAGAATCCAGGAAACTCAAATATTTACTGTTTTTACAGGAGAATATGTTGCAGATTCTATTTCTACCAATGAATGGTCTGAATGTGAGGATCTGTGATCTACAGACTTTAAACAATCGGTTGGTTCACGTTTCTCTCCAGTGTTCACTGAAGTCTCTCTGAAATAAGCAAAGACGCTTTTTGTAAATAACATTATAAATGAAAACTAAGGAATAATCTTTGTTTGGTTCATGCATATTTTCTTCCCTTTGGTCTAATTATACGTATAGACTTCTTCTTAAACTTGTAAAGGTGTTATCGTTATTGTGACACCTGCTTTAGTCCTGAAATATCCTCATTAATTATGCTTGTTTGGTGAGAAGTGAAGCCGCATCACCTGGTTGGAACTCGCAGCTGCTGGTCTTCTTCCTGACAGAGACGGAGATAATTATTTAAATGGGAATGGATCCATTTACAGAGGTGATCAGGATGTAAGTACATCGTTTCTTTATTTATACATGGACATTCTGCAAACCTACACGGATCTTAAAGAAAGGTCGTTTTTGATTTGGAGTTCAGGTAAAACACAGTTTTTAACCAGAATCCCTGGAGAGGTTTGATCAAACAGAATTTAAACAAAAATACATCTATTGAAAAAATCAAGATTCAGATCATCTTCAATAATTATTCTTAACATTAAAAAGCTGCATATATATTCATACTCAACATTTTTTCATTAGCAAACTTTCAAAGTAATCTCAAATTTGATACAAAAGCTACGCTTGTTGGTGTAAAATCCTGAACGTTTTTACTTGCTGCTGATCTGTTCCAAAGACGACATAAAACTGTGAGACAATCATAGATATATTAGATGTAGATGTGTTCAGACATCAGCTAATTAATGTCTTTTCTTTTTTTTATTTGATTTTAAAACAAAAGTTGAATCCAAGTGATGTCTCGTTCAATTAATTCATCTGCATGAACACAAACGTCTGAAAAAGTTTGCTTTTGTTTCAAACATACATAAAAAATATTTTCAATATTTACTGTGAGACAGAAGTTTAGGAACTGTTTGCTAGTTTCATGAGTGTTTCTGGTTTTTCCATTGAATGAAGAGAACAGTGTCATCTGCACTCTTCTTTAAGGAATGAATGAATGCATTTATTGTCAAAGTTGTACAAAATATTGACCAATAAAGTTCAGTTTTGTTCAGTTCAGTATTAGCTGGAGATAAAACCAAGTTAAAATAGGACAAAAACGTTTAATTAATTTGATGTTTCAAATAAAAAACATTTGGAAATCATCATTTGTCTCAAAGTGCATCATTGGCAGATGACAGTACTGTTGTCTATTTTACTGAATGAAGATAAAAACAGTTTTTACCTGATCTAGAGCTAGATACTGATAGTAATTTATCAGATTCAATTCGATTCATTTTTTTTTTATTCATTCGGTCCTCTCAATACAATTTGATTCTATTCAATTTTGAGTTCACACATTTAAACACAATTTTTAAAAATACATAAATAATGTAAATATGTTTTGAAGACATTTATATTCATCTGATCCAGTTCATATATTGTCAAATGTATCAGTGAAATAATGAGATTGTTAATATCGGACAGCAGGGGTCCCCAACTCATTTGGCAAGAGGTCCGGTAACCCTGTCAGCTTGGTAGACCCGGGTCCAAACAACCAAAAACATTCAGACAATAATTCACTTTTATTTCATTTTATTTTATTGCAATTTGTAGTTAAATTGGCAAAGACATTTTAGCTTATTGTCTCAAAAAGTATTTCTGTTTTTCATTTTTGTACAAAAATACTTAAATGGGTTCTGGCCGGATGATCGTACCTGTCGGGCCTTTTCTTGAAGCTGCTGTCGCTCTTTTCCCTCCAACATAGTTTCTACCATCACCTCCATAAACTCTTTGAATCATTTCAGTCACTTTTTGTGCTCGTCCAAGATCCATTCCACCGTAGTGATCACTCGTGAGCTGGTTGTTGTGCTGTTAGCATCTGTGTGTTGTACGCTCGTATTGTCCTTTCAGTTCGTGTATTTTCCATGCCCGCATGTCACTGATCCTGACGGGTAATTTATGTCAAAAGTTTTGTTTCGTCTCGTAGCGCCGCTTGATATCGGTGCTTTGAACAAAAGCAACAGCCTCCACACTTTTAATCTTGTAGAACTCACTGCTGGTAAAATGAAAATGAAAGCTTCGGTCCACTCATCTCCAAAGACGTGATTGTCAGAGTCCACTCTTCTCATTTTAGACGGCGCCATTGTTCACTCAATCACTTGATAACTTTACGTCTCAACTATGTAAACGTTAGCATGCCGCTCTCTGCCGGTTGAAGGACCCTGGTCCAAACGTAGCCGTCCTCACGCACGCCTGTTCAAAAATCACTTTGGGTAAAATGCTTGAGAATCCAGATAAAATGGTCTCGGGTTCCGGACCCGGACCAGTTGCCAACCCCTGTCACAGTGTTACATGGATTCTCTAAAGAAGAAGTTCTAACTAAAATGTTCAGATCATTAACGTTGTAAACATTGTTCTGCTTCTCCTGGAGGACGTTTCACTTTTACCACTAGGTGGCGATCGCGCTATAGCATTACACTTTAATTCCATTAGAAGAAACAGAATGACCAAAAAATTTTGTTTTAGACCACAAATAGTTACTTTTAAACAAATGTTTCTTTTAAAAAGTTTGGAAAATTCCTGCCTGTGAGTTTATAAAGATTAATTTAGTAAGCAATGTATATTTAGGTCGATTGAGCGTTAGCATTAGCCGTCCTATGGGGAATTCTGTTAAATGTTAGCATCTAGCTAGCGGACTTTAGCTTCATGTGCTAAATCGATTAATACTTGTATGTATTGATTATTTGTTTATTAAGCTTAGATCGTTTCAAATCGATTAATCGAGTTTATCAACCCATCCCTTGTCTGTTCTGGAATGTGTTTGAACGGTTGGATTTTTCTGTGAACGCCTTTTGTTCAGGGTGGGTGTGGTGGTCGGAGATCTTTATAAGTGGATGATGTAAATGTCTTGTGAAGTGTGGGAGGACAACAGACCTTCTGACTCACTGCTGGTCCTTCATGTTTGGTTGAATGCTTCCTTTTGTTGCTTGCAGAAGATCGATCAGGAGGTCCTGATGAGGAGGAGCCAGACCTCAGTTGTCAGAGGGAGTTGGTCAGAAGATGAGCATCATCAGAATCTTCTGCCGGCATGAAGAGATCAGTCTGGGTTTGCATCTTTGTCTCCTGATGTTAAATTCTGTTTCTTTTGTGAGCTTTGAAGATCACTGGTAAAAAATACAGAACAGAAATGGTCCTAAAACGGAGCCCTGAGGTACTTTCCAATGATTTGACCTTCAAACTGCTTCCTGTCACTCTAATAGGATTTAATCCAAGCTAATTTTATTATTGAAACCAAAAGGATTGAACAAACTGTATTAAAAACAGTTAATAATTATTCAGTCGGTCCAGTTCTGATCGGATGTATTTAGTGGAACCAGAGGAGCAGATAAACTCAGCAAATGCAGAAACCCTGCAGTCTGTTTTCCTTGGTTGTAGAGAAAAGCATCAGCTTGTTTTTTTATCTCTGAGCGTCCTGAGGAGCTGAAAGGCTCCGCGTAACTGCGATCTGAAGGGATGGTTTAAAATGATCACAGGAGAAAGCCGAGGATGAAGCCGCGGCTCTCAGACATGAACCGGGGAGATAAAGCGCCATCGCCAGCTGCAGTTTAGGCTCCAATAAATGTTTGGTGAGGAGTAAATTGCCTGCTGGCCGCTGGCGTTTGACCACAGTGGGCCGTGTCTCTGAGCTCTCCGGCCTCTGAACCCACATCTGAAAAAGCTTCTGCTGGGTTCTTTTACTGCTGCTGAGGCCGAGAGAGCAAACAAACATTTATGTGGCTCCGGAACAGAGAGGAGGAACATCCATGCTAATTTCACCGACTCTCCTGCTGCCTCCACTTGACCTTTGATGCAGTTGGACTGCCGCCGTTTTATCTGCTTCCTGGAGTCTGAAAGGATGGAGCTCTGCAGCCTCCTGAAGCTGTGGGGTGTTCAGGGGAAAAACGTTTATCTAAAACTGAACTGAAATCAGGAAAACGGTTTGGCTCAAAAACGTCTGTCAGCATTAGTCACAGCTTCATTTATTTATGTTATCTTACATTTTTAGCACACAACCTAAATGTTTTAAGTATTGATTGTTTTTCTGCACAGAATCAGCTTTTAATTTCATTCTACATCTGGACAGTGGTGCTGCCACTAACCCTTATTTCAATAGTCGACTAATCACAGATTATTTTTCCTATTAGTTGACTAATCAGGTCGTACGCAAAGTGGATGGAAAGAGTTTTACAGTTTTTCACAAACTGCCAAGAAATGGATGCTGGAGCACCGATCTTGCACACATTAATAGATGGCTATCAGAGAGCATTGCTGTAATTGTTTTAATTGTTTTATCCTATTTTTAACTGGAAATATGTTTATTTTTATGTTGTTTTTATAAATTGGTGTATGTATTTT
Organism: Oryzias javanicus; assembly: GCA_003999625.1. Taxonomy (NCBI): domain Eukaryota; kingdom Metazoa; phylum Chordata; class Actinopteri; order Beloniformes; family Adrianichthyidae; genus Oryzias; species Oryzias javanicus. Next base: position 1,544,041 of record CM012446.1, read on the forward strand.
ATATTGCAGTAGTTTTAGTTTTATAAAATATTTTAGATTTCATATTGTATTTTATATTGTGTTTGTTTTTTATCCTTGATAACTTGTTTTACATTGGATTTCTTTTAAAATGTCTTAAAATGGTTAATATGTTTATAATGTTTAGATATGATGTATTTTGTACTAGGACTACAGATGGAAATTAGCTAGTAAGCTATAATCTGGTGCAAGCATCTTTGCTTTCTAAGCTCAATGTATTTGTACACTGTCCTGATAAATTAATAAACTAAACTAAACATCTTAACCATCATTAGCTTTAAACTAACCAAAAATTAGATGTATATTAAATCAAATCAAATCAAATCAAATTTTATTTATAAAAACGCTTCTCATGCTTCGCGCAGCTCGAAGCGCTTTACATTAAAAACAAAAACATATACAATAAAAGCCAACACTCCACCCTCTATCAACACATACAACCCATCCCACACACAATGAATACAATGAAAAATGACATAAATGAAAATTGTAAAAACAGACATAAGGCTTGGCTCTGCTGTGAGGAAACTGTATTGGGGATTCTATCATACCAGGAGCCAGCTCGGTCAAAGGAACATCGCCACGGCGCCCACCCAAACCGGGACAGCAACGGAGTCCACTCCACAGCTGTGAGGCTGCAGTGCAGGACTCCAGCCGCCCCAACAAGGGCGAGAACCACGGCAACGACCCCAGACCGAGCCAGCAAGCCCTGATATGATAGATCCCCACAGGAAACATTATTATTACCTGCGATAATGCTAGTGTGAATGCTGTAAGATGAATTATGCCGCTGAAGATACTAGTGCTTATGGCGGAAGATGGAGAAATTGATAGCTGAGGTCGCTGAAGCTGATAGCCCGCTAAAATATTAGTTAAATGCAAAATTAGCCTACAAAAATGAAAGAAAGCAGAAATTAGCCAAAAGTCCTGTCTGGTTTGGAATGGTCCATGCTAATCAGGCGAGCGCTTCTGTTCAAAGTGGACAGTCAAGCTAACAACAATGGAGGTCGTCTAACAGCTGTTTTTTCAATTGGATTTTGGTTCTTCGTAAATATTAAACTTTTGACATTTGAGGAAAGACTGCAGCTGGAGAAGAGGAATACAGCCGCTTTCTTTTGTCGGAATGACCTTTCGCCAATCCACGGGTTTCAACAGTAGCACCTCCCCTAACCGGGCCATTCCATTTTTCTATTGACCTACAACTAACGGGGACCCAAACTTGGTTATAATAGAAACCGGACCGCTTAGTGGAAACGAGGCATCAGTGAACCGTAGAGAGAAAATGTTCTCTTTTTCAAAGCAATGCATTGTGGGAAACGGTGTTCTGGCAGTTCTGGCACTTCGATGAGGCGCGAGTCATCTATTGATTGGCGGATACAGTTGAAGGGGCGGGGCTTTTCTAAAAGCAAAGCTTGTGGATAATTTTTCGTCTAGATCACAGTATCGTCATTCTGATCAAAGATTCATTTATAGAGTAAATAAACAAAGAAAAGATTATTTTATTATCTTTCATGTTCCAAACTCCTCAGTGTTGAATCCGTTTTAATCCACAGAGTGGATTTTCTGGTGATGAAAATGTTCTTAGACAAGTGGAATGGAGAAACTTCCCACGACACACCTGACCATCTCTCGCGGAACACTGGGGTGCTTGAAAAACACTGAGCTGGAAGGTTGAACTTCAGGAACAAAAGAGCAAAATCTTCATTTTAAAACCACAAAGCGATGAAGCGAGTGAGTGGGAGGACTTCAGCAGCTGGGTCGGAGCTTTATGACGCCTCTGTGGGAGAGAAGGCGCCGTCACCGCTAATGTTTTTGAATGAAAAGTGGAGAGTAAGAGCCTCTGAAGATGGATGGAGGGTGGAGGGAAGATAAATCCCGTCCCTCCAGCTGCAGGCGCCGATCGGAGCTCATCTCTCTGCAGATGTTCACATAAATAGAAGCTCCGCCAGCTTCCACGCCGTTCCAGGCCGCCACCCGTCTGTCTGCTCGCAGCAGCACAGCTCGCCTGTTTGGGTCGCGGGCTTCAGAAGCATCTTCAGCTTCAGACGTTAAAACTTTGTCTGGTCCTGTTCAGTGTGTGCTGTTACCGTGGGAACCTCAGTAAACAGGGGGGGGCATCTGAGAAGATGGTGTTAATAAATTACTGCTTATGTGCAGTTTGGTCAGGAGTTTCTGCGGCGCATTCGCGGGCGGCTGCTGCCCTCTAGTGCCCCCCGCGGGCATTACACCTCCCTCCATCACGGACACTCAGGAAATGTGCAGCCGCAGCGTCTGCAGAGCTCATTTAACAGTCAGCATTAACCCAACAGCTTTATTTATGGATCCATCCGGGCCAGTCCTCCGTTCAGGATTTGATTCACCGAGCCTGGCAGCGGGCCAGCCGCTTTTCCGCTCAAATCCACGGCCGTTTCAGGGCCAGCAGAGGTAATGAATCAGAAATGTGTTCCGTGATTATCATAATGCACCTTTTAGTGACTCTTTTCCATTTTTACGCTCCGGCTCAGCCTTTTCATGTTGTGTTTTAAGCCTTAATTAAATACCGGAGCGGCCATGATAATAGGAAATCTTTAACAGCATCAGAGAGCCGGAGTCATGAAGCTCGGAGTCCCCATCACCGAGCTGGAGGGGAGCGGGTCAGCAAAGGGAAGACGCATTAGTCATGCTGTCCCCCCTCCCCAGAATATTTATGAGAAAAATACAATAAATGTTTCCTCCTGCAGCGACATGAGCAGTGAATTAACAGCAGAGTGCAGGAAAACAGCCTCTTCTGTTTAGGTCACCAGAATAATGGATGAGAGCTCAGGAAACACAGAGAACAGAACCTCCATCAGAACAAGTTCTGCTCAGGTCGGTTCTATCTCCTCGTTATGATGAGAGTCCACTCTCCTCTTTGTGTTTCTGTATTTTCTGCTCAAACTTCAAATCCAGTGAAGCAGAAAGGAGTTCTGCATCACTTCATCTGGAAATGTAGGAAAATTATCGGAATAATTAAATATTATTACACCTGAAAATATGGAATAAACAAACATATGCTAATTAAGCTGGTAAAGAAACCAAAGCTGGAGCGTTAAGAATAGTTTGACACTAAAAACGTAAAACTTTTTAACCAGACTTTGAGATTAAAAATAGATCTTTTACTGGATTATTTAACTCAGGAAAAAACATAAATTGGGTTAAAATGAAATTACTATAAAAGTAACCCAAAGACATACCCCAACATGGATGACCCAAGAGTTGGGTTGAAGAAATAACTTTAAGAATACTAAATACTCATATTTTAGACGTTAAGTACAGGAGAAAAAGTTCTGCAGCATTATATGAACTGCAGGCACTACCCACCCTCACCGCCCCCCCCAAATACCCCCAATTTACCCCTCCACTGGTTGAGCAGCCCCTACAGGGCATTTCACTCTGCCCTTCCGCCACCCTGGTCAGACCTGACTTTTACAAATTCATGAAAAAAAAAACGCTTTTTTCAAGATGACCACTGTTCTGTTGGTTTTATCTCCATAGCAACCATGTCATGTTTTGGTCGCCTGAGCGTGACGGATATGTCTGTCATTTTAGAAGAATCGCTTACAAAAGTTGATTTTTGAATTTCCTTGACAAGAGAGGATTTTTGTTGACCACGCCCACAGCTCGAACCAACAATTAGCTTACAAAATCTTCACAATATTTCAATAAAAAATATGCAAGCAACAAATGAACACCAGTTTTTGGAGCTCGCCACGCTAACGCCATTTAATAATCTTTAAAACCAAAATATTTACTAGTTGGGAGGGGATGTATCTGAATCCCTCAGAGGAGTTCACATGTATAGAAGGTCCTAAATGAGATCTTTGTTTTATAATTTCAGATTCTGTACATTTAGATAAAAGTCCTCACATACATTTTAGTTCGTAGAAACTTTTCATCATAAACCTCATTTGGATTCATTACACTTAGAAAGAGTCATTGTTAAATTTCTATTAATGTGAATCTTCCTATAAAATAAAGTCCAGTTTTCTACACTTCTGTGTTTAAAAAGCTTTTGTCCTCTGAGTTATTTCAATTCTCTTGCTGTGAACTCTGCATTTATCATAACCTTCCATCACGGCTCACAGGAACCTTCTTTACCGACTGAAGCTTTTTGTTTTTTTGCTCGATGATCTTTTCTTCTGGTGGAATCAAACCTTCAAAGCTGCAGCGATCGGCAGGTAGAAGTGCAGCGAGGTCGGCCGCTCAGAGCGACTGAAGGATGGAGATAAAGTATTTTTTATTGCATAAAGAGAGGAATGATGTTCCACGCATCGCCTCCCGTCTGAGTCTCTGTTCCTTCAGTGGGTTTGCTGATGTCCTGATGCTCTGGTGAACAAACTCCAGACTCTACCCTGAAGTGACGATGAGAAGGTTAGAAACTGAATCTTTTTAGCAGAAGTTTGACTTGGAACTGTAAGTCTTTTGTTTGGAGGTAGATTTCCCTCCTGTTTGGATCTGAAGAATTCCAGCTGAGAGGATGCAGGACGCAGATCCCTTCTTATGATTTTGGTTGTGGTCTTGTGGTGGATGAACCGCGGCAGATTTGACACTGCTGTTTTGGTGACCTTGATCTCTGATCCCGGCATGTGTTTAGCATGTAAATCTGGTGCATCCCGGTCCAGACTTTTTCTTTCACACCTCTGTTCTGAGATGTGTTTGTGTTGATCATGAAAGCCTGAAAACACGCATGTTTACCTTTACTTTCCATTGGAAGTGATGTCTTGGCGAGGGCGGGGTCAACATAGCTGGAGGTATAGAAGCACAGCGCGAACTTTAACAGGAACAAACATTTGGTTCTGTTTGTATTTGTTGGGTTTGTTATTGTTAAAAATAAGAAAGTGTGGTATTGAAAGTTATCACTGGAGAATCTAAGAACCATTAAACATAAAGGCTTCAATGAGCACCAGGTCTGCCGCCAGGTCGACTCGCCACCCGACCCGTGTATAAACGTGGACGAGGAGTCCAACAGTTTGTGTAAATCTTAATCTGTGTGTAGATTTGTATAAAATCACAAACATTTATCAGATATTCATTCCTATATAATAACGTATTTATGTACAGAAAAGTTTGAAATGTGGTTCATTTGTTGCAATCTGTACAAAAACATTATTACCATGACATGGAATTATTTTTCTGATGATCAGAGATTTTTCCTTTTTAAAATCAGACCAAATGGAATCATTTTATAATCATTTTACTGTCCGCTAAGACACGTCTCATTGTTGTCGAAGTATTCCAACATGGCGTCTCTCTTTTCTTATCTCAGACAATAGTAACAGGCTAACAATGTTATCTCAGCAATATATCTAACTGGTAAAGTCTATCTTGTCGTAACCGTATGAACTTTTGCATTTGTTCAATAAGTTGTTTTTTATAAACTGATTATTTCAGTTTTTCTTTCCTTCCACCAATCACTGTCCATCCAGAATGATGAATGACGAGAATGATGGAAATAAATAATTATTTAAAGGGTGATGATTTTCTTCAGCCTTTCAGAGTAAACTATATCCATATATATGATCATACATTACATTAGGAACATTAAAAAAACAAATTATTTATGAAATATGAGTCATTTTTGTGTCCCGTTTTAATACCTGGAAGTAAAACGACTCGATTTCTGAGGCTCCTCCTTTCACTCCTTATCGGTCCCGCCCATTTCACGACGTCATCCTTGAGCCCGCCTCCCGAGCATGAACAAAATTTAAGATGGATGTACTGCAGTCTGCAAAATCTGGATTATTTTCCCTTTTTCAAACTTTAAAAAGTAAAAAGTTGTTTTATTCTGCATGAATCCATCCAACCACATTTAATGAGTCGTGGTTTTATGGTTTGTTTTTAAGAGAATTCTGTAGAATCAACAATAGAGCTTTCATGGCAGCAGCCGGCGCCGCGTAGGAGACTCAGAAAAGAGAGTTCTATGTTTTTCAGTGTTAATAATAACATTTGGAACAATTATTTCCTTCTGGATAACATGATAATCAATGCTCTACATTTGTCTCACCGATCACCTCATTTCTACCGTGTTTACATCACGTGACTGTCGGGTACGGTGGCCGTTTTGGTTCAGTTGTTCATATTCAGACTGAGGAATCTCAGAGTGAACAGAAGTTCGGTCCGATTGGAAACGAACCAAAAACACCTTGAAAAGAGGTTCCTGGTACAGGAAGGTAGTTATCTCCTGCCACAGCTCCGCAGAGAGGATGGGGGTGTGTTCATTGTAGTCTGGGGGCGGAGCTTGCAGCACAGACTCTTCCTGGAGGGAGCTGTTGACATCGATCTTACGTCAGCACGTTTCCAACCGCTCTTTTTCGTGGGTATGGGAGGGGCTGCTGCAGACTGCAGGTTTTTAGAGGATTACTCTTAAATACATGAACGGATCAAAATACTGTTTTGGGGTTCTTTATAGAGAGGAATGGACAATAAAAAGTACCTAAAAACTCAAAAAGTATCATTTTCATGGTCGGGCCCCTTTAACACCTTTGGGGCGTGGCTAAAACACAGGTCAGAGTTATTGACTGTCTCAGAGAACTGGACTGAGTGTGATGTCACCAATAGAAAATTATTTACTTCTGGCTCCAACAAGTCAATTCAGTCGTCATTTTTTCCTGATGTCAACACCGCCATGTTGGAGCCAGACCTCGTCAGTGATTGGTCAAAGTCGGTCTGAGTCCATGTTTCCACGGCAACCACTCTCACCAATCAGGAGTGAATTTGTTGGAAGGCCACACCCCTACCACTTGAGAGCAGACAACACAAAATCTGTCAATCAAACGTTTGGAACGTTGGGATGTTGAGGCCAAGAGGCTCCGCCTACTTTTACTGAAGCATCTGATTCGCCAGTTTATGACTTGAATAACTTGAGATACAGAAAATATATAATGAAAATACCTAGAATTATCAATGAAATGTTAAAATATGAATCAGAGTATCAGCAGAACAGAGAGATGCCTGTCGCTCCTTCACCTGTCTCTCCTTCACCAGTCTCTCCTTCACCAGTCTCTCCTTCACCAGTCTCTCCTTCACCAGTCTCTCCCTCGCCTGCCCCTCCCTCACCTGCCCCTCCCTCACCTGCCCCTCCTTCACCTGTCTCTCCCTCACCTGCCCCTCCCTCACCTGCCCTCCCTCACCTGTCTCTCCTTCACCTGCCCCTCCTTCACCTGTCTCTCCCTCACCTGTCTCTCCTTCACCAGTCTCTCCTTCACCAGTCTCTCCCTCGCCTGCCCCTCCCTCACCTGCCCCTCCCTCACCTGCCCTTCCCTCACCTGTCTCTCCCTCACCTGTCGCTCCCTCGCCTGCCCCTCCCTCACCTGCCCTCCCTCGCCTGCCCCTCCCTCACCTGCCCCTCCTTCACCTGTCGCTCCCTCACCTGCCCCTCCTCACCTGTCTCTCCCTCACCTGTCGCTCCCTCACCTGCCCCTCCCTCACCTGTCTCTCCCTCACCTGTCTCTCCCTCACCTGTCGCTCCTCTGCCCGTCTTCCCCGTCTTGACCCGTTGCAGCAGTTTGTTCTCCTGCAGGTGACTCCGCCCCTCCTCTTCCTCCTCTGAAGGATCTTCACCTGGTAATCCTGCACTTTACGGATAAAAGTTCAGGGCTGCTTTTAATTGAGTTTTTATTGGATTTTTTTCTCTCACATTCAGTAACTCACTTAACAGCAAACCATGTATGAACTGGAAGATTTATTTCCTGCCACAGAGCTGCTGCTGCTGCTGCTGCTGCTGCTGCTCGCGCTCCGGCTGGAGGAGGAGAAAAGTGTTGTTTTTGCTCTTTTTTTTTAAGTGAACAGTAAATCTAAACTGCAGCAGTTTGCCTTTTAAATGAATATTTTCCCTAAAGGCTTCAAAAGCTTATTGCGCTTTTCTGGAAGTTGAGATAAACTCCTGCAGACTCAGCAGAAACCCAGAACATTATTTAAGATGAACTTTGACTCTCAGCCATGGGGGGGGGGTGCAGGACGTGACGGAGCTCCTCAGGTCAGACTTCCTCCATGGTAGATGATGATGATGATGATGTTCCTGACCTGGACGATCATCTGCAGGTCGGCGTTGACAGGTGAGCGGGGACACACCCGACCCATTCTGGTTCTGTTCAGAATGTTGGAGTGGAGACAGTTAAACCACCAACATCTGGATTTCCTGTTTGAATCAGATCTCTCAGACTCTGAAAAGTGTTTTTCATCCATTCTGTCTTCTTTTAGCTTCAGCATCTCGTCATTTTTATTTTCCTAACCGGCGCCGCAGTAGATCTTGGTTATCGTAGCTCCGTGTTAGCTCAGAGACTCTGAGGTCCTTCAGAGTTTTACATGATGCTGTCGTTGCTTCTGCCTTCTTCTATGGAGGAGGGCGGATGAACTGACAATAGAGCTAATGAGCTCTAGATCTGCTGAGCTGATAGAACTATAGTTACAAGATAATTCCCCTTTATAGGATCAATAAAGTTTTATTCTGTTCCGTAGAAATGACCAATGATTAACATGTTTTTAACATGTCTGTGTCATTTTTCTTCTGAAAGAAAACAAAAGTAGTAAGAAATCATTTAGTTTCAGGTGAAAAATGACTTTTTAAGACATTTAAGTTGTGGGATTTTGGTTAAAAATGTCATCATCATTAAAACCCAACTGGGAACGTTTATTTTAAATAAACATGAGAGACTTTAACTGAGCTCCTGAGCAGGTCAGTCTGATTCTGCATCAGCTGACCTTTCTTGGAGCTCCTCATCTTCAACAGGAACAGAAACAGAAACAGAATTTACATGTTTATATTTACAGATAAAATCACAATCTGCAAATAAAATGCAGCCGCCTTCTCAGTGCAGACTTAAAATGAACTGAATAGAGAAACGTTTGTACTTTAACTTCTTTTATAGTACAGAATAAATGTTAAGGTTTACTTTACTACAATAAAAAACAACTATTTTTGGGTTCTGGATTCTTTGTTTTTTACTAAAACAAAGATTGTGTCTGAGTCAAGATGCTCCACACCATCCTGAATCCTGTATCCATATTATTTTATTCATTTCTATAATTTTTATAACCCGGTTCATTCTAGAATTTTTCTTTTTTTTAAACCTGTGGACCATTCCTTTACATAATGACATTTTAATGTTTTATTCCTTTTTCACTTTAAAAACTCCTGCAGTGCAGTTTCACCCTACAGCCAGTAGAGGGCGTGCAAGTCAAGGAAACAGAACGGCAAACATGAAATCATCGGTTTATAATGAATAATAAATTAAGGGGTTTTTGTACCATAATAATCCACAGATTGAAATTCAAATGTTTAATTTGTGACTAATAATGTCATATTTAAATAATTGTATCAGCCAAAGCTGATAAAAATCCAATAGGATTATGATTATAACTTGATGTTCACATCCTCGAGTTGTTGTTTTACAGCTTTAGTGTTTTGTGGTGATGTGGGTTAATAACACAGACTGAATGATTATTTATTTTGCTTGTTCGTTTGTTTATGCTTATGTGTTAATAGAAAATTGCGATGGTAAAGCAGCACAATGACTAGTGTACTTCTACCAACCTTTATTTGTCATTGCGCTTTATCAATAAAACTTAAATGGAAAAAAAAAAAAACACAGACTGAATGATTACATTTTTCCCAGAAAAACATGTAAAAGTTTAAACTGCATAAATAATTTAAGATTTAGCAGATTTTTTCTTTATCAGTAGAAATATTTAAACATTTTTGTTTTTTTAGAAGAGACTAGAGAATCTGCTGTTTTGGACCAATAACTTTCTTTGAACAGAATTTGAAGATGTTTTAACATCAACAGTTAAAAATCTGTGTCGGTTTCATGAATTCACTAAAAAGCAAACCTTTACAGAAGGGGGCGGAGTCAGTCACAGAACTGCATTAATAACAAATTATTCAAAAAAAAGTTCACAAAAGATGCATATTTTATTGAAAATATTATAAAAATGTTTTTAAAAAACTGTACAAAGTGCTGCTTGTAACAGAAAAAAACAGCTTTGACTTTGGCAACTCGGAGATGTTTGCAAAGCAAAAACTGCAGAGTTTTACACATTCAAGACGTTTACTGATCAACAGAAATAGAATCTCTTCTGTCAGATTTAGGACTTTGGAAATAAGAGTTTTGGTTCACAGACGGATTTTTGCAGCTTTAATTTTGTCCTTTAAAAAGTTTCCAAACTCAAAAACACTGAAACAGATGAAGAGTTCACCGGTTCATTCCATCAAAGGCATGAAGACAAATTTAACTTTGTCAAAGTTACTCTGAAAGATTTTGTTCCTGTCTGACATGAAAAACTGAAGACAGAAGCATGGAGGAACATGTGGACTTCAGGAGGAGAACATTTGGTTTCCTGGGAGATCTTTGTCTGCATGGACTCTTGAATGTTTTCAGTTAAATGACCTTGTTATTCTGCAGCACGAGCATTTTCTATTTAGTCTCTTCAGCTTCTGGTCCTTTTTATTGTAACTGAGTGACACCTGGTGGCATAAACTACAAACCTCAACCAATTTAATCACCTAAAAATGATCCCGCCCTGAACACGGTCCTAAGAACAAACAGAACTAGGGAAGGATGGGAAACCTCCACGCTTCGATTATCTTCTCAACCATCAGATCTCGTTGCCATGGCAACCATCCCTATAAAACCTTAGAGTAAACATCATCACGTCGACAAATGTACAAAAGCTTTCTTCCCAACATGACTGTTCACCAGCATGAAATCTAACTCATCCAAACTTCTCACAAACAAACCTCGTTCCTTCAGAAACCTTCAGCAGGTTTTCTCCTGACACCGCCGCCGACCAGAACAACAGACTTTAACTCAAACACATATATGTATATATATAATGTACTGCCTTAGGAAGTCATAACACGTATGGAATGATGAACCTGAGTAAACGAGGACCAGAGACTGTTCTTTAGGGAAAAAAAGAAAAATTCACTTTGATGAAGAGATCTATGAAGACGTTCTTCCCCCCAATCGAATACAAATGTGCCATGAAAGCTCCGCCCTCATGGAGGCTCCGCCCTTATGGAAGCTCCACCCTTAATGAGGCTCCGCCCATGTAGAGGCCACAATGAAGTGTGACATCACATCCCTCATCAGACTAAAACCAGAATGCTTCAGCGCCTGCAGAAACTTTAACAGGAAACCAGAACAAACGAGTCGCTCGTCTTGGTCCAACCTACCAAACCTAAACCAGATAAAGGGGGAGGAGCCAGACTTTGGCTGAGTTCTGTACAGTGTCTACTTTGAACAGTGCAGTTTTACAAACTTCTTTACATCTCATGGAGTGGATTCTGGATCGTCTCTGGATCATTGAGTCCGTTCTCCGGGTCAGAGACGGTCCCAGCGTGAATCCACTCAAACTACAGTTGATCTACAACCGGAAGAGAGTCCAGTTTCTTCATCAGCTGCTGTCGGAGTCTCAGGTGTGATGAACACGCCCCTCCCCGTCAGGTGAAATCCCTTCAGTCTCTCAGTTGTGTGGAACAGGTTTGTGGGGGGGTCGTGGACGCGTGGACCCGTCCGCCCGTCTGTCGCCCGCAGCCGCCGCTGCATCCAGGCCCACCGAGCGGCGGTACGCCGCCGACAGCCGGTACAGCACGTCGGGCCGGGGGCCGGGGTGGGCGTCGGCCTTCTGGGTCATCAGCATCTCGAACAGCGTGCTGACCTCGGACAGAAGAGCTCCGCCCAGTGGGCCGTCCTTTTCTGGAGTTTTACCTGGAAAATGTCAGAAAGAACAGAAAGTGTTTTACGAAAAGAAGGAAATGTCGTCAACAACAAAACCAGATTCATGTCTCACCAAAGGTGGAGAAAGAGGAGGAGGAGTTCAGGGCCCCCCGGGGCGGGTTCTCGGTCTCGGAGGATGGAGGTTCGTCGGGAACAAACACGTTGTCATGGTAATCTGCTGTGAGGGGGACGGAGAGCCGGGCCATCCAGGAGGGGTCGCTGTCCGAGAAAACGTCGTCTGCAGACAAACGGAATGACGTGGTTTCAGAGCGCGGATAGAGTAAAGACTCTAACCTGGTTCCCATTTACACAGAAACACATGAAACATGAAAACAAACATGAAACGTCGACATTCTCCGTGTTTGTTTTAAAATGTCCTCTCTGGATCCACTTGGATCCTGTTGATCAGATGACCTCCGGAATGTTCTCTCATTCCTGAGCTCTCTTTGGGAACCAGGCAGGAAAAGACGGAAAGGAGACAGCGGTTAGTCAGGCTGCTGCTGACAGGCTTTTCCTGCCGTCGTCGGACTCATGTGCACGCGGCAAACGTCACGTTCGCGCCGATCGACCTCCTGACCTCCTGACCTCGATCCGCCTGAGGTGTGACTGTCGGAGACATAAACGTCAGACGTGGAGACCAGGACTGACCATCATACAAAGGTAGGCGATGGTCCCCAACAAACAGGTTCAGACACGTTTTATAATTAGGATGCAGAATAAAATCCATGAGGACGACCGACAGATCTGTCAAGTTAAGGATTGATGAATGGAATAAAAAACTTTTCAGAAGCTTGATCAATGTTTGACTCGATTTCAGTCTTTAAGGTAACACATACTTCATGTGTAAAGTATTAAGTTAATGTAGGTGATTTTTATACCTGCACTTTCTGTTCCTGATTTTCAATCACGAATAACCACACTTGCAGTTCTTAAAATGACCACTGAAGGCAGAAGAGAGCAGTTTCTCGTTCATTCTTGTGTTGGAAACACATCGTCTGTTTTCAGGAAACTTTTTCTTTTGTTGTTCTTAGATTGTGATAGACTGCAGAACCAAACAAATCCAACAACCTGAGTCGTGTTCTGGGACAAAGGTTCTGCAGACCGGCTCATTAGCCCCTGAGCAACCCCGCTCCCCCTTCCCCTCCATGTTGCTGAGAGCTCTCTGTTCATGTGCTCTCCTGCTAGCTTACATCCCCAAGTTAGCATTAAATGTCAGCAACATCCGAGCTACCAGCCGTCCAGTTCTGATCCAGAGTCCAGCTCAGACGAGGAAAACAAAGACGTTCATGGGTCTAGTTATGGATGATCAGAATGGGGCGGAGCCAGGAGGCCGTGACCCCGCCCATTATATTTTCTACGTCATTTTCAAACAATAATTTTACGTCTATTCCTGATTCTTGATTTGAATAAAGAAATACTCAGAAATGCAATTTTAATCTGAATTTTCTTTATCCTCCATTATCAGAAAAATGCCACAAAAACACATTAAAAACATCAAAAACATAATTTTTATGGGAGTGGGTCTTTAATGTCTGAATTGCGCGCTCCGCCGTCACACTCCTGGTTGTTTCCTGCATAAAAAAGGATGAAATATTTAGACTTGGTCTCCTCAGAATTTGTGGTCTCCTTCATCTAACCGCGACCAGATGGAGGCATTCAGATTCAATGACACGGACAAGTGCTTGCTCCGCCTTCACACTTAGCTCCTCCCCATTCCTTCGCCCACTTTCCTGCCTTTGTTTTGGTTTTATTTGACCAAAAGAATTCTCCTCAACGTGTTTCAGTTCATTCTTTAGAGATAAATGAAAGATGTTTAGCTTTCTTTCATCATTCAGGTGAACACAGATGTTCAGCAGAGCATGCTCGTCATCACAGCCGTGTTCATCCGTGTAGCGTGTTCTCATGACTCAGAACAGCTCAGAGCCCTGAAGCCGCGCACACGGGTCCATCAGAGCCTCTCTGAGCTGTCGGTCCTCAGGTGTGAGTTATTTTACAGCCTTCAGGCCAGAAGCTGAGACCAGCGCCGCTCAGAAACTCCCACTCACTCCTTTGTTTCTCTCCTTTCCTTCCTTTTGAGAGTCTGTTGAGCTGCTTTCATCAGGTGGTAAACCCCCGCGTTTGCCCCACATCTCCAGCCACCACAATACCAGGAAGACGCAGTTCAGCGCACCTACTGTACGCAGTGGGACGCTGGACAAACACGCCCCACAGAGCCGAACAATGAGCGGAGAGTGTGTTGGTGCTTTGGCGGCTCAGAGGTTCTGGTCACGGTTCAAGGAGGACAAATGCAGCGTTTTTTATGACGGTTCCTGTCAGAACAAGACGGGGGGATTCCTCAGCTGTGACTTCCACCACAACAATATTCTGGGATTGGAGGGAAAACTTGTTGACAACAAATTCAAACATATTTATAACTGGATCTTTGAGGCCTTTCAGACTTCCTCATGACTGTCAGGTTCTGTAAATTCTTGAGTACCAAAGATAAAAGTCTCCTTGACGTACCATAACTCCACAACTCGGACCTGAAGCGTTGCATATCAGCAGAAAGCAGCTTTCTCTGCTTCTCTGCTGGAATTATGTTTACAGTTGCAGAGTTCTGGTCAACACTGGAGCTGAAGTTCTTCTGGTAAAGGGTGGACTCAGCGCTCTGTGTTAGAAACCAACATTTCTGATGCTATAACATCAAACATTGATGCTGTTGGACTCTACGCCACAAACACATCCAGAGTCTAGTGGCTCCATAAAACAACCAAACAGTCATCAGATCGGTCGACCATGTCTGTTTGGTGTCCAATAAGACAAACCTCATTAAAAGTTCCCCATAAGTTCAGAGGTCTTCTTGTTGGTTTTTGTCGTTGTGTGTCTTTACCGGGGTTGTTGAGCAGGTTGCTGAGCCCCTCCTCGATCTGCGGGTCAATGGGAGACTCCCGTCCCGGTTCCCAGTCCATGTCTCCAGCCTCGCTCTCGCCGTGTCCGCTGTCTTTGGTGCTCTGCCAGTCAGAGCCGTCCTGACCTCCGTATCTGCAGAGAAGCAACACCATTCAGTTTCATCAGACTTTTCATCCGTCCTGGACGTTCACTGAATGACTGATGGTTTATATTCTATTGGATGTTCTTTAAACTGGACTTCTGCCTTTGACACGGTGAGTTTTGGGAACCGGTTTAGCTGATTTTGAAGCACATTTCTGATGAGTTTGTTTTGTACGGTTTAGTTCTGTTTATGGTTTTTAAAAATTTCAACTCTTAACAGATAATTGCAGTTTCCTAAACCAGTGGCTTCACTTTTAGTTTAATAAACAATAATAATAAGGATATTATCCATAATCTGCTTTATTATTATGATTCAGCATCTTTTTGGCAGTTTCAGTCGCTGCTGTCTTTACCATATCCTCTTGTAATGAAGCTGGTTGACACTTTCAGCTAATTTCATGTTTTAAAGGTTTTATTTTAGCATTTTCTTAATTGTTTGTCATATTTATGCTTACCTTCTTTGTTTACGTTTTTTAGAATTGAATCTCTAAACATGGTTTAGTATGACGTCTTTTCTGATGATGCTTTTGAATTTTTGAATAATCATCTTAGACTGTAGTGTTTGATGCTGTCTGAACTGAAAATGGACGAGGAAGCATTGAGTCTGCTCCTGATTTTCTTTTCTCTCTTTAACATCATCAGGTGGATCTCAGGTATCAAACATGGCGCCAAAAGTCTTTAAGATGAAGAGGTGATGACTGATCCAAAGAAAACCACAGCAGAGGCATTCTGGGACTGATGACGGATCAGGATGAGCTCACGAACATCTCCTTCGTCCTGTAAGGTGACTGTGATCTTAAGGAGATGTCAGGTCTCATCTCCAGGACTGAATCAGCCGAATCACTCGGAGCTTTGAGTTCCTGTGTGTTTCAGTCGTTCAGAACTTCACAGAACGACATTTTTCAGTCTTTTCAGTTTTTGTTTTGAAGAATAAAGAAGTCCAAACGATTCTTCAACTCAGTTCTGTGACTTTCTAGTCTGTTTGCTGTTTGGCTTAAATGTTCTGGAAAGTTCTGTCCTCGTCTATAAAAATGTGAATTCTTTTTCCGATGATTCTTCAGTAAAATTCCAGTTTGAGGCATTTGAAAACACTAAATACATTTTCCTGAAGTTTCTTTGTTTCATTTAGTTGATTTTAACCAGTTTACTACCATAATTTTCTCAAAAGCCAAATTCAACCAGAACTTTTCATTCATTGGACCAGAATGTTCGGTTTTCATGCTGTTGAGATGTTTGGATCTCCGTTCACTGATGGTTTTCAGTCTCTAAGCAGAACTTAGCTTCCATGAAAACTCACTTTAAGTCCAACTCGTTTGTTCTTCTAAGTTAGACGCTTCCAGCAGATTTTAAAAGAACAAGAATAAATGATTCATTAAATAAAGACGACTGTTGAAGACTCAGTTTGACATCACGCCTGCAGGACAAATAAGATCATTTTTTTACCTGAATACAGTAAGTTGTTAACATTTCACTTCAAATTATGGCCTCTATGATTTCTCCTAGCAACTAGAAATGGTTTGATTTTCCTTAAGTTGATAAATATATGATCAGATGTGGTGAAAATTCCTAGTTTTTCCGCCCACATGATGATGTTAATGTCCTGTTAGTGTTTAGGAACGGCTTAGAGGAAGTTCTCAAAGATAAACTGCAATTTTTTTATTGGGATGTTTTCAGGTTTTCGTGTTGAATTTTTCTTTTACTCTAATTTTGACCTAATTTTGGTGTTGTTGCCATAGCAACAGTAAGAGATGAGAAATAATTATTTTTGTTGTTTGTGTATTTTATTAACTGCAATTTCTATATCTATTTTGGTGTAAGATCTAAATGACTATAGATATCTCCAGCTTTTATTGTGAAGGCTTTGGTCTTTATAACTCAGGGTTACGGCTCCATGAAGCTCTTTAAACAGGTCCTCCATATTAAACAAAAAAAGATCTAAATGATCAAAACGCTTTCATAACTTTTACTTCCCACGTCTGTGGATTAAGATAGTTGAAAGACATCCACAAATATCTTCAAAGTAACTGTGTTACCATGGTAACCAAGAACTGTCACTGCCAAAGAAAACTTTGAGATTTTAGTTTTTAGTTTCAAATTTGACAAAACTCAAACCTCACAGAACCAAAGACTCGATCTGACCGAACAATCAGTTGTGAGTGTAGAAGGAGCACCGACCTGCCGCCGCGATGGGAATACTTATTTCCACGGAAGTTGGGTCTGGGCTGGAGCTGACCCTGCCGGAGGAGGGACAGGAGCTGGGAGATCTGCTGCGAAGACGAAGAGGAGGGATGAAGGTGAGTCTCCCCGGAGATCAGACTTACTGTCGTCCTCACATAAACACAGATGAGCAGCAGCAGTATTTAGTTTACTGTCTCTAGCAACAGGAGAAGTTTCTGCTTCAGCTGCTGGAACGAGACGATGAAGACTCTGGAGGTCTTCAATCAGCTGATTCAACCTGGACGCTGAAGGAGCAACGAATACCTGATCACATGACTGTTCTGAGAGGAAGTGAAATGGAAACCCAGGTCTCTGCAGGTCTTTACAGGTCTCTGCAGGTCTTTACAGGTCTCTGCAGGTCTTTACAGGTCTCTACAAGTCTTTACAGGTCTCTGCAGGTCTTTACAGGTCTCTACAAGTCTTTACAGGTCTCTACAGGTTTCTGTAGGTCTCTGTTGGTCTCCACGTGTCCCTACAGGTCTTTACAGGTTTCTACAGGTCTCTTCTGGTCTCCACGTGTCTTTACAGGTCTCTACAGGTCTTTACATGTTTCTGTAGGTTTTTACATGTCTTTACAGGTCTGCTGGTCTCTACAGGTCTTTACATGTTTCTGTAGGTTCTTACATGTCTTTACAGGTTTCTGCAAGTCTTTACAGGTCTCTGCAGGTCTTTACATGTCTCTACAAGTCTTTACAGGTCTACTGGTCTTTGCAGGTCTTTACAGGTCTCTAAATGTCTTTACAGATCTGCTGGTCTCTATAGGTCTTTGCAGGTCTGCTGGTCTTTACATGTCTTTACAGGCCTCTGCAGGTCTTTACAGGTCTACTGGTCTTTGCAGGTCTTTACAGGTCTCTAAATGTCTTTACAGGTCTGCTGGTCTCTATTGGTCTTTACAAGTCTTTACAGGTCTCTACAGGTTTCTGTAGGTCTCTGTTGATCTCCACGTGTCCCTACAGGTCTTTACAGGTTTCTACAGGTCTCTTCTGGTCTCCACGTGTCTTTACAGGTCTCTACAGGTCTCTACAGGTCTTTACATGTTTCTGTAGGTTTTTACATGTCTTTACAGGTTTCTGCAGGTCTCTGTTGGTCTCCACGTGTCTTTACAGCTCTCTACAGGTCTCTACAGGTCTTTGCAGGTCTATACAGGTCTTTACAGGTTTCTGCAGGTCTCTGTTGGTCTCCGCGTGTCTTTACAGGTCTCTACAGGTCTTTACATGTTTCTGTAGGTTTTTACAGGTCTTTACAGGTCTGCTGGTCTCTACAGGTTTTTACATGTTTCTGTAGGTTTTTACAGGTCTTTACAGGTCTCTGGTGGTCTCCACATGTCTTTTCAGGTCTCTGCAGGTCAGGATTAAAACGACTCAGGCGTTCTTAGTTTCTGTGTTTCGTTGTAAAGACAAAGAAAGGCTTCATCTTTCTGCTGACGGCTCTGTTGTACAGCAAATACACACTGCATCCAGAGGAAAACACAAAGACCCACACAGGCCAAGGTGAGTGTGCACTGATGTGTTTTTGCATGAGGATGCGGCTGTAGAGTCAGGAAACGGCCTCGACGTAAAACCTATTCTTCTCTGGACGGCTTCCTTCCAGCCTGGATGGATGTGTGTGTCAGTGTGTTGAGGTGAACATGAAGCGCCGCTCCCTTAAGCCGCCCCCCAGACTTTTCCTCTGCGACCTCGGGGGGGTATGTGTGTGTGGGGGGGTGGCATGTGAATCTCAGTCAGTGCCAACTGGGCCGGCCGGTTGAAGACACGAGCCAAAAGCCTCTTCCTCCCTCTAATGGGACTCACGTGAGCGAGTCTGCTGGCCTCTTTGTTCTCTGTTTGCAGATGGCAGCTCAGAGACTTTTTCAGATTGTAGGAAAGTTCTGGTCTACGTTCATTTGTGCAGCTCTTTCCTATAAATGTGACTAAAAGTGATAAAAACCGAGACATTTTTGAAGCTTTAAGACTTCAGAGACAGATGTCGTACATAGATTTAGCTATAAAATAAGGAAAAACCTTCACAAGAATGAAAAGAGTCCAAGAACAAAAGGAGGACTCGTCCAGGAAGCCATGAAAGAAGAAGATGCAAAGAAGGTCAGACCTGACTGGACTCTGTTCAGGTCAGAGGTCATGATCCAAGAGTCAGAAACAGACTGCACTGATGTTCTGATGAGACACAAGAGGAACTTTCTGGAAGAGGAACGTCCACAAACATCTGATGGCAGCTTTCAGTCAGGCATGGAGGTGGGAGGGTGATGATGTGGAGTTGCTCTGGAACCTGATTGACCTTTCAACCATCAGTTCTTCTCTCTACCAGAAAACTCCTTCTCAAACTTCTCATCAATTTCACACGATAAAAAGAAAAAATCCAAAATGGCGGCTTCTTATTGGTTTTATCCCCATAGCAACCAGTTCATTTTTTGGTCACTTGGGGGTGATGAAAAGATCTGTCATCTTTAGAAGAATCAGCAAATTCTTTAGATTTCCTTGGCAACAGACTTTTTTTTGTTAACCACACCCACATTCCTAATATGGTCATATTTATTGATCCGTTCAGCTTGAGCCACAGATTCATGCAATACATTTTCACGATATTTCATTAAAAATTTGCAGTAAAACTGGAAAACGCAACTTTGGTTGCAATTGTAAACTTAACCTGGTGGCGCGTTCAGGAACTTTCATAAAGATTCCTCAAGCTAAACATTTTTTACCAGTAATGTGGGAAAATATGAACATTTTCAGAAAATTGTCACAGAGTGAGATTCTGAGTTTGATGGGGGTCAAACTTTTGCTCAGGTTGAAGTAAGAGAAGAATTATAAAAACTTTCTGGGTCTCCAGTCAGGCAGGACGTCCTGTCACATCTGCTGTCAAAACCCAGAATCAGGCATTTATTTACCAACATAAAGTCTATTTTTAGTTTGTTTCGTTTGAATGTTTGTTTTGGTTTAAGACGGCAGCAAACCAACATGTAAAGCGACCTCTAGGCGTTCGCCTGCAGTGGATCTGCCCACATCTGTGCAGCAGATCCAGTTGGAGCTCACCGCTCTCTGGGAGCTTCTGCTGCATGTGGAGCAGCTGCTTTTCCGTGCAGAGATAATTGGGTGGGAAGCGGGCGCTTTGGCGTCCCGCTCGGAGCGGCTGTTTCCCCGCCGGCGTGTTTTTCTTCCCTCCCGCTGCAGCTCCGGTGAAAGTGAATTCTGGGTCATCAGTCAGTGACAGAACGGCGGTGTTAGCTTACACCACAAATACCTCACAGCTTACTGTGGCTGGTTTCATGCAGCCCCCCCCACTTCATTATCCCTCTGATATGTGATATTCAGATAGAAATACCCCCCCCCCCCTCTAGAGGGGGGTTTCTCTGATACTGATCCATGGGTTTTTACCTGCACACCTCCACCTGCAGGCGCTGAGCTACTGGGAAACTATAAGGTGGGGGGGGGCATTCATCTTTATTCTCTAATGGACTTCACTCCAAATTAATCTGAGAGCCTGTGGGGGGCAACACTTAATTATCCAACCGCTAACTGTAAGCACATGTCGGAATAAATGTGATCAAACCTTTGAAATGGGAGTAAATGGAGTTTAAATGAGAGCCAGCAGCGGCGCATTAGCTTTAATGCTGCAGCTGTGGAGGAGAATGTAAATAAGAAGACATTAAAACATCATCATGATGATAAGTGGAGTCATTAATGACATGGAAAACAGACTCATCCATCTCCTCAGACGGATGGAAACGGCTCTTCAACAACTCTCTCGTTTGTAGGAAGATGTGAAGGAGCATCCAGGAAAAGGGTGATGCTCACCTGAACCTCCGGAGAGGCGGAGGACAGCTCCAGGGAGTCTCCGAACACCATGGAGAGGCGGACCAGGTTACGGAGCATCTGCTGATGTTCTGCATCCTGAGCTGCCGACGTCTTGTGCCTCCTCAGCGTGGCCTGAGATGCTGAGAGCTCCTTGTCTTTTCCTTCAGGTTTGTTCCGCTTCAAAGTGCTCGAATGTGAGCCGGAAGATGATGATGATGAAGGGTTTCTGTATTTACGAAGGGTGGAGTAGGACGCGGCTGGGGTCAGAGGGAAAGCCCCGTCCAGTTCAATGTTCCCAGGTTTCCAGAGAGTCTTTCCGTGGTGGGGGTGCTGGTGAAACGCTTCCTCTTCTCTGTAGCTCTGGGAACAGAAGTTCACGTTCGCCGCTGATGGTATGAAGTTGTACTGACCCTCAGGTTGCTGCTCTTCTGACAGAGGAGGCGGAGTCAGCGGCTGGGCTTCACCATCATCCTCAGCAGCTTCCTCCTTCCGGCCTCTGATTACGGGGATTAGCTGGATGTCCGACTTCCTGATGTTCTTCTGAGGTCGCCGAGGATGCCGGGTGTAGCTGGACTCCGCCTGCCTGCAGTTGTAAGCCCGGTTGTCCCGTTTCTCTGGCCGGCAGAACGTTGTGACCAGGGCGATGGCTAGCAGAAGCAGCAGGCACGTGGAGCCCAGACAGATGGCAATCATCATGGTGAAGCTCAGCTGACCTCTGTTTCCTGGAGAGGAGTTTCTGAGGTGGTCCTTCAGATTAATGAAAGACACCTCCAGAGTCAATGCAGTGTCCAAAGTGGGCGTGCCCATGTCTGACACTCGGAGGCCCATCCTGAAGCTCCTCCCAATGAGATCAGTCGCATTGGTGGTGTTGACATACAGCTGCCCCGTGGCTTGGTCCAACCAGAAGAGTCCGTGTTGGTTCCCATCCGTTATGAAGTACTGGAGCTTTCCATTGAGTCCAGAGTCGAGATCTTCTGCCCGAATCGTTGAGGCAAGAAACCCAAATCCTCCTTCTCTACTTGAGGGATTCATCGGCACATCGGTGGGTTCGCCCTCTGTGTCGCTCCCAACCGCTGTCACAATCTCCCCCTTGTGGGCATTGACAGGTACGCTGACAGAGGCCACGCCCTTTCTTGGTTCTGGCTCCTTGATGACGGGGTGGTTATCATTCACGTCCTCAATGTCGATCTGCACAGTGGCGGTTCCTGTCAGCGGTGGATGTCCGTGATCCACAGCTCCCACGATAAAAGAGTAGCTGCTGTGTTCCTCGTAGTCTAGGGGCTGCTGGACACTTATGACCCCAGATCTTTGGTGAATGGTGAATTGGGTTTGTCTTTTCTCTTCGGCTTGGCTTCCGATGTAGAATGAAATTCTACCATTGAAAGCCAGGTCATCATCGTGGGCCTTCACCTGGAGGATGCTGCTCTGTGCAGCACTGTTCTCTTTGAGGGTTGCCCTATAAATGTTTGCTGAGAACACCGGGGCATTGTCGTTATCGTCCAGGACAGAGACACGAAGGTGTTCGACAGAAGACAGCGATGGAGATCCGTGGTCCTGAGCCAGGAGCGTGATGTTGTAGTGCATCACCTTCTCCCGGTCCAGAATGCCGTCAGTAACAACCTTGTAAATGTTTCTGTACACGTTTATGAGACGGAAAGGAACTGAAACGTCCTTAATAGCCAGGCTAACTTCTCCATTCTTTCCTGAGTCTGCGTCGTTAACTGTCACCATGGCAACGAAAATCCCCACCGGGGCTCTTTCCATCACGGCTGCAGCCCCAGAAGCGTCTGAAGTCGAGGCTTTATGAATCCTCGGTGCGTTGTCGTTCACATCTATCAGCTCCACGTGCACCTTGCAGTGAGCGGGGATGGCATTGGGACCGTGATCAACGGCCTGGACGATGACCTCATAGGACGACTGGACCTCGTAATCCAAATGGGCCTGAACAGTCAAATCTCCAGTTTGGGAATCTACATAGAAAAGTTTTTGCACCGCCGGCAAAGTGAGCTTACTCAGCAGGTACCGCACCTCTCCGTTGGGACCCAGGTCTGGGTCGGACGCCTGAAGCTTGATGATGGTTGTCCCCAAAGCGGTGTCTTCAGTTATCGTCACAGTGAGATTACTGTCCTCAAACGTTGGACTGTTGTCATTCGAGTCCTGGATGATAACACGGATTAAGGTGGACCCGGATTTTGCTGGGTTTCCTTTATCCCAGGCCACCATCATCAGGTCAAAAGAGTCCTGAACCTCTCTGTCCAGTTCTTTGGTGACCACAAGCTCGGCCTGTTTAATCCCCGCTGGAGCCTTTGTCACTTCTAGAACAAAGTGTTGGTTTGTGGACAGGGTGTACCCCTGGAGGCCGTTGGTTCCGGCGTCTGGATCAACCGCCCGCTCCAAAGGGATCCGCATTCCTAGGCTGGCGGTTTCTGAGATCTCCACCTCTTGCAAGGCGCTGGGGAAGCTGGGACTGTGGTCGTTCAGGTCCATCACCTCCACTCGAACCCGCAGGCAGTTCACGGCACCGCTTTTCCTGTACAGGACGCTGAAGGACACCTCGCACAGGTCCGAACCCCGGCACAGCTGCTCCCTGTCCAGCCGGCCTTGGGTGGAGACCACCCCGTCCCGAGTGCTGACAGAGAAAGGAAGGGCTTTCCCCTGTTCCAGCACCTGGAAGTCCTCCAGAGAACCACCTTCATCCCTCTGCCGCAGGTCGTCCAGCAGACGGCCGACCTCAGTTCCTGCCGGCTGCTCCTCCCAGACCCGGTACTGGACGGTTATCGGTGACAACTCCGAGGACAAAGTCTCGGAGAACAGACTCAGAACCAGAGGCAGAGCCAGCAGCAACATGACGGGAGACTCGAATAATCTCATCTCTGATGGCTAAACTAACATTTTTAGTAGTTTTAGCATTCAAGATAATTTGATTTTTCTATTAACTTGAATTAAAAAAAGCAAAAGAAATGTCTTACTTTGATGGAATAGCTATTTAAATGTTTATTCAAAATAGTCTCTGAGTTACAGCCTCATCTTAACTACAAAAATAGTAAAAAAAAAAATCTAAGTTTTCTTAAAGAAAAAGCTCAACATTTCCAGCCTGCTGAAAACAAACTTACAACTCAAGTATCATCCTGTGTCTCCTGTCTGCTGCTGCCGGCGTCCCGCCTCGGAGCTCGGCCTCTTCAACTTTGGGAAGTTTGGAAGTGCTGGGATGTGGGTTTCCACATGCCAGCAGAGCCACAGCCAATCCAGAGGCGGGGGAGGAGGGTCGTATGCAAATGAGCTCAGACCCAACACAAAGAGAAGTCCTGCTGCCCCGAGGAGGCTCTGGAGAGCGTTCACAGAAACATGACACGGCCTGCTCCTCCGTCTGACCCCCCCGCCGGGGTTAGTCCTCACAAACTCATCAGCGGCTGCAGCCCGGAGCCGTAAATCACTCCCAAAACGTGTTACGTCCCGGTGGGACCAGAGCTCAAAGAGCTCGGATACCTGAACTCCATCAGGGTGACGTCGACTCCCCTGACCCGACAGAACCGCCGCCGAGTCTGACGGTACACCACAAGCTTCTCTGCATGTTTTTCTCTCCATAAAGAGTCCGACCGTAACGTGACAAAACACATTCCACTTCCTCCAAATATGATTACGGAGCTGCGACCACGAAGCCTCGGAGGTCAAAACAATTCCCACAAATGACTGCAGACACTCACTGCTGTCGTTCCTGCAGCTTCGTCTGTCGTCAGAAAAGATCTAAATGTGGAAGAAATTCTGGTCGATGAGAATTTACGGCTCGGCTGAAGATATTTACCCGCCGCCCCAACTATGGCTTTGGCATTCCTGCAATTAAATGACAGACCCTTCCATTCATTTCCAAACCCACTTTATCTCTCTCAGGGTCACTGGGTTGATGGAGCCTCAGGATGGGTGCTGTTCGGATTTTATCTGGTACCGGTAGAACTGGTACTTTTGAAATGGTTCCAGCCTCCGAACGATCCTCAACATGATGTTTCAAAAATTAAAAAAACTGATTTTTTTTTCTCAGAAACCTTAAAGTGTGATGAATCCCCATGACAGGATGGAGAGTCCATGAGAGTTTCTCAGATGTTTTATTTTCACACTGAAGTAAACACAGGTTTCATCTCTCGTCGCCATGACGACAGCATGTCTACCTGATCTGAATTAGAATCTATAGGTTTGAAATTCAGACACATTGTCACTCATTTCATCTTCAACATTTTGACTGAAGCTCCGCCCACCCTCACAGCCACACCCATTTTGTATGAATCCACCCACATTCCCTGCCAATTTAAAATGATTAGCTAGAATTTCACATCAAAACTGAGTAGAAAACATGACTGACATGTTTATACAGTACTAATAGCGCCGCGTTCCTCGGTGTCAGTACCAACTAAGCAAAGAGTTTCGGTACCCATCCCTCCTGGAACTTAAACTAGATCTGCAGAATTCAGCTGTCAGAGATGAAGGAGCGTCCTCCTCAGAGCTGCTATTTGAGCTGCTGACAGTTCTCGCATCATTTCTCCTGAAGGACAGCAGAGAGATGGAAGGAGGTGAAGGAGGTGTAAGGAGACCAGAACCACCACCTGCTGACAGACTGGACCTTTCATGGGGTCTGGCTGGTCCATGCAGGGAAAGGTAAACACAAGCATGACAGACGATAAAACATGACATGAACACAGGAAGCAGTAATCCTTCTGTTGAAGAGAAGAAGTATTGGGATAATAGTTTTGTACAAAAAAGTAGACTCTACAAAAAGAAACTCTATCAGCTAAACACGGCTAAACATTAAAAGGTTTTTCTAGGGGAGTGACTCTTAAAGTGCTTCAGAGAGTAAAACAGGATCAAATCAGGGAAACAACACAATTAAAGGAAGTAACATGTTTGTTTCCTGCTAAATTAGGAACATTTATTCAACTTAAACTTAGAAAAAAACGTGAAAAAACGTGAGCAAAGTGATGCTGAAAGTTAAAATAACAAACTGACTAAATTCAGATGTTCATAAACAGCTGAGTTTGAGCTCCAGAGTTAATGCTCCTCAAGTACTGGAACTCTTCAACCTTTAAGCAATTAACGTGATCTTAACGTGTTCTGACGTGTAGAAAAGCAGCTTAGTGTTGACATACAACACTTTACGGTAGCGAAAAAACGCTTTCCTCAGCGACAGAACCCGTTGGAATCACATCAAAGAGTTACCGTAGAAACGAGTGTTTCTTTTTTTGTTATTTTGCTGTCACCTCAGGTGTCAAAGGGTAAAAGAAATAGCTTTAGCATTTTTAGCACTGATGATAAATGATGTTAAAAATGATAAATTAAGTACAAAGAAGAATAAACCTATGACCAAAAAAACAGAGCGTTTCATGATCATTTTGAGGAAAATATTAGTCATTTTCAAAAACAGGCTTTAAAAATACAAGTTTTTATACAATATAATTAGATTTTTTTATTTATATAGATAAAACTTTAAATGTATCTTTATCTAAATATTTATGAATTGATAAAAGAACAGAATAGAAAATAATCATTTTTTAAAGCAGTGGCATAATAAAAGTTTAAAAAACAGCAAAATGTCAAATAAAAAAAAAACATCTGATAAAAAAGAAAAAAGGTGAAAAATCCATCTGGTACAGACATTAAAAACTAAAGACAGTAAGAGTTATTTAAGAGGGAGAAGAATGTAAACATCAAAGAGGTGTTGGAAATGTTTTTTCAAAGTAAAAGACTAAATATTTTCATTCACAGAATGAGGAACTTCCAGCAAAGTTTAAGCATAAAAAAGTCAAAGGTGTGAGTTGTTTTTTTAATCTGAACTCCTGATCCGATCTCCAGCTTCATAATCTTTAACCTCCTGAGACGTCTGTCGTCTGCCTCGCCGACCCAGAACCTGAGCCGCCGTGCGTCCAGGCAGAGCAGAGGTCAGCCAATCAGAGGAGGTTATCTCCTGAACAAACAGCAGCGACCTCCCGTCTGCCGCGGAGCTCCAACGCCGTGTGGCTCCGCTGACAAACAAACAGTCTCCGATTAACCCGCCACCTGTACCGAAGAGGCTCCGCCCACCGCCATCGCCTCATCTGCTTCCCGTTATTCTCTGATTTCAGCTGCAGATCATCCAGACGCAGTAGCGTCTGTGTTTGACATACTTTAGTCTCATTTACATTTGAAGTCTCCTCAGTCAAACATAAAGGAGCAGATGTTGTTTTTACCCTCATGGATCAGTAGAAGCTCAATGAGGAGAAGAATGTACGTCTGCAATTCTTCTTCTGTGGTTTCTGGACAGAGTGATTTATGGAGTCAGTGAAGGTTCTGAACGAAAGATTCTTTATCTGGAGCGGTTCTGTCGGAGCTTCAGCGGATCTACAGAGAGGTCTAGAGAAACAAACACAAGTTTGAGGTTCAAACTCTGAGGGAACGTTCCACCACAGAATCATGGATCCAAAGAGTTCTAATTTATGTAGAAACAGAACCAGAACCGTGTTACCAAACACTGCTGGATCTCTGGAGGCATTTAGAGGAAACGCAGGTCCAGTTCAGGGAGGTTTGATTCACAGGTTAACTGAAGGATCCTTTGACTTTTCTGAGACTTCCTGTTTCTGGATCGACTTCATGGTTGATCCTCATCTGTGTTTCTGTTCTGCTAGTTCTAACAGAGAAGATCAGAAAGCTCACGGCGCTCGGCCGGCGCGGTCGGTCAGTGTGGAAGCTTCAACATCATCAAAAGTCCAGCAGAAGATCCAGATTAACATCCAGTTCTGTGTTCTTCTGAATGATCAGAACTTCTCCACAAACATCACTAAAGTTCTGCAGTTTCCATCAAACCTTCGGGTCATGATGGAGTTGTTTCAATCAATTAACATTTTCTGAAAACAGGAAAATGTTTTTTTTTACAATATTTTTCCACCATCAAGTTCTCCATGATCGATGAAGATTCTTTATTCCACTCGGATTTTTTATAACATTCTCTTCATTTGTTGTTACGACAGGATGGACAAAAAAAAGTTCTTATGAATAGAAAAATTCTGAATCTAACCTCGGCTCCAGTCTGGATCCAGAGACCACGCTCTGGACTGAAAATGTGACGTTTAGTTTAACTTTACATCATTTCACAGATGCTTTTCTGAGGATTCAAGATTATCTTAGGTTGAAGGAAAGGCGTTGGTCCGGAGCTTCACCTGACCTCATCTGTGTTTGTTTGTTACTAGTGACCCCATTAGCGGAGCAGCCAGCAGTAAATTTACCTTTTCTTGGCCTGAAGCTGAAAACGTGTGTGTTTGTGTGTGTAGATCTACACACCAACACGCCACCTGATAAAGATCAGAGTGGAAGAATGCAAAGACCTCACTGGCCTTCTGTGTGTCTGCAGACATTTCCTCAAAATGTGATTTCTGTTGAAGTATTTGACCCGTCTTAACGACGTTAAGCTGTTTTCAGCTCCTCCTCGTGTTTCCGTGTCACCGTTTGCTTTCATGAAAATGAGACAAAATGAAAAACGTGACCGAAGGAATCCGGCCGTTCCTCAATTATGATCCGATTAGGTCCAAATGTCACAGAGTCGGCGCTCTGTCGGCCCACTGAGCTGTAAATCTGCATGATCCTGAATCTGATGATGATGTTCCTCATTCCACATCTTTGAACCGAATTCATCTCGTAAAACTGAAAACCTCAGAGCGAAGCATGAAACATGAAACTCTCAACTCCATAAGATCTTGACTCAGATGATGGTGCCAGAGATATAGATCGTAGAATCATCTGCATAAATAGTGGCATTTTTCAAAATTAAAGTTAAACCATTTGTAAAAATGTAAACTAAAATGGCCTCATGCAGCCACCATCAGGTTGTGTTTGCTGAATAAGACACGCCCCTAAAACGTGAGTTTTTGTGGTTCTTCCTGTTTCCCGTCAGACTGCAGATGTTGGTCTGGACAGTATCATGGTGGGGGGGGGCTGTTCCAACTCATTAACCATGTACACCCCCCCCACCCCCGCTCTGCCACAGTCCAAACCTGCAGGATAAAAGACTCTACTTAAATTTCAGCTCCTCTTTTGTTTTATGCAGCTGAATTTTTCACTTCGATTCCAAATTCTCCTGCAGCAAAAAGTTGCTCCTCCTCCTCCTCCTCCTCCTCCTCCTCCTCCTCCTGCATCTGCACAGGTTTCCTGTTGCAGGAAGTGGCTAACGGTGAAGGTCAGAGACAGGATGTCCTGCAGAGAAATCCGTTTGTTTCTGTCTTTCTCTGAAAGTTTCATCTGTGGTCGACGGGACGGAGCGCTGCTCCTGCTGCTCCTCCTGCTCCTGCTGCTCCTGCTGCTCCTGCCGCTCCTGCTGCTCCTGCCGCTCCTGCTGCTCCTGCTGCTCCTGCTGCTCCTGCCGCTCCTGCTGCTCCTGCTGCTCCTGCAACTCCTGCTGCTCCTCCTGGACGATCATTGTGATGTTTGTGTTGCTGTTGTGCGTCTTTGCTGCATCTGCTGAGTGGAGTCTGCGTTTTCCTGTTTGTCCAGAGAGAATCAGTGGGCGGAGCATCAGTCTGATGGAGTCATTCATGGTGGCTCTTCCTCTGACCTCGTTAGAAACAAACATTTGTTTTTATCTGGAGATAAAGGTTTTCAGGAGCTCGTCTGATGTCCTGAACCGTCTGTCCTCCAATCGAATGCGTCAAACTTCACAAACAAATAAAGATCACGATCGTCACGTGACGCTGGACAGACGTGGAGCGTTTTTACCGTTTTCTGTCTCTCTGCTCCCTGTAGGGGGCGCCACAGCCAATCGTCTGCCTCCATCAAACCCTCTCCATCCATCCATCTCAGCATCCTTTTCCTATCATCCTCTCTGCTCCTCCTCTCAACCAGGATCTGATCCTCTGATGGATCCGTTCCTGATCCGTTCCATCAGAACCTCAGGGTCTTCCTCCCCGTTCCTCTGGAGTTCCTCTCGTTCACAGGTTCTTCATCCTCCTGCAGCTGACCTTCATTCCAGATTAAACTCCAGCTCTCTGCATCTTCCTCCAGATCTTTACGGTGTTTCGTCTTCATTCCAGGCGTCTCTGCGGTACAGACGCTCTTCACGGGGAACTGTCGGATCTGAAAAGTGTCCCGTGTGTTGATGAAAGCAAAAACAGGATCGTCTCTAAACCTTTGACCTTCTGCCTTCCTGGATCATCTTCTTTTTAGCAGACTCCGCCCCTCAGGAGCTATTTGGGGGTTTAACCCCTCAATGCTGAGTCTCTAACAGGGAGGTGTGGATTTGAACCGGGGGCAGACGCTCCACCACAAGGCCACCGAGTCACCCTCAGGTTCTTGCAGAGCTGCTGCTGTTCCCTCTCCCAGAGCATGATGGGATGTGTAGGCAGAAGAAAAGATGAAGTTGGTCTCTGCTGCCCTCTTGTGGTGAAACATTTCTATCTTCTTCCTTCAAAACCAGCAGACTGAGGAGTCATCCTCATGCAGGTGAGAGGAGTTTTCATGTTTTTATTCTAAAATATTTTATTTATTCCTCATCAGGATGAACTGAAACATGTTAACCTAAATGAAAATAGAATTAGATTATGAATTCAGGTTCTGGGAGATCTGAGAAACTAAATGTTCTGCATATAATAACCAGAGGAAGTTTACCCCCAAAAATCAGGAACACATTTTTTTTTTTTATTTCATTTTTATTCATTAAAAAACATACAATATAAACTTGAGTTGTAAACTCAATATAAGGAAAAAAAAGAAAAGGAAAAAAAATGAAAAGGGGACAGAAAGAAGAAAAACTTATTTTTTCTGCCCCTTTTAACAATCAATAAATCAATCTATCAATAAAAAAAAAAAAAGAAAGATACAGATACACAAGAATTTGGCTGATTCATTACACAGTAAGAGAAAATTGGGAAAGAAAAAAAAAACAAAATCTTATAATTACAACATAAACCAGTGTGAAAGGAAAATAATACTTCTGGGATGAGTCATTGTTATTTGTTTTAGATGGTTTTATAGTCATTGATACTGTTTTTAATGTAGTTTTTAAAACTTGATATTGTTGTAGTATTTTTAATTTCTATGCTCAATTTATTCCATTTATTAATTCCATATAATGATACACATCGTTGTTTTATCAGAATTCTGTGTTTTGGTTTGACAAATATTTCATGTCCTTTTAGATTAAATTTACTTTTTCTTTTCATTAAATTAGGAGAAAGGCTTTTCATCTTTACTTTGTACATAAATATTAAAGTTTATAAGATCGTTAAGTTTTAATAGTTTTAATTTAATAAATAATGGATTAGACGGGTCCCTATAGTTACTTTTTGTAATGATTCTTATTTGCTTTATTTGCAATATGTAAATGGTATGCAATATAATGTTTATAAGTAGTACCCTAAAATTTATTTATGTAGTTGAGGTATGGCATAATCAAGGAATTATATAATAGATATAATGAATTACTGTCTAAGAACCATTTCACTTTGTGTAGTACTGCAATTGCTTTTGACATTTTGGATTTGACGGTGTTAACTTGTGATTTCCAAGATAGCTTTTCATCTATAATAACTCCTAAAAATTTTACTTCTTTTACTCTTGTGATATTAATGTTATCTATGTTTAATTCAACTGTATTGTTTGTATTAAATTTGAGTTTTCTTTAAAAAAAGAATAAAGAAACGTTTTTAGTCGCCTGGAAAACTGAACTTTAACAAAAACCAGAAGAGAAGATGAACGACTGAAGTCAAAGTTCTTTTATTTCCACAGAAAGAAGATCTTTGACATCAGAGAACAGCAGGAAGTGATGCACATTAAACCGACTCTCAAAATAAGAGTTCCTGTTTAGGATTTCTGTATAAAAACTGTTTTTGTTTCTCAGACGATAAACTTTGGGGTCAAAGGAGGTTCTGCTTGTGACCCAGTTGTAATGACCTGCGGTTCTGTTTGGGTCCAGAAGAAGAAGTTTTCCATTATCTGTTGATGGAAGGAAGCGCTGACAGGAACATCTCCAGGACATCCCATGATGCATCAGCTCCTGTCTAGGTTTGGAAACGGTCCTTCCTGTTTCTGCGGTTCTTTATGAACAGAACAAGTTTCCTTTGAGTCCAGAGTAAAGTGCGACAGCAAGTTCGTGAAATCCATCCGCTCACATGAACGACAAAAGATGCAGCAATAAAAAAAGACAAACTTTAAAAGGTGGCACTTTTAGATCACATCTAAGAAAACTTTCAATCATTTTAAAAAAGGAAACATTTCCTCTTAAGACTCATTTTCAGCCTGATTTCCTGAAGCGCTTTTACTTTGAAAGACTGGCTGGAAGTGGGGTTTCCGGGCGCCGCCTCAGTCCGAGTGAAGGGACAGAGCGATCTCCAGACAGCCCAGCTCCTGACCCGGAACGCCCAGGACTCCCTGGACCGAGTACTTCCCGTTGGTCAGCCAGTACGGCAGATCCACGTTGGGCAGGTAGAAGTCGGACTGCGGCAGCGAGTACGAACCCTGAGGAGAGAGCGCGGGTTAGACGGGGGGGCGGGGCCTGCGGGGGGCGGGGCCCGCGGGGGGCGGGGCACGCAGGGGCGACACTCACGGCTTTGAAGGGGCAGTGGCAGGGCAGGCCGTAGGTGTGCAGCGGCTCCGGACAGTCCTGCCCCGGCGGGATCAGCTGGTTCAGGAGGTCGCAGGCGTCCGGGTAGTGGCAGCTGCCCAGCTCGTCCAGACACGGGACCTTCACCCAGATCCCAGCCACCTCCTTCTTCAGAGTCACGTTCAGCTGAGGAGGAAGAGGAGGCTCGAAATATTCCACATCACGGCGAGTTTTCAACCGGTAATCAACAAAAACATCGGAGCTCGGGTGTTGAAGTCCCGCTCTGACCGTCCTCTGATCTGTTTTAAAGCGTTCTTTTAATTACAATTCTGATGATTCTAGCCAAAATCCCAAAATCTGTCTCGTTTTAGGACATAGTTTCTGCAGAGCGGCATCTGAGTGGATCTTTAAGAAAAAAATAAAAATGAGTGAAGTTGAAAAGTAAACTGAATCAAACCTTTTTTTTTAACTGAGATTGTATTGTACTGTTGGATCCCTAACCTCTGCAGTAGAAAAATAACTTGTGGCGTTCCCCAGGGTTCTGCACTTGGCCCTATATTATTCATTTTAGATTTGATTACTGTTGGGAAACTTATCAATTCAGCCGCATTTCCTATCATCCAGCTCTACTGTTTTACGATTATTACAAACTACAAAACCTGTTGGATTGTTTAATAATCATTGACTCTAAAACTGAAACTTTGATTTTTGCCCCAGAAAATAAAATTCCTTCCATTAGACAACACCTTGGGTTTCTGAGCTCTTCTGTCCAATCGAGTCTCAGAAATCTTGGGGTGTTGTTCAATAAGTCCATGACCATGGACAGACACTCAAAATAGATCGTAAAAAACGGTTTTTATATCTAAGAACTGTGTCTAAATTAAAAAGTATTTTGTCTCTATCTGACCTAGAAACTATTATTTGAGCTTTTATTTTTTCTCGCTTAGATAACTGTAACTCTCTTTTTACAAACGTTCCATAAAAGTTCAGCTCATCCATCTTACTGTGTTTTTAGTCGTTTTATTATTGGTTTTATTACTTCTGTCTTTTGACTCTGTTTTATGCTCTTTTTATGAAGCATTTTGTGATTCTGTGAAAAGTGATCTAGAAATACAGAATAAAGATATTCTAGTATTGTGATTATTAAATAAAAGTTAGAATTTTATTAACATGAAAGGTGTATTAATATTCAGGTAATTTCTTCCTAAGTCGTGTTCTTTATTAAAAAAAAACCCAAAAAGGTACAGTCAGGGATATATCGTGGTCTACGTATTGCGATACATTTCATTATGCCAGACTCTTACCAATACACTCCTCCATTTTAAATAGAGGCGCACATAAAAACCTAAACTTAGTTCAAAACATATAACCTTCCACTGCATTGAGATAGCACAGAGTGTCTTTTATTTTGAAAGGAAATCATATCAACCTGTCAATAGTTTACATTTGTCATAATTGTAACAAAAACTAAATCAGTATTTTATTTTTCTGAAGGAAAAAACTCAAAGGTTGAACCGTCTCT
The DNA here is from genome assembly GCA_003999625.1 of Oryzias javanicus. Taxonomy (NCBI): domain Eukaryota; kingdom Metazoa; phylum Chordata; class Actinopteri; order Beloniformes; family Adrianichthyidae; genus Oryzias; species Oryzias javanicus. The sequence continues at coordinate 1,577,899 of CM012446.1, forward strand.
GCAACGAGGAAATGATCATCAGGATTCAAACCGGATCGGCCGGTTCTAGAGGGAAGTTCTGGCTCTGGTTATGAAACCAGATGATTTTGTTTTTATTTTGACTTTACAAATATAAATGTTTACTTCTATAAATTAGGGGTGTCGGAAAAAATCGATTCACATTCGAATCTAGATTCTCATTTTTAACGATTCAGAATCGATTCTAAATATCCAAGAATCGATTCGCCCCCTCCCGCCATATTCCTGCATTTATATGTTTTATTTAATGGCTCGAACCTGCTAGCTTACTTGCAAGCCGTAATGTTTGTCCCGAAACGGCTACCGTAGGTTGTTTTCCCTGGAGGCGAGCGGAGCTTACTGAGCGCGCGCTACGCAGCATGAGAGAAAAAAAGATTCCTCCTGTCCCGTTATAAATTGGCAAATGTATGGGCTCACTTCGGATTCCACAAATCCTGCGGTAAGGAGCTTGACATGATGTGCAGTGTGGAAAATCTGCTAAATCAGACACTTCGGGAACTTCAAATTCTCGCGCTCATATCTCGTCCATCACCGGAGCTTAAAGTCTGAAAAGTCTTTCTCTGCCTTCATACTGTTGAAATCATCCGTCCCTCCAGGATTTCCTGATGTTTCGATAACAACTTTTAATGCAAATCCAATCAAACCCCGAGATTTGTTGCGCGCCTTGCAGCTTTTTATTTTCACCGCAACTTTATTGAGATCAATCTACCGTGACAACAGTCATGGATGACCACGTGACCGTTTCCCTTCCGACTCGGCCGTGGTCTCTTTAATAATCGTTCTATAGTCCTCTCACACTTTTTCTCTTCATAACGCGCGTGAACGGTCACCCCGCAGGTGAGCATGCGCTGCGTGCACGCGGGGGGGAAGGTGCGCTGTCCCCGGGCGCGCACGCGGCACGGGGGGGGCAGGTACAGATCAGTCTGTTATATTGCGCGGGACACAGCTGCTGCACAACAGGTACCGAGTATGAAGAGAAATACAGAGAGAGACTCTGGAAATCTGGAACTATTTCACTTTAACTGGTAATGTAAAGGAAGAATTTAGAGTCTGCAGGAAAAGAATTCCATCTAGAACCTTCTCCACAACAAACCTACAGACACCTGAGAGAAGCTTCTTTAAAACAGATCAGATCAATAAAACCAGATCAACTCCTCAAAGCTTTTGTCTTCCTCTACCAGAAACTCAGCAGTGATGTTTTTGAAATAGATAAAGAGGAAGATCCCTGAGAACATCTGAGGATTCATCTGTTTATGATGTTTTTAAGTTCATGATTTTTCACTGGAAATCTGGAAATATTTTATTCTAAAATATGTTTAAATCAACACATATTTGGGTTACTGTGAGCAGGAAAGACCAAAGTTCATTTTGTGTTTGACAGTTCTATTCAAGTTAAATGACAGCTCAAGGGAATGATGCTGTGTTGTATTTACTTTGTGCATATGTCATAATAAAAAGAATTGGAACATGAGAATATGATTTGTATTTCATAATTAAAATTTTTAGGCGCTTTTAAAAATATGTATATATTCAAACACATTGCAACTTTTTACAAAAGCTGCTGCAACATCGGCCATTTCGGGCCAGAACAATCATAAAAATCTTCTGTGAAATCCTTGAGGGTCTGAATAATATAAGTTTGCACAGTATCATAAATACATTCCCTTTTTTTTGTTAAAATTTTTCCTTTGTGTTTTAAATGCCTGAATCGAGAATCGTTTCAGAATCGAATCGGCACCCCAAGAATCGGAATCGAATCGAATCGTGACATGTTGTAAGATTCACATCCCTACTATAAATGTAATTGTAACAAAAGATTCTCTTTATAGTAAACTTTAAGAACAATTAAGAGTTCGAGCTGTAAACGGACAATAAAGAGTAAAAGAACTGAACGGTTCGGGTCACAGAGTTCTGAGCCTCCGGGGCTTCCGTAGGACCAAAGGTGCGGACTGAACTCACGGATAAAGGAGCTTCCAGCTCCACAGTCGTGGACCCGGAGGCGGCGGCGGTCAGCTCCCCCGGGATGGCGATGGGGTCCGGAGACACGCTGAGGGTCTTCAGCAGAGCCGGGGCGTCGGGCTTCCAGCAGTTCTTCCAGTCGAAGTTGGAAACCTGCAGAGAACCGGGTCAGAACTTCAGGTCTGGGGGGGCCACGCAGCGATCCGACGGCTGCAGCTCGCCGTCAATAACACTCGGCAGATCCTCAAACTGAAGCAGATTCTTCTGAAGGACTTTGGTCCAGAACTGCTTCAGAACATCAGCAGAACCGGACCACAGCAGCTCAAACTCTTCTCTTTCAGTCTGAAGCTCCAGGAAGAAAATCTGGAACGTTTGAAAGTTTGAAATTCTAGTGAAACATTTGATGAAAACGTTACTTCAGCTTCAGACCTGAAACGGGCTCCTGGTCCAGCAGAACCGCCTCTGCAAATCCAGTCCAGAACCATCTAGTCTGGACTCTGAAGTGACCGCACAGAAACCAGATCAGTGTTTTCAGACCAAACTAAATGGATCAGCTGGAGGTCAGAGGTCAGCTGATCTGCAGCTGCATCTGGTTCTGAGGAGAAATTCATCAAGATCTAAACGTTTTCTCCTGATTCAACAGATTTAAAGATTTAAAAACATGAGGAGCAAAAAAAATGTATTACAGGCGGGAAAAAGGTTCAAATCCCTGAAAAAAGTGACTAAAGTTCCTCCCTGTTTAGTTCCTCTAAGTTATAAATCTGTTTTAAACGTTCCTGCTTCAGTTTCTGCTGTTTTAAACATTCAAAACCCAAAACAAGCATCATCTGCGCATGCGTACTGCCCCCACCTGCAGGTTTTTGAATCTCTTCATTCGTGGAGAGTCTTCGTCCGCGCGGGTCAGAACCACGGACAGAACCGCCGCGAGCGCCAGGAGAAGCTTCTGCATCATGCCGCCGAACAGAACAGAACCGAACCGCCGCGGAAATGTCCTCCTCCGCGCTTCCGTATTTACGAGCCACCCAGACGGTCACGTGACGCATCTGTCATGTGACTCCGCTCCGGAGCAGAAAACAAATTTAAAAAGAGAATAAAATAACTTTATCTGCAAATAAATGAGCGGGTAGGATTGAAAAGAGTCTAAAATGTTTTTGTTTAAAAACGGAAGAAAATTCACGAACTTTTTCCGCTCCGGAAATCATAGTTTTATCCAGAAAGTGTAGTTAACAGACGGACCTGAACGTCTCATCTGATAAATACAAGTATTTTATCAAAAACATATATTTTTCCAGTAGATCTACTAACATTAAAATAAGTTTTAATGATGAATTCAAGCAAAACAGAAACAAATTGCATGTCTCCCCACAGCAAATACTCTGGACTTTAGTGAGGAAGTATACTTCTAGTTTACTTCTATGTACTTTATATTGTAAATTAAAATGTTCAAATATCTGAAGAAGTATTCAGGTAGTTTACTTCTTTCTACACATGTGTATAGTGTACTTGTTGCTATACTTATGGTCAAGTATATTTAACAAAATAACCTTCAAGTTTACTTATTTCTTCAAAGGGTTTATTTAGGAATAACTCAAACTACAGTAAAATATATTTTATATGTTTTTTAGAGAAATATATCTTTTTAAACTTTTCAGTAACAATGAAAGAGTGAAAGTTTCTCCAGTTGTATATTTGTATGTTGTTGGTCTTCCTCTGACTTTTAATCCTAAATCAGGAAGCAGAGATACATGTTCTGGTTTTATTGTGGATTTTCTTTATTTAACAAACAGAAGCACATCCTGTTTTCAAGGGTGAACGTTGTTTCTCCTCAGGTGTCAGCAGAAACACATCCGTGCAGCTCAGCTGCTTCCCTCTGCACAGAATCAGACCCAGATCTAGAAAAACAAAACACAGAAATGAAACCAAGTTTCTGTAAAACCAAAAACACATTCAAATTTTCTGGAAGAAAAGAAAAAAGCTTCCTCTTGTTGTGGATTTTGATCCAAACGCTGGAATTTTCCTGCATTGATGAGGCCTAAAGTGAAAAACAGACTTTTGGAATTCCATGAAGGCAGCGTGGCAATGAAAATGTTGTTTTCCTGTTTTTATTTTTAGTGATTTCAAAGTAAAAGCTTAAGTATATGTTTATGTTTCTGCTGCTGTACTAAACAGTTTTCAATGTGATGATAAAAACGTCTGCCTTCAAAATTATTTAAAAAATTAAATCATAATAATATTTTATTAGTAAGTAAAGCAAAGGTAAAATATACATTTTTTTAATATATATATGAATATGTTTCGTAATTCTATCAATAAAAACTGAGCTGGCTGCAGCTGCGCTTTCAGCCGCTAGAGGGCGGAAGCGTCTTCAAACCATCGGTTGAGTCGTAGAAGAAGTCGCGCTAGCGTTAGCATGCTAATGCTGCACGAAAAGATGAATTCGGTGAATTTTAATTCACTTTTATCCACCAAAACACATAAATCGTCGTATTTTAAAGATATAAACGAAATTTTAACGGGTTAAAAACAGTAAACGAGAGGGGAAAAAAGTAAAAACGACTTAAAACTATCGGAGTTGTTACAACATAAACTTATTTTCACTGACTTTTGTACGTGAGCACTTGAACGCACCATAGTTTGAAGAAGGATTAAATAATAAGAAAAAAAAACAATGTTTTTACGCTTTTCTTTCAAACATCTTTGTTTCACTTAAACTTCATGCGCATGCGCACTGAGTCGTTTCCTTTGATTCCAGAAGGGAGGAGGGGGAGGAAGGGGGGGATGCTGCTGCCAGGGAAAAGAGGAAGATGATGAAGAGGAGGAGGATGTCCACCGGCAGCAGCACCGAGCGCCTCTCCATCCCATGATCCCGGCAGACACTGAGACGATCCTCACCGGAACCCGCGGGATTATTTCACCTTCATCCAGACCAGCTTCCCGCGCGCAGATGGAGGGATGCGGGGAGACCGAGGAGCGAACGGAGGTGAGCGATGGAGCACGCAAACCCCGCGTTTACCCCGCATTTCTGCTCCTCCCGCGTGCATCCCGCTCAGCCTCCAACCTGCCTGCCGGGCCGGGTTCCTTTGATCTGCCGGTTCCGGTCGCTTTGATGTCCTCGCGGGGGCTTTCATTTCGCCGGCCGGCGAAATGAAAGCCCCCGCGAGGACATCAAAGAGCCCGACCCCTCCCTGAAATTCCGCCTCGCGCCTTTCAAACCGAAAAATGTCGCTTTTTAGAAGAAAAATGAGCGAAAATGTGGATTTAAAATTCTCCCTGCTGCCTCAGAAACAGCCTGGACCGGGACTGAAGTTGGTATTGATCAGGAATCGATCAGTTATTAAAAATAAAATCAGGTCAGGCTGAACATGTCTCTTTAAATCACAGATTTGAACAAAAATGTCAGAAAAATGACTAGAAATCCTGAAATGCTCCTGAAGGATGGAGGCTGTGGCCCACATGCGGCTCTGATTGATGCTGACTCATCTTTATTGTGGCTGACAGACCCCCCCCCCCCCCCCCCCCCCCCACACACACACACACACACACACACACACACACGTGACCCAAATCCTCCATCCTGTGGTTTTTGTGCTGCACCTGCTCCTCCTAACCCTCTCCATGACTCACATGCGGAGCATCTGCCGCTGGAACACCAGCCGGGCCTCGCTGGCGCTGTGGGCCACATCTGACCCACATACCAGCAGCAGCACCGCCGCCGCCATCAGGACGGTCCTGGAGGCTCCGGGACAGCCTTCGTTTTAGACTGAACCGAGACGAGTTCACAGAGGATAACGGGAAATCTGATGTTTGAACATGGAGGCTCTGACAAACGTTTTTAACTCTGAGAACTCTGATTAAAAGTGTTTCTAACACGTCATGTTTTCTTAGACCATCACCTGAAGTTACTCCTTCTCAGCTTCTTCTGATGTTAAAGATCCATCTTTAGAAGAATCCCATCATTCTAACCTAAAGTAAAAATGTTACTATCAAAGTGGAAGTGATGGTAGTTTTTCAAAATAAAAGCTTAGGAAGCTTTAAACAAGTTTGACGGTTCAGACTTTCAACAGGATGAACTCCAGCTTTAGGTTCATCTCCTAAACGGACCAGACTTTGATGGTTCTGTGTGTCCTCACACATCAGAAGGGCTGTTGGTTCTCCAGAGCTCGTTTGGACCCAACAGAACCTTCTTGTTCATCCTCTACGGTTTACTGAAAGAGCTTTTCCAGATCAATGTTTAGATGTTCTGCAGGAACTCCATCACTCCGCTTCTGTCCTGCAGAGGAGATCAGCTGGTTCTGCTGGTTCTGGTTCCTCCATCGACTCCTCTGGAGCTGCCAGTGAAAGACAGAAGAAAAGAGAAGCTTTGAGTCAAACTGTGCAGTTTGATGGTGTCGTTTAAATTGATGATTTTTTTCTAGTGAAACAAACGTTTTCAGGTCAGTTCAGGTCAGCGTCGTCCTGGGAGGAGTTTGGAGGTCGGCCTTGAACCCAAAAACAACAAACATCTGATTCGACCCTGAACTCTGGACGGACGGTTCTGCTGAGGACAGAGGGGCTGATGGGAACTTCCATCAGAACAACGGACTCGTTCAGTGTTCTCTGCCCTCTCGCTCGGATCCGTGTTGTTCGGTTCTGATGGTGGTTAGTGGGTTTGGGCTGACACAGCCGCTCGGATCCGTTCTGACCACAGAGACTCCCACGTCTCCTCCCGAGCTGGAGGAAAAAGAGTTTCAGCAACTTCTCCGAGGACAGATGTCAAGTCAGCAGCTGGGGGGGGGTGTCTGTCAGCGCTTGAGGCTGGAGGACGGGAATCCTGCTGGGGGAGGGAAATCTGTGGCTCTCCTGAGGTCCAGAACTGCTTCTGTGTGCAGAACCAGAGACGGTTTGACGGTTAGATTCCCTGAAGATGCTCCATGAGTTCTAGTTAGTGTCAGGAGTGCACAGGTGGAAACCCACGACTTGCTGAGCAGCAGGTCAGTGGGCGGTCCCTGCCCCCCCCCGACGCGGCGCTGTAACCGGATCTGCCGGTATCGATGACCCGCCGTCTAACAGTTTGACCTGCTGTCTCTCCTGCAGTGCAACAGACTGACAGAGGAGAGAGACGAGGCCCACAGACAGCTCAAGCACATCAAGAGAGGTGAGTCCGCTGAACCACCGGACCGCCGACGCGGACCCGGAACTGCTTCAGGTTCAGTCCTGAGACGGGAATCTTTCTGCGAGTTTACAGGTTTAACCGATGATCAAACTGATCTTTTTAAATAAAAAAACAAAAGTTTAAAAAATATCTTTGAATGAAGTGAAATCTGAAGATTCAGTTTATTTACTGATAATACGACATCCAGGAACGAGTCAGCAGGAAGTAAAACCAGAGGAAAGAGAGAACAGCAACAATAATGTTATTATTGGGAAATAAAGAAAGGAAAATATGTTATACTTGATGCTAAATAATGCTAAATAATTCAGAATAACCCTAAATAATGCTTAATAATTCTAATTTATATTGAATAAGACTCAATTTGACTGAAAAATACAGAATAACTCTGCTTGATAATGTTAAATAATGCTACTTTACTTTCAGTAATTCTGAATAATTCTTAATTATTTCTCAATAATGTTTAATCATTCTGATTATAGACTCTCCACGGAGTCGAGCTCTATTGAACGAACTGCTTCTGTCTTTTGGTTCTTTGCTGTAATTTCAGCAGAATTCTGTCGTGATCAGATCCGGTCTGAGCGTCGATCGCTTCCTGTAAATGTGTGTAAAAAACCCCAAAAACACCTCCTTGTCCTCCTCACACCTCCATCTCTGAACCGATTGGGAGAACAGGGAGGCGTTTCCATGGAAACGGTAGGTTAGTTGGCAGCAGCGTTGGGAGGAGCTGAGCAGCATCTTCTTCCTGTGAAAGCGGCGTGCGCGTCAGAGACGTTTCCATCCGTCGTTCTGCTTTCAGAGGAGGAATTCAGTCGTTTCAACTCATAAAAACCTGAAAGAAAATCAAAGAAACGAACAAACAATCCAGACTGTGGCGTTGCAGTGTTTGGATTTTGTGGGCGGAGCAAAGAAGCTGCAGGTGACCAGAGAAGAAGTCCTGAGTAAATCCAGGACTCTGAGGTTTCTGAGGTGGAACAGGAGCTGAGGTTCTAGCTGAAATGTCAGCTCACTGATGTTATTTTGAGGTTTAAAACGTTCATTTTCATCAGACGGACGAACGCCCGACGACTCGTTCTCACCTGCTGCTGGTCTGTCCGAGTCTCAGGTTTCAAAACTCCAGATGAGTCGATGAACCTGAGAGCAGCTTAGCGTCTGCGGAGCTCGTGTTACCACAGATGCATTGTGGGATGAACGTTGAGGCTGCGGGGCGCACCGTTCCGTGGCGGGGGTGTCGAGTTACCGTAAACCCGAGCGTTCAGATGGTTTCAGGGGCGGCGATGGACGCCACGGCGATGGACGGCGGCTTTGAGTGAAGGTCGTTCAGGCGGATCCTCCTCATGAGGAGTCTCCTCTCTCCTCCATTCACTCATTTATTCACCACCCCCCCCTCCCCCCCAGAGGGAACAGCAGTCGTGTTATTCCCATGAATGATTCAAGTCTCCTCCATGAATTATTCAGCTGCAGAGGAACGGGGGGGGGGTGACAGGAAGTCACCGTTTCTAACCGACCGGCCCATCCTAAAACGCTCCTCTGACCAAACAGCAGAGAGGAGATCCCCGTCTGGACCGGAACCGTCGCTGTGGTTCTTTAAACTGTGAAGTTCTGAGGAGGAAAACTGGGAGGATTTGATAAAAGAATACGTCTTTATTCAAATGCAATGCATTGTGGTCTATATTCACCAATGGGTGAGCATGAATGCACGCTGGTTTTTGCAAAGACTTCTGGGAAGTTTCCAGGACAATTAGAAAAATGTGGATTCAGACGCTCCGAACAAACGATAAGAGACTGGAAGTGGGAAGAAAGTCCAGGACAGGAACGCCACACGCCGGCGTCGCACATTCCAGACAAAAATACTCACGTCTTTGATCAAAAAAGACAAATATAAGTGGCGACCGTCACAGAGGCGCTTCAGTAAAGCATCAGACGCATTAAGATAAGCCTAAACATGAAGAAAAGTTTAATAAAAGTGGAAACTGTGGAATTTCTGGGAATGACGGCGTATGTAGAGGATTGACCAGGTGGGAGGAACGGATTCAGTGTTTCTATTTAAACCAAAGATAAAGAAATGTATCGAAACTGAACAGATTAGATTAGAAAATGTGTTTGAGTAAAACAGTTATTTCATTCTTTAAATGTTTTAGTCAAAAATAAGTTAAAACATTAAATGTTTTGGATTCTGGAGCACGATAAACAGAAATAAATGATATTGAAACAGATTTATATTATTTTTGATCAGGATGAATGTTTTATTCTTTTTAATGTTGACTTTAGAAAACCAAATCCTGGTTATAAACAGTGAGTTTCTGCAGCACTGATGATGGTCAAACAGAAACATTTCTCCCTTAATCTCTTGATATTTTCTGATACATTAGTGTGAAAGTTGGAGGATAAAATAATACAGTTCTACAAATTCTATCATTTTCTCTATAGTTTGTATAATTTCTGTATTTTCCTCGTCTTCCTCACAGATGAAGGTGCATGCTTTGGTCTTCTCCTCACTCAAACTGTTCTGGATTATAATCTGATTCTGTGGTGAATGAAGGTCAAACTGACGAGTCATGAAATCTGTTTTAGATTCACAAGTTTCATGTTTCTAGAAAAATAAAAAGTTTTGTTTTTATTCATTTTTCTGAATAATCCAGTTTTTACTCTCCTCCTGTAGAAATACTTTACACTGTAGGGAATTATTCAAGAAGACCAAATGTGAAACAATAAAACATAAATATTAAGTGATGTTTGTGATTGGTTTATTATTGATTTAAGCTTTAATACTTCAGACATTATTCAAACTTTTATTATTTAACTTGTTAATGTATTTATGATGTTAAGCAAACGCATGAGGTAAATGTAATGAATGCTTTGTAACACATTAAGTAATGTTGAATAATAACAAATACATTAAGTTAAAGACTTAATAATGTAAATTACTGTTAACACTTTTAAATAGTTAATTAATGTTTAATTATGCATGAACAAAGGATCTTTATTGTGAAATCTTTCCAATATTTTACTTGATATAACCATAAATATAAGGTACTAATGTGTGAACTAAATAAAACTGTTTTATAATGTAAACACTGAAACATGCTAGCATGTAAGCTAACTGCTGCAGTCATTAGCATGAAGTTAACTGTAAGGTAACCGTTTCTATTCCATCAGATTTTCTGACATTTCTCCTTTTTAAAAATCCAAAAGTCTCGTCTCTCTGAAAGCCGAGAACCGAACCATCACAAGGCTCTGAAGCTCCTCCCACAAACAGCAGCGCCGCCGCTGAGGCGAGCAGCAGAGGATGATCTGCTGTGGCGTTCGGGCCGCGGCTCCGGGAGCCTCAGCGAGCCCGCCAACACTCAACTTTGAATCAGATTAAAAATAGACTCAAAGGCTGGAAAGAGCGAATCCGCTCTGATGCTGACGAGACGTCCGTCTGTCGACCTGCTGCTGAAACATCCAAAGAGAACAACATGAAGGAAACCATCCAGACAAGCAAATACAATGAAGTCTAAAGAGACAGTTGGAGAGATGAAACAATGCAAAACATAGGAAATAAAGGCAGAACTTTCATATTGATCTGCATGAAATCAACTCTGTCTCTCTACTTTAAAGTGTGTCGAGCTGCAGACAGAAACCAAAGAAATAACAAGAATATCAGTGAAATTCAGAAGAGGAAGTTCATTTAGACTTTTATTCTGAAAATATGGATCCCAGGATTCTGAGACGTTTCTCTGACCTTCAGATGACCTTCACTCACAACATTTGATAGAGAATTCAGATCTTTCTGTTGCACAGGTTTGAACAAAGATCAGGGAGGATCAGATAATATCCTGCTACATTCTGGGGGTGTCGGGGGTCTGCTGGTCTGGACTGTTCAAAGGATTCAGGAGGTGTGTTCAGGAGAGGAGGAGGAGTCTCGGAGCTCCTTCATCCGAGGAGGAGGTGATCTGGGAGGACTCCTGTGACAGCTCCACGCGTCCCTCCCAGGACGGAGCTGCCAGACAAACAAGAACGTCTTAAACTGTTTTATCGTTCTAAAGGTTCAAAAAACATTTAGATTTTTCCCTTTGAGGCTTGAAAGTCATCCACAGAGGAGTGTTGTCATGGCGACGGACAGAAACCGTTAAAGCAGCTTTGATAGAAAAGAGGAAAAAGTTCACTGAAGGTCTCCTTCATATCGTCCACAAACCTCCTCCTCCTCCTTCTTCTTCTTCTTGAGTTTGTAAAGTTTTTAGTTTCTTTTGTCATTTTTCTGATAACATAAGAGATATTTAAAGAGTTTTTCTTTAATCAAATTCTTGTGATCAGAACCAGATTACTTTGAAAAGGATCATATTTGTGATGTAGGAAATACAGGCGGGGCCACCAGCTCCTTGCTCCGCCCCCTTCCAGTCCTCGATCAGATCCATGACCGTCTTTGCTTGTGTCCTCCTCCAGTGTCTCAGATGGTGATCGAGGAGGTGAGCGTCCTGCAGACTCAGCTGGAGATCGAGAAGTCGTGTCGGGAGAATGCCGAGGCGCTCGCCACTAAGGTGTGTGTCGCAGGTGCTCGGTAATCCACCGCTCAGATCAGCGTGATCCTCTGGCATCAGCAGGTGAAGACGAGCAGGACGGAACTGAAGGCATCATCTGCTCAGGATCAGAGACTGCAGATAAAAGTCTTCTGTCGTAAATATTAATGATGAAGCAGCAAATCAAAGACTCCAGACTTCATTTCCCACAATCCTCCTGACTGAGAATCATCTGGATGATCCGTCCAGCTGAAACCCTCAGACTCACCAAATGCATTCTGGGATTTTCCTGTTGCGACGAGGTCGTCGGTTTTAAGATTATGTGAGGGAGTAGACAGGTTGCTTCTCCCTCGAACGCACCGTGAGGCGTTCAGGAGCCGTGACGGCCGTTTCTGTGTCACCTGCAGCTCAGCTGTGAGAACCGGAAGCTGAAGTACCTGAGTCTGTCCTCGCGGCCGTGTCTGGACGAGCTGCTTCCCAGCATCTCCGACCGCATCGCCCTCCAGACGGACGGCGACCCGGCGGAGGTCGCCGACGGCGGTCCGGACGCCTTCTCGCGATGCCAGCAGCAGGTCAAAGGTAGGACGGCCTCCTCAGGGCGTCAGACACTCTCCTTCTCTACCTGAAGGTCCAGGTGTGCTCCTCAGAGCTGAGGGAGACGGTGAGCAGCTTTCTGGAGGAGAAGAGGAGCTTCCTGTGTCAGATCCACGAGCAGCAGCAGAGGATAGAGGAGCTGAGCTCACAGGTGAGGAGGAGACGGTCGCACAGCGCCGCGCTGACGGACGCTGCGCTGACGGACGCCGCGCTGACGGACGCCGCGCTGACGGACGCCGCTGACCTCCTGACCTCTCTGTCGGCAGGCGGAGAGAGACCAGGCGGAGATGAAGCAGCTCCGTGAGACGGTGGAGCAGCAGAGCAGGAGCATCAAGAGGTTCAACAGAGGTGAGCAGGAGGAGGAGGAGGAGGAGGAGGCGGAGCTTCTCCCGGTCCTCACGCTCCGTTCTGTCTGCAGTCTCCCTGATGGCCGCTCAGGAGTACGAGGGCATGAAGGAGCAGCTGGACCTGGAGCAGAACCTCAGGGTTCAGGCCGAGACCTACGCACACGAGGTGGTCCAAACCAGCATCGCTCCACCGCCGTGCCCAACCATGGAGGGTCTTTCCATGAACGCTTGATGTTGTTGATCCTGCAGATGCTGGTGAAGCAGAAGGAGGCCAACAGGCAGAGCATGCTGCTGCTGCAGAGTGCCGAGCCCAGCGTCCAGCTGCTCAAAGCTCTGGAGGACGTCGCCGCCGTCACCAAAACTCTGGAGGAGGAGCGAGCGCAGCACCAGCAGCAGGTTCTAGAAGGATGAGGAGCTCACGGGTCACAGAGAAGCAGAAGTGATGCTTGGGATGTGTGCAGGTCCAGAGCCTGGAGGCCCAGCTGGAGCAGAGCTGCGTGGAGAAGCAGCTGGAGGCTCTGCAGAGGCAGCTGGAGCTGCTGGAGGTGGAGAAGAAGGAGGTGGAGGGCCAGCTGGAGCAGGCGGAGGAGAAGAACCGAGACCTGGAGGACAGAGGTGAACCATGGAGGAAAATGTCTGATCTTTATGTACATGAATGTTTGGAAAATGGAAAACAGGAAGTTCAACAAAAAATGTAAAAATACACATAAAAACAAAACTGATAAAGAAATAAGTTATTGATAAATCACATTTCTAGGTAAATATTTTCTGGTTTTCTTATGAATTTACATTTTACACTCATGTTCATTTATAACAGTAACATTACCCGGCCAGCAAAGCTCAGAGAGCTTCATACGGTTTAAAAGTGAGGAGAAAATGTGGACAATGATTGGGTTTGTCTGCAGTTTCTGTGGTGACCCCCCCCCTGTGTTTGACCACTTCAGTGGGTTAGCTTGATACGCTAGCCAGCCGCTCAGTGGATAGCAGAGCTCGCTAACTCACTAGAGCAGAGCTAGCTTGCTATAATGGAGAAGTTACAGTGGAGCTCACTACTGTAGAACGTTCTGAAGAGTTCTGATGTCCTTCTTCTTCTTCTTCTTCTTCTTCTTTTGCTCCTCAGTTCTTGAACTCCAGGAGATCCACAGCAAGACGGCGACGGAGACCTGTCCTTCTCCCCCGGCTCCTGAGGTTGCCCCGCCCCCTGCACCGATCCCACAGCCTCCCCCGCCTCCTCCCCCTCCACCGCCTCCCCCTCCTCCCCCGCCCCCATCCAGGTGCAACCCCCTCAGGTGAGGCTCCCCGCCGTCGGCTCTGCTCTGGTTTGTGTCTTGATGCTGAAGCTTCATCAGGAACCTCCTCTCTGCTCCTCAGCTCCCTCATCGCCATCATGAGGAAGTCCTCCAAAGGTTCCAAAGCCGCCGCCAAGGTGGAGGCCCCCCCAGGTGAGAAGCTGGTCACCTGACAATGCTGGCAGGTGGGCGGCAGGTTCCTTCAGCTTTGTGTCTGTGCAGCTGCTGAGGGAGTGGACGAGGTGAAGGTGAAGGCGGTGAACGAGATGATGGAGCGGATCAAACACGGCGTGGTCCTGAGGCCCGTCAAGAGTCAGGACAGCAAGGTGAGGGGTCATCGGGGTCCGACAGCCCAGAACCCCCCAGGTCACCCCATATGAAGACTGAACCCAGAACCCTGAAGGAACCGATCCTCTAAAGACATTCTGGATGCTTGTTAAACAGGAACTCAGGAAATCAAATAAAATATGAGACAAGAAGAAAAACAGAAATTAGCATTTAGCATGCAGCGCTTCATGTTGTTTCTGCTGTTAGCTTAGCGTTTAGCATGCAGCGCTTCATGTTGTTTCTGCTGTTAGCTTAGCGTTTAGCATGCAGCGCTTCATGTTGTTTCTGCTGTTAGCTTAGCGTTTAGCATGCAGCGCTTCATGTTGTTTCTGCTGTTAGCTTAGCATTTAGCATGCAGCGCTTCATTTGTTTCTGCTGTTAGCTTAGCATTTAGCATGCAGCGCTTCATGTTGTTTCTGCTGTTAGCTTAGCGTTTAGCATGTATCGTTTAATAATAGGTGTGTTTGAGATGACCCAGCACCTCGTCTGCATCGTCTGAGAGACCATGTTGCTTGGGGGGGGGGGGGGGGGGGGGGGGGGAGGAGTTGGGGGTTGTCCTTAACATTTGGCTGAAAGTTAATAAGCCCCTCCTCCTAGTATGATCTGTGCTGTTATGTCTTTTATATTATTTTTAACATCTTTTAGAGTAAAACAGATTTAAAAAATAGCTGCGGGATTCATTGGATGTGAGCTGTCTCAAATAAATAAATAAAATTAAATTAAAGTTAAGTTTCAGAGGAAACGATAACAGAAATAACCTCAGATTATTTGAAATCTTGTTTATTTGTTCATCAGTGATTCACTACCTTCCAGGAGGAGTAAAAAAAATTTCATTCATTTAGAGCCAGTAATTTCACATCGAACTACAAGAACTGTGCGGACATCGTTTCCCACAATGCATTGTTTTGTAGTTAAAGGTGGTTTGAAGCCAGCACAGTTCCTATTTTCTGGCTGCGCTGGCTTAGGAAGGCGCCTTGAACCCGCCCCTTTCTCGCGATAGGCGTGTTTGAGTTGACTTGCGCCTCGCCTGCTTCGTCGGCGAGACCAAGCTGCTGCAGGAGGGGGCGGAGAAAGGCGCCTGAGATGAAGGTGGACGATGAGACTGTAGAGAACGAGGAGTTGGGGGTTGTCCTCAACATTCGGCTGAATTTTAATACGCCACTCCTCCTAGTATGATCTGTGCTGTTCTGTCTTTCATAGTATTTTTTCACATCTCTTAGAGTAAAACAGATAAAAAAAATAGTCGGGGGATTCATTACATGTACACAGTCCCAAATAAATAGATAAAATAATAATTAAAGTTCATTTTAAAGACAACTATGACACAAATAACCACAGATTATTTAAAATCTTGTATATTTTTTCATCAGCGATTCACTACCTTCCAGAAAAAGTAAGAACATACACATATTTCCTTCATTTAGCGCCAGTTATTACACACCAAACTACAAAAACTTTTAGGACACCGTTTCCCACAATGCATTGTTTTGTAGTCATCAAGGCGGCTTGCAGCCAGCGCAGTACCTATTTTCTGGCTGCGCTGGTTTAGGAAGGCGCCTTGAACCCGCCCCTTTCTCGAGATACTTCATGTCGTCGCAAATGTGACGTCGGTGACAGAAACTAACCAGCATGCACCGCAATCCAGGCGGTCTGCGCAGCGCCGGGTCTGCCTGCATAATCTCAAACACACCTACTGTTTCTGCTGTTAGCTTAGCTGCATTTAGCAGTGAAGTGAGATCATTGTTGTGGATTTGTTTGGAGGTTTTTCCATCAGCAGATAAAAGAGGAATCTCCAGGTTTGCTGGTGAACTTTCTAAAGCTCTTCTTTCTCTTCTGTCTCCCTTCATTCATCTCTGCAGAGAGCAGCAGTGAAAGTGAGTACATCGATCTCATCATCAAGTTTGGATGGTTAAACCCCCCCTCCCTCTGATGCTGTAAACCAAACAATTAACTGAACACAGAGAACGTTTCTGGACATGAGATGTTGAGATCTGCTTTCCTGCAGCCTCCAGTCTGTGAGGAGAAACCGCCGGAGAGCGCCATGGAGGAGCTGAAAGGGATTCTGGTGAGTGATTAGAGATCCAACTGCAGTCTTTCCTGTTCTTCATAAACCACACGAGAGACATAAATGATGTCACCAACAAAATAAAGAGTTTGAATGTCAGGAAAGACATGAACGACAAGAACAAAAGGAACGTTGTGAACGACATGAATGTCAATACATGAAAGAAATTAACATTTTCAATGACTTTAAAGTCACAAACGACAAACAAAATGAACATTTTGAAAGTTGTGATAAACATCATGAATGACGTTAAAATCATAAACGACATAAAAAAACAAGACTGATGTAAACATCACAAGCGACATGGAGAAAAAGATTGTTAAAAATGACATACAGTAAATCTCATGAAGACATGAACGACAAGAATGACATGAAAGATCATAAACAACATGTAGAGAATGAACCTTATAAATGACATGAAACAAAACAAACATGATTCCTGATTTTCCCTGCAGATGTCTCCTCACTGCAGGAAACCTCCTAAAAACCCTCTGATGGCTGTGATCAGTGAAGCCTCAGGAATCAGAGACAGTTCTTGAAATTCCCTTTCAGAAGGTTTAGTTTCCAAAGTGTCACGGGAAACGTGGACATGTTGGAGCTGAACGCATGCTGGATCTTCTCCTCAGGAGACGGTGAAGAGGAGCCCCAGCCGCGGCTCCCAGGAGTCAGGGCCGTCCCCCCCAGGAAAGAAGGACAGCGAGCTGGAGGTCATCCTGAGACGCCGACGCAACAAAGCGGGAGAGGCCGCGTCCACAGGTAAACTCACCTGCTGTCGTGAATGCAGTGAATGAGGACCAGATGACAACAACACAACACAACTGGTGACAGCAGGAAAATTCAAAGGACTTCAGGATTCCTGCAAACATCTGAGTTTCAACACGACCACATGATCCTAAAACTCTCTCCACGTCTTCTGCTGACCCGCAGACGAGGGTCACATGACCCACGTGTCGTCCTGCGACAGCCTGAACGGAAGACGCACCAGCAGCGACTCTGGAAAGAGTTCAGAGAGTCCCGGGGGGGCGAGCGCCCCCCCAGACGCCGCGGGGAACCGGGTCAGTCCGGAGAGGCGGGGCTCCGCGCCCGGACCGGCGGTGGCCCGGAGGAAAAGCTCCGACTCGGGCCGACAGAGGAGGTCCTGCAGCTCCATGTCTGAGAAAGAAACCGCAGAGTCTCCGGTCAGCAACGGCTGCATCAACAGGTGAGGCGCCGCTCAGGTAAGGGGGCGGAGCTGAGGTTCAGCGTCTGCAGGTGACGTCTGTTTCTGTCGTTCTCTGTTCGCAGCGTCGAGGAAGCTGATCAGATCAATTCCAACGGAGTTGACCACGCAGAAGGCCCCGCCCACGCCGACCCGCTGAACGGCAGCAGCGACGCCGAGTGTTGACTCGGGACTCGTTCGTGTGCCCCGACCCGCTTGAGTCATTAGAGATCCGATGATTTGTGACGGCCGTCAGAACCAAGCGGAGAATCAAACGTTTGTTACATCGACACTAAAAATCCACAACGAAGGCGGCTTTAAAAACCTGATCCTGGTCCAGGATCTAGTCCAGGATCTAGTCCAGGATCTGGTCTAGGATCTGGTCCAGGATCTGGTCCAGGATCTAGTTCAGGATCTAGTCCAGGATCTGGTCTAGGATTTGATCTAGGATCTAGTCCAGGATCTGGTCCAGGATCTAGTTCAGGATCTGGTCTAGGATCTAGTTCAGGATCTGGTCCTGGTCCAGGATCTGGTCTAGGATCTAGTCCAGGATCTGGCCCAGGATCTAGTTCAGGATCTGGTCTAGGATCTAGTTCAGGATCTGGTCCAGGATCTAGTTCAGGATCTGGTCCAGGATCTAGTCCAGGATCTGGTCCAGGATCTAGTTCAGGATCTGGTCTAGGATCTAGTTCAGGATCTGGTCCAGGATCTAGTTCAGGATCTGGTCTAGGATCTAGTCCAGGATCTGGCCCAGGATCTAGTTCAGGATCTGGTCTAGGATCTAGTTCAGGATCTGGTCCAGGATCTAGTTCAGGATCTGGTCCAGGATCTAGTCCAGGATCTGGTCCAGGATCTAGTTCAGGATCTGGTCCAGGATCTAGTCCAGGATCTGGTCCAGGATCTAGTTCAGGATCTGGTCTAGGATCTAGTCCAGGATCTGGTCTAGGATTTGATCTAGGATCTAGTCCAGGATCTGGTCCAGGATCTAGTTCAGGATCTGGTCTAGGATCTAGTTCAGGATCTGGTCTAGGATCTAGTTCAGGATCTGGTCCTGGTCCAGGATCTGGTCTAGGATCTAGTCCAGGATCTGGTCCAGGATCTAGTTCAGGATCTGGTCTAGGATCTAGTTCAGGATCTGGTCCAGGATCTAGTTCAGGATCTGGTCCAGGATCTAGTCCAGGATCTGGTCCAGGATCTAGTTCAGGATCTGGTCTAGGATCTAGTCCAGGATCTGGTCTAGGATTTGATCTAGGATCTAGTCCAGGATCTGGTCCAGGATCTAGTTCAGGATCTGGTCCAGGATCTAGTTCAGGATCTGGTCTAGGATCTAGTTCAGGATCTGGTCTAGGATCTAGTTCAGGATCTGGTCCTGGTCCAGGATCTGGTCTAGGATCTAGTCCAGGATCTGGTCCAGGATCTAGTTCAGGATCTGGTCTAGGATCTAGTTCAGGATCTGGTCCAGGATCTAGTTCAGGATCTGGTCCAGGATCTAGTCCAGGATCTGGTCCAGGATCTAGTTCAGGATCTGGTCTAGGATCTAGTCCAGGATCTGGTCTAGGATTTGATCTAGGATCTAGTCCAGGATCTGGTCCAGGATCTAGTTCAGGATCTGGTCTAGGATCTAGTCCAGGATCTGGTCTAGGATCTAGTTCAGGATCTGGTCTAGGATCTAGTTCAGGATCTGGTCCTGGTCCAGGATCTGGTCTAGGATCTAGTCCAGGATCTGGTCCAGGATCTAGTTCAGGATCTGGTCTAGGATCTAGTTCAGGATCTGGTCCAGGATCTAGTTCAGGATCTGGTCCAGGATCTAGTCCAGGATCTGGTCCAGGATCTAGTTCAGGATCTGGTCTAGGATCTAGTCCAGGATCTGGTCTAGGATTTGATCTAGGATCTAGTCCAGGATCTGGTCCAGGATCTAGTTCAGGATCTGGTCTAGGATCTAGTCCAGGATCTGGTCTAGGATCTAGTTCAGGATCTGGTCTAGGATTTAGTCCAGGATCTGGTCTAGGATCTGGTCCAGGATCTAGTTCAGGATCTAGTTCAGGATCTAGTTCAGGATCCGGTCTAGGATTTAGTCCAGGATCTGGTCTAGGATCTGGTCCAGGATCTAGTTCAGGATCTAGTTCAGGATCTTGTCCAGGATCTGGTCTAGGATCTGGTCCAGGATCTGGTCCAGGATCTAGTTCAGGATCTGGTCCAGGATCTGGTCCATGATCTGGTCCAGGATCTGGTCTAGGATCTGGTCTAGGATCTGATCCATAATCTGGTCCATGATCTGGTCCAGGATCTGGTCCAGGATCTGGTCCAGGATTCACACTGAAACAGTTGAATGTGCAGCGACAGCAGAACCCCCCCCACACACACAAACCTTAAAAACTGGGATTTCCAGAAATGAACCAGAAATGATTCATAGATAAAAATCATTTAAACATTTTTTTCTACCAAATTTACTAAAATTAACTAAAACTTAAACAAGTAAAACAGGAGATTAAAGGCTTTTTTGGAATCAATAAATATAAAGATAATATTAAAACAATTATATATGTTATTAAGCTCCAAAAAGTTCCCTATTTATTCAAACTTTGTAAAACTTTTATGACAAAAACCCTAAAATATTCTTTTAAAATGATCTAAATTTAAAATAAGAAACAGCCGTTTGTGTTTGAATAAATGGATGATTAAAAATCATTTTATTGGCCCTTTCCTGAAGGATAAAACCTTCAGTTTAGCTTAGGACCCTAAAAAAAAACCCTCTGCAGTTTCTTGGTTGATCCAAATGTTTTTTTTAAGCTTTTTCCACTTGAAGCTCAGCTTCAGCTCCATCGTCATAGAAACTCTCATCACTTTGACCTTCACAAACGTTTGTTTTAACCCTCAAACAACCAACACATCCAGACGTTCGTCCACCAGGGGGCGCTAACGCATCCGTCGGGTTTCCATTTCTGAGACAAACCCAGAATCTGTGGATCCTGCAGAGGTTTAGGCTCAAATCATCTGCACAACATTCAGGTTCTGCTTCCTGGGTCGACTCATTTGAACTGCCGCCAGAATTCGACACTCGCACCTTTGAATCCAAGATTCTCACTTTTGTCTCAGAGGGAAAAGAGAACTTTTGGAAAATCTGCCTTTGATAGTTTCTTCCAGCAGTTGCAGTTCAGTGAAAAACGTCACGTTTGCTGCACTGACTGATCTGTGAAGCTGCAGTCTCCTCCATGCAGGTTCTGCGGTTCTGCCTCCTGGTTCTAAACTTCAGCCAAAGCCTTTTATGACACCAGAACATTTCTAGAACCGAATTCTTTGCTTTGATTCGTCCTTAAATGAGATCTAACTGGTGACAGGACGAGCGGTCGGACGTGAACGTAGATTGGCTGAACGTTTGCGATGACTCGATGCACTGAAGCTTCAACAGAAAAATCGACGTTTTTGGTTTTTGTTTTGACTGGACAGAAACTCCAGAAACCGGGAAAATGTTCAAACACACAAACTGTTTGTTAAAACTAGCATTAGCGTTAGCGTCTCTTCCTCTTCACCGAGCCTCCTCTGACTGACGGAACCAGACGGCGTTCTCCCAGCAGTTGCTGAGGTTCTGGTTCTGTTTGAACCAAACTGGATCGTACGATTTGACCCTTTAACTCCTGAAACATCTTAAGTTTGTTTTGAACGTAAAAACCAAACTTTGAATGAAAGAAGATGATGCAAAAGCGTTGGGACTACATGTCAGTGGAGGGTTTTCTCTGGAACGGGACGCTCTGATGGACAGGTGGCGAGCTGCAAGCGCCACCGGCGAGCTCAGCAGACGACGTGTGGCTTCAGAATGAGCGATAAATCAAAGCTTTTTCTAAGAATCGAGATGCCTTCGGTGGGACTTTGCTCCTAAAGTGCAGCCACGGGAGCAGAAAACAGACGACCCCCTCTTTATGCGGAACCCCCGTCCTCTCCAGGGTCCAGCGTGGGACTATCAAAGGCAGGACTGGCGCTCGGGGGACAGGTGGATCCTCAGGAACACTTTGGGGCCTTGATGAGGAGCTCTGGATGAACGGAGGAACGAGGTGCTGGTGTTTTCTCTCTACCTCTGCTGTCCCGCCCGTCCCTCCCCAGCAGAAACGATGTCTTCCTGCACTCAATCAGCACTGAGCCCGTTGACCTGTATGCACACGAGCCGCGGACATCACAGCCTCAAGCTTTTATTTTGTAGGACCTAAACCGCGTTTGAGCCTTTCTGATGATTTTTACGAGTCGCAGCTGCAGGTTCCTTTGTACCAAGAGTTCACCTTTGTGACTGTTTTCTAACATAAAAATCTGTGTTCTTCTGATTCTAACATCACTACAATGAAAATCTCATTCTAGCCGTCGACTGTATATAGAGAACTGGACTGAGTTCCAAACAGGAAGCGGCTCCAAGAAGCCAAAAATCCCATCGACTTCTACTGAGAAACAAGCAGCTGTTATTCAGTACGTCCAAAATATTTGACAGATTTCATGTTGCTTTCTCGTAGTAGGGATGTGGCTTTCCAACAAACTCACTCCTGATTGGCCAGAGTGGTTCCCATAGAACTGTCTATTCAGACAGACTCAAACCAATCACGGATGACGTCTGGCTCCAATACAGTGGTGTGTGCATCACAACAAAACAGCTGAATGGACTTTGTTTGGTTGGACGTCACACTCATTCAGTCCAGTTCTCACATACAGTCATTGGTTCCAACCTGGTTTGTCCACATCTTCTACAACCAGCCTTCGCTAACAGCTGACATTCTTAGCTGATAGCTAAAAGTCAGTTTCTAGCAAATGTTGGGTTAGCTTCAACGTGATTCTATGCGAGCTAGCATCTGCTTCAAGCTAATTCTTCACAGTGTCTGGTAACGACTCCATGCTAACGCAGGTCATATGCCGTCTGTCCCGGTTCTGACCCAGAGGAGAACCTCTGAGTCCTCTTCAGACTTCATCAAGCCTTAGCTAACCGCTAACAATCCTAACTATCCGCTATTGGACACTGCTAGCATGTAGCATAATCGTATTTGGCTATGCAGAACAGGAAGAAGCTAACACTCCTGATACAGAGCAGAGCTGGAACTTTACCTTCATGCTGTTGAAGCTCCTAGGATCTGTCAGGGATTCCTGTAACTATGGCAACGAACACCCAGAATGCTGCAGCGGTTCTGAATAAAAACGTAACAAAAGCCAAAAAGTTTGAGTGTAAAAATCAAACACGACTGAGAGATTCTGTTTTTGTAAATCAACTTTTTTTGTGTTCAAAGATCCTGAAATCAGGAGAAGTTTGGATCTCACTGAGTTAGAGGCACAAACATATGCAAATAATTCATCATTTAAGGTGGAATCACACACAACTCTCATTCTGCATGAATGTCGTCTCAATTTTCTGCTAACTTTTTGTTGGAGTTTTGATTAATTCTGTGAACATTCCTGCAAATGTTTGTTTAGTAAAGTTTTGCCCCGTAGTGTTGAATTATGGGTAACGAGTGACTTTCATGCAGGTTTCAGGTGTTCGGTTCTCACTTCAGATGACTTTTGTCTTATATTAGTCGAGATGTTTCCAAACATAAACTTTTATTTTCCTCACATTCACAGAAAACGTGTGAAACGTTCTGAGACGAGGCTGAACATTTAAAGTAGAAACTGAAAATAGTGAAAGTCGTCTCCAACAGTCAGTCAGATCACCTGTCCTGTGCAGGTAGATGTCAGAGACGCCTCCGATGGGGGTTGAACCCTCACACTGATCACACTTTTGTCAAACAGGATTTTCTGCATCGAGTTTCCATGTTTTTGAACCTGAACTTCCATTCTAGCTTCACCTGAAATAAACTGCAGTTCAGATCAAACCAAAGTCTGTCTTTATTCATCAGAAGAGAAGAGTTAAATGAACGAGCACATTTGATCCAACATTTTACTCTGAGTAAAACTTCTGCCTTTAACTTGTGACATTTTTAGTGTTTCTACTAAAATAAAACCAGTACTATATGAAGTATTAGTTATTTTTGATCGGTGTGATCTCTACAAACAAGTTTCTTTCAAATCTCAAATATCCAGTCTGAGAGGGAAAGAAAATATTTGTCTTTTACTTTAAGATTTCTGTAACTTTTTTTTTTGTAAAACTTTAAGTCCAGTTGGTCCAAAATGCTTCCAGAAAAATGAGAATATCTTTAAATTTGATGCACATAAGTAGTAAACTTTAAAATTAATTTGGATCATCTGAAAACATTTTTTATAATTTGTAAATTAGCTTTTCTCTTTCAGTTCCCAGAATTCCAGATGATCCAACAATTTTCCAAAAGTATTGATACTTGTTATAATATCAGGTCTGAACTACATCTCCTTCAGTTATGGGCTAAAATATAACAGGGATGTGTGGTCAGGTGAAGCAGTGCATCATCATCATCACCCTCCATCATGAAATGTTTACTTAAAATAAAATTAACAGGATTCTAATTATTTTATCCTCAATATCTCTGTATTTTTGGTATTTCTGGTTTAATTATTGGCTGTGAGGTGAGAACACAGAATTATGGCCACTTGATCCAGTCGTTCCGCTCCGAGCACGAATCTCCGACTGAGGAATCTCTGGGTCAGGAGGCGGTTTCCAGTCCTGGAAAAAGGTTCTCTTGGGTGAATTCAGAATGAAACTTTATTCCAAATAACAAATGTGTCCAATCTGAAAACAACCTAAATTCTAGTCTATCTGTATGGCATTCATCTAGATTGATTTTTTTCACATTATTTTTATTTATTTCGTTTTTATATTTATAATTTTTCTTTAGTTCAATATTTACCTGCTGTTTAATAAAATATGAGAACTGAAACATAGTAGTTGTTAAAAATATTGTTTAAGTCTGACCGACAGAGTCCCTCAAAACACGACTCTGATTTTGTCCTCCGGCCAGCAGGGGGCGCGCGCGCGCTCCTCTGAACAAATAGAAGAGCTAAGATGGCGTCGCCGTACTACATGGAGGCGCAGGAGAGCTTCAAAAGTAACAGCAAAAGTCGGGAGTTCCCGGCTCATTCTGCGAAAGTTCACTCCGTGCCGTGGAGCTGCGACGGCAGGAGGCTAGCATCCGGGTCTTTCGACAAAACAGCGAGTGTTTTTGTCCTGGAGAAGGACCGGTTGGTGAGAATCTGCCCGTTTCTGCTAGCATGCTAGCTTTAGCACAAAGGAGGACGCGCGTGTGGACTTGTTATCCTGACTGAGGAAGGTTTCTGATAAAAATGAGTAAAAATTTAGAGGACAGTGTCTGTCCGGGTCTTTAAATGTATTATCGCGAGATTTCATTGCAGCCGCGCGTTCAGTTTAGGTTTAAATCCTGATCGGACGTGACGGATTTGGAGTTAAAACATGAGATTAATTGAAACCTGTTTAAAATTCTTACTAATCCCCAGAGTTCTCTGTTGTTTTATGATTTTCTGCATCATATTGAGATGAAATCTCTTCATTTGGTTCTTGGAGGAACTTTGTTTTTCTGATTTTTAGCTGTAAATTGGGCTTAAAGATCTTTAAAACTCAGATCATCTTAAAACCAGAGAAGGGGATGTAATCTGGGGTTAATCTGAGGAGCAGACGGTGTTTGTAGTCACTAATTCTGTTTTTCAAATCTGAAAATAAAACTAAACTAGTAAAGAAACATGAATTGAAAATATTGATCAGTTTAAATCATGAAATCTAGATTCTGGTTTAAATCTAGATTCTGGTTTCAGGTGGATTTAGATCAAATATTTGATCTGCTGCTTCATCTATAATCTTATGCCCCGCCCACTGAAGCGTGTTTTCTCTCCAGGTGAAGGAGAACAACTACCGGGGTCACGGCGACAGCGTGGACCAGCTGTGCTGGCACCCCAACAACCCGGACCTGTTCGTCACGGCGTCCGGAGACAAAACCATCCGCATCTGGGACGTCCGCACCACCAAGTGCATCGCCACCGTAAACACAAAAGGTAACGGGTCGGATCTGCAGAACCGCCTGAACGTCTGCTGGACTCTCTAAAAGCAGAGCTTTGTTTCCAGGTGAGAACATCAACATCTGCTGGAGTCCGGACGGCCAGACCATCGCCGTCGGGAACAAAGACGACGTGGTGACCTTCATCGACGCCAAGACGCACCGCTCCCGGGCGGAGGAGCAGTTCAAGTTCGAGGTGAACGAGATTTCCTGGAACAACGACAACGACATGTTCTTCCTGACCAACGGCAACGGCTGCATCAACATCCTGAGGTGAGAGCGCCGCCGCCACGCCGCGCGGCTGCTCGCCGCTCCGCGCCGGGTCAGGCTGGACTGAAACCGGTTCTGGTCCTGTGCAGTTACCCGGAGCTGAAGCCCATCCAGTCCATCAACGCTCACCCGTCCAACTGCATCTGCATCAAGTTCGACCCCACGGGGAAATACTTCGCCACCGGGAGCGCCGACGCGCTGGTCAGCCTGTGGGACGTGGAGGAGCTGGTGTGCGTGCGCTGCTTCTCCAGGTGGGTGTGGCCTCGGCCGGTCCTCCGTTTGCCGTGAGCCGCGTTCGAGTCTCTGCTCTGCCGCAGGCTGGACTGGCCGGTGAGGACGCTGAGCTTCAGCCACGACGGCAAGATGCTGGCTTCAGCGTCGGAGGATCACTTCATCGACATCGCCGAGGTGGAAACAGGTCAGTGAACCTACCGCCAACGAGGACCCGCCCACCCCGCGGTCACTCAAAGCCCCTCCCTCCTCCACACTACAGGGGAGAAGCTTTGGGAGGTGCAGTGCGACTCCCCCACCTTCACCGTCGCCTGGCACCCCAAGAGACCCCTGCTGGCCTACGCCTGCGACGACAAGGAGGGCAAGTACGACAACAACCGCGAGGCGGGGACGGTCAAGCTGTTCGGCCTCCCCAACGACTCCTGAGGGGGGGCAGCAGAGGGCGCGCTGCAGTAACGTCCCGCCTCCAGCAGAGGGCGCAGCTAACTCATTTAATTTTGTACAAAGAACTTTAAAGCTGTAAAATACTTTTGTGTTTTTATAATAAAATTTTTTTTTTACTGAAGAAGTTTGAGTTTTTCTAATTTAGATTTTGTTTTAGTTTTAAAGTGAGCTGCAATAAGTAAATATTTGTGTTTGATCAAAATGATAAATTATAGAAATATTGGTCAGAGTGAGATGTCACTGAATCCAGAGATAGTTTCATTAAAACAAGTTTTTGTAATTTATTTCTACCATAATTTATTTATAATTTGTTCTGATTATGTTGGAAAATAATTCAGGTTTGAAAAATGTTTTTAAAATATTTTTGATGACAAAAACAGCAAACGCTGCTGAGATGAAAGGAGGTGAAGATGATGAAAACAAACCACTTCCTGTAGTGGCTGCAGAAACTTTTCTCTTCATTTTTCTGTGCTTGTGTTTTTCTAAAGAATTAATTTTACTTTTCTTTTTTTTTTTATGAATTTAGCAGAAATCAATGCTTTAGAATTAAAAAACTAGAAATGACTAGATTAAATCTGATTCTTGTCGGGTTTTTGTCGAGTCTTTTCTAGCAGAAGTGACTCGTCCTCTAAAGACTGGAGCAGTAAACATGCGTGATCCGAGTCTGCCAGGTCTCTCTGTGATCTTCATCATCACAGCCAGACTTCCGGTTTCAGGCCCGCAGCCGCGCCGGCTTCTCCTCCAAACCAGCAGGTGGCGGGATGTCTGCGAGTCGCCGCTTCCTGTCGTCCGGCTCTGGCCGCAGTACGACTAGATAATGAAGGAAATGACACCCCCCCCCCCCCCCCCCCCCCCCCCCCGATGTGATCCACAGGTTTATTTATGAGAGTCGTCACAGGAGTTCTGACTGAACACGACCAAATGTTTCTGATTTCTTTAGGAGAAAACAGCTGAAATTCTCTTTAAAAAATGGATCAGATCGTAGTGAGGTTGCTATGGAAACGGATAACTGAGGCTTTGACAGATCCAGGTTTTCCTCCACTGGATCTCTTGGTTAAAGAATCAACATTTCAATCAGTCGTGGTTGCCAGGTCAACAATGTGGGCGTGGTTTATCCAAAAATTCCCTTTTAATGTAGAGAAACTGTTTATCACCGCAGGACAGGTGGTTGCTATGGAGACCTCAGCTGAAATGAATGGTGGGGAGGAACTTGCACCATCAGTGTGAAAGTGTTAGTGGGCGTGGCTAGAGGCCGCTCGCTTATGAAGCTGACGAGCAGCATCGAAGCAGATCGAAGCTAGATCTGAGGATTGTCTGATCATCTTCCCTGGATTCAAATGAGCTTCAGGTGAGTGGGAGGAGTCAGCCGTTCTGTGGGACGGCGGTCATTTAACGTTTCAGTCAGGCCCTTTCACAATAAAGTTCCTACAGTTCCAGTCTTGGGGGTGTGTGAACTGCATCTTTTCATTTTAACACAGGAATAAACCCTAAAACTATCTCCATGGTAACCAGGTTTGTTTTGGTTTCTAAAGTCATTTCTTTGATCTGATTCCAGTCGATTTTTTCTGTGAATTTTAAATTTTTTTTTTCTTTAAATGAAACATGTTGACGGTTTGTTTGGTCGTCTCTGTGACTCTTTTGTCAGATGTTGGTGGAGAGGTCAACCTCTGACCAGAGGATCACAGGTTTGATTCCCACTCGTGTGTTAAAGTGTGACGGGTCGAACACAGAACCCCACGTTGTTCCCTGTGACGTCTTCCTTTTGTTTTCCCGCCATACGGGATCCATAATAATCCCAGACCAGCATGTTTTAACGACGGATTCTCCCTGAAGCCTCAGCTGCTCGGCTGTAAATCAGAACCATCAGAACCAGAATCTCAGAGGAGAACTCCAACGTGATTCTTTATGTTCAGGATCAGCGTTGACTGATCAATATGAACATGTATTGAACAGCAGCCGTCTCCAGGGAGAGGCTGTGAGCTTCATCAGATTCTGCTGATCGTGCGTGCGCACGTGCACGACCTGAAGCAAACACAGACTGGATCCGTCAGGATCCGTCAGGATCCGTCAGGACATTTCGGCTGCGACTCGTCGGTCTTTTGGGGATGAAGACGATGGAATTTAGCGGCAACAAAAAATCTGATTTACACAGATTGGACAAACATTTTGCTTCTACTTAATACAGAAATATTCCTTTGAAGTCATTTATGGAGAAAATAAAATTAATTATTTTTGCTGCAACATTTTTTTTATTTTTAAAGTTTTAAATGTTCACAGAACCTTTGAGTGTCTAAATATTCGTCTTAAAACAGGAATTTTTGCTGGTTTTTGTTCTGCAGCGTTTTGATGTTTAGAGTCTGAACTAAAGCAGAACTCTTCATCTCCATCTATTGAAACATTTCTAACAGTAAAACTCAGATTTTAAATGATTGTTTTACAGATCTGGAGAGGAAAACTTGTTTTTCAGCCTTTGTATCGAAAGAAGATGAAACGTTCAACCGTTTTCTAAAAAAAATTCCCTAAAATCTTATTAGATTTCAAAGTAAATGAGTTTCTTTAAGAATTTGCAAAAAAAAAGATTGAATCATATTTAATTTTTACATTTACCCAACGACCAAAAGAAACAATATATATAAATTCATAGAGAAAAGTGAAGAGCCAATCAGATGAAGCTCAGGTGTTATTTAAGGGGAGGAGCTTCAAATAAAGGACCTATTGGTTTATTGCTTTGTCATTCTGTTAATGAAGTTTTCCAATTATTGATCAGCTTTTAAGTTACTAATTAAAAACACAAATGAGAGCAGCTTCATCTGCTTCACTCAGATAATTACTGCAGTTAAGTAGATTAAATTATTGACCCCAGATTAAAATGATTGATTTTGTACAAACAGATTTTAAATCTCCACAAAAGGGAAAAAAAACTAAGTTGGAATTCTTCTTCATAGAAATAAATAAATAAAAAGTTTTAGACGTTTTACTTTAAAATGAACAAACAACCTTTAGTGAAATGTTTCTGAATGTAAACAGGTGAGCGGATCCGGACAGGTGAGCGGATCCAGACAGGTGAGCGGATCCAGACAGGTGAGCGGATCCGGACAGGTGAGCGGATCCGGACAGGTGAGCGGATCCGGACGGGTGAGCAGCTTTGGACAGGTGAGCGGATCCGGACGGGTGAGCGGATCCGGACAGGTGAGCGGATCCGGACGGGTGAGCAGCTTTGGACAGGTGAGCGGATCCGGACAGGTGAGCGGATCCGGACGGGTGAGCGGATCCGGACAGGTGAGCGGATCCGGGAAGGTGAGCGGATCCGGACAGGTGAGCGGATCCGGACAAGTGAGCGGATCCAGGCAGGTGAGCGGATCCGGACAGGTGAGCGGATCCAGACAGGTGAGCGGATCCAGACAGGTGAGCTGATTCGGACAGGTGAGCGGATCCGGACAGGTGAGCGGATCCGGACAAGTGAGCGGATCCAGGCAGGTGAGCGGACCCGGACAGGTGAGCGGATCCAGGCAGGTGAGCGGATCCGGACAGGTGAGCGGATCCAGACAGGTGAGCGGATCCGGACAGGTGAGCGGATCCGGACAGGTGAGCGGATCCGGACAAGTGAGCGGATCCGTGCAGGTGAGCGGATCCGGACAGGTGAGCGGATCCGGACAGGTGAGCGGATCCGTGCAGGTGAGCGGATCTGTGCAGGTGAGCAGATCCGGACAGGTGAGCGGATCCGTGCAGGTGAGCTGATCCGGACAGGTGAGCGGATCCGGACAGGTGAGCGGATCCGGACAGGTGAGCGGATCCGGACAGGTGAGCTGATCCGGACAGGTGAGCGGATCCGGACAGGTGAGCGGATCCAGACAGGTGAGCGGATCCAGACAGGTGAGCGGATCCGGACAGGTGAGCTGATCCAGACAGGTGAGCGGATCCAGACAGGTGAGCGTATCCGTGCTAGTGAGCGGATCCGGACAGGTGAGCGGATCCGGACAGGTGAGCGGATCCGGACAGGTGAGCGGATCCGTGCAGGTGAGCTGATCCGGACAGGTGAGCGGATCCGGACAGGTGAGCTGATCCGGACAGGTGAGCGGATCCGTGCAGGTGAGCTGATCCGGACAGGTGAGCGGATCCGGACAGGTGAGCGGATCCGGACGGGTGAGCGGATTCGTGCAGGTGAGCGGATTCGGACAGGTGAGCGGATCCGGACGGGTGAGCGAATCCGGACAGGTGAGCGGATCCGGACAGGTGAGCAGATCCAGGCAGGTGAGCGGATCCGTGCAGGTGAGCGGATCCGGACAGGTGAGCGGATCCGGACAGGTGAGCGGATTCGTGCAGGTGAGCGGATTCGGACAGGTGAGCGGATCCGGACGGGTGAGCGGATCCGTGCAAGTGAGCGGATCCGGACGGGTGAGCGGATCCGGACGGGTGAGCGGATCCGGACAGGTGAGCGGATCCGGACAGGTGAGCGGATCCGGGCAGGTGATCGGATCCGGACAGGTGAGCGGATCCAGGCAGGTGAGCAGATCCAGGCAGGTGATCGGATCCGGGCAGGTGATCGGATCCGGACAGGTGATCGGATCCGGACGGGTGAGCGGATCCGTGCAAGTGAGCGGATCCGGACGGGTGAGCGGATCCGGACGGGTGAGCGGATCCGGACGGGTGAGCGGATCCGGACGGGTGAGCGGCTCCGGACGGGTGAGCGGATCCGGACAGGTGAGCGGCTCCGGACGGGTGAGCGGATTCGGACAGGTGAGCGGATTCAGACAAGTGAGCGGATCCGTGCAAGTGAGCGGATCCGGACGGGTGAGCGGATCCGGACGGGTGAGCGGATCCGGACGGGTGAGCGGATCCGGACGGGTGAGCGGCTCCGGACGGGTGAGCGGATCCGGACAGGTGAGCGGATTCGTGCAGGTGAGCGGATTCGGACGGGTGAGCGGATCCGGACGGGTGAGCGGATCCGGACAGGTGAGCGGATCCATACAGGTGAGCGGATCGGACAGGTGAGCGGATCCATACAGGTGAGCGGATCCGGGCAGGTGAGCGGATCCGGACAGGTGAGTGGGTTAACTGAACAATCTTCAAAGTTACTAACTATTGTTATTTAGCTGACTAAAAATGAACAAAGTCCTAAACATAATAAATAAATAAAAATATTGAAACATTAACTTGTAGTTGAGTTAAATAGTGTAGACTAAAGAAACTCCTGAAACATCTGAAGCTTCACAGTTTAAACTGATAGAGAAGAATTTATTGAATTAACTTGTCATTTTTGAAACAAATGTTCTTTGAACAAAAAATAAATAAAAAAAAAGCTTTAAAGGGTCAAATAAAACCTGATAAATATAAACCATTGAGGAGGTAAGAAGATGATTCTGAATGAAGCTAAAAGTTCCTCCATTTGGATGATTTTTCCAGTTGAAAGTTCTGATCTCGTAAAGAGCTTTTATTTTGAAGGATCCAAAGATTTTTTCCCATTTTCCTGCAGTTTTGAAGATTTCTCCTAATATACTGTATATTATCGTATCAGATTTCACCTTCAGCCACAGAAGTCTCTTCTCGTATCGTACATGCAGAAGTCACTGCAGAGGCAGACTTGTCTGCTGCATTTATGGAGGTGTTGACCTTAAAAGTCGTCCACCGCTTTGCTGCTTTTGCTTCTGCGAGCGGCTGCATGAATCATCTGCTGCAGCTTCTGGAGCCTGCAGGTTAATAACAGCACTGATGGATTGTGGGAAGTGATGGCTCCCTCTGCAGTGATAAACCGGCCTCCTCTCTGTGACTGACGGACTCATTAGTCCTGCAGAAACCAATTCTAGCAGCTTCAGGAGAAGTTCTGCTGCCGACGGCTCGTTCTGGACTTTCAGAACCGCCGAGGAGCTTCACAGAGACACAGCAGGAGCTAAGACGATTTATGCTTGAAAGTCGGCTCCAGGAGGAGGAAGAGGATCCAAACGGAAGAGAGGGAAAGCAGAATGTGAGCTGGAAGCTTAAAGTCTTCATTTCTAAAGTTTTTCTTAGAGGAAGAAGCTTTAATTCACATGAAAACGTGTTTCTGACAGCAGGTAAATCCTGTGGTCTGTTCCTAAAACGGCCGGCTCTCTTTTTTATCAGATGTTCCTCTGATCAGATCATTTGTCTTTATTACGAGAAAACAAAGTTCACTTTCTCGTTAAATAATATCTGGTTATACAGAGAAAACAAGAAAATTATGTTTGTTTTTCTTGAGAAAATGAGATTAAAAACTCGTGATATCTCGTTATAACAAGAAAACGAATGATAACGAGGTATTATCTCTTAATAGCAATTACTTTCTCATTTTCTCAAAAAAACTAACTTTGTTTTCTTGAGAAAACGAGATAATAAAAAAGTTGTTATAACGAGAAAACAAACTCTGTTTTTTATGATAACGAGGTATTATCTTTATTTCTGAAAAAAAAACGAGATAATACCTCGATATAATGAGAAAATTAGATAAAATCTCGTTATAACAAGAAAAAAAAGTGTTTTCTCATTATATCGAGGTATTATATATTATAATACCTCGATATAACAAGAAAACAAACTTCTTTTTCTCTCGTTGTAATGAGAAAACGATTTTAAAAAGTCGTCATGCCGTTTTCAGCTTCCATATAACCCAGAACCGATCCGTCCACCGTTTTCTGTGATCAGACCTTTTACCTACAACATCTGGTCAGCGAGAAAGCCAAGTTTTATTCCTGAGACAGAAATGATTTTAGACTTTAAACTGCAGGTTTTCAGCTCTTAATCCAGTGAGGAGACTCCGCCCAAACAAACATCAACACACAGAAACATTCACGCTCCCAAGCTGTTGTTTATCCGGTTTTAAAACCTCTCCTCGACTGAGTTTCAGAATGAAAGTCACAATAGGTGAATAAAATCATAAAGATGTTAAACCTGAAGAAAAGCAAAATAAGTCTGAACATTTTCCTACCACAGAGAACAAAAATAAGACTTCAGTGGAAGTTCTGGATCTCATCACATCCGGACTATAAACCAGAAGAAAGAACGTCAGAGCAACAGCCAAGCATGGTGGTGAAAGTGTGATGGTGTGGAGCTGATGGGATTTTGATCAATTTATAGACTCATTTTAAATTCTTTACGAGGAAGTTTGGAGGAACAAAGTGAACTGATTCTGTGTGCAACCTCCCAGCGTGTGATGAAGTCCGCTCAGGTAAACATTCATTAAGATTTAGACAACAACATGAGGAGAAAGGAGGAGCGACGCTGAAACTGCAGCAGCAGACGTTCTGGAGTCCATCTTCATCACCGCACTTCCCGTCATCTCACACAGAACGAGCTCATATGTCACATATGTCATTATCTGAGAGGTTGCATGAATGATCTCCTGATTCAGGTGGAGATAAGAGACCGGCTGGAGTCTGTCCAAACATGAAGCTCCAAACACGAACCTTCTTAACGAGCAGGAGGTTAAGATGCTAACGAGCTGAAGACCAGAAGTGGAAGTAGAGAAATGTACGGATGTGTGAAGATTCAAAGTCATCCTAACATATCGACTGTATATGAGAACTGGACTGAGTGACCCCTCCCCCATGGCGTTCCAAACAGGTAGTGGCTCCAAGAAGCAGAAAATCCCCTTGATAATTCTCTTTTTTATGATATTTTTTCTGTAGTTTAATTCAGTCGATCTATAAACTGACCAATCAGATGCCTCAATAAAAGTAGGTGGAGCCTCCACATTCAAAACTTTAAAATGTTACACTTCAGTAAAATATTTTAGTACAGTATAAAAAATCTCAGATATTGTGGCTTTTTAAAAAAATCTTAACCTCAAACAGTGTAGTATGTATTTATTATCTCCATGCTTTTATTTTGAAAGGGTTTTTATGGGGTCAAATCAGGATCAGCTTAAAGTGAACGAAAAAAACAGATGGAATACTTGAAAAAAATATATTGTAACTGAAAAAAAACTGAACATTTGAAAAAAAAAAAATGAACATTTGAAATAAAAAACTGAACATTTGAAAAAAAAAGAACATTTGAAAAAAAAACCTGAAAATTTGAAAGAAAAATTTAAAATTTAAAACTTGAAAAAAAAAAAAAAAATATATATATATATATATATATATATATCTACGAATCTTCACTTTCAGCACTTTCAGCCATCTGTTTTCAGTTTCAATTCTGATTTTCGAGTTTTCACTGCCGAGCTGAGCCAATTTTACACGGGGGCGGGGCTTTTATCCCATTGGCTACCGGGACGAGACTGGAGTCCAGTGACAGAGCTCATGGTGACATCATTTCCGCATTTATTTTGGACACACAGTTCATAGTTTGTCTGTTTTGCTTGACTTTTCGGGCTCAAAAATCGTAAAACAGAAACGTCTGGGGTGCACGGAACAATCACGGAACCGGGCGATCAGCAGGATTTGGGACCCGACCCGCATCGGTGCCGGGTCAAGGTTAGGGTTAGGGAAGGTTCGGAGAACCCGCCCGGAACCGTTTTAATCGGCCCCGAATGACTTCTATATATAAATATGTATAATATATATATATATATATATATATATATATATATATATATATATACATATATTTTCAAGTTTTCAATTTTTCTTTCAAATTTTCAGGTTTTTTTTTTCAAATGTTCAGTTTTTTATTTCAAATGTTCATTTTTTTTTTTCAAATGTTCAGTTTTTTTTCAGTTACAATATCTTTTTTTCAAGTATTCCATCTGTTTTTTTCGTTCACTTTAAGCTGATCCTGATTTGACCCCATAGGTTTTGTTCTGAAGGAGCTTGTGTGTGTGTGTATGTGGCGTTAGCGTGACCTGTACGCAGAGCACCTGTCAGGTGTGTTTGCATCCATCTGTGTGTGTTTGCTCAGTGATAAGTGAAGCCGCTAATGACGATTTAACAATCGGTCCGTTAATGTTCCACCAGGATTCAGCCTGGAGCCACAGCAGCGGCTGCAGCTCCGAGGTCGGATGACGCCTGAACGCAGCACCAGCTCCGAGGTCGGATGACGCCTGAACGCAGCACCAGCTTTTGTCGGATGTTCTTGTTCTCCATCACCTGGCGCTCGTTTTACCTGCTGTCTTTAACAGACCATTCTGCAGCCTGCAGTGTTACTCCTAAACTTTATTTATCCATTATTAACTAACATTTTGTTTTAATTTCTTCATGCATGATTTGTTCTTAACTGGTCTACATTCAATTTCTACATTAGAAAATGAACTTAAATCTGTGAATGCATCAGAACTGATGGTGAGTGTTCAAGGACGATACCTTTATAATAAGATCACCATAGCAACCAAAGTTCTACACTAGTGGATTTTTATAAATAACACCGTATGTCACAAGTGGAATTTATTCAAGTTTCATTCAAACAATGGAAAAATATAACCATGTAGGCGTGGCAAGGAGAAGGCTTCACTGGGATTCACCTGAGCACCTGGTTCAATTCAATTCAATTTTATTTATAAAGCGCATTTCCTGGCTTGCACCAGCCCAAGGCGCTGAACATAAAAACAAGAAAAACATTAAAAACAGTTACATGTTTAAAAAATTGCCCCAGCAAACCCTGCCCTAGCCCCACCCACCAAGAACGTCGACGACTAGTCCAGGTAGAGCAGGTACAGACGCCTCCTGATGATTGATATGTTGGCGAGTACACAACGTGGTCAGGGTCTGTAAACAATGTGGGTGTGGCAGGTAAACTATGTGTGTGAGGTCCAAAAAAAAGGGGGCGTGGCCTATAAATACCATAGGCGTGGTGCGTAAAAAATGTGGGTGTGGCATGTATATGTGTGTGCAGTATGAAAATAAAGTGGGCAGGTCAATGTTAAGGTCAGCTGATAGAAACAGTAAATTATTTATTTATAACAGTAAAATGTTTATATTCTCTGAAATGAAATGTTTCCATTAAAAGTTATTATTGATTGTGGCTGAACGCTACCCATGGGGACATTTGAAGTGGCCGTCCAGAACAGTTCTTTAAAGGCTCCATACATGAAAACACACCTTTTAAGTGTATTATACTGTACATTCTTCAAAGCGGTATTTTGATTCTGAGTAATCCTTTTAATATTTCGCTCTCAGTACTAGCCCCTCCCAAAAACGAGGGGGTCCTCATATGCTGATGTCACAAGTTGAGAACCGCCCCCTCCAGGAAGAGTCTGCTCCGCCCCCAGGCTAACAAAAACACTTTCTCCGCAAAGCTAGCAGCTCAAGCTAGCAGTGATCAGCTAGCTTCGCTAATGTTGTTATGTATATGTGAGGGCTAGCAGCTCTGCGCTAACGCTAGCTGACCGGTTACTATTGATGACATCATCAAGTGGGCGTAACATTCTAATTTAAAGGATTGATTTTTCCATTTAGATGTAAATCTGGGGAAGAATTCAGATTATTTTATATGAATAAATATTCAGAGAAAATATATTTTATGGTTTTCCTGAAGGAACCTGATTCTAAGATGTTTAGAAGTTTTTTGGGTGGGGCCCTGTGGGCGGAGCATCGTTCGCTCCTCTTTACCGCCTCATTAAAATGTTGGTGTTTCTATTGGAACTTGTTGACGCTCCTCGCCGGACTGGCGCGGGAAGGAGGCGTCGCTCCTCCGCCGCTCCCTCCCCCGTCTTGGAGGAGCAGAGAGGAGGCTGTGAGGTAATGGTGCGCGGGGGGGCGGCGGCGGTGCTGGAGAGAGAGACGGGTATAGGACGGGCATCAAACGGAGCCTCGGCGTCAGACGCTCCGCATCTCCTCCGCAGCTGCGCCTCCGCTCCCGCCGGCAGGTCAGTAAACACGAACGGGCGCCGAAACGCACCGGAAGCGCGGCGGCGTTTCTCCCGCTTCCTTTCAGGACCGCGGTTCTGCTGCACCGGGGCGCGCGCGCGCGCGGGTCAGGGGCGCTGGTGCGTGCGTGCCCGCGTGCAGATCGAGGCGGGAGCCTGCAGGCGCCGGTGCGCCTCACCTCGCACCGCCGTGGCGCGCGGCGGCCGCCACCGGGGATGGCGCGCTTTTTGTGTGTGTGGAAAAATAACGGCGGCTGCGCGCGCCTCCGCGCAGGTGAAGGCGGGTCTCCTGCAGGGAGGAGATGAGGAGGAGGAGGGAGGAGGGCCTGCCCGGCTCCGCGGCTCCTCCGAGGGACGGACGTATTTATAGCCGCCGCGGCATCGATCAGACGCGGAGGACGGGAGCCGCGTGCGCCCGGGGAGGCAAACGCATCCAGTACACGGCCGCGCGCGCGCGCATCCTGACAGATTGATAGTCTGTGAGGAAAGGGGGTGGGGGTGGAAGCTGAGGGGGGAAGAGGCCAGAACCCCCAAATATCGATCATTCTAGTCGTGTTTGTTATTGGAAGTGATCTCATACCTGAAATGATGAAAACACCTGCTCAGGTGTCCCGTCTCACCTGCAGCCCGAGTCAGTCATTGTGTTTTACTTAAATAAATCTCACTTTTCTTGAATATTTTTTGTGACAAAAATCTGTTTCTTATGTTTGTGTTCAAATTGGAGAAACAGAAGTGAATTCGTTCATGAACTGCCTCTGAATCCTGCATGTAGAGATCCAAACAGCAGAAACGCGGGAAACGTGCAGTCAGGAAAGACTCCGTTCAGGATCCAGGATCCAGTTCTATCAAAGATCTCGTATTTCCTTTGAGTTCTGACTCTGAGGCGAAACTGAGAGCAGTTCCAGAGAAATCTGTGTCTTGGAAATAAAAGCCTACAAATACCAGATTTATCTGTTTAAAGGCTTTGATTTCATCATTTTAATTTAAAAGTCCTTATTTTATGTTTATAAAGAGAAAGTTGTCATGCTTTTTATCAAACTTGTCTTTTATCTTTTTAGTAAATGATGTATGATAAAGGCCTTTAAAAAAACATCATAAATATACTTCCACAATGATCGACTCAGAAGTTTAGTCGTCAGATTTAAATTTCTTATGTTTATCAAGAAAAAGGCTGATTAGATCTCAGATCAGACACTTGTGTTTGATGGAGATCTGGAAGCTCAGGAGTCCACCTGAGATCATCTTGGAAACCCTTAGAGTTCTGAAGCTCATATATATGTTGTTATACGTGCCTGTGTTTTGGTAGTCCGGTACCGTGGAGTGTTGTAGTGAGGAGCGGCTGCACCTTCAGGTGAGCGCAGGTGTATCTGGTAGTTGCATTGAGGCTCGTATCGCTAAAAGATAAAAGACAGAAAATGTTGAATGTTTTCTTAAAACTATTTAATCCCATCCGACTCTCAGTGTCTTCTCATGGATACAACATAAATCAGATTTAATGGTAGAAAGGTTCTCTCGCTCTGGTTCTGGTCTTTAGTCCGTTTGTTCTCCAGGGCTTTCATATATGTTTTAATGGAGTAGATGTGAGTGGAAGATGAGTTTCTGCTGCACTAACATACATGAAACATTTCCTTTGTCAGAGTTTCTTAAGTTGTTAAATGCAACGTCTTATTACGAGGGATGTGTATCGGCAGGAGTCTGTCGATACAATACGTATCACAATATACATGTCATGATACAGTACATATCACAATACACTTATCACAATACAATACATGTTGCAATACACATATCACAATACAACATGTATCACAATAAAAATATCACGATACAATACATGTTGCAATACACATCACAATACAACATGTATTGCAATACACGGGTCACGATACAATACGTAACACAATACATATATCACAATACAATACGTAACACAATACACATATCACGATACAATACCTAACACAATACACATATCACGATACAATACCTAACACAATACACATATCACGATACAATACCTAACACAATACACATATCACGATGCAATACGTAACACAATACACATATCGCGATACAATACGAACGCAATACACATGTCACGATGCAATACGTAACACAATACTCTTATCACAATGCAATAAGTAATACAATACACTTATCATGATACAATACATATTGCAATACGTGAGTCACAATATACATTACATGTATCACGATATGCATCACGATATATTATAACCAGAGACAATATTTCACTGTTTTTGATAAATTATAATTTAATAAAAAGTTGGTTGAATATTCATGCACTTTTTATATAAAAATAAAATATTTTATTGATCAGAACTTGTTCTGATTTTACAACAAACAAAG
This sequence comes from Oryzias javanicus, assembly GCA_003999625.1. Classification (NCBI taxonomy): domain Eukaryota; kingdom Metazoa; phylum Chordata; class Actinopteri; order Beloniformes; family Adrianichthyidae; genus Oryzias; species Oryzias javanicus. Next base: position 1,617,364 of record CM012446.1, read on the forward strand.
GAGAAGATTCAAGGATTAAAAGTGTCTTAACCAGGAATGTTTCATATGTTTTTGGGAGTAAGACGCTGAGCTACATTTTTCCGTATTCATAATTAACTAGACATCATCTTGGCAGCATTTTATATTGGTACAAATATCGCCAAGGCAAGTATTGCGATACTTCACTGAACTGATATTTTCGTACACCTCCACTTATTACCCACAGCTCCTTGCATGAAGTTTTCCTTCATTTCCTTCAGAAATCTGTGTTCATGTTAGAAAGCTGCAGAAATGAACAGTTTCTGAAACTCCGTTTAACAAATGAAATCATGAAGAACTTGAAGTCACCATGTGGCGTTTATGATTAGCAGCTCAAACATTCATCTGCAGTTTGATCATCAGCTCCTCTGGAAGCTCAAGTTCTTCCATATAAAGATGTTGGACAATAATGATATTTCCTCAAAGTGGAATAAATGTTGATTTTCTTCACACCTAAAATAAATGTCAGAATGTTAATCCAGAATAAATTTTCACTATAGAACCTGACACCCAAAAAAAAAAAAACAAATATTCCAACATGAATTCTGATCATATTTTGAATAGTTTGATAAAATGTAAAGATTTTTTTATTTCTTTTGCCTCTGATTGAACCTGAACATTTAGACTTTTCCTGAAGCTCCTGTCGAGGATCAAGCTTGAGGATTTCTTCTTGGTGATGTTTATCTACCTAAAAAGAGCCAGGATGTGATGCTGTTGTGTTGATTTATGTTTTCACTCCTGCTCTAAGCTCTTCTGTGTCGGACTGAAGATGCACTTTGACTTTAACAAACTCCAAAAGTGGAATCTTTATCACTTGAAAACATTTGGACTTTGAATGATCAAATGCAAAAGATTGAACTAGCAAAGATCTGGTGTAAACAATGGAGAAAAGGCAGAAGATGTGATGATGGGAGCAGCACAGGTGTGCAGAAATGATCACAGGAACATGAACACATGAACACAGGAAGTTACAGAACGAGACGATCAGAGACCCACAACCTGCAGAACAGAAGACAGGATTCGTGTAACTCTGAGGCACAGGTCCAGGAAATCAATAGTTTCTGGTCCAATTCTTAAACGCTGCAGCATAAACCAGCATTGATCTGATTGGTGAGGATTTGTCATCATCGATATGTTCATTTTAAAACAAACAATAAACTTCAGACGATGATCTGAAGCTTCTCTGTTCCTGCACCGGAATGACTCATTGTTGCTCCAGTTTGATGCCGGGTTCATACAAATATATCAAAGCGGTTTTCCTAAATCTCAGTTTAAGATCTGCAGTATGTGTATGAAGTCAGTCAGAGCGCTCCAGAGTTTCTTCTCCATTTCTAGAATTCTTTGCTGCTCCAGAAGCAGCGATCAGCGGTGTGACGACGGTAACGCTAACAAGATCAGGAACTGATAAGGACAGCGAGTAAAGAGCCTTTTCTATCTGCTGGAGGCTGCTGGGAAACAGAACCAGTGATCTGAAAATGTGCAGCCAAGTCCGGAGTACATCAGAGCCTCTAGAGCTCTTCCAGTTCTTCATAGAAACAACTAGAGGGTCAAACTGACCCATTTTACCAGCTAGAGTCTGCAGAAGAAGACATTTAGTTCGGAATTAAGAACAATCTGGGTTTTTAATCTGATGATTTCCTGTTACAGTCTGTACTTCATACATAAAGTGAAATAATGAAAAGTGTCTGTAAGTTCATTAAGACTTTTAACTTTGGTCTTTTTTGTGCCAGTCCTGAGTAAATGTAGAGATTTGTGTCAGGAAAAATTCTGACATAAAGTTAAACCGAAATCAATCCCAGACAGAGGCGGATCAGTCTGTTTTACAAACGTTGATGCTGTTGACCAACAGGTTGGAGGACAGTTGGAGGAGGAATGAATGTAATGATGGAGGGTGTGAGGAGGATGAAGAGCAGAAGGTTAAATGGAAGCTGAGGATTCACTGTGGCGCCCCCTAGAGGGAGCAGCTGAAAGATGAGGAAGAAGAAAAAGACAAATATTTCTAACATTCAAAACTACATGCGTTAAGTTACATTTATTGTAGATATTCTGAAACAACTTTAAAGCCAAGGAACAGTAGAAATGCAAGAATAAACAACCAAAAAATACTGTTTAAATCCATTTTCTTTTGAACGTAAAACATCAATGTGCATAAACTTATACAGGCGAGAATCTTAAAAAGTAGCACCACAATTCTGGACTAGAAAAATGTCATTTCCTGCGTTTGATTCCATGATTGCAGATCGGGGTTGCTTTATTTTGCTTAATTGCAATTGTAAGTTGCAGAAAACATTGCAGAAGTAACATTATCAATAAATGGCAGAAATTTGTTGGATTGAAGAAAAGCCATTTGTTGCAGAAAAAATATGATTTGAGAAAGAAAGTACAGAATTCAGCAATATTGTAAAAATCAAAATTAAAAATTAACAAAAGCAATATTGTCAAAAAATTGCAGAAATTTGTTTGATTGCAAAAAAGCTATTCATTGCAGAAAAATCCTTTTTTGAAAAATAATTTGCTGAAGACAGAAATACTGGCTATAAATGACAGAAATGTTTTGGTGTTTTTTGTGAAAAAACACAAAAAAAATACTAAAACTCGCTGGCTAGTTGAAAACCACAAAAATTGAAATCATATTATTTTTATTTTACTTTTTATTTTACCAGGAAATCCCATCGCGATTAGATCTATTTTTTAAGGGAGACTTGAGTTTTGCTAAAGAGTTTTAAAATTGCAATGAAAAAAATGCTTAAAATTGTGTAAATTCCAACAAAAGTACCTAAAAGACTGAACAAGAGAGGTGATGTGTAAACAAGATCAACATATGAACAGAACTGACATGTAAAGAGGTCTACGCTGCAGACAAATACTAAGATTAACTGGAAAAGCAGGATTTTTAGTAGAAAACGTTGAAAATAAACATCAAATGTTAGACGATTATTGGAAGAAAGTGACTGAAAATATGTTATTTGAGATTTTATGTAATAATTGATACTTTGGTCCAATAATGGCGTTCTGCAACATGTTAAATTAGCATAATTCACACAATCCAATATTTGAATAAACATATAATCACTACATTTGTTTAACGGTCTACATATTTTCTCACACTGACTAACTTGCACATTTCATATGAGTTTACAATCAGAGTAACTGAAGGTAAACATTGTTTTCTTGACTCTTTATTTTGAAACTTTTATTTTGAAAATCAAGTCCGTTTTTAAGTTGGATGTTTGCGTGGAAATCTGTATGAAATAGAAAACTACGTAGTTTACTATAAGGTGGTGAGGTGCTTTGATGTTTATTTCATGTGTGTGTATTTTTACATGTATTAACCATTGACTGTATATAGGAGAACTGGACAGAGCATGCCCCCCTACTTCCGTGTTCCATATAGGAAGTACCACTGGGTTGCAAAAAGGCCAAAGTCCCATTGACTTACATTGAGAAACAGACAGTTATTTCTCAGTCATTTTAAATGTCAGAATAACCATTCTTCCTCTGGTGCTTTCTGCTTAACTTCTTTTTTCTAATCCTAATTTTTTTTTAAATATTTTTTTCCATTATCACAAGTTATTTGAGTTATAAATTGACCAATCAGATGGCTCAATAAGCGTTTGTGGGTCTGACGTCGAACGTCTGGGGGGTTTGAGTGACAGATGACGGGTAGCCAATGGGATCAGACTTCATCAATGCGTCCGTGAAGACCTTTTAACACCTACTTTACAATTCAACAATGTTCCATTCATTGTCATTCTATTGTTTTCCTCAATGGAATGCAGCAGTTTAAAACAAGAGGCGCATGCTGTCGCCATCTTTTACTCTGTAGAAAGAGGCTCAACGCGGTTAAACCGGGTGTAAAAAACACGCTCGCTTTGCATACAGAAGAAGTTGAAAGTTAACGCGAACGTGCGCTCAGAAAGGCGCGTTAACAGTCACGGGTTTCAATATGGAAATAGATGATTATAACCGAGAATGTTTATGTTTCCGGAATATATGTGGCGACACATTATTTAGCTCGACAAAAAAGAAAATATGTAATCCATACAACGTTTGCAGTGTTGCGGGAAAGCTACGGAGAGAGAAAGGGACGGGGCGGCGCGAGCGTGATTGTACGTGCACGCGCGCATGTGTGTGAGAGAGAGAGAGAGAGGAGGAGAGCGGAAAGAAAAGGAGCGGGCGTTCGGGGAAAGTTCCAGTAAAGCAATGTGCTGTAAAACAAAAGTGAAAATAAATGGTGGATTCCAGCCTCCAACCAGACAGAGAGAGTATCTGCCTGTAGAACCAAACACCCGCGGGTTTAACCGCGAGGACGTTCGTCCGAGGAGCTGCAGCAGCTCTCCTGCTCCCCCCGATCACGGTCAGGACGAGGAAGCAGGAAAGGTTAACAGCAGAATCAAATGTTGGAATGGTTCTCCCTCAAAGACTTGAACAATGACTTGTACGATTCTCTCGAGCCGCCGGTATTAAAGTGGAAGCTGTTTACACTCCGTTGTCTCGTGGTAGAGGCGTGGAAAGAGGCGGAGACTCACAATAAACTCTCTTCAGATTGGTGGAAGGTACTTCCATGACTCACAGAGACTCGGACCAATCGCTGATGATGGTTTGCAAAATGGCGATAGCCATTTCAGGAAGTGACGGTGAAAGCGGCGGCCTACTTTCGCGAGGAGAGGAGGCAATGCATTTCCAATGGGAGACCTCATTGCTTGTTCTGTCCAGTGTTTTCACAGTCTATGGTATTAACCACTGATAGGATTTCTATAGAGTAAAGAGTTTAATTACTAATTTAGATAAATTCCCAAAAAACAACATCATCCATGGCTCATATCTTTGTTCTCCTGTTCATTGAAATGTTCAGTTTTTCTCCAATCCTGAATGAAAACTCACTCAGATGTTCTCCAGCTTTCAGAACTGTAAACGATGACTCGGCGTATCTGGACTATTATCCGTTTCCATTGAGCGTGCGGTGAAGGCCGCGCTCCCATTATCAGCCTCTCATCGCCGTTCCCTTCTCATGATGGAAATTGTGGTGGTTTATCAACCGACGAACAAAGCGGAGCATCGCTGCCTTTGTGCTTTTGAGCAGCCGGAAACTTGAGTGACAGCCGCACACAAAGGCTCGCCGGGCGCGTTGTTTTTTGGCTGTGTCCGTCACCCTGCTGATGCCACAAACAGACCTCTGCGCTGCGGATACACCAGCTGCTCCGCTTGTGCACTCTCAGCCTCACACTCGTACGCTACAGGCTTTAGATAACTCTATATGATCCCCAAACCAGATTATTGATGTATTGTTCTCTATTTTCTCCCAAACAAACTTATTGTTCTTTGTTTTGACAAAAGTCTGGCGTCCTCCAGCGGTGTGTAAAACCAACAAGTCTCCGGTTTGAGTCTAGATTCATGGTGGGCTTCAAGAGTGAAACTAAAATCCCATTTACACTAGGATCTAGGGCTGGGAATCACTGGGTACCTCACGATACGATACGCGATACATGGCTCACTGTATCGATATCGATAGCGATACTGCGATAGTTGGTAAAAATCCTCTCTAATAACTAATATTATATAAAAGAACACTTTTTTTGAGGGGGAATATATCCCCATTTTATTTTTTTTTTATCTTAAACACAATCATAATAAACAATTTATGTCTTATTTTGTGTAACAAATTATAGACACTTTTGTTTAACGTTGCCTAAAATCACTAATACTATAACTTACCACCAATTGAATTGGAATTATTTGTAAAATTCCATGTTAACAATAGTAAACATGATCATCAGTGCCACAGAATTACTGTTAGCAACAGAACAAAAAGTAAATAATTCAAATTGGTGACAGCTATCTACCTCCAAAGAAACGTCACACCAAAGGATGATGATCGCCTCACTACTAACATTTTTTACAGCCTCTGTCAATTGCTACCTAATTTTTAGTGCACTTTTCCCACATTTGAAAAGGGCTATGCATTCAAAATTGAAGGCTGTCACTTGAGATTATTTCTCCAATCTTTATTTATTTTCCATTTGGTCAGTCAATAGTCAGGTAAAAAGGTAAAAACAGGTAAAACACTCATAATAATGGCAATATATATTTTAAAATTCGAATTCTATTACAAATGAGCAATAAACAACTTTAATCTATAATAATTTATACAATTTTAAGTTCTCCAATTAACTAGCAACTTCCCTATTTTACCGTGAATTCATGTTTTTAATTACATTTTTTTTAAGTTCATACATCAAATCTGCTTTTTTTTTATTTAAGAATGACTTTAAGTTAACATTACCAAAAAGTTATTGCGTTCATTTGAAAACCTTACACCATAAATTTAACAAAGTTACACCATACACCAGCAGGGTAAACATAGAGTGCATGAAAGCGAAAATTCCGACCGGTACCTGAAGTACACACAAACAGCTACGAAGCACGCGCCTCGTTCCCACAGCGCGCCGATCAAACAGGAAATAACCGATCGCGGTCATTCTAGCGCTCAGACAAACTCACTTCTTACCAGCTGACTCTTCTACAGATGGATGATAATTGAGAACAGGTAGACATGTTTTATACACGCGCTACCGAGCCAGAATCCTGCCGGTGTTTTTTCCTGAATGTGGCGCTCTTGTATTTGCGTCAGCAAAATATGTCCGACGCAGCGCGACTAGCTACACTATAGTTCCGCCCCGCGACTCAGACGCAACAGGCTCTTCAAATGAAAATATAATATCGATACTTGGTGAGAACCCATCAAGAATCAACCGTAGGACTAAATATCGCAATATATCACAATATCGATATTTTGGCACACCCCTACTAGGATCCTTGGAAACGAGAAACAAATAAAACATTAAAGGTGTCGAAAATCACAGTCAAAAGCGGGCAGAGCGGCGCCTCACCTGTACATGTTCTACAGATAATAATTATTATTTTAAATGTTGAAATGTTCCTGCAGTTTTAATAAATCAGTTAGTACCAAATTAATGATTTAAGTTCAATTCAGTTTTTGTAGATTTGGAAACATGTTTTAGTTTTTTTGTTTGTCTCCAAAGTTCAAATTTATTTTGTTTTTATAAACAGGCCTCAATGAGTAAATGTTTAGATGTAATACATGTTAGAGTATATTCACACTTTGAAGTACTGTATATATGTTTTATCAAATATATGTTTTGAAACTTTTCAAAAGAGTTTTCTTAGGCTTTTATCGAGTTATTTTGTCCAGCTGTTGTGTTTTTTATTTTACTTTTTTCTGATCTGAAACATGATCCGAACGGTGAATTTTGTGATCCGTTACACCCCTACTGACAACCAAAAACTCCTCGACACCCATACGGGTCAACCCCCTTAAGCTGCTCTTTAGAAACTTCCTCTTTAATTGGCTAATTTGCCTTTTAAATACAATTTTAATATTTATTTTAGCTATGTTGACAGTTTGTGATCATCAGTCTGTTTAAGAAATAAACATAACTGAACATTTAACTGGCAGCCACCATCAAAGGCCATTACTATTTATTACTTTATTGAGCCTTTTACGTTCAGTTTTACATTTTTTTTTCTGTTAATTTAGTATTAATGAAACTTTTTTGAATTTTTGGGAAATTTGAGTGTTTCAAAGAACCTAGATTTTCTTCCTTATAGTTTAAATTCTCCCTTCTGTCCCGTTTGAGGAGATTTTTTTTACCTGTAGTATTCTTTGGCCTCAGTGAAGCTCAGCACAGGAACGGTAAAAATACAGGATATTATGAAAATTCTTTCATGAACTCTGATGATGGCCTTTGGTTTATCTCTGTGGTGGAAGAAGATCTTTCAGTAGAATGTTCTTGTGCAGATAACATCTAATAATGTGTGTTTGTCATGCTTTTACTCTGGCGAAACCTTCTGTGTGGGAGTAACTCCGTCAGCAACTATTTATTAAAATGCATCATTTATAACCGACTGTAGCCTGAAATACATTCACGGCTGAATTTAGCAGCAGTTTTGGAGCTGGGAAAGCTCTCACTGCTCTCAAATTGTCATGCAGCGCTTTCTGCAGGGGTGAAAGTAAGCCGGAACGGTCCGGAGCGGCGTTCCGGTAAATGATTTGAAGACGGAACGCCGTTCCGGCTGGAGACATCAGCTGTGCGGCCAGTTTTCACTATATAACACATGACAGAAGCCGCGGTCGCTCTTATGGAAGAAAAATAAGAAAATTGACATTTGAGCTGAGAGCAGGCAGCGCTTTATTTGAATGTTTGCATTGTATTTGTGGCGCATCAGACAGTTATTGAAACCCGTCTCTCTCTCTCGCTCTCTCGCTCTCTCGCTCTCTCTCTCTCTCGCTCTCTCTCTCTCTCGCTCTCTCTCTCTCTCTCTCTTCTCTCTCTCTCTCTCTCTCTCTCCTGGTCTGCGCTCTCTTGCATGCGCCAAGCGTCCCGAGCGCTGCAGACCCCCGACTTTCTGAACAGAGAGAACAAAGATTGAAAAAGTGAATCGTGACGTGAAATAAATAATTAACTTATTTAAATGAAAAAGTCAACAAAAAAGATGCAGAGAAAAGTGAATCAGATTTAGTACCGGCATAACAAAAAATCTACTTTCACCCCTGGCTTTCTGTGAAAGAAATCCAAACAGAACTCTGGATTTATGCACAAAGTTTAAGACTAAACATTTGTGAGACATTAATAAAAAGGTGAGAACTAGTTGTTGAGTGGGCTGCAGAGTTGGGGTTTTTAACATGCTCTTGTATCATTTTCTCATGATGTAAAGAAAATTACGATTTTAAATGCACTGCTGAGTATTTATTCATGTTGTGGTGAATCAGGAGCTCACAAAAACAACTGTTTTAAAAAGTTTGTAGTTGTTTCGTACAAACTACAATCGGTGCTCCACTCTATTCTGATGCTGTTTTCCTCGTCTGAGCTGGAATCTGGATCAAAACTTCACAGCTGGATATTTCTGGATAGCTCGACATTTTCTGTTCCATCTCTCATGTCAGTTTGGGTTGGTCATAAAGTTTGGGTCATGACTGAACAAATAAGATCCCAGATACAGGTGACTGTCGCTAGGAGTTACCTCGGAGGCAGATTGAATCACGATAAAGGTCTGATAAAGTCTCGTCAGTAAATATGGTCTAGACTCTTCATTTCCTACCTGGACTTTGGAAGTTTAGGTCTTTGTTAACTTAGTACCTAAAGAGAGAGCTAGAATATATCATATATAAATATATATTATGTATCAACGGTTCAGACTGTAGGCGGTGGTGTAATGGTATGAGGTAGTGATGGGCAGGTGAAGCTTTCTTGAAGCACTGAAGCCTCTCTCTCAATTGGTTCACTCCAGAGCAATGCTTCATGAAGCTTCATTTACTCTAGGAGGACATCTAGTGGACAAAAAAAAATAAAAATAGAATTTGATCTGTGGCATTTTGAAAAAAAGACCATAAATAAACAACATGTCAGCAAAATAAAGTTTACAAAACATGTGCATTGCTGTAAACTTTCTCTGTGTGTGTTTGCTTATGTATTGATACAAAAAAAAACAACTTTTTTTTCTCAAACTCAAAGGAAAATAAGGAAATTATTTAAAAAAAAATGATAATTTGAAGTGAGGTAAGATTATGGATGGATTTAGATTTTTGGGGTGCTGGTACTAAACCAGTAACTTAAAGGGGGCGTGGTCAATGAAAGGGTGCTTCAATGAAAAATAAAATACAAAAAAGCAAGAGTTTGGACAATTATTCTACTTAAATAACATGAGATGAGATCAGTGTTTGAAGGGAAAGAATATTTGTTTTATTAATATTAAAATGAAATGTTATTGTTATCATTCCTCTAAATCTCCAGACTTTCTCCAAACTATCTTTACCTCAGCCCAAACTATCTTTAACTCACCGACCGTAACTCTCCATCAAACACCAACATTATGAATGGATCCTGCAGGATTCATGACGCTGTAAAAACTCTCGAGGAGCCTCTGCGTACCGAGAAGCTCCTCCCTCTTCTGCTCCGGCACCCGCCGTTCAATACAGAGCGTCTCATCACTAAATTAAACTGGGGCTTAACACCCATAAGACTTCAGGTATTCTATAAAGAAATAAAGATTAATCTTTCGTGGCTATTGTCCATCCTCTGTTCTTTTTTTCCTTTTTTCAGAATGTAACTCCGGCATTGAATTAAGGACTACTGTGGATAATGATCGCACTTTTGTAACACTGAGATAAAGTGAGGGATCATTGTTTATGTGACTTTTTTTTTATTTAAACAACAGTTTCCCCTAAATCTACTGTGTCTCACTGACTGGAGCCTGAAGGATTCATGTCGCTGTCGAGACTCGCAGCACAATCTGAACCACTTCATGAATCAGTCACATGGTACAGCCAGACAGTGAAGCTTCAGACGTCATCATTCTCGACTTTGCGGAAGCTCCTCCCCCACTCGACACATGCCTCGAAGCCTCGATACAGAACGCCACATCACTAGTATGACGGATATTCCCTTGGCACATTTTGGGCCCTTTAGTACCAGCTGAGTAACATTAAACGTGACAGCAGACGTGTGTAGTGTTGCTGTCCATCCCTTTATGACCTCTGATGTCAACAGACCTCGATCTGCTGCAGCCACTCCTCCAAATGGGGAGTACGGTCACCTGGACAAACAAGGTCTACGTCAGGTGCTGTGGAGCCTGTGGGAATTATCCTACTGGAACTAGACCAGGGGTCGGCAACCTTTAACAGTAAAAGAGCCATTTGGGCTCATTTTCTACCAATCAAAACCTAGAAGGAGCCGCGTTGACTTACGTTAGCCTTTAAGAAATTTGGATTTGCATTCATAACCTTCTTTATGTTTGTTTGTTTTTTTTTTATAAATTTGAATGTCTACTTTTGTCACGAACAAAAGCAAGAAAATTAAAAAGAAACTAGCATCTCTTTATAAGATTTTTTTTTAACGTTTTTAACTTTAGTAGCAAAAAAGCTAGCTCATTGCTTAATTACTAGCTGAACTTCAAATGAGCATAACATTTCTCTGTAAATTAAATCAGCCAAAATTTTTAGCATGTTGCTGAAATAAAGGTTAAACTCAAAATTAGCCTAAAACCTCCAGTAGATAAGAAAGTAGCTAAAAATGTTAGCATATTGCTAAAATATTAGCTTAACTCCAAATTAGAATAAAAACTAATTAGAAACTAAATCCGTCAAAAAAAAATCTCGTTTGTTTCTTAATTGTTAGCTGATCTCCAAAATTGCCTAAAATTCCTTAGTAAACTAACTTTAGCATGTTGCTAAAATACAAGCTAAATCCTAAATTATCCAAGACAAATTTAAGTAGATAAAAAAATAGCTGAAAAAAAATCAGCATTTTACTAAAAGATTAATTAAACTCCAAATTAGTATAAAATTCCTCAGTAAACTAAATTAGTTAAAAACGTTAGCATGTTGCTAAAATACACGCTAAATCCTAAATTATCCAAGAAAAATTTAAGTAAATAAAAATATAGCTGAAAAAAAATCAGCATTTTGCTAAAATATTAACTAAACTCCAAATTAGTATAAAATTCCTCAGTAAACTAAATTAGTTGTTTAAAACATTACGCTAATTCACATTATCCTTAGCAATTTAAGTAGATAAAAATAAACTGAAAAAAAAATCAGCATTTTGCTAAAATATTAACTAAACTCCAAATTAGCCAAAATTCCTCAGTAAACTAATAAGTAAAAACTTAGCATGTTGCAAAATAGAAGCTAAACTCTTATTGCTAAAAACCACAATAGTAACACATTTACCAACCTTAGATGTTGCTAAAATAAAATAATAAATTGTTAGTTTACTGAGAGAAAACAAAATAGCTAATTAATAGCCAAAAATGTTAGTATGTTTCTAAAATAATAGCTAATCTTCAGCCAGAGAGCCACTATGGAGAGATAAAAGAGCCACATGTGGCTCTGGAGCCGCAGGTTCCAGACCCCTGAACTAGATGGAAATTGACTGATAGGTAGAATTTTTTTTTTTTTTTGGGTTGTAGACCTGCCCTGAGGTTTCACCTTCTTTTATATATAATGGTTGCTTTTTCCTGAGCTTCAGTGGCTGTGTGACTGTGTGTGCCTTCTGTGTAAGATTTCACATTTTTTATTTTTCCATTAGGTGACTCACAGTAAAATATTTGACATTTATTGCTTCTTAATGACCACTCAGACGTTTAATGGACTTTTGGCGAGTCTGTACAGCAGGATGTCTCCCTCCCAGTTTTGTTCACCTGCCTTCAGATTTATTTCGCATTAGAGGATCAGCCTCAAAGTCGCCTGAACTCAGTAGCACGCGTGTTGTTGACATCCTCTCCTTTAGTTGATCCGAAGCGCTTCGGTTTCCCGAGCGACGACCCTTTGGCAGCTGTTGCCGTGGATCGCCATGTCAGCATTTGCTTGTAGAGAGAGCAGCTTGTGAAGCAGCGGGAAGGAGGAAATCTCTCAATGTCGTGTACAGAAGTCCTGTTAAAGATTCCTGTTGTTGTTTTTCAGAAACTTGAATTCAGGGAAGCGTTAAAGCGTGGCAGGAATTTCTGAAACATTTTGAAAAATTGGGAAAAAAATAAAAACTACTTGGATCCAGAGGAAGGAGCTTTGGATTTTTGGGAACATCAAAAATTAAAGAGTGAGAAACTTTTAAAATAAAACTAATAAAAATGTATAATAACTTGTTCACACGATCTGAGGTTCAGGGGCGTCAAGTTTCAATTTTAAGTACAGACATGACCTGAGGTCTTACAACACGATTGGGGCGTTGGACGCATCAACAAATCAGAGAGTCAGCTTTGGGCACGCGACATTTTCACTGACTCCATCAAAGAAAAATAAATCCAAAATGGCTGCTCTTTTGTGCCAAATTTAAATCCATTTTCCTAACCTGCTGGGGCTTTGGGATTGCCGGAGACTGTCCCGGTTCCTCTTGGGTGAAGGAAGGATGCACCCTGGACAGGTCTCCAGCCTGTCACAGAGCCCAGGAAGCTGGAACAATCACAACTACTAGACTAGCTAGCCGCCTGGTGGACAGTGTAGCGGTCCCCGGACAACGGAGCTTGCTAGCTGTGCCGGGACCTGGCAGTGGAGCTCGCTATGCTAGCCCGATGGTAGTTTGCTGCCTAGCAGACGGAGAGCTGTTCAAGATATTATTTTCAGATATTTCCATCAAGACAATAATAAAACGGCTCTCAGATGCAGCAGGAGTGAAGTATACCATACCTGGAGAGACTCTGAAAGATGGCAGGCGCAAATTTAATGCAGAAATTGTGTCCACCGTGAATGCACCACTATAAAATGTGTATAAATATCTAACCAACACTTCACTCATCAGTAAATGAATTGATTTTCCTTCTTCTTGATGCTGACATCAGATGATTCTTTTAGTAAGGAGTCGAGGTCTGAAAGCAAGAGGAAACGTTCTGGTTGCTCTTCTCTGTTTCTAATTTAAATTAAAAAAAAGAAACCACAATGTCTATTGAACAATAATATTAAAAAGATATGGGACGTGTAAGAAAACCCTGAAATACTTTGATTACCCTCAGACCAGCATCGGAGTGCAGTCCCCCCCCCACCCAGAAAACACTTGGATTTATGTTTAATCAGCCGTGGAATGAATCCCAGCATCCTGAATCCCTGGATAATAACCAGCACGGCAGCTTCCACAGCGAGGCCGAACATCCACGACCCGTTTGGGCCGAGCTTCTGATGGTGTCTCCAGCTCTCACTGACCTCTGCGGGTCTGCTGCTGCTGGCTTCATGACGCTCTGGAAGCCACGGTTTTCTGTTTGATTTGCTGCCGTCGCTGCGTTTGTCATGGAGCGCCTCACACTGTCAGGCGCTGACAGGGGAACAAGTGAGGGTCGGAGCTGGATCGCTGTTAAGCCGTGACCGTGGCGTCTCGTTTGACTGCGTGAGGCCTGAAGCAAGAAGCGGGTCGTGAATCAGAATCTGCCGGAGCCAAAGGAAGCTCTCTGGGAAAACTGTACACACCACATTATACAATCATACAGCTGAGAATGCTTCTTAGGAGGATATCTGACAGGCCAGAATTCCAGTTTGTCTGGTTTCAATACCAGTGGATCACATCTGTGTCATACCTCAAACCTTCTCCGATAGGAAACGTCTAAATGACCAGGTTCTCGTTATAATAGAAGTTGGAAGAAAACTAAGTAGAAAAGACGTTTCACGATCTCCTGCAGAGCCGGTGAGTGACCCGCTGCAGAGCTGGTCAGTGTCCGTCACCCACAGTTCCAGCTGTCACGTCCACTTTGTTGAGGAGGAAGAACCATGCGGACCATAACTGGATTATACTCCCCCCGCCTGCAGCCAGAAAGCTTGGGTGGATGCAGTCACGGAAAATGTGCCTGTTTGAAATCAACTGGAATTATCTTTTAATGAGAGACTCTGTTCATAGCAAAACAGCTCCATTCAGAGTCTGGATTCAGCGTATATCAAATACCGTTCATAGCAAAACAGGCTCCATTCAGAGTCTGGATCTTCAGCGTTTACAGAAGTTATGCAGAATAGCTATTTACAGAAACGACATCAAAAGCTGAAGAGTTTTAACACATAGACTGAAAAACAAGCCACACCACGCTTTACTAATTTCTAGAACATTTTTGTGTTTGAGCAATACAGTCTATTCACCGATATTATATATCTTTGCATACAGAAGCCAACCGACATCATAAGATCTTATGAAGAGTTTTCAACACAGGAAAGAGTGGAAGAGAGAAGAAATGCTTCAAGAAGCCCAAATCGCTGCTCTACAAATCTCAGAAACATGTTCTGTGTTTGTGAGCAGATCAGTCTCAACTAGTGAATGAATAGAAACCTGATCTTTGCATCAGAAGCCAACCGGATTCAGATAACGGGATCTTATGCTATAATCTTTGTCTCATAAATCTTAAGTTTTATAGAAATCGAAGCTATTTATGGGACAGAAACAGATTCGAATCACACTGTGTCCACTTAAACGTCAAGATTCTAAATGTTATTATTTTACATGTGCAAAACTGTCATTTTTAATGTTTTATACTATTGTCACATATCCTAAAATGCAACTATGCAGCGACATAAATGCAAGTTATTCAGTAGACAAGGATGTTTCAAATAACACAAATTAAATTTAAAAAGAAAAAAAATGTATCTAGTGTTGAATAAAATTCAACAGACCTACGCTCCCTTTAAGATGTGACTGCATCACTGGGACAGATACCGATCAATCCCCAAACAAATGCAGGCAACTACGGCCTCTAGTATACAAAAGGAAAATCTCCAAACAACAAAAAAAAAATTGGCATTTGTTTTAAGTTCAAAGAGAAACTATAAGTTTCAGTTTAAATCCTTCTATTTCTTCTTTTAACATTTTTAATATTTTTTTTTAACAGTGCCATACTTTTAATCTAACTTGTGTATTTCTATTATTACTATTAATATTTTAAAAATCTTTTTAAGTTCTTACTTTTACTTACGTTGTGTGTTTGGAGCAATGGATGAAATTGCGAGTTCCTTTGGGATTAATAAAGTACTCTCATCCATCCATCCATCCATCCATCCATCCATCCATCTATCCATCATGTTTGGGGGGTTTGTAGTCGTTTATGTTTAAATGGGATCAATATCCTGCTTCTCTCTAAAGTGAACTATCATAGACAGAGTCAGTACACAGGTATTCTAAAAGTATTTCCTTTTCTGTGGTCTGAGACAGAAGTAAAAGCGTCCGTTACTGCCCTGCAGTTTTCCCTCAGTTCTTTGCTGTTCTGCTTCTCATGCTTCTGTTCTAAAATGAAAAGCTGAATTTGGCTTTTATTCTCTCTCATGACACAAGTGCTTCAATTATCTTTGACTGTTTTCATATCTGTATTGTCATTATCACTGCCTCACAGTGGAAGAGGCTACAAGCTAGCAGAGCTAATGTTCGCCAACCTTCCACTCGTTTCTGTAGCTTCTTGAAGCTTCTTGAAGCTTCTCTGCTCCTCGGTGTGTGAGGACCTCATCTACGATCTCCCTACCCTTACTCATGCTGCTAATGCTTCTGATTGGCTCTCACTTGTGTTGTGGCCTGTGCAACCAATCAGACAATAATTGACACATAGAGTGACATTTGAACCAAACCTAAATTAAAATTGACCTTATATCAGCGTAATGGATCAATAAAAAAGGTCACTACCGATAAATGTCAGAGTCAACATCGTCCTGACGGGAAAAACCTCAAGTACAAGTTGGATCAAAATATAAAATCAAACTAATAGATGCTTTGTTATAATATACAGGTGACAATTTGAAAAACAACACCAGCATTTTATTCTAACCCTCTAAAACGTAACCATCAGGCGTCGTGGTGAGGTGATGATCCTCTCAGACATCAGAGAAAATCTGACAGATTCTGTTTGATCCTTTTGTCGTGTTTGCTTTGCTCGAAGACCAGCAGATGTTTTTGTGTTGACAGAACTGAACGTTCATTTCCTCTGTGAAGGAAAACGTCTGAAATAAATCCAGAGCTGATCTGTGCTTTGCTGCATAGCGAGAACAGCTCTCCATCTCCCAGCAGTCCTCGTCTCTGTACAAACGGCCTGCCCACACAGCCGCCTACCCCTCAGCAGGCTGATGGCCACTTAGCTCCTGCCTCTTAATCCGGATGGAAGGAAGAGGAGGGGCAGTTAAATGAGACTTATTGACGAGGAAAAACGGGGGGTGGGGTGGGGGTGGGGGGGCGGGCATCTTTCACCGGCCCGGTCAGGGACCACTTTAAAAATGAGACTTATATTTTGAAATACGTGCTTGAGATGATAAAAAGTGAGCATTTACAACCATCAGTCCTTTCAAAGTAAAGGCATTGTTTTAGTGGAGATGGATCCATCTTTGGTTGCTGTGATGTCTCTTATTTGTGGTGGTGATTGTGATTAAATATTTATTAATGATTTGAGAACTGATGACAAAGTCAAGCTTCTACTCTTGACCCGTATGTGAAGTCAGGCTCGTCCTGCAGGTCTTTGATCTTGTTTGACCATTAAAACACTTAATTATCCTTTTAAATGCATCTTTTGTCACTGTTTTAGAGGAGTTTTATCAGCAGTTGTCTCATGGCTTCCAGCTTAGGAGTCACTTTTTCAAGAATGTCACATAGATTTTGTGCTATTAGATGCTTTAATCACAGTAGAGACCAACTGTGATGATATTTTCATTTAATTTCACAATGAAGAAAATCCAAATGTTGTTAGCTGAACTGTAATTTCAGCCTCTTGAATCTGATCCTTGAGTTTACCCTTTAATGCTGGAGCTTTGGTTTCAGTGCTGACCTTTTTTGAACGACCATGACTCTTTAACTGTTTACACCAAAAATTCTGACTTTGAGAAAAGCAGCTTTGAGCTGAAATGCAACACTTCATGTTGGAATTACATTAATTTTGTAAACAGTCCAAGAATTGTGGTAGTTTAAAGCGTGTATCTTCATTTCCTGTCACCGTAGACAGCTCCAGTTTTAAAAAGTTAAAACAAATTGTTTGATTCAGCAAAGTCCAATTTTTGGACAAAAATCTTTTAACCTTTAAGTTGGAAAAAGTCTTTAAATCTTCTTTGTGTTATTGAAAACCCTCTCCAATCATCTAATAATCTATTTTCAAAGCCTTCCCATTAGTCTTTTATTAATTATGTTTTTAATCAAATAAGCTTGTACTGTTTTCTAGAATATATTTTCTCCAGAGCAGGTAGGGAAGTAAGCCCGCCCTCATCTCCCATGATCTCTTTTTTACACTCTCTCCTGCTAGCTTACAGCCCCTCACAACCCCAAGCTAACATTACAGTTGAAAAAAAATGGAGAGCAATATTGGAGCTATTTACCTGTACAGTTTAGATCCAGATTCCAGCTCAGATGAGGAAAACGGAGACGTTCATGGATCTATTTGTCTACAAGTGGATGCATCAGAATGGGGCGGAGCTGAGAGCTCGAGGTCCACCGACTGTAGCACCAACTGTTTTTTTTTCTCCACTGATTCACATTTTGAATAAAGAAATATTCAGAAATAGTTTTAATCTGATTTTTCTTTAACTGTGTCCTCTATCATCAGAAACATTCTAGAAAAACATGTTAAAAACTCCATAAACATGGTTTCCATTGGAGAGGTTAATTTTTGTGCTCTTGTTTCACTCAGTTTTTTTTTCCTTTACATCGACTTTAACCCCACATCCTCCCCGTATATCTCGTCTTCCTCCTCAGTCCTTCACATATTTTGAACTTCTTCTTTGTCCTTTTCTTTTTCCTCCCCCTCTTCCTTTGCATGTCCTCATTTCTATTTACTCCTGCTCTCCACTTCCTCTCTATCTTTTCATTTTCTCTCTTTCTTCAGTCACCCAACCGCTAGACAAATGGATGAATGGCTGGTTGGTGATGTATGGCTTGCTTGGCCTCCTTCCATCCTCCACTGCCTTAAGGCGGGACGCAGAGAGGGCTGGATGCACTATACAGTAAATCACAAAGACGCCCAGCGTTCTGAGCACATACATGAGCTTCCACTTCTCTACGCTGTTACTAAGATTTAGAGTCAACAGTTTCTGCTTTTGGTTGTTTTGTTCTATATTTCTAAAGATTTCTCTGCTGGTTACTAGTCTATAATATTACTCATCTTTAACTACATTAAAAGGATCCAGAAGAAAGAGATATCTATCTATTATGGATCCAACGGGTCACTTTCTTCATGATTTAGTTCAAAACTCAATTTTTGGGTCACAGTTTTGTTTTGATGTAAAAACATATTTTTCAATTTACTACAAAGTCATTAACAATGAAGGAAAACACTTTCAGTTGGTGTAAAGGAGTAAAACAAGCACAACACGTGTTTGGCACGTAGCGCTGCAACAATTTACTTTCCCCATGAATTGGTTCAATGGTGTAAAACACAGTTTGGTTTTAAGTAGGGCTGGGCGATATGGGATTTTTTATGTCACGATATAGCTTTTTACATATTGCGCGATAACGATATTGATCACGATATGAACCAAATAACTATATTTGAACACTTTGTGGCTCAAAAATGAAATGTAAATTCATCAGCAGGTTGTTTAAATTTAAATATTTATGTCCTATCACACTAAGCATAACAGATCCAATGGAAATTATGCAACTAGTTTTTTAATAACCAAGACTATATAGATATAAATAAGCTGAAAATTAAAGCAAAAGCTTTCAAGTTTCAAAAGTTTATGAAATAGACTATTAAACCGTTTCTTCAGTTCCATTAAAAAACAAAGCATTAAGTCTACAAATAAATTCTAATGTTTTCAGGGGTCACATAACAAAAATGTATTGTCTGGAGACAAGTCTGCAAAAACTGAGAGAAAGGAATGCTTCATATGCTATACCACCAAATTAAACTGCAATTTTGAAATTAAAACTTTCATATATGTTTGGTATTAATTGTCGTATTGAATGACTAACTGTGGCAACATTTAAATATGTAAATAAGTATTATTAGCCATCAGTACATGTCCAGGTGACGCACTGCCATACCCACGTTTTCTGGTGATTTTTTGACCATAACGGCTTGCCATAGTAGCTTTACTTTCCCTGTCGGCTCTTGCTAGCTGCGTGCAGGAGCGCGATGCGTGTGCGACAGCGGCCGCTCCTCACTGGAAGGTCTCCTGAACTCCGACACGGAGATGTGTACGATGTTTTTTATTCAGCTCTTCAAAATAAATCAATCTCTCGGTATCCGCGTTCTTCACGAAGAGTTCAGAAAAGTTTTGACGGAAGCTTCTCCCACACTCAGCAACAGACTTTCTGATGACAGACAAGCATCAAATCTGACGCTTGTTCAAACTAATACAGTGTACAGTAAATTAATTTGACCCAAAATACATTCGGCGTGGACAGACGATTGATTGTAATAAAGCGCGCGAGGTCCGCAGCGGCAGCGGGGGTTGCTGGTAGAAGTCGGCTCGTGCTCGTTTGTTTACCTTTCATGCAGACGAAGAACGCGGAGTGGAGTCCAAAAAATGACCCAAATGAGAGCTGATAAACACAATAATTAGATGGAAACACTTACTCACCCTGTGGCGACTAACTCTCTAACTTTTACTCCTCAAATAGGAGAAACTGTTCGCTAGCAAGTGTCATTTGCGGACCCTTCAAAATAAAAGTCTATCGCGATAGAATCATTCTTCTATCGAAAAAATGTTCTATCGCGGTATCAATAATTATCGTTTTATCGCCCAGCCCTAGTTTCAAGCTAAGAATTTTGGCATCTCTACTGTCCATTTTGTCAACCATGAACTTCTTGTGAGTGAAGCATACAAACCCAGACCTCCTAAAGATGGTCACTTCTTCTTGTAACTAGGGCTGGGCGATATGGGATTTTTTATATCACGATATAGCTTTTTACATATTGCGCGATAACGATATTGGTCACGATATAAACCAAATAACTATATTTGAATATATTTATTTATATTAGACTACTAAACTGTTTTCTTCAGTCCATTAAAAAAACAAAGCATTAAGTCACAATAAATTCTAATGTTTTCAGGGTTCATATAATAAAATGTACTACAAATTATTTTTGTTGTATTTAGTAGGGGTGTAACGGATCACAAAACACACGGCTTGGATCGTGTCACGACTTTAAGGTCACGGTTCGGATCATTTTTACATGTCTGGAGACAAGTCTGCAAAAACTGAGAGAAAGGAATGTTAATATGTTATCCCACCAAATTAAACTGATATTTTGAAATTAAACTATTTTTGGTATTAATTGTTGTACTGAAATTAACAGTAGCAACATTTAAATATGTCAAATAAGTATTATTAGCCATAGCATTTGACCAGGTGACGCACTGCCAGACCCGCGTTTTTTCTGGTTAATTTTGACCCCAACAGCTTGCCATAGCTCAACCTGTTGGCTCTTGCCAGCTGGGTGCAGGAGTGCGACAGCGGCCGCTCCTCACTGGAAGGTCTCCTGAACTCCGTCACGGAGATGTGTACCAATGTTTTTATTCAGCTCTTCAACATAAATCAATCTCTCGGTATCCGCGTTCTTCACGAAGAGTTCCAGAAAAGTTTTGACAGAAGCTTCTGCCACACGCAGCGGTGCTTCGGAGCGACAGACTATCTGATGACTGACAAGCATCAAATCTGACGCTTGTTAAAACTAATACAGTGTACAGTAAATTAATTTGACCCAAAATACATTCGGCGTGGACAGACAATGATTGTAACAAAGCGCGCGGGGCGCGAGGTGCGCAGCGGCAGCGGGGGTTGCTGGTAGAAGTCGGCTCGTGCGCGTTTGTTTACCTTTCATGCAGACGAAGGACGCGGAGTGGAGTCCAAAAAATGACAGAAATGAGAGCTAATAAACACAATAATTAGATACAAACACTTACTCGCCCTGTGGCGACTAACTCTCTAACTTTTACTCCTCAAATAGGAGAAACTGTTCGCTAGCAAGTGTTATTTGCGGACCCTTCAAAATAAAAGTCTATTGCGATAGACTCATTCTTCTATCGAAAAAATGTTCTATCGCGATATCAATAATTATCGTTTTATCGCCCAGCCCTACTTGTAACTAGAGAGGGAGAAACAATCACTCCCTGGATTGTTTATGAGGTCTTGCCTTGGTTGGAAAACTTCACCAGGATTATTTTTCCATTGTGGCAGACGGTTTTGAGTGGTGGCAGCCACTCCTGTGTCCAAATCCTGATGCTTATCAAAGCTACCAGTGACTCATTCAGCACCTCAAATGGGGAGCAGTCTTTTCTTGATTGGAAATGTACAGGTTCAATTCCTCGACATTCTGCCTGTTGAGGGGGAACCCCCTGAACCCCACACTGACCTTGTTACAAATGACTTCAGACCTTTTTCAGTTTATTCTATTTGAACAGTTCACAAATGGAGCTCTGAACCAAACTCTCTGGGACGGGTGGGACTCTGCTCTCTGCTGGAAATACCCTAAATAAGGCCAACACAACTATGGCTATTTGGGGTTCCCTCTTAGGAACAAGAGGGTAGCGCAATGCGGACAACAGCAGGAACTTTAAAGAAAACTTAGTGGTTTTGATTGATGGAGAATGTTTGTTTTCATTTTGCTACATAAAATAAATAGAATAACAAAACGTATATTGGAGTCTGTGGTGTAAACATAAAGTTAAAGAATACAGGTACCCTTAAAAACGTCATGAACTCTAAAAGAAACAGCTGATGGTTAAAGGTCAGGTGGCAGGTGTTGACCATCCATGGACAAAGTTAAAGATTCAGCTTTCTGAGGAATGGAGACGTTTCCAGATTTGGCTATTCATCACTAGGGTGGGTGATAGAGATGAACATGAAGAGAATAAAAACCTGATCTTTGCATCAGAAGCCAAACATTCAGGTGACAGGATCTTAAACTATAATCTCTGTCTCAATAAACTGTAAAACTTTACAGAAAAGTTCTTTTTGGGACAAAAACAGATTTGAAAATAATTAGAACCCCACAGTGTCTACTTAAACTCCAAGATTCTAAATATTGTTTTACATGTGCACTAAATGTAATTTTTAATGTCTGTTATGTTTTAGGCTACAGTCACATATCCCAAAATGCCACCACGTAGCAAATCCAGCATAAAAACAGGCCATTCTGCACACCTGCCACCATCTGCCTTTATAACCACGCCAGCAATTTTCAATAAAAACCAGGCGGTGGTGTGAAATCTTGATGATTGTGCCGTTGCTCCCCATCAGGCAGTGGCAGTTGTTTTTGTGACCGTAGCCAATGCCAAAGGTTTCTAATCAAAGCCAAAGATCGTATTTTAGTGGAGAAGTTCTGGAAATGCTTTTTATTGATGGTAGTAGGGCTGTGGATCGTTGCTTAGGTGGCGATCCGATACGATTCACGAATCAAGCTCAACGATTCACGAGTTGAACCACGATTCTTACTTTTTAATATAATGTTTATTGCTATGAGAATATTTACTAGATGAAGGAGAATTGAAATTATTTGTATAAAATCACCAACATTTATACATTTATTTAGAGCAATAGATCAGAATCAACAAAACTGATTTAAAAAAAACCAAAAAGATTCAGATTGAAATAAATTTTGTTTGTCATTTTAAACTTTTTTTTGTCAGTCTTCTGGTTGTTCAGCAGTAACATAAACAACATAAAGAGGATAAACATTACTGCTGTTTTGGATCATTTAACAACAGAACTTAAAAATGTTTCGAACATTTTTTTTTATCCTCAAAGTTCTTCAATATGTTTCGGTGCAGAGCCCGTGTGAAAAAAGTATTTTTTTCTGCAGCAGAATCAGCTGATTCACGTTGATTCCATCCTCCTTTCAGCAGCACGAGGCTGCGTTCTTCAGAATAAAATGGAGTTTCGTTAATTGCTTCAACTGTTGAAGAGTTACCATAATCAAAAGAATGTAAACACTGAGATAAAGCTCAGATGTTAAAGCTAATTCATTTTTTCAGAAGTTATGTCAGTGAACAGAACTTCAGTCTCAGTTTTTGAACGGAAAAAAACTCTCGCTAGTTTTACTTTGAAAACCGGAAGTTTCTCCGCAACTAAAAATTGTTTACTTTCGGTTACAAACGTGGCTCTTTCGGCTTTGTTTTAGTTCGTTAACTTAAAATAATACATTAATCTGGATGCCAGAAGAAAAATACATAATTGACACATAATATTCTGATCATATTTTACTACAATTTATTATATTTATAAAGATCGCAAATCAGCGATCTTGGACGTTGCGAATATTCATACTCGGATTTTCGGGAGCAGATCGCGAATACCCGAGCACCCGGATACTCGTCACAGCCCTAGATGGTAGGACTTTAAAAAGTATGTTTATGAGTAGACGTGTAGTGCAGCTGAGAAGGGAGGAGGCTGTAAACCGAATGATACTCTGGATCAGTACACACGGTAAATATTAGCAGCCGATGAAATGTCAACAAATGAAGAGTCTGGTTTCTGTCGGAGGTGAGCGTTGGAGGATCTTTTGTCTTTCTGGCTCTTTTGTCTTCAGGCTGAAAGAGTTCACTCTGAAAATGTCACTGGTTGTTTGGTTCCACTCCATCAGCAGCTGCCTTTGCTCCGGCTGCTGTTTGCCTTTTGACTTCAGTTTTATGGCATTTCATGCAAATTTGATCCAATTGTTCATCCTTCTGTCGTTTATCGTCGAGCTTCTCTGTTCCCCAACCAGCTCTTCTTGGTTGCTTGTTCTTGTACTTCACAATGAAATGTTGAATGCTTGTTTCCCTTCAGAGTCTAAAGAAAAACTTTTGAATCTTACATAACTCATCCAACTTTACCTTTTGAACTTCTTTAAACAATGATAGTCAAAATGTGCCAAGAAGAACATTTTGTCTTCTTGCTTCTGCACTACGTTTTCCGTCTCTTCTCCTCTCCTTTGTGGATTTTGTTCTGCTGGAAACCTGAGCTGCCGGATGTGACCAACAGCTGCTGGTTAATAAAGATAAACTAATCTCTCAGTCCTGTAAATCTGCTGGTTGAGCTTTCCACAGCTTAAAGGAAATCCCAGATTCAGATGAGTTCTTGAGATGTTGAGGTTATTATTTAAAAGTAAAATGTATGTGCGAGTGAGAGTGCGTGAGATGGTGCTTTAGGATTCGTTTGCTCTGCGTATACTTTTAAGACTTGTAATAGTTTCATTTGACAAATCTTTCTATATTCTCAGCACTTCACATATTGCTCTTTTGCTCTGACAAACATTTTTCATCAGCTGTAAATTTGAAATCAGGCTTTTGTCATGTATGTGAACATGTAAAAAAAGCCAAACTAAACTTGTCATTAATCCAGACATCTTCATATAGTTTGTTTGACAGAACAAGCAGCTCCAGCTACAGACTCCATGTATTGATTTTAGACAACATGTGCAAACAGGAAGAGCAGCAGAAACAACAGAGTAGAGATTACACTGGATGTTAGAGACCAATAATACTATCTATACACTATCTATATACTACCATACTAACATTTTACAGTCTCATAGCGTCTCTGCATATCTCACTGTTAGCTATACTTGGTAATTCACTACATTACTTTCCATAAATAAAAATAACTTATCTTTTTCTTTAACTTTCATCTTTTGACATCCCCATCTAAGAGACACACAAGAAAGTGTAGTGAAGTGATTACCTAATCAATGCAAGCATTAATGGATTCTGTTGAAAAGAGAAGCTGCTTTGCATCAACACATTACTAACAAAGTGTTACATATCGGTGCAAAGCTAATATGAAAAGCCGCTTTTCTCCACGTCAATCAGCTGATTCATGTGGATCACGTGAACGGTCAGAGTTATGGTATGTCAAACAGCGTGTTATTTACATATCGCTAGTGACAGCTTTGGTGTTAGAATGTTAAAAGGAAAGACGTGTACTCAGATATGCACCTATTCCAGTAATTTAGGTCAAGTTCATCACCTGTTCAGGTGACCAGCTGATTTCAATACTTTTTCAAAGAACTACGAACCAAATAAAGATCAACTATTTGTTTAAAAAATAATACTTTAGGAAGAAACTAAATAAAACATGTGGTGATAAAGTGCAGGGATTTCTTGATTTTAAAGTTCTTTTATTGGTTTATAAATGTTTTTATGGCATCGGGCCTTCTTATTTATCTGATATGATTTTAAGGTATGAGCCCTCGCGGACCCTGAGGTCCTCTGGAACAGGCCTGTTAGTCATTCCAAAAGTTAAAACTAAAACATACGGCGAGGCCTCATTCAGTTATTATGGACCTCGCCTGTGGAACGGCCTTCCAGAGAGCCTCAGGGCCGCAGAGACTGTTCATGTTTTTAAAGGAAGGCTCAAGACTGACCTTTTTAATCTGGCTTTTAGTTAAATTTGAGAAGTTATCTGATATTTTGTTCTATTCTTTCTTTTTACTTAATTCATATTTATTTATTTTTACTGAATTATGTCTATTTTATGTATATATAATCTTTGTTTCACCCTGTTATTTATATGGTTTTTTTTTTTTTTTTTTTACTCATGTGTTTTTGATCTATTTTACTCCTTTTACATTTTTTAACTCCAGTGTTTTCCTCTGAGGGATCCTCCACATCAGTGATTGTCCTTTTCTCAGTAAGTGGGGTCGCCGCAGTGGGATCTCCCGGGTCTGGCTCTTTGCTAGGATCTGGGGGGTCCTATAGTGGCGTACTCTATAAACTTGATAGGGGGCTCACTGGTGTGGACAGGTCCCGAAAATATTGTTTCCTCACTGCAGTACAAAGCCAGATTTCTAGATTAGTATTTTCCAGCCTTTTAGTAATTATTTTTATTGTTTTAAACATTATGGTGTGGCAAAATGTCAATGTGTGTTTGTGTGTGCGTGTGTTGGGGGTGGGGTTTGAGGGCATTGTCTTTTTGTTTTTAACATTTTATTGTGTTCTATGTAAAGCACTTTGGTGGAAAATGATCTATTTTTTAAAAAGTGCTATACAAAAAAAGTTGATTTGATTTGATTTGATTTCTTCTATTGCCCCCAATACTTTCAAAATAAATTTCTTGGTGTAAATTTCTGAACTGTGAGAAGTTTGGCATCACTTGTGAAATATTGATAATAATATCAAATAAATTCACCTTAACATGTTCATTATTAACATGGATTCATGCAACACAGAGACAATCCATTCAGATGAACCTCTATTGTTTTCTAAATATTAGTTTAACATCTGCAGACGAGACAGTTTGACGGATGATCAGAGGCGACGACTTCACGTTACGCAGCAAAATGTCAAACGTGCATCATCTTACTACTCCATGCTTTGTCTCCCTGTCTGCTTGTAGACTTTACAAACCAAGTGGTTTGTTTTGGATTCATCTTCTATTCTGCTAAAATCACATTCAAGTTTTAGTGGGTAAATCCACAGAACTGCTGCGTGTTCTGAGGATCAACTAAACAACTAGATCAAATCATGATGAACGAATCTAAATATAGCAGCTTTTTATTTACTTAATAAAGAAAAACTTCAGGTTTTAGTTAAACTGTAACCTGAGAAACTCAAAGATACAGAGGGAAACTGTTTCTGTCAGATTATTTTACTTCTTTGCTTAATAGAAACATGTTCAATCGTTTCTATTCAATTCAAAATTATTTATCCTTCATTAGGGATAAAAACAATTAAAAAAACAAAAAAAATTTAAAAGATATCTTTGACCAGTTGAAAAAAACACACATGGGATTATATAAATTAGGACAGAAAAATTCCAAATCAAATTTAGCAGCCGTCTATGACCAGCTCACAAACGGGGAGGACAGCCAAAATTAAAAATTCAATCAGATCTGGGGCAGAAATAGTAAGTGAATGAGTGCTGCCAGAGGAGATAAGTCATTTACTCGCATAGTGACAGAGCCCAAAGAAAATCTGTTATGTCCTATTAATGCTAAAATTAGATGATTAAAGTTAAATTTAGCCTCCTTGCAGAAGCTCGTTTATTATTCAAGACCTACATTCACTGTTAAAGAAGAGAAATTAAATGAAGCCACAGACGCCTGTGCCTCCTTCCAGTCCGTGCTGAGGGAATAATTTGTTGGCAGGAAGTCACATGAATAAATAATGCGCTGGAGTGCCGAGGTCGCTGGCTGACAGATCTCAGAGCGCGCTACAACGTTATCCGTTCATCATTTATTCATCCAGCCACGTCTGCAACATTCATCTTCTTACTTTGGCGACTTCTGCGGCATCAATGGGTCATTTTGCAGCATATGACAAAGATTTGATTTCAGAGAACAGAGGTTCCCTCATTTATCACGAGAGTTAGGTTCTAAATATAATCCGCAGTAGACTGAATCTGCAGAGTAGCCAACTTTATTTTTTACAGTTATTCTAAATACCTTAAAACTCTCCACATTATATAAACTTTTCTCAGACAGGCATGAAGATTTTCACACTGTTCTCTCTTGTCTAAACTCTCAAATTTCAGTTTTATAAGGGGAAAACCCAACTTAAAACACTTTATTCTTTTTTATTGTGTTTATGTACATGCTCAAACGCAAATATTTATACTATTATTTGATTAGACTTTTTAAAAGTCGTATGAATTAGAAACACAGCACTGAACTGCACTATAAACAATGTCAAACTTTGATTGATTTCATGGAAAGAAAAATGGGTTAAATGATAGCTTTAACCTTAAATGTGCTTCATCATTGATGTCTGCAACTAAAGTTCTGAAAAGTCAAACTTTTCAGCCGAGTGTCAGTCAAACATGCGGCGGCTATGCAGTACTGCTGGGGAACTGTTGGCAGGTGAGAGAGGAATGACTCAAAAACAAGCATGACAGGATCCATTCTAAAGTTTAAGACCAGCAATCTTTTTGACAAAATACAATGACCGTCATCAACCTGAAATAGGAATCCATCGAAAGGAAGGGTTGAGATCCCCCCATCTTTCTAATTAGGTATCTTTAATCATCTTCAACAAATCTGTGGTCTGTCCAGAACACAGTACAGATCAATTACCTTAATCTTTTAAAGCTTTAAGTGACGTTACACAGAAATCCACTACTGTAAGATGGATTTGCGGTGTTCCACAGGGCTCTGTTCTCTTCCCACATAAATTCAAATCACATTTTATCATATTATTTAAAACAATGGTGATACTATATCTACTTTTATGCTGATGACAGTAATATTTTTATAGAGAGTTCGATTGTTAACATTTTTTTTTAAAGATATCAAAAAATGGATACCAGGATAACACAGATTTACTCAACTCTCTCTGAAATATGTCTCTAAGCTCCTGCGATTTGTTGTGAAACGTGACTGTGGCAGTTCAAGAAGGGGCTGATTCTCAACCACGCAGGCCATCAGAAGGACCTTCTTCCTGCTCACAGTGTTCAGTCTCCATTAACCTTCAAATCATTCAACCCTAAAACTTATACGAAACGCTCAACCTGCATCAAAACTGCTGAAAGCAAAAAAAAAAAAGGCTTCTTACATCACATAAGACTGGAAACCAGCCCTGCAACAAGCAGCCAGCGACGCCGACTTGTCATAGATACTTAAGATCATAAATACAACAATCATCTAAGGTTTTTAGGAACCAGATTCCCCACCTGATCTGAATCTCAGTGCCGACACGTGGTTTGAAGAAACAATGAAGCTGCTCTGATTAATTAACATTTGGAAACGATGCTGGTGGAACCAATCAGCAAATGGTCTTCATGGTAAAACGTCCACAGATCAGAGTGCTGAAGGGGAATCATGGCAGCGGGGTGAAAAAACCACAGAGAAAAGCTCTGGTTGGTCATCCATCTTCGTCCATTTGTCAGCTGTCAGTGCTGCGTCCCCCACAGGTTGAAAGACAACCTGGGAGCAACAACGAGTGTGTGTTTGGCCGCCTTAGCTGCACACTTTAAGTGATTTTTCTTTTTTCAGTCCTTGAAACCAGCTGAAGGGGCAGCAGAGGTTCACCTGTAATTTATCTTCTGCCGTGTTTGTCCAGAGTTTGGGTTTCAGTGTGATGGAGCTGCAGTTTGAATGTTAAAGGGGAAATCAGGACAAGGGAAAATTGAATTTTAAACAATCAGCAACTAAAATCTTTGTCTTTAAAGCTCTTTAACCTGAGCGTTATAAACGGTATAAACTTAATTAAATAAATACGAACAATTGATGGCTTAAAAGGTTGTCCATGTGTTTGTACTGGACTCATATAAATAGCATGTGGTTGACTCCATTTTGACCATCGTTTTTCTCCAAAGATTTAGCAGCTATACGAGACAAGAATGACTCGTGGTTATTGAAACTTGAGCCGTTGTGGGATTATATAAGTTCGCTTCCTCCCACTTCCTTTCAAGATATTTATAATTTGATGCCATGTCTGACATACTTTTGTATAATTGTAAATCTCTGTTGATTTTATTATACACGCTTTATTCTTGCCTTGATTGCTTGAAATAAACCATTTCAAATCAAATTTAAATACAAAATGGTGCCCATTAGTAATCTGTTAACCCTTTAAATTGTCATAACAACCCCCCCATAAGTGTAATTTCAGCTTTTTTTTTATTGTTGCTTTAAATCTAATGTGCCTTATGAGTTTGTTGTTAGTTTAACTGATGTTTATCTACATCTTTCTTGTTGAGCACCTTGTTTTTGACAGCATATTAATGAAAAATGCTATATAAATAGTGATTGATTGATTGCTTGATGGATTTGACACAGAGAAAAGCAGCTTTGCACTATCATACAACAAGCCAATATCACTTTACTGACATGCATATCAGCGCAGAACTGCTTTTCTTCAAGTCAGAATCCGTCAGAAGTACATTAATTACATAAATATTTGAAGAGTAAAGAGTGTGTGAGTTATCTCGCTGTCACCAGCAACAGTTCTAGTGTTCAAAGTTTTTTTCTCGACTTTCTCATAAGGTCACAACGCGTTGGCGAGAAAAAAAAATGAAAACCTATTCACCCCAAATTTAAGACAATTTAAGAATTTTTAAGGCCCTGTTTAAGTTAAATGAAATCTAAGACTTTTTAAGGACCCACGGTCACCCTTTCTTAAACTGTGCTGTATTTTTTCTTGAGATCCACAGTAAAAACTGATCTGACTGGAAATGAAAAAAAGATAAAGTGGATCATAAATCAGAAAGTCGCACTTTTAGTTTCCCTTATTGGCTCTGAAAATAAGTTGTTGTTTTTTCCTATTTAGCCATGATAATATGGGGAACTTGGGCCAGTTGGTGTTGTGTACTCGCAGTGATTTCCATTCAGATGAATTGGTGACGGTTAGAGGGTCTCATTGGTATCGAGAAGCATTTCTGCATCAGAAGATGTGAAGTTTTGTCTGATAGTTTTAGGTCACTAAGGTCCTTCAAGGGTACTGTTCCCCTGTCTCCCCCTCTGACCTACAGCGGGAACTTTCTCCAGAGTTCTAACACTTCCTGTTTCTCCACACTTCACTTCCCATCAGCCCCTGTTGTCCCTCCCAGGAGCCCCATAGCTGGTTCCTATAAGTAATCTCTCCCAGCAGTATTTAGTCCTAACCGCATCTGGACCGTGACCACTCTGGTCGTTCTCTGATGCCCTCATGTTCTGGTCTGACCTCTGCCTGCCTGACCCTGATTTAGCTTTAAGAACTTCTAGCTGTGCTTCACTCCTGCTATCCTGTCTATGCCGATAAAACCTGTTGCACTTGGATCCAGCTGTCTGCCTGTTTGTGACTGATAGATAAGTTGTCTACTGTAGAGTTGTTGGTATGATTTCGGGCTACAATAGTCAACCAAACACTGAGCCTTTGGTTGTTGTGTGTGAATGTGTGTGCATTTCCCCAGTTATGTGAATATGGGTAAATAGAAGTCAGCACAAAGGCTGTACTACTCAGGAGAAGCACCAGTGTGCTTTCAGTCAAGAAGCCGGCTCCAAACTGGACGTAAATCCACTGATGGACCCGGCATGTCTGAAGCCACACACACTAAAGGGAACCACCCTTTGAGTTCGCCCCTTTCACTCCTCGTGAACAGACTCATGTCTGCCTTCCCGAGCTCCTCCCATCGCCTTTCTCCGCCCACGAACCTCGGAAACAACTTCCAATTAACTGGATAGGATCGAGGCGTCCTGCTCAGCCGTGATAACATTATCCCACGTCACGCACCGCTGCCAGTGCCGGGGATTATGAAATTAAATAAAAAGTCAGAAGAAAGTGTTTGGGTGCTGGTGGATGGGGATTGCCTTTGGGTGCTGTCACCAGCGATTGTACGGAATACTTGGCAGTAAATGAAAAGGCAAAGTTATGTAAGGATTTAAAACTCCTTCATTATCAGCGAAATGAAGAAGTTCAGTGTGATGGAGAGCAGCTTCAGCTTCCGGTCCAAAGCCAACCACCCACTGATAAGAGCTTACATAACCTGGTTCAGGTCTGTGGGCCTGAAGAAGAGGAGCTGGAGGAAGGAGATGCGTCTCTCCTGTGTTTGTCAGGCCTTTATATCAAATCAAAAGGAAATCAACAGAATCCTGTAAGTGCGATCATGACAGGAAACCTCTGACTTAAAATTAGACGCAGTTTAAAAGGGCAAAAGTATGTGTAGGTGACATACAGAGATTATGAGGAAGAAAAGGAAATTCTTTTATAGAGATTAAAAGGAAATGTTGGTTGATGATGGTTCAATAATTAAAGAAGCATACAAATTTGACAAAGAAATAAAATTTAAACATTTGTTTCGCAATTTTGGGCAATTGTAGGAATACAAAATGTTGATGATAATGGTATTGTTGCTGCTCTGCGCTGTTTAAGTGTTTGCCATTTACCATTTTTAAATTGGTATTTTCATTCGCAATGATTTATTTTTCTATGCATTTATCTCTCTTAAAGCCCAGTTGAACAGAAAGAAAGTAAATAGATTTAATTAGGACATTGGCAAATGTATCTGCTTTCTGAGATTTTCTTTTTTGTAGTAGGAACATCTATAGTCTTCTAATGAAATTAACTTTAATCAAAATGAAATTCCACTGTTGTATAAATCTTCCTTGGGTGGAGTTTGACTTTTTAAAAGCAACCGTCAGATCCTAATGAAGATAAGAAGAATCTCCTGAAGCTGATGCTGCTTCATTCTTCTTTAGTCAATATTCCATCTCTGAAATCTTCATTTGTTTCTTCCATTAGTTAAATTTATTAGTTTCATTCACAGCCTTAGAAAAGCTCTATATAACGATGATTCTACCACAATAATAGTTGCAGCGAAAAGACACACTCAGTATTTGATTTCCGTCTGTTTTTCCTGCAGACGAGTTTGATGCCCAACATTTGTCCTGTTGTGCAAATATTTATGTTTGAAATACTTAAGTTTTTGAGTAAATGAGGCGCCTCTCCCCTCAAGCGTTCGGACACAGTTAAAAACTGACCCTTTTCCCGCTCTGCCTCGCCTCCCCCGTTCATCCCCGAATAAGCTGCAGTCTGCCATCCCATACCGCTTCATCCAGATCCATTCAGCCCCGGCAAATATTGGCGTCACAAAAATGACACCAGGCGCCGGCGAGGGGAGCGGGAGCGATCTGCTTTGAAATAGAAATGCTGTTCTAGTTGGCCAAGGGCAATCAATGTGGAGGATTTCATCTGGATGACACTGGTGCAGTTAATCAAAGCGATACGGGAGCCGCAGCGAGGGCAGACGAGGACAGCGGGTCCGGCTGCAGGTCCTCTCATGACCGAGCAGAGAATTTAAAGCCTGGAAATTCAAAAATACGTTTTTCTCTTCA
Source organism: Oryzias javanicus (assembly GCA_003999625.1). NCBI lineage: Eukaryota > Metazoa > Chordata > Actinopteri > Beloniformes > Adrianichthyidae > Oryzias > Oryzias javanicus. The sequence continues at coordinate 1,650,562 of CM012446.1, forward strand.
GCGACGACTGCAGATGTGACCGCAGCTTTTCAAAACAACGTGATATCAAACATAAAACGTCTATGTACACTGAAAGATGTACAAAAGTCTGTAGATTAAAAATAGAGGGAGCGTAAATGACAAAGACATCCTGCTGATTTGTACGGAGCCCCTAAAGGGACATCGAACAAAAAAAAATAATAATAAAGTTTAAAAAAAAATTAAAGTAAAAAAAAAAAAAAAATTCTAACTCGTGGCCACGACATATTGGAGCCCTAAAGGGACATCGAAAAAAAAAAAAAACAATTTCTAACTCGTGGCCACGAGTTAGAATTTTTTTTTTTTTTTTACTTTGATTTTTTTTTTTAACTTTATTATTATTTTTTTTTGTTCGATGTCCCTTTAGGGCAGGGGTGTCAAACTCAATCGCACAGAGGGCCAAAATTCAAAACACACCTTAAGTCGCGGGCCAAACAGGATAAAAATGTCTTGAACACACTAAAACAAAATTTTGAAAACTTTAAAAATATAAATTTTTTAACATAACAATGAATAAAAACAGGCTGGAATATTATTTCAGAATAAATCAACTTAAACCTTAAATAACTTTAAATTTTTTACTCCCCATAAAAATAATTTTTTTTCAAAATTATAAAAGTTAGAAATGAGCATAAGATAAAAACGGGCCACTAATAATAATAAAATAAAATAATCTCAAGGGCCGGATATAATTACCTGGAGGGCCGGATCCGGCCCCCGGGCCTTGACTTTGACACGTGTGCTTTAGGGGCTCCGTAGATTTGGTACTCATTTATAGTAAATGAAAGAAAATGAATGCTACTTTTCTAGTCTGTCTTTTGTTAAAAACCCTTTCCTGTTTGGCAGATCTGATCGAGAGACTCAACATCATAAAGAAGGAAGAGGAAAGTGAGAAGAACGTCGTCAGACATTAGCAGGTTTGGAGGCTACATGCTCAGCGGTCTCTAAGAGAAACATCTGTACCAAACAGCAGGAACCATGGATTTTGTGATGAAGCAAGCATTGGGTGGTAAGTTCTCACCTGAAATTCTCCCTTTCAGGAAACATATGAGCCAAAAACATGAAAGAAACGTTCACCAGAGAAGAAGTATCAGTGATGCAGACGGCCAAAAAAAGCTCTTGTTATAGTATTGTTTAAAAATCAGCATCTTAAGCTGAAGTTTTTGTGACAAAATATAAATATAAAACTATCTTTTTGATAAATCCAAGCTGTAACTTCAGTTTAGACAAGACAGCAACACGAAGAATGTTTTATCAGTTGTATAAACTTTCTTCAGTGAAGGATTTATTCAGGAAGAATTGTCCATCATCTCGTGTGTTTGATCCTCAGAACACAGAATAACGAGTCTCCAATTTATTTTTTTCAAAAGCCTAAAACATCTAGAGTTTTCTGTTACTTAGAGAGATATAATAGTTTTGTAAAAGTGTGTGTGGAAATTCTGAAAAACGTCTTTCACATACTTGTAAGAAGATGCCAAGAGTCAAATGTTTCACCCAAAAAAAGTGAGTGTGAAATATATTTGGTGTGCTAGTGGTTACAAATAGCTGTGAATACACAGACACAACCCTGTGAAAAAGCACAGCTTGTGCAGCAGACGCTTTCCAAATGTGGAGGGTTTTTTTTTTTTGCCACAGACACCTCAGAGTGAGAAATGCATGATACATTCAAGGCCAGACAAGAAATTCAAAGGTTTGGCTTTCCTTGCTTTCTCCAGCAAAAACATTGACTGTTTAGTAGGAGTTTAAAATACAAACAGTATTTAAAACATGACAGTAGGGCAGCCACGATTAGTCGACTAATCGACGACTAATCGACTATTAAAATAGTCGACAATTAATTTAATATTCGATTAGTCGTTACTTTATAATATATGGAGTTAGAGTGTCGTAAAGTTGAAAGTTATAATAAAAATATGCTAGCTTTTTAGACTATTTTGGCATTTATCAAGGTTTGTTTAAGCTATTTTGGAGTTTAGCTAATATTTCAGCTACAAGCTAGCTATTCTGGTTAATTTAGGCTTTTTTCAGTTTTTTTGGCTAACTTGGTGTTTAGCTAATATTTCAGCTAGATGCTAACTGTTTTGGCTAAGTTAAGCTTTTTTAAAAAAAGTTTTTTAGAGTGTTTTGGAATTTAGCTCATTTTTAAGCTACATGCTAGCTATTTTGGAAAATTTAAGATTTTTTTCAGTTTTTTAAGGCTATTTTGGAGTTACGTTCATATGTCAGCTACATAGCAGTTTTGGCTAGCTGAGGCTTTTAATTATTTTTTAGGCTACTTTGGAATTTAGCAAATATTTCAGCTACAAGCTAGCTATTCTGGTTAATTTGGTCTTTTTTCAGTTTTTTAGGCTAACTTGGTGTTCAGCTATTATTTCAGCTAGATGTTAGCAGTTTTGACTAACTTAAGCTTTTTTTTTTTTTTTAAAAAGAGTTTTTTAGGGTGTTTTGGAGATTAGCTAATATTTAAGCTATATGCTAGCTATTTTGGAAAATTTAGGATTTTTTTTCAGTTTTTAGTTAAGTTCATATGTCAGCTACATGCTAGCAGTTTTGGCCAGCTGAGGCTTTTAATTATTTTTTAGGCTAATTTGGCATTTAGCTAATATTTTAGTGGCTATCAGCTTTAGTGTTTTTAGCTATCAATTTCAGCATCTTCGCTGTCGTCACTCGCTTCAGCTTCAAAATTCAGCTTACAGCATTCACACAAGCATTTTCGTAGATAATGCTTGTGTGAATATATTTAGTTTTTAGTTTGTTTAAAGCTAATAATGATTAAGATGTGTGTTTTACATCCAGTTTGTGCATGACCCGATTAGTCGTCTAATCGGAAAAAATAATCGGTGATTAGTCGACTATTAAAATAATCGTTTGTGGCAGCCCTACATGACAGTATATTGATTTAACCCCTAATCAAATAATGATAATGTATTATAGTATTTTTTTAAAAACTATTGTCACTATTGACTTTTTTTTTTAACCAGAACTGGTTCAGCTTTAGCAGGTCTCCACAGGAAGAACTTCTGAGGATTTTACCTCCATGCCAAACAGCTTGTATTTGTGGGTTTATATGACCTAATCCAGTACCGGTCGTAAATGCGCACAGACCCACATTTCACTAGGATGGTCTCTGTCAGCATGGAGCCACAGAGGAGCCCTGATGTTCATGTTGGAGTCATCACCTCTTATCAGCGCACTCCCCAGCATCAGGGAGCCAGAAAGAAATGAGATTTATTCCCTCGTAGCTCTGCCTGCCTTTCATCTTCCTCCTTTCTCCTAACACTTCTTCATATCTCTTCTTTCTGCCTTTCTTTCCTCACTGCCATCAGCCGAGCATCGATGTACTTTTGACATTTTTATGAGCGTCTCTGAAATGTACAGTCACGTGTACTAAACAAACACCGTAGGAATAGATTAAAGCAAAAGCTAAGGACACCTTCTGGTTCTTCACCTTTCCTCATAAAGAAGCTCAATAAAAGATGGCGGTGAGATCATCTCTGACAGATCCAGTTGGCGCAGCTCTTGTTTTCATTTCCTCTGCTGGCAGATGAGAAGGCGCAGTAATAGGAAGCAGCAGGACGTCTTGATCAGATACCGATCCTCAGGTTGTGTCCCTCTACAGCGGGACGTGGCCTCTCTGCAGCAGAGAGCTGGGCCGTCCCGCCTGGAGCCTGGACGTCTGATGGATGCTGCAGATTTTAAACTCGTGCTGTGACTTATGAGGGCGTAATCTGGAGAAAGAGGTGATCCATTATTTAAATGAGCTCGATTTGTCAAACCCTGCAGCTCCGCTATCCATCTGAGGAAGTCGATGGTGCATGGTTAATCTCCACCTTAGCTGCGTTTCTTAACTTGACCGTCCCAATTCTTCCTCCTTCTACATTCAGGTGATTCTGCACCTGTTTGTCCTGGATATGCTGAAGTCTCCGTCTCAACTGCCCTCACGGGTGAATACGGGCTGTCTGGGGGAGAAAGATGGTAAAACCTGCTTGGGTTATGCAGGTGGCCCGCACAGAATATCAAGGTTAAGGAACCCGCAGAGAGAAAATGATCATGCACATTTTTCTACGGGTGTGCTGCGGGTAGCAGGTCATAGTGAACACTTGTACAACACTTAAGAATAAGTCAGGGTGAAGTAGGTGAGACGCAGGCGTGTTACACTAATTTTTCATATTTTCAATCCCCCAAATCCTGCAGACTGCACAGGGAGACGTTAGTGTTGTTGGCGTGATACGTGCGCGCTCCTTACTGCAATCTGACTGTAGTTTGTGTGGACGTCCTACGGGCACTTATTTATCACGTGCACATCCCGTGCGTCCGCCTTTCGCACTTTAGGGCCCAGAACCCTTCACAAGGCCAGACAACCCAAAACCCCACAGCACCTGTACAAGTCAACCCCAACACAGGTAACTAAGGCTCAGGTTCTCCGGCTGTTGGGACGCACCAGAGTGAACATTTTTGGCCGAAGTCGAAAAATAATTAAAACGCTGAATACCGAATAGTGACCGAATATTAAATGAGGATGTTGAGTTTCCTTTTCAAATCAAAAACATTTTAGTTTTGTATTTTATCACTCAAGTCTTCCCAGTAAGTGTGCCAGTGCATTTCATAAGGCTAGGCTTTCAAACAAAACATTGATTCTAACAGGTTATTATTTTCATTCAGTGTGTGCATGTGATCTCATACACTTCTACAAGAACACCATTTATCCCAGGACCAGATCAGATCTGAACAGTCATTCAGCTTCAAAACAAAAGATATCTTAAAGTTGTTTTACAGACAAAACACTAACAACCGTTCCTTTGTCAAACCCCAAATAAAGAGCATAAGAGATCTGAATATATACTGATTACTGACCTCTCCTGTAGACATTCCAACATAGAAATTCTATGTTATTCTGTTCGCTTTAGAGCCATCACTTGCTAATTTTTTCCTCTTTATAAACACATAGGACACTAAAGAAGTGTTACTGAATCTGCTAGCCTTCCTCATGCTGTTCTGCGTGTTTAGCTTTAAAATACCTGATCAACGCAGATGTGGTGAAGGTTTTGGCCGGTGAACCCCCTCACCATAATTTAGTTCTGCGGCTGCTGCAGCAAACTGCAGATCATTTATCCCGGTCAAGCAGGCTAGATCGCCACATTGACTGTATCATTGCGTCACGCGCTGCTAATCAACCTCATTCCCACCAAAGTTGATTGTTTTATGCAATATTCGGCCGAATACATTTGGTTGTTGAATATTCTGTGCATTCCTAGTTATATGTATATACAATTTTTTAATTTACACAATTTTTTAAATAATTTTACGCAGAAATTATTCAAACTTCTATGAACTAAGAAATATCTTAAATTACATAATAAAGTAAATATTCTTGACCCCACTTTTAATGTAAACATGCCTAGGACAGCACAAGGGTTAACCATAATTAGCTTTAAACTAACTAGAAACTAGATATATAGCATTACCTGTGATAATCCTAGTGTGAATGCTGTACGCTGAATTTGGCCGCTGAAGATGCTAGTGCTGATAGCTGAAGATGCTGAAAATGATAGCAAAAAAACGCTGAAGCTAATATCTGAAAATGCTGTAGTTAATAGCTGAAATCACTGAAATTAATAGGTAAAAACGCTGAAGCTGATAGCCATCAAAAATATTAGTTAGATGCCAAATTAGCCAAAAAACTGAAAAAAAATCCTAAGTTAGCCAAAACAGCTAGCACATAGCTGAAATATTAGCTAAACTTAATAAATGACCAAGTTAGTCGTCGATTAGTCGACTAATCATGGCAGCTCTACTGCGTTTAAAACTGAAATAAGTCTTTAAACTTTGGTTTGTATTTGTACGTCTTACACCAGATTTCTCAACCATCGATTTAGCGATTATTTTAAACATACTACTGAGGAGAATATACAACATCAATAAGATCTGTGATTCTCTGCAAGAGATACAAAACAACCATGAGAAAACAAAGATCTTCGGCTCCAAAAAACAATCTTAAGAAAAATATATTGGATACTGTAAATTTAACTTCAAACACAAGGATAATATAAAGAGAAATTAGAGAAAAAAGATTAAAATTAAAAAAATTGAGCACCATCATAAAGCCCTGATTTGTAAATAGATTATCAGAACCATGAAAGCCTTTAGACCCGGTCTACAGACTGAATCAGAACCTCTGCAGACTTTGTGTTAAAGAGGAGCCACCGTCTCTGCTGAACCTTAAATCCAGAACTCATTAGTGCATTAAAGCCTCTCGGCCTTCAGCCTTGACCAGAGGAAAGAGCGGCTGCAGTAATGAGCATCGAGGACCGAGGCTGAGCCTTTAGGCCGGAGGAAGACTGCAGAGCTGCCATCTACAAGCTGACATAAATGGAGGTGAAGGCTGACGGGAAACAAAGAAAAAGGCTAAAAGATGCTTGTTGATGTAGCATCACATGGAGGCAAAGATAGGACGAAAAGAAGACGAGTGAAGGTCACTCCTGCAAGAAAAGAAACTTTTGAAGTAGATATACAGAAGAAAAGGATGATGGAAGCGGAATGTGGAGCAGCTAAGGACGATTTAAAGGACAGAAAAGGAGAGCAGACAGACGAACATGTGAAGGTTAAAGACACTGAACGGTCAAAGGACAAAGCTGGAGCGCTCTGGAGAATTAACCTGTTAGAACGACCTCTTTACAGCCGACGACCTTCATCCGTTTCTCGCTTATTTTTCCAAATGAATCCATCATTGCTTTTTTATGTGAGTCTAAAGTCATATACGCAAAAAGTAATTTCTAAAGAGTCATTACTGAAAATATTTGAATCATTTTTACCATTTTACACTAGAACTTGTTGATGATCTTAACTTCTGTCACACTTCAACTGTTATAGAAACTATTGTAATTCCAATAGATTGTGAAATCTGAGAAAAGCAGGTCTGCGTTGATGTGACACTTTACTGCTGCAAAATGTTAAGCCTAGAAAAATGACTAATAGTTGAAGAGTTATGGGGATTTAAAAGTTATTTCCTGTTACTGTGGACAGCTCCAGTGTTACTCTATCCGTTTTAGGTCTATCTATCACACATGATGAATCCACAACTCTTAAGAACTTCATTACACTGAGATCTTGGCTTCCTTGTTGCATATAACAATAAATACTTTTGATTCTTGAACCCATTTGTTGATAAAATGTTTTAGATTTTTTTATTTAACTATTGAGATTATTTTATTTACCAATTATTTCTTGAATATTTATGCATTTTGTGTAAAACTATGTGTTAAAAAAACCTTTAAAATTTTGCTGAACTCTTTTTTTTAAGATAATTTCGGTTTAAACACATTCAGCATTTTTATTAAACATAAAATGTTGGCATTTATAGATTATTAGTTATATATTATACACGTTATTACTTAATGTAGTGTTAATCTGTAAATCTATTCTTTGTATCAGCAATTTAAATATTTTTATCTAATTTTAGATCTATTTAACCAGTATATTTTCATCTAATTTAGCCAGTTGTGAGATATACAGTGCTCCCTCGCATATTAGCGTTTCTTTATTCGCAGTTTCACGCTTTAACATAGTCACGTGACTCTTCCGGTTTGTCACAAAAACTCCAACAACTGAAGATGCTCGTATTACATTTTTGCATCCGAAGGAGGCGTTTATTATTTGATAAAGGATGAAGCGTTTTATCCGTTTTTTCTAAACAGAATATTATTAGTTTATATATTTTTAGCTTTGACTTTTGTCAGCTTAACATATTTTGTTAGTAAATTAGTTGTTCAGCTGTTTTGTTTTTGTTTAATTTCTTTAGCTACCATTCACTATTATTGACCAATTTCCCATTGAATTGTTCATTTAGTATTTTTAGCTTCTAATTCCATTGATCATATGAATTAAACTAAAGTCTGATTTTTAAATCCACTGACCACCGTCTGTCTGTGCCTTAAAAGTTCCTGTTTTTATGGGTCATGAACAGAATGTCTATTAAGGCAGGAGACATATCCACACCAGCTGATGTTTGCACACTCCAGCACGAGTTTAAACACACTAAAGGATCTGCAGCAGACAGCCTGACCTTCACCGACCCCCCTGTTAGTCTCTGTGAACACTTCTCTCCTCCCACCAGCTGATCTGCAATTTGTCAGCATCAGGTTTGCTGCCACCACACTGCGCCGTGGGGTCATTAGAGCCTCGGCATTAGCCCGCTGCAGGGCGCCAGAACCCGCCACCCTCAAGTTCACAAACCCCAGAGGGAAGCCCAGAGCCCCTTGAGCCACAGGTCTGCTCTCATTTAGCTGCTGCGCCTTCAGGCAGGAGATTCGAACCGACAACTTCTGCTTTTCCACTTTTGGACTTAAAGGACTGAACTAGGGCTGCCACGATTAGTCGACGACTAACTTATATAGTCGATTAATTGTTACTTTATAGTCAGAGGGTAGTCAAGTTGAAAGTTATATTGGCATTATGCAAACTTTTTGACATTAATTAAGGATTTTTAGGCTATTTTGGAGTTTAAATTTTCAGCTACATGTTAGCTATTTTGGCTACTTTAGGCTTTTTTTTTGTTTTTTTTAGCTAATTTGTAGACTACGCAGCTTATATTTCAGCTCAATGTTAGCTATTTTGGCTAACTTAGACTTTTTTCAGTTTTTTAGGCTGTTTTGATACATAATTAATATTTTAGATGGCTATCAGCTTCAGCGTTTTCAGCATGTAATGCTAAATATCTAGATTTTAGTTAGTGAAAAGCTAATGACGTGTGTTTTACATCCACTTTACGCATGAAAAACAATCAGGGATTAATCGTTAGTGGCAGCACTATACTGAACCATAAATGTTAAATTAAGGTGAGATGTCAAAATACTCATGTTTGAAGATAACTGACCTCACACTCATTAAATATGAGTGAACACACACCAAACTTCATTCATAACAGATCTGGAGGAACATGGGCACGCCTCCCCTCACTGTTTACATGCCAGCTTTCCTAAAGTCATCCGTCTCAATAGTAAATCACAGCCAGCTGGTGTTTTGGCTCCAACTTAATAAAGGCATAAAATAATAAAGGAAAACCAGGCCAGCAGCCAGGCTTTCCTCTCACCAGCCCGAGGGGAGATCAATACTCAGATGAACATTTCTCTCTGCCGGACAATCCATAAATCATAGACTCTCGGGCGGTCCTGTGTTTACTATCGATTACATCAAGGCAACATGAGCAACATTGTATTCTGGATGGAGACACTCTGGGCTCTGGAAAGCAGCTGCTGTCACTGATGAAGACTAGAAAATAGGGATGGGGGATATGGAGTTTTTATATCACAATGTATTTTTTTTTTTTGTATCGTGTGATAACGATACATATCACGATTATGCCGGTATTATTGACGCCTGGTTTGGGATCCTTCTGCGTCACTCCCCGAACCCCTGGGTGTCCCCGGCACGCCTGTTCAGAAGGTCGGGGATCCACAGCCCTTGGGACAGGGTGACGGCCAGGACGCAGTGCCAGACGCAGTACCGGATGCAAACCGGAGCCCGGTTAGGTTGCCAGTGCGCACCACGTCCTGGCGCTGGTGAGCTCCGTGTCTGACGCCAGGCATTTAAATTTGAACTGGATTTGGTTCAAAATGGCAGTATGTTCTGCTGTATTATCAGCCAAACCCGACGCTACACAGGTGAAGTGGCCGCGGGGGTAGGGCCTTGTGTCTCGCATGTGTTTACCTGGAGTGCAGTCAGATGAAGAAGGTGGAGAAGACAAAAGAAATTCACCAAAAAAGAGCTCATAAACATTTACTCACCAAGTAGTGACTAACCCTCAAAATCTTTACTTGCCAAAGAGGAGACCCTTCAAAATCAATCATTATAGACATATAGTTTATCTTTATAGTTATCATATAAATATAAGATAGATAACTATTGTAAAACTACACAACTTCAAGAAAATCTGAGTAAAAATAATACATATTTTAAATGCCTTGCTTAAAAAAGAAAGTAGCATATATCTCCCCATTTGTTAACTATTTTATCCTCAAATTGATGATACTTTTTCTTCTTTTTTAGAGTCCCAAAGAAACAAGATTTGTTCATAAGCATCTCAGCTGCTAGGCAGGGTGGTGGAAGTGTGATAATCTGGGATTGTATCACTTGAAAAATTTCCAGGGACCGACTGCCTGACCACCTAAAGTCAAAGCAGGATTCACGAGCCAACTTTAAGGTGCCGCATTTGTTTGACTTGTGTCCAGGGGCCACCAAAGACATGGGTAAGATGCTAGGTGGGGAGGAGGAGAAGGATCCAGATGCAGCCAAGAAGGAGGAGGAGCGACAGGAGGCGCTGAGGCAACAAGAGGAGGAGAGGAAAGCGAAACACGCCCGCATGGAGGCGGAGAGAGAAAAAGTACGGCAGACCATCAGGGACAAGGTGAGGCAAGGCTACGTTCAGAGTCACATCTTCACTCAGAAACTAGTTGGACTGAGTATCCATCGGGTCATTTCTCAATGATGATACCTTCAACAATATATTTATGTGAAAAGTCTTTAAAACCATGTTGTTTGAATTGTATGCTGAGCATCAGGAAGTGTCACTCTCTCACGAGTCACAGAAAACAAGCTTGTCTTATCACTCCAATATTTAGTGGAACTAACCTTCATGTAGCCATCATAACTGATGACCTGTGAAGGCATTTTTTAATGGTTTTGATCTAAGCTTGATGCTCAGGACGTGTCTGATCAAACAATTCTGACAGCCACAATATTTTTAGGACAGTTTTAGTGCAGCAGTATTTTTAGAAAGACGCTGTTTGACCTGCTCTTGTTGTCAGGAGCTTCTGAAACTAAACCCTCATTATGTCAAGAATAGCTCCGTCTAATCAGCAATGCTGTTTGCTGCCAGAAATAGCATCAAGTATTTTTACCAAACAGCTTTCCCACCATCCTCCAGCTTCCACTTCCAGTTCGTTCTGGTTAAAGACGCAACATTTTTCCCCAGAAATGTTGAGACTTCTTTTCTCTCTCCTTCCAGTATGGACTGAAGAAGAAGGAGGAGAAGGAAGCAGAGGAGAAAGCGGCCATGGAGCAAGCCTGCGAGGGGTCTCTGACCCGCCCGAAGAAGGCAATCCCCAGGGGGTGCGGCGATGACGAGGAGGAAGACGAGGAGAGCATCCTCGACACGGTCCTGAAGTTTCTGCCGGGACCACTACAGGACATGTTCAAGAAGTAAAACAGAAACCGAAAGACATCAAAGGAACCCTGAGGGCGGGGTCCGGTCTGCTCTGGGCCGGGGTCTTTGACGTCTGGTTGACGAAGGAAAGCCTGCGGGGGGCATTATTTGGGGTATTTCTAAGTAGGAAGGGTTTGGTTGTAGTTAATAGAAGATTACAGATAAGGGAGGGGGGTCTAACGTTTAGAGGCTGCACACTGCCTTTAGAGATCTTTTCTTTTGTCCTTTTCTACCTTCCCCTTTGAAACTAAATCTGTCAACCGCTGGTCGCATGTTTGTTGCGGTTTCTTGGATCACGGAGGGGATGGGTCCCTCAAAGGAAAGAGGTTTCTGTTATTTTGGTTTTCAAGTGACACTGCCACTTTGTTTTCCACACCATACAGATTGTTTTCTACCTGTATTGCCTGGTGGAGGGCCTCGTGTTAGAAAACAGATTAGCATTTAGGTTTAGAAGACGCGTGCCTTCATGTCATTAACAGCAAGGGTTTCGTTCTGAGTCAGGGTTGGAATAGATCGTAGGATGTGTAAACAGGCTTTTTCAGATTTCAAACCAGATGTTTGTTGGAATCCAGTCCTGAGCGTTGTTTTTAAATAGTTTCATTGAACAGCCAGAAACTTCAGAAGACCCACCAGTTGTTTACCAGCTTAAACTGCCATTGAAGAAAAGTAGTGGTCACAGTGGTCTGAATCCTGTAGACCAGTGGTCTTCAAACCAAGTTCTCCAAAATTAGCACCCTGCTTCTTACCTGAGCCAGGTGGTTCCACTTCAGAAACACTGAACACACCTGACCCAGGTGATCAGCAGTAAGTAGAGCGGGAAAAGCTTTTGGAGGACCAGGGTTAAGACCACTGCAGTAGACAATCAAAGCATGAATTGATGTGACTCCACATTCCTCTTCACATGCTGCCAATTCATTTCAATAGAATGAACCGGAAGGGAAAACTTCATCCTCTTCTGACCGTTTTCTTTTCCTGTTTTCAAGATCCTAGAAATCCAGACCAAAGAAACCCTGGTGAGACCTACTGGTGTTTTTGTCACCACTGACTTATGCGCGCCCGCTCTCGTTTAAGCTCAGAGTCAGGCAGAAATAACATTCCAACCAACATTTTGATGCCTTTGTGAAGTATTCCAGCACTGCTCTGGTGGAGTCTAAAAAAAAAATCTGGTCGCCGAGGTATAGAACCGAGCTGTGGCATCACCTTTGAGTACATCCGTCGTACGAGAAAACATTCCATGTAGTGAGAAAACTACACTTACTGAGAGTTACCTGAGACCAGTTCCATAAAGCACCTTATTATAAAAACATCTGCACCTTTCCAGAGATCTGATCTTTAGGTTTTCCCCTTTGCTAGAACTCCCTTTATCTACACCCACTCTGCTGCTCTCAGTGTACTTGAAAGTGGCCGGCACAAAACTGCAACACCACATGGACAATAAGGAGTTGATAAAGAGCAGGGAACACCGTCCAAGAGTTCACAAGAGCCGCCGAGTATCGGGTTAGTTGAGCGGTGAAGAAACTCAAAGAGCTCTGAGGGTCAAGCGTTCAAGCAGCTAAAAGAAAAAGATCCATCGGAGATGTTTAGGTTTTCTGAACTTCATGAAAACTCTGCGATCATCCATCCTGGCTGCACAATCTTAGAATGATTCTGCTGACCGTGTTTTTGTTTTTAAATTTAAGAAAACTAGAAGACAGACATGACCCCCCCCCAACAGTAAAATGTGGAAATCAATTAAAAAAAGTTGATTCAATTTATGAATCTTGGTCCATTTTAAGAATTTGGTTACTATGGTGACAATTTTAGAATAAAGTTTCCAAAAAAATTTTCATAAATAAGTCACTACAATTTTAAATATTTTGTCAAATTCCCTAAAAAATAAAAAAAAGAAAACTCTTCTCTTTAGTTTTTTTTAATAAAACTGTGCATATTTTTTTTATTTAAGGAAAGCTTGAAGATCCAAAACTTTGACTTTCAAGAAAAAAAAAAGAGGAAAAAAATCACCTGGACTCAGGTGAGTCCAAACAAAGTTGCACATCAATGAGCAAGAAGTAACGCCATTCCACGTCCAATTTGTTTGTTTGTTTTTCTCTAAATTTGGTGTCTCCAACAAATTGCAAACGTTTGGCGAGCAGAACAGACTGGAGTTAAATTAGTGAGTTTGAAATCATTTTTAGGGTGTTAATTAACAAACAAAATGTTAAACTAGATTTTTCTTTAAATTGTGGTAAAAATATCTTTAATGCAATAGATTTTTGTTACTAAAAACCCAAGGTGCATTATGGAACTGATCCAGCAGAGTTATAGGACGAATACACTGTAAAACTTAATTTATTTTCTAGTTCAGATAGGACTTCACTAGACAAAGCCATATTGTTTAGATTGCAATAATTACTTCAAGCGTTCACAAAATATGAACATTGAAATTTAATTGTCTTGATTGTTTTCTGTGCAAAAAATCATCAATATGAAGTCAGAATTTAGACATTTGTTTGTATTTTTTTTCCTTTCCTCTCGAAAATTGTTCAAACACGTTTACATCTAGAAAATGTACGTAAAGAAAAGAAGAAAAAAAAAGAATTCATTGTTGAAAATGTCTCATTGTGATATCCGTGTACCGTAAGGTGTGTGTTTCTACGTGTGTCTTTCTACATGTCTGTGATGTGAAACCATGTTGTCCTGGTTGATTCTAAATGTAAATGTGTCTTGAAGCTGTTGTGTGCAGAAGCAGAGGCCTCCTAGTTGTGCCATGTCTTAAAAAAAAAAGCATAAAAACTACACACAAAAAAAACTTAACACATTCCATTTAAATGTTAAAGCATGCAAATATTTCTTAGAAACAATAATAAACAAACTGTTAGAAAAAAAACATGAATAAAATCCTATGTGTGAAGATTCTCAGTCCTCCAGCTCATGTTCTCACATGGTTCTTCAGGTTCACTGAACTCTAAAGGCTGATCCAGAAGATGTTTTTCCTTCAGTTCTGCTTTCTTTTCTAAAAACACTTTTTACAAAGCTAATCTGGTGTCTTCTCAATAAAGGCTTTACACAGTTTGGCTTCCAAGACAACATTGTCTTGCCCATATTTGACAAGAACTTTGGAAATTCTCTTCTTAATATTAAAATCTCAAGACAATTCTGCCCAGAATGAAAGTTTAAAAAATATTTCTGAACAATTTATTTCTTACATGTCTTTAATATAACTTAATTTACTTAAACATGTCCCTTTAAACCATTTAGCTGACATGAATGTCCATGTACTCTCTGTAAAGCAGGGGTGTCAAACTCAATCTCACAAGGGGCCAAAATCCAAAGAAGGGGTCGCGGGCCGAACAGGACACACTAAAATTGAATTTTTTAAACTTTAAAACCATAACTTTATAGCATAATTATGAACTAGATACATAGCATTACCTGTGATACTGCTAGTGTGAATTCTGGAAGCTGAAATTGGCCGCTGAAGATGCTAGATCTGATGACTGAAGATGCTGAAATTGAAGCTGAAAACGTTTGAAACTGATAATTGAAAACGTTGAAGCCGATAGCTGAAAACGCTAAAGGTGATAGCTAGCTAAAATATTAGCTAAATGCCAAATTAGCCTAAAAACTTAAAAAAAAAAATTAGTTTAGCCAAAACAGATATCAAAAGCCAAAATTAGTTTATGTAAACATTAGCCTAAAACCAAAAAAAGCCTAAATTAGCCAAAACAGCTAGCTTGTAGCTGAAATATTAGCTTAACTCCAAAATAGCCTAAAAAATCTTAGTAAATGCCAAAATAGTCCAAAAATCTAGCAGAATGCTAATTTTTAAAACTGTAACTTTTTATCATAACTATGAATAATAAAAAAGCAGGAATATTATTACAGAATAAATCAACATTAAATAACTTTCGATATTTTACTCTCAATAAAAATATATTTTGTCAAAATTATACAGGTTCAAAATAAGCGCAATTAATAACAATAAAATAAAATTATCTGTTGGGCCGGATAGAATTACTCGGAGGGCCAGATCCGGCCCCCGGGCCTCGACTTTGACATGTGCTGTAAAGGATGAGTAATAGATGGAGGATCAAATCATCCTATTACTTCCACTCCTCACTTCTGATGCAGCTTTGATTTTTTAAAGCATCTTTTCTCATAAGTCAAAAAACATGAAGAATCTAATGAACAACCATCACCAGAAACAGACGCAAACACTGAAGAAAAAAATAATTGAAAATGTGACAGCACGACCCCTTTTCTTTCTGTCTTAAGACATCCATCTGAGAGATTTTTTTTTAAGTAGAAGGTTAGGGGAACAGGAAAGAGCATGTGCAATCAATTCTTTTTAATGTTTTGTAGAAGTGGGAGGAGCCAGTAGTTTATTTAAGGCGCTGTTGAAGCATCCCGTTGAGAACATTCAGATTGTGTTTTACTTTTTTGCTTCTCACTGGGACTTCCGCGGTTTCTCTCCCTTTACCTGCATGAAGTCCGCTCAGATTCCCGCCCGCCTGAACGTTAGGGGAGGAGAGGGGACAGGTCCTGACATCTTCACGGAAACTACAGCCATACATCCTCTGCATGTAAACCTGGACTCACGTGGAGGCGTCACCACACGTGGACTGCCTCTGAAAAGGGCTACAACTGTCATCTGTGTGTAGGGGTGGAGGTGCCGTCAACCGTCCACCATGTCTGTGCTCGTCCTGGCGTTGTGTTTTAACCCATTCTGGCTGCTTTACTTTGTTTGGCGTGAAAGCCCCCCCGTCTACGCGTGATGACCCCCCCGCGGTGCTCAGCGCCTTTATGCCGTACGTTATGTTCTTAGAGGATAGAGGTGGACGCCACAGATTCAAATTGATCGGTTGTAATGTTAGGGAGGGGGCTGGATTATCACAGCATCTTCCATTTTCAGCAAAACTTCTTCTTCTCGCTCGGTTTCTCTCAGATGTCTGAACATTTGCCAAGTTTGTAACATTTCTCTTACGCTGAGTCCTGCCGCTCCACCTGTGGAAGTCGACTGTGGGACTTGTGATTTTGTCCACTCCCACTGTGAGGATCAAACTCGACACATTCCAGTCTCTTTTGCACTTGACGGTGTTATGCTGGCAGCTGCTCTGTAGTCCACACAAGCCCGAAAGACACAAACGGAGGGTTTCTGATCATGTGACCTCGCAGAGAACCACAAACATCTCAAAGGAAGTCATGCAAAGTATAATAATTAATAAAAAATGAAAAAATCTTTCACAGAATTATTTTTTTTTTATTTAAAGTTGAGTCATTTCAGGGTGCAGAGGTTAAGAATGTAAAATATGTGTTATGCTTTTTTCCTTTGCTGCATGTCATCTATTCCATGTGAAGCCCAGCCACTGTCCAGAGTCTCATCAACACAACTGAACCTTTTGGGAATGAAAATGCATTACACAAATAAAAAATGTTTGTAAAAACTGACCCGTCTGCTGTGATTGCTTTCGTTTGCTTATCCAATCGCTTAAAAATATATAAAGTTGTGTGTTTGATTTTTTTTTTTTAATCTACAAAACAAACAAGCAAAAAGGAAAAAAAGAGGGCAATACTGAGACCTAGTGGTTCAAATTAGGTACTGCAGTTCAAATGTAAACCAGTGTGTGAGTGTGGGAGCACTTTTATAGAATGTGTAAATAAATATGAGGTTTTAGTTTTTAAAATTAAAATAAATTGAAGCAACTAAACCCCAAATTATACAAAAAACTTTCAGATGCATCAAACTGTCAGCTTGTCACATATTTGTAACAAATTCCTTCCAAAAATCTATCCTTCTTTTAAATAATTTAATCACTTTCAGAGTCACAGGGTTGCTGGAGCCTATCCGGTTGGTGTTGGGTGACGGCGGGGTACACCCTGGACATTTCCATGGTCCGTTGCAGGGCCATACAGAGACAGATTACCACATATTCACACCAAAAAGGACAATTTAGAGCCACCAACGACAGAAAGAGAAAGACCCACAGACAAATGAGGAGAGCATACAGAAAGGTTCCGGCCGGGATTCAAACCAAGGCCTTTTCCCTGCGAGTGCTAAGCACTACACCATCGTGCAACTACGACCAAAAATCTTCAACAGAAAGCTTCAGCTGACATTCCTTTTTTTTTTAAATGCTTAATTGGATTGTTAGCTGTCAGGATCTAGGACTAGAGCTGTATCAAGTATCCGAGTACTCATAATCACAAACAACTACCAAAAATTTGAGTTCAACTATTCGAAACATCCAAGAACACCGATTGTCAATCTTTATATATATAGTGGAGTGTAGTAGTGCAGCTGTGCGCCGTACGGGACAGGGCCTTAAATTAGCAAAAACAGCTACCATGTAGCTGAAATATGATCTTAACTCCAAAATAGCCTAAAGAAACGTGTTTTTTTTTTTTTTTTTGGTAAATGCCAAAATAGTCCAAAAAGCTAGAATTAGGCCAATATAAGAACTAAAAGCCCAAAAATGCTCAAAAAACCAGGAAGTGCAAAAATAACCAGAAGAGCTCTGATATTAGCAGCTAAAATTTTGGATGAATCCTAAATTAGTTTAAAATAACCTTAAATTTACAGCACTCAGTGTGAAAAAACCTTCAACACACTTGAAACACCCTTGGACTGCTTTTGAGATGGTATGTTCCGGGGTCGTCATGGCAACAAGTACACAGAGAGAGACGCAGGTCTGCGTCCTGCTTTCTCATTGAAAATACATGGTCGGCGCTTGGCCCGAACAAAAGCTCATATCTTTTGAACCGTTTTCCTCAGACTAAAAGTAAAAACACCGTCAGAATCCAGAGGTGTTGGACTACATCTAGTGCGATTTTCATATTTTTATGTCCAAATATACAGAAGTACTCGCAAGTTAAAAAAGAACAATCTCAAAAACTCTCCTTTGACAAAAATGCATTGGGCTCAATGGGGAAAATTGTCAAGTTTTGCTGATATTTGGAGCCGCTCTGAGAAAACTACATGGCTCAGGATTTTCAAAGTTGTATCGTCTGAAAGCCAGGAAAAATGCCTACGTTTTGATGTCCAAACGTTTTCTGTGAGGGACACAATGGCTGAGTTTGAGCAGGTTGAACACACTTGATGTGTTTCCTTCCTCCCACTCTAACACAGTCTGCTCCACTCTGCCAGCAGGTTCCAACTGCCACTGATTCCCATTGAAAATGACTGAAAGATGACATGTCCATCAACCCGGACAAGGTCCACCATCACTGGAGAAGTGAGAAGGACAGACGGCAAAATCAGGGCAAATGGAAGTGGCTTTTTAGCTATTTCAACATTTTTCTAGAGGATCTTTTGTTTTGGAGTCTGTATGTTGGTTTATTTATTGTTCATTTATTTCATTTTTATCTTTTTAAAGCTAACTACCATCCCATAATTTGATTAATCTAAAAAGCTGGACATGTGGACACAATATACTGTGATTTCATCACAGGGCTTTGAAGTCAAAGGCCTGCGATGACATCACCTCAAATCCCTTTGATGTGATGATGTCATCAAAATGGCGACATTGTGGGAGGGGCCAAAGTAGTATGACGTCATCACTTCATGTCAGGTGACACTTTGATGACATCATGTGACATCATATGAATTTTTACATAAATAGACCCTTGAATCCCATCAGATCAGTTCACTTTCTGAACCTCAAGCAGAGAACAAGCCAAGAAACTGAGATCCCAGCAAGAGCAAACACTTTCAAAATTAATCATTTTAAAGTTGTTTGTGTACCCAAGTCTCATCAAAAAACTAACTTTTCCTACAGTTAGTGTCAAGTTTGAACCACTTTTTCTGGAAAATAACACTTTTTAACGAGTTAATATACAACACCATAAAAATGGTTCTTAAAAACTTTCTCAACATATTCAAGAACACCAGGAAATTCAAAGGCACCAAATTTAACAACGGACTAGAACATTTTAGCGGAGAACAGGAAATTGGAGAAGATCTCACCGAGGATAACATGGGACCGTCAAAAGGCACCGAATTCCCCGCTGAAGAATCCAGAAAAGAGGATTCTTTAGTTGAATGCTCTGAATCTCAGTGTAACAAACTGAGAAACATAGCACTCCGAGCAGAGCTACGCTCTCTTCAAAAGGATGAGTTTGACCTTCTGGAAGAACGTGACGGTCTTAGAAAATTGATCAGCTTATTAGGAGATCAAGAAGCTGAATATGAAAAAGCTCAAGCAAGCAAACAAAAAGATGAGGTGGTCGAGGAAACTGAAAAGATTCAGGACAACCTTTCTACTTTGTCAAAGCAGAAAGACAACCTTGTCAATGTAAAAGCCGAACAAAGAGCTGCCCAAAAGCCAAAACGTGGAGTAAGGAAACCCCCGACTGCAGATAAAAAAGAAGCTAACCAACAAAGACTGAAGAAACTTGAAAGAGGATGGAAATATTTTGGAAAGATTCACCCGAAATATGCTTTTCGCAAGCGTCAAGTTCCTTCAATTCGATTCCAAGGACTGAAAAGGCCAAAACGTGGAGTGAGGAAGCCGATGACTGCAGCTGAAAAGATAGTTCACCAGCAGAGACTGAAGGAACTTGAAAGAGGATGGAAATATTTTGGAAAGATTCATCCAAAATCTGCTTTTCGCAAGCGTCAAGTTCCTTCAGTTCGATTCCAAGGACTGAAAAGGCCAAAACGTGGAGTGAGGAAACCCCCGACCGCAGCTGAAAAGATAGCTCACCAGCAGAGACTGAAGAAGCTTGAACAAGGATGGAGATGTTTCGGAAAGATTCATCCGAAATCCGCTTTTCGCAAGCGTCAAGTTCCTTCAGTGAGATTCCAAGGACTGAAAAGGCCAAAACGTGGAGTGAGGAAACCCCCGATCGCAGCTGAAAAGATGGCTTACCAGCACAGACTCAAGGAACTTGAAAGAGGTTGGAGGTGTTTTGGAAAAATTCACCCAAAATCTGCTTTTCGCAAAAGTCAAGTTCCTTCAGTTCGATTCATAGGACTGAAAAGGCCAAAACGTGGAGTGAGGAAACCGATGACCGCAGCTGAAAAGAAAGTTCAACAGAAGAGATTCAAGGAACTTGAAAGAGGATGGAGGTGTTTTGAAAAGATTCACCTGAAATCTGCTTTTCGCAAGCGCCAAGTTCCTTCAGTTCGATTCATAGGACTGAAAAGGCCAAAACGTGGAGTGAGGAAGCCAATGACTGCAGCTGAAAAGATAGCTCACCAGCAGACACTGAAGAAGCTTGAACATGGATGGAGGTGTTTCGGAAAGATTCATCCAAAATCCGCTTTTCGCAAGCGTCAGGTTCCTTCAGTTCGATTCCAAGGACTAAAACGGCCAAGACGTGGAGTCAGGAAGGTCCTAACCGGAGCTGAAAAGATAGTTCAACAGAAGAGACTCAAGGAACTTGAAAGAGGATGGAGGTGTTTTGAAAAGATTCACCTGAAATCTGCTTTTCGCAAGCGCCAAGTTCCTTCAGTTCGATTCCAAGGACTGAAACGGCCAAAATCTGTAGTCAGGAAGCCTCTGACTGCAGCTGAAAAGATAGCTCACCAGAAGACACTGAAGAAGCTTGAACAGGGATGGAGGTGTTTCGGAAAGATTCATCCAAAATCCGCTTTTCGCAAGCGTCAGGTTCCTTCAGTTCGATTCCAAGGACTAAAACGGCCAAGACGTGGAGTCAGGAAGGTCCTAACCGCAGCTGAAAAGATAGTTCAACAGAAGAGACTCAAGGAACTTGAAAGAGGATGGAGGTGTTTTGAAAAGATTCACCTGAAATCTGCTTTTCGCAAGCGCCAAGTTCCTTCAGTTCGATTCATAGGACTGAAACGGCCAAGACGTGGAGTGAGGAAACCCCTCACCGCAGCTGAAAAGATAGCTCTCCAGAAGACACTGAAGAAGCTTGAACAGGGATGGAGGTGTTTCGGAAAGATTCATCCAAAATCCGCTTTTCGCAAGCGTCAGGTTCCTTCAGTTCGATTCCAAGGACTAAAACGGCCAAGACGTGGAGTCAGGAAGGTCCTAACCGCAGCTGAAAAGATAGTTCAACAGAAGAGACTCAAGGAACTTGAAAGAGGATGGAGGTGTTTTGAAAAGATTCACCTGAAATCTGCTTTTCGCAAGCGCCAAGTTCCTTCAGTTCGATTCCAAGGACTGAAACGGCCAAAATCTGTAGTCAGGAAGCCTCTGACTGCAGCTGAAAAGATAGCTCACCAGAAGACACTGAAGAAGCTTGAACAGGGATGGAGGTGTTTCGGAAAGATTCATCCAAAATCCGCTTTTCGCAAGCGTCAGGTTCCTTCAGTTCGATTCCAAGGACTAAAACGGTCAAGACCTGGAGAGAGGAAACCCTTGACTGCAGCTGAAAAGATAGCTCACCAGAAGACACTGAAGAAGCTTGAACAGGGATGGAGGTGTTTCGGAAAGATTCATCCGAAATCCGCTTTTTTTAAACGTCAAGTTCCTTCAGTGAGATTCCAAGGACTCAAACGGCAAAAAAGTGTAGTCAGGAAGCCCCTGACTGAAGCTGAAAAGATAGCTCACCAGCAGACACTGAAGAAGCTTGAACAAGGATGGAAGTGTTTTGGAAAGATTCATCCAAAACCTGCTTTTCGCAAGCGTCAGGTACCTTCAGTTCGATTCCAAGGACTGAAACGGCCAAAATCTGTAGTCAGGAAGCCCCTGACTGCAGCTGAAAAGATAGCTATCCAACAGAAACTCAAGGAACTCGAAAGAGGATGGAAGTCTTTCGGAAAGATTCAGCCAGCGACACCTGCTGTTAGCAAACCAGTTCCTGCAGAAGGAAACCAAGAAATTGAACGGGCAAAACCTGTAGTGAAGAAACCCTTGACTGCAGCTGAAAAGATAGCTTACCAGAAGACACTGAAGAAGCTTGAACAGGGATGGAGGTGTTTCGGAAAGATTCATCCGAAATCCGCTTTTTTTAAACGTCAAGTTCCTTCAGTGAGATTCCAAGGACTCAAACGGCAAAAAAGTGTAGTCAGGAAGCCCCTGACTGAAGCTGAAAAGATAGCTCACCAGCAGACACTGAAGAAGCTTGAACAAGGATGGAAGTGTTTTGGAAAGATTCATCCAAAACCTGCTTTTCGCAAGCGTCAGGTACCTTCAGTTCGATTCCAAGGACTGAAACGGCCAAAATCTGTAGTCAGGAAGCCCCTGACTGCAGCTGAAAAGATAGCTATCCAACAGAGACTCAAGGAACTCGAAAGAGGATGGAAGTCTTTCGGAAAGATTCAGCCAGCGACACCTGCTGTTAGCAAACCAGTTCCTGCAGAAGGAAACCAAGAAATTGAACGGGCAAAACCTGTAGTGAAGAAGCCCCTGACTGCAGCTGAAAAGGAAGCTGAACAGAAAAAACTTAAAGAATTTGAAAAGGGATGGAAGAGTTCTGGAAAGATTCAACCAGCAAAACCTGCTGTTAGCAAACCAGCTCCTTCAGTTCGATTCCAAGGACTGAAACAGCCAAAACCTGCAGTGAGGAAACCCCTGACTGCAGCTGAAAAGGAAGCTGAACAGAAAAAACTTAAAGAACTTGAAAGGGGATGGAGGTGATCCCCACGTTCATAAGGGGTTATCATTGTTTTAGAATTTGCTGATTTCCTGACTCAGGTGTGTTCATGTTCTAATTGACTGAACACACTTGTTACAGGTAATCAACAAGCAGGGTGGTAGATCTCGAGGTCCAGGACTGAGCAGCCAAGTTCTACATTTTCTTTTAAATTAGGATTTGGTGAATTTTGTTGTTCTTAAAGCAAATAAAAAAGGACCTGCTCTTAATCAAGATTGAGTAAGAGGGCTGATCTGAATATTTAGGAATTTGAAAAAAGAGGGAGGTGGGTTGGTTTGTTTGGTTAACTTTGTTTATTGATAGACCCGTGTCTATCTTTGTTTTTATTATGATTATTAGCTTGGTAGGATTTTAGATTATCTGGGTTTAAAAAAACAGGACGGCACGTTGGTTTGTTGGGTAAACTCTATTACCCGATAGACCCGTGTCTATCTTTGTTTCTTATGATTATTAGCTTGGTAGGATTTTAGATTATCTGGGTTTAAAGAAAAAGAGGGAAGCACGTTGGTTTATTGGGTCGACTTTATTACCTGATAGACCCGTGTCTGTGAGGGTTTCATAAGTTTATTAGCTTGGTAGGATTTTAGATTATCTGGGTTTAAAAAAACAGGACGGCGCATTGGTTTGTTGGGTAAACTCTAATACCTGACAGATCTGTGTCTATCTTTGTTTCTTATGATTATTAGCTTGGTAGGATTTTAGATTATATGGGTTAAAAAAAAAACAGGACGGCGCATTGGTTTGTTGGGTCGACTCTAATACCTGACAGATCTGTGTCTATCTTTGTTTCTTATGATTATTAGCTTGGTAGGATTTTAGATTATATGGGTTAAAAAAAAAACAGGACAGCACATTGGTTTGTTGGGTCGAATTTATAACCCGACAGACCCGTGTCTGTGTGGGTTTTCTCCGAGAACTTCGGTTCCCCCCACTTAGGTTATAAGGGTTTTTAGGTTTCAAAAAAATGGGATGATACGATTTGTTGGGTTGGTTGGGTTATACAAAATTATTATTTAGAAATTAAAAAGGGTTGAGCAACCCTGTGGGTTTTCTCCGAGTACTTCGGTTTTCCCAGCCAAATTATTACTGATTGGCTTTAAAAAAAAATTTTTCCTCTCCGTGATTCGCCACCTTACCGTGGTGGAGAGGTTTGAGTGCCTGAATTTACCCCCAGGAGCAGTGTTGTCAAGGGCTTCTGCCCTGCCCCTTTTGGGGTCTTGACAAATATACTATCATGATAGTATCTCCTGGGGACAGGCAGGACTAAGAGCGATTCAAACACACACTTTCTTAGCTGAGCTAGCGTTGATCGGCAAAAGATTTTCATTTTATAGCACAATATACACATCTATCTTTGCAATAGTTTGAAAGTTGTTTGTTTTTGTGGGAAAAACGCTGCACAGGTCGGTTCTGGGAGGATCTACGAGAGTTCACAAAATAACTAATATTTCCTAAATAATTTAGACTTCAGTGTGCCAAAGGTCATAGTAATAAAATGATCACATGGATATAGTTCACTCTAAAATGCTTAAGTCAAACAGAATAAAGTTCTTTTAAGTGATGATCTGTAAGCTTTGACATGTCTGAGGACAGGAACTCTTCTGGTCTCCACACACAGCAAACATGAAGCTGCTGGTGTTTGGTGAAATAGGACGTTAACTACTTCTTTAAGAACGACTACTATTGTGCTTAAATAAACAAAAGTTTATTTTTGTTCAATTGTAGTTTTAATCAGAGAACATTTACAGAAATAAAGCTGTGTTTCGTCCTGCTAAAACCTTTGTGTCGGCATAATATGTCCAACGCAGCGCGCCCAGTTCCGTCACACAACTCAGCCTCTTCAAATGAAAATATAATATCGACACTTGGTGAGAACCCATCAAGAATCAATCGCAATATCGATATTTTGGCACACCCCTAACGGGAAGCAGAAGGTTTGATTCCCGTCTTGCCTCCCCACGTGTCAAAGTGTCCTTGGGCAAGACGCTGAACCCCACATTGCCTCTGGTGGAAGGTTGGCGCCAATGTTCGGCAGCGGGGCCAGCGGTGTGTGAATGTGTGTGTGAATGTAAAGCCCTTTGGGCCTTCAAGGCAGGTTTGTAGAAAAGCGCCATGTAAGTATATACACAATTTAGTGAAAATATAATTAGAAAACAATGTATCTATTGCTCTGAAATGCAGAATAATGTTCAATTTTAAGTTTATAAGCAAAAAATGTATCATAAATTTATTATATGAAGTGTGAATATGATAAGATATGAACCAAAATCTACAATAATCTCAGTTTCTATAGGTGCTTCTATTAAAGTGAAATTCATACTGAGATAAGACAGATAAATTTGTGGAATAACTTCAGTTTACATTTACCTGATGAATCTTTAAAATGATTATTTTTTCTTATTATAAAATGAAAGTGTAACTTACACATGAGCCCACTTCTGCATATTTTCATAGTTCAACATAAACAGTCTATAGTCGTCGTCCAGTGAAGAAAAAAAACAAACAATAATCACTGAAATAATATCTAAATTACAAAAGTAAAGGAAACGTAGCTGAATATCCAATATAAATGAATCAAAACAGGCCAGGACAGACATGACTGAACTTTTAAGAAAATCTGAAAAGAAAAAAAAATGTATATATATATATATATATATATATATATATATAATATATATATATATATATATATATATATATATATATATATATATATATATATATATATCTTCATTGGTATTCCTGAAACTCTGAAGATGACGGATTTAATTTTATTTTGATAATAATATTTAAATGTATATACAACTCTGAAATATAGCTTGAAAAAAATTATTATATTATAAATACATATTTCCTTCAATTTTTCTGAAGTCCAATAAAGTAGACACTAAAACAAAGAAGAATCTCAAATTAGCAAAGTAAAAAGTGTGGTAAAGTAAAAATAAATAAATAAATAAAATTAAAAACTCTTATATTTTCAGGAATCGTTTCATATAAGTCATTTTTTTGGTTCCTGTGTGGTTAATTTAGTGAAAGTAAAGCAACGAGCTAACTGTGTTTTAAGCTAGCAGCGTAAACGGCGGGAGATCCAGAAACTCACTCCTGCGCGCTCGAGAGGCCTCTCCCCGCTCCTCCTGGTTCTCCTTCACCTCCTCCGGGTTCTCCTTCACCTCCTCCGGGTTCTCCTTCACCTCCTCCTGGTTCTCCTTCACCTCCTCCGGGTTCTCCTTCACCTCCTCTCCATCTCCTAGTTCTCCTAGTCCGCATCTCCACACTTCTGTTGTTGATAAAAACTGCTCTCTCAAAGAGCGGCTGTCGTTTCATGTTATCAAACTTTATTGACAATGAACACAGTTACAAATTCCCGGAACTGTAAGCAGCAAAACTTGATAGCCTTCTAAAACAAAAATAATAATTTAAAAAAAGTTTAAAATATGTCATAATTATGAGATCACACGAAACAAAAGTAAGGCAAAAAAATATTTTAATAAAAGAAAAATAAAATCCCAAATGTGATATTGAGAGAAAAATGAAAGATACATGTAAAACTAAATAAAAAGTAAAGCAAAAAAATTTAAGACGGCAAATTCATCTTTATAAGATAAAAAATCCAAATTATAAGAATAAAATGTTAAATAAGTAAAACATCAGTAGAATGATGACACTTTAAAAGCCGAAGATGAAGAAAGCGTTTTTTGGTGTTTCAGATTAAAGCTGGATCTCCATCATGTCTTCTTATAAATTGTTGGAAATTGGGAGCACATACAAATGCAGTTTAAAAAAACTCTCAGTTGTGACCACAGGAACTGGAATGGGATAGTGCTCTGCTCCATTCTGATGCGTCCACTTGCAGACGTTTGAAAAAAGCTATCACATCAAAAACGATTGAGTGATTTACACATCAACGCAGGCGTGCAGCTTCTGATCTGTTTTGATTCTAACTTCCACATTTACTGAAATCTGGGGAAAACCTGAAAAAGATGACAGCTTATTTTTACACATTTGGAAAATCCCCACTCAGACATGTTTTTTTTTATTTTAACAGGGTATTCGTGCATTAACAATATAACAAACTTTCAATTTAAACTTTCACTTTTCAAAAAGGAAAATATGACATTTCTCCAGAGGAAGTTATAAAGTGGATCTAAGTGAAAACAAACAAAAAAGATTTTTTTCTGTTGAACCTGCAGAGGAGCAGCTCTCAGGTGAGCTGCAGCAGGTGAGACAATAAGGGGAGGAGCTTCATTTCTCCCCTTCTTGCAAAAAAAATCCACTTTATTATTATTTTAAAAAAATAAAATAAAATTTAATCTTTTGTGACTGCTGCCCCCAAGTGGTCATAGTTACTTACTGCAATACAAAGTGACAAAAAAAAAATCCTCCATTATTGACAAAAAATCAATTACCTCATGTTCTTGTGATTCCTATAGGTACACGCACGGATGTTATTACAAATCTGTCACAACTTTTTTTCCTGGGACCTTTCAGAATAAAGGTCATAGCGTTTCGGGGGGGGCACAAACGTGTTTCTGATCCTCTTTTGTCGAGCTGAGAATGAGGGACTTTCCTCGTCTTTGCACGACAAGTTTCCCCAAAATGAAAATTCAGAGGAAAAAAAAACACACTTTTACCGCCCCCATTTTATTTTCAGTGACTTTGAAACAAATAAATGTAAAAAACAAAAGAATAAATACTTTCCAAATGGATATTTAGTAAAACCTGACAAACTAAATTGATAATAGTAGAATAAACCCCATAACCCTGAATGAGACATTGTTTCCCTGCAGCAGCATCACACAACAGAACTCTATTATCTCCACCTCTATCTGGTCTGAACGCCACCGTCCTGCAGAAGAGGCGTGACAGACGCTGAGCTGACGGACAAGTTCTTTCACGGTCCGCCGTGACTGTGATGCGAAGAAAGCTCCGTTTTACCTCAGTAACAGAAAACACTTTACTCAAAGAATATGACACAACGAGGAACACACAGATGTGCAAATAACAAACAAAAGAGTTCATTTGGTAGCGTAAAAACAGAACAGCTTAATGAATGTAACCGTTAAACATCGAGCTAAATAATTTAAGCATTCAGTCACATGGACCCGAACAAGTGTTGCAGGTTTTTGATGAAAATGGTCCGACTTGACACTTTGTCTGATGCTTTGAGGGAATCCATAAAAGGAATCGTATGAGTGTGTTTCTGTCTGCAGTAGTGCTGCCACCAACAGTCGACCAATCGACGAATAATCAAATATTAAAATAGTCGACGACTAATTTAATGATGTATTAGTCGTTATTTTATATTATATGGAGTCAGAGTGTAGTAAAGTTGAAAGTTATGATGCTAGCTTTTTGGACTACTTGTAAATTTATTAAGACTTTTTGGGAGTTTAGCTAATATGTCAGCTGCATGCTAGCTGTCTTGGCTAACTTAAGATTTATTTTTAATTTTTTTTGGACTGTTTTAGAATTTAACTAATATTTAAGCTATATGCTAGCTGTTTTGGCTAACTTAGGCTTTATTTTTTAGGCAGTTTTGGAATTTAGCTAATAATTCAGCTACATGCTAGCTGTTTTGGCTAATTTAGGATTTTTTTATGCTGTTTTGGAGTTTAGCTAATATCTCAGCTACATGCTAACTATTTTGGCTAACTTAGAATTTATTTTTTAATTTTTTTAAACTGTTTTAGAATTTAACTAATATTTAACCTACATGCTAGCTGTTTTGGCTAACTTAGGCTTTATTTTTTTGTTTTTTTTAAGTCAGTTTTGGAATTTAGCTAACATTTCAGCTACATGCTAGCTATTTTGGCTAACTTGGCTTTTTCCAGTTTTCTTAGGTTAATTTGGAGTGTAGCTAATATTTCAGCTACAGACTACGGTAGCCATTTTGGCTAAATTAGGATTTTTTTTTAGGCTGTTTTGGAGATTAGCTAATATCTCAGCTATACGCTAGCTGTTTTGGCTAACTTAGGCTTTTTTCAGTTTTTTAGGCTAGTTTGGCATCTAACTAATTTGTTAGCTTGCTATTAGCTTTAGTGTTTTCAGCCGTTAGCTTTAGCGCTTTCAGCTATCAGCTTCTGTGTTTTTAGCTATCAATTTTAGCATCTTCAGCTATCAGCACTAGCATCTTCAGCAGCCAAATTCATCTTACAGCATTCACACGAGCATTCTCGCATTATTGCTATATACATCTAGTTTTTAGTTAGTCTAAAGCTAACGATGTATTTTTTACATCGTTGTGCATGATCCGATTAGTCGACTAATTGGAGGAAATAATCGGAGATTAGTCGACTATTTCAATAATCGTTTGTGGCCGCACTAGCCTACAGGAGTCTGCAGGTTCAACCCCCACCATCCAGGATTTTAAAACCCGGCGTCTTCAGGCTGAGTGTGAGTCTGCAGCTTCTTTATGTTCTACAGAGAACACAGACGCACCGAGGAGGCGACGGGTAAACCCGACCAGGTCCACAGCCCAAAACCAGCACTGAGAGGCTCCGTGAAGGTGGTGCTGAAGGTGTGGAGGTGGGTCAGCGTGTCTGAAGACACCCTGTAGAACGACAGAGTGCCAGAGGGACGGTCCACGTACACGGCTACTCTGCGAGGGCCGGAGGACGAGGATGAGGAGGATGAAGGGATGGACGTGCCTTTCTTGTCGTGCCACACAGAGTAGCTTCCCTCAGAGAAGTACAGCGTCCAGGACTGAGCGTTCCCCCCGAACCACTCGTCGTTCCCGTCTCCTCCGCTCACGGTTCCTCTGCAGCTCACGGACACGTGGACGCCGCCCGTCAGCTCCGCCTCCCAGTAGCAGCGGTCGCTCAGAGCGTTTCCACACAGCAGCTGGTGGCTCTTCTGGAAGCGGTCCGGGTGGTCGGGGTACGGCTGCTCCTCCTCCACAAACCGCACCTCCCTTTGGTCCTCGGACAGCTTCAGGTTCTTGTTCACCGTGTTTGTGTTGAAGCTGAGCTCACAGGAGTCTGAGGGGAAGAACAGCAGGAAATGATCCCTACTCAACACTTTCAGCTTCAAATTCATCAGATTTCTTTGTTTTTATGAGTTCAAATCAGATCAGGAAATTTGCAGGCAGCTGCTTTGGTTCAACTGTTGCATTAAAAACGGAGTACCACAGGGTTCTATGCTCGGCCCGTTTAAGCTGTTTGAAATACAGTTTTTACTGTGAGACTTCATCGTATGGATCTACGACCAAATTACATGTATAGAAAATATTGTATATGTAAAAAAACTCTTACATTTTTTTAGTCCTGGTCTTAAAAACTGGACTCCTGCCGGCTCCAACCTGAAAAATGTTTGATTGCGTGTCACCATGGAGACGATTTTCCTTTTGAGTTTTTTTTTTTGTTGGTTTCTTGAAATCTGATATGGCTCTTCGTACCTGAGAGCCTCCAGCTTGCAGTTGGGGTCCTCCCGTTTGGCAGAAAGAAGCTCAGATCCCAGGTCTCCCGGATGGTTGTAGCTCAGGTCCAGATGCTTCAGGTGGGAGGGGTTGGAGCTCAGGGCTGCATCCAGACAAACGCAGCCTTCCTCTGAGACCTGGCAGCCCGACAGCCTGCAGGCACCAAGAAATGTTGGAGGTCTGGACACCTTTCACGCTGCTCTTAAGTTCTCTGAAGTCTGCTGTTCACCTGAGAGCTTCCAGCCGACAGTCCAGAGACTCCAGGGCAGCAGACAGGAGCTTCACTCCAGAATCCAGCAGGTCGTTGTTGCTCAGGTCCAGCTCCGTCAGAGAGGATGGAGATGTCAGGACCGAAGACAGAAGCTGGCAGCTTTTCTCTGAGAGACCGCAGAGCTGCAGTCTGAGGATGAAAGCGGCGTTAAGAAAAGACTGATCTTTTCGTCCCTTCAAAATAAGAAATTCCATCATAAAACTTCTTTAATGGTCACTCAAGAAGCTCGGAAGAATCCTGCAGCTGCGGACCTTCTGGTAGGACAGTAGCAGCTCTCTCACCTGAGAGTTTTCAGGTGACTCTGAGGACCTGTGAGTCCGGCCGACAGCAGCTCCACTGAATCCTGCAGAGGGTTGTTGCTCAGGTCGAGATCCCTCAAACGTGTCTGGAGGTGGAAACACTGAAGCTTTGAGAGCGAACAGCCGCTCAGCCTGGAGGGAAGAAGCAGAAGGTCTGAATGAAGACACGTTCTCCTGCTGGT
The DNA here is from genome assembly GCA_003999625.1 of Oryzias javanicus. Classification (NCBI taxonomy): domain Eukaryota; kingdom Metazoa; phylum Chordata; class Actinopteri; order Beloniformes; family Adrianichthyidae; genus Oryzias; species Oryzias javanicus. Next base: position 1,681,487 of record CM012446.1, read on the forward strand.
ATCAATGCTAGAGGACAGCTGAGGCGTCGCCGGTGACGCTTAAACACAAAATCTTTGACATACTGTAACTTTCTAACCGTTAACGCGATAATAAGCGGATTGTGAAGGAGAAAAGCGGCTTTGTAGTGGCTTGATTTATATATATTTTTGAGCTGTTTACTCATTTTATTTTCAAACTTTAATATTTTATTTTATTAATCTAGAAGGTTATTTTTATTTGTTTTCATATTTCATTAACCAACAGCGTAAAAAATCTTTTTATTTAGTTTATCTTATTTATAATTTCTACGTTTTCATTCTTATTTTTGATTTTCTTTAAATCATTTTAATTCTTTTTTGGCTGCTTTCTTGTCTGGATTTGGATGAAAGACCGGACCGGAGTGTGGAGGTTCATCTTTCCAGCACCAGTGAAGGAGGTGGACCCCAGCCACCGTACAGCCTGCTTCAGCAGAACTGACCTGAGAGTCTCCAGAACACAGTTTGGACTCTGCAGTCCTCTCCACAGCAGCTCCAGTCCAGACTCCTGCAGATGGTTGTTTGTCAGATCCAGATCTCTGAGGCTGCAGAACTCAGAGCTGAGAACTGAAGACAGAACTTCCAAGCTTTTCTCTGTGAGGCTGCAGAAGTTCAGACTGAAAAAGACGGTTTTCATTGTTATTTATTGCATTTCTACGCCTGAAGATCTTTCAGGAGGGTTCTTACACAGATTTGCTGGAGGCTTTGACCACTGGCATCAACCTGAGAAGATCCTCCTCCAGAGTGGAGAACTTCTTCAGGTCAAAGACGGCCAAGTCTTCCTCTGAGGACAGTAAGATGAAGACCAGAGTCTGGAACAGACCGGGAGACTGTTTCTCTTTTTGGAGATGGCCTGATGTCAGAACCTCCTGGACCTTCTTCACCAGAGAATCGTCCTTCAGCTCGTTCAGGCAGTGGAACAGGTTGATGCTCCTCTCTGTGGGCAGGTCTTCGATCTTCTCGTGGATGTACACCGCTGTCTCCTGGCTGCTCTGAGAGCGGCTTCCTGCAGCTGCCAGAAGACCCTGCAGGAGTTTCTGGTTGCTCTGCAGAGAAAGTCCAAGGAGGAAGCGCAGGAACAAGTCCAGATGTCCGTTTGGACTCTGCAGAGCTGCATCCACAGCACACTTGTGAAGATGATGAAGGTTTGGTTTGATGAAACGCTGAGTAATCTGTCTGGAGAAGAAAGAGGGTTGTGCTTCCTTCAGCAGGTTGACTCCAGAGTTGATGAAGGTCTGATGGACGTGAAGAGCAGCCAGAAACTCCTGAACGCTCAGGTGGACGAAGCTGAACATCTTATCGTGATGCAGTCCCGTCTCCCTCTTGAAGATCTGTGTGAAGACTCCCGAGTACCGCGATGCTGCGGAGATGTCGATGCCACACTCTGTCAGGTCGGACTCGTAGAAGATCAGGTTTCCTTTCTGCAGCTGCTCGAAGGCCAGTTTTCCCAAAGACTCGGTCATCTGCCGGTTCTCCTCGGTCCAGTGTGGATCCGCCGCGGTTCCTCCATTGTACTTCCTCTCCTTCAGCTTGGTCTGAACCACCAGGTAGTGGATGTACATCTCCGTCAGGCTCTTGGGCAGCTCTCCCGCCTCTCTGCTCCTCAGCACGTCCTCCAGAACCGTGGCAGTGATCCAGCAGAAGACCGGGATGTGGCACATGACGTGGAGGCTCCGGGAAGTCTTGATGTGGGAGACGATCCGGTCCACCTGCTCCTCATCCCTGATTCTCCTCCTGAAGTACTCCTCCTTCTGAGGGTCAGCGAACCCGTGGACCTCTGTCACCATGCCCACGAGCTCCGCAGGAACCTGAGAGGCTGCCGCCGGTCTGGAGGTGATCCAGATGCGGGCGGATGGAAGCAGCTTCCCGCTGATCAGGTTCGTCAGCAGGACATCCAGCGAGGAGGACTCGCTGACCTCAGACAGGACCGGGTTGTTGTGGAAGTCCAGAGGAAGTCGACACTCATCCAGACCGTCGAAGATGAAGACGAGCCGGAAGGGATCGAAGTTCGAGATCCCTGCTTCTTTGGTTTCTCCAAAGAAGTGATGAAGCAGATCCACCAAGCTGAGCGTTCCGTCCTGCAGCACGTTCAACTCCCTGAAGGTGAACGGGAACATCAGCTGGATCTCCTGGTTGCTCTTGCCTTCAGCCCAGTCCAGAGTGAACTTCCGTGTTAAGCTGGTCTTCCCGATCCCGGCCACGCCCTTCATCAGCACCGTTCGGACTGGCGTCGCTTTGAAGAAATCTTCTTCTCTGATGGTTCGTTCGGGTCTGTCTGCTCTCCTGGACGTGGCCTCGATCTGTCTGAACTCGTGCTCCTGTCTGAGCTCTCCGGCCACCTCCTCAGTGATGTAGAGCTCCGTGTAGATCTCGTTCAGAGGGGAAGTTCCTGCCTGAGCGCCGCCCTCCAGCTCACTCTGGAGGTTAGTCTTCAGCCGGGACTTCAGTCGCTGCTCACAGACTGAAGCTGGACGTCCTGAGAGAAGAACAATCAGACGTCAGGTCATGTTCTAAGAAGCTTCTGAAGGTGAAACGTTCATGAATCCTTTCTGAAAGTCCTCTCACCTTCCAGCAGATGGTCCAGACGTGTTTGTGGTTCTTTCATCGTCTGATCATCTGCAGCTGCTGCACCTTCATCTTCAAGTCTGTGGAAAAAAATCCATCCTTGAAACATGTCTGGGTTTTCAGAAAACATCTTCTGTTTGGTTATAAATAAAAACTTTGTTTGAAGCTTCAACACCAAAAAATCACGAGGGGACTTCCTTAAATCCAGTCACTTTGTTCTCCTGATTTTTGGTTCATCAAAACTACTGTTTATTGACTGGTTCAAATGTCTCGTTAGTCTCCACTCACAGAGATCCATCTGGAAAAGTTCCGTGTTTCCTGAAGGCGAGGGGGGACTCCATCGACTGGTTACTCCTGAGGGACCAGCATCCAGACTCGGGAGGGTTCTGACCCGGATGCTGGACCCTGAAACCGAACAAACCGATGTGCTGAAAAGAAACTTCACCGCTTTTAAATGATCAACCTTTAAATCAAACTTCATCCAGTTCTAACCACAAAGGTTTAACCACAAGTCTCAAGTCAAACTTCATTAACCGACTCACAGCGATTTATCTGGAAAGGGTCGGTGGTCCCCAAAGGCGAGGGGGGACTCCATCGAGCGGTTGCTCCTGAGGGACCAACATCCGGACTCGGGAGGGTTCTGACCCGGATGCTGGATCCTGAAACCGAACAAACCGATGTGCTGAGCAGAAACTTTACTGCTTATAAATGATCAAATGATCAACCTTTAAATCAATTAAGTCAAACTTCATTAGCCGACTCACAGCGATTTATCTGGAAAGGTTCGGTGATCCCCAAAGGCGGGGGGGGACTCCATCGAGCGGTTGCTCCGGACGGACCAGCATCCGGACTCGGGAGGGTTCTGACTCAGATCCTGGATCCTGAAACCGAACAAACAGACGTGCTTAGATAAAACTCCAGTCAAACCGGTTTGAGAACCATCTAAAGATCCTCACCTGAGTTTATGTTCTGGTCCGTCAGCGGAGGAGGCGGGGCTTCTGTGCTGCGTCGGAACACCGTGCATTGCTGTAAAAACTGAGTCGTGACGTTTGACGGGAAACGTCCGTCTGCAGGTCATGACCTGCATCCTGTTACTTTGATCTCTGCTGGACGGCAGAGAAGCAGAACTCAGCGGTCATCTGTGAGGAGAAGCAGCAGGAGAAGAGAGATGTTCAGAACATGGTGGTTCTAGAACACGTGTACTTCAGCTGAAGTTGGGACGGAACTTTTCATTTCCTGATAAAACCCAAACCATGTCTCTGAAGACTAAACTTCTCCCTCTGGACACTCTTCCTTACCCTAAAACTCTTATTTCATTCATAAATATGAACCTTCAATCACCAGCTAAACTTTTTCTCAAAATAGCACCGCTCCTGTTGGTTTTATCTCCATAGCAACCATTTTATATTTTGATTGCCTGGGGGTGATGAACAGGTCTGTGTAATTTTTTTAAAAGTAACTTTCAGATTTCCTTGGCAAGAATGAATATAATATAAAAATAATTAATTACCAGAAAAATGACATGATGATGTGCGACAATAAGACAAAAATTTCAAATAAAAGAAAAAAACAGAAAATCAAACAAACAAAAAAGAAAAATTAAAAGCTTTAGTACCGAATTCCGAAGAAAATTATTTTTTATTGGATAAAAAGTGAGATAAAATAATACAATTTGATAAATTCAACTATTTGTTATTCTATATGTTCATTAATAGATTCAAAGAGATTTAGCTAAAATTGCTAAAACTCTTCCTCTTTAGTAAGAGTTTCTCCTGAAACCACAAACTGAGTTCCTCCCGTCTTTTCCATGAATAGAAGTCACATGTTCTGATGTTGATGACAAACCGTCTTCAGGCTCCACGCCGCGTCTTGTGACGGCGTGGGCGCCCTCTTCTCACAGCTGTGCGTTATGCAACAGCCTCACATTTTACACAGACTCTGCTTCACTGCTGCTGTTTCCTCACTGCTCATCCACTCACGCTTCATAAACTTTCCCTCTTGACTTTAAAAGTCAAATTTCATTTTAGTTTGAAATTTTACGTTATTTTTGGCTTCATTGGATGGAAGTTTTCCACCTTTTACTGCAGTTTAATGTAAGAAAAAATATATAAAAATACAAAAAAATTCATTTTAATTATTTCTTTTATAGTTTTTGTTGAGTTTTCTCTTTGGGGTATTTTTAATTACATAACATTTAACATATTTTGCAGTATTTACAGCCTTTAAGCTTCTATTACAGCCTTAGCTGCGTCTGAATTACCTCATTAACCCACAAACACTTACAATGGGAGTCTATACGGGGTTCTGGATTTTAACCCAATTCAGACACAAAGCTCACAGTTTCTATATTCAAACGATAAATACGACATCATCCATTAGCAGAGGTGAAAAACTAATAAATATTGGCATTTAATTCAGATTTAACAAAGAGTTTTGATCATTACAACTTGGATAATTTATAAAAAAAACAAAGAAAAATTGTGTTTAGATTTTTTTCAAATAAAAAATTGTTCAAAGGCAATGCATTGTGGTCTATATTTGCCCGTCTAGTGAGCATCAATGCATACTGTTAATTTATTTATTTCTTTTTGCAGAGACTTCTTTGGATTTTTGTTTTTAAAAAGTTTGAACGGCTGATATAATAAACTAAGTGGGAATTAAGACACGACCTCAGTTTAGCAGTTTTGTTTACATAACTGTTGTTGTTTTTATGAATTGATTTGTTCCCTTTTTCGGTTTATTTGTCTTATAATATTGGATTTCTCTTCATATTTTCCACTTAAAGCTAGTTTAACCCTTAAACACCAGAGCTTTAGCTCCATTCTTGACATTCTTTCTCTTCAACTGTTAATGCAATAAACGCAATTTAAATGGATCCTGAAACAGAGAAAAGCAGCTTTGCACCGATAAGCAACACTGTCCAGAATAATGTTTACACGATCGATGTAAATCAGAAAATTTCAATGTAAAGAAAATAAGATTTTACTCTGTCATACAAGACTTTACTCCAAAAAGAGTTTATGTAAGTAAAGTGAAAAGCTGTTCTGGATAAATGGTTCTAGTAGTTCAAACACGGCACGCTATTTGGTTTGTAGTTGGCAACAGATGTGGTAAATCAAGCTGGGAAAAAGTTTTTATTATTGTCACGTAAATGTTTTATTCAAATTAGTTTAAAAGCTAATCTCAATTTTTCCTCTTCAAGTCGAAAAAATATGTTTTTCATTTGGTTTTTAAAACAAACAAATACAAACTATACTGTGGTTTTATTTAATTATTTAAGAAATATTCCAGTAAATTTGTCAAATTCTGATTTGTGGAATATCAAAATAAACTTTCTTTTCAAATCATTTCTTTGAAGGAATGACATGTCTGTCGACCAATCAGAAGTCAGGAGAGCTAAGAGATAACTGGGATGTGTCACCCAGAATGCTTTGCTCTGCTTTGAGCTGAATCATGCTGGCCTTTTCTGCAGCTAACGTCTTCAGTTATGATGTAAACAGAAGCATGTCAGCGTGTGCCGCTCTGTTATGCTAGTAGCAGTTATGCTAGCTCTTGACAGGCTGTTTGCTGAGTTTCTATTCTGCTTTTTTGTGTCCCGGCGAGGAGGTTTAAACTTGGAATGATGGTCTCAGAAAAACAACAGAACGTCTCAGGTTGTCAGAGTTCGTCTTGAGGGACCTGTTTTAAGCTAGCATTCACATTAGCATTAGTCTTCTGTTTATCTAATTCTTCCAATCAAGTATTTAGTGATGGATTTTAAGCATTTTTATCTTTGTAATAACCTGTGAGGTGTCTCAAAACGTTCACAAGCTAATTTTTTATTTTATGCTTGCTTTAAAGGGACTTTAATTTTCAACTGCTGCCTTCAAATGTCAAATTTTAGAAGTTCTTGTGAATTCTAAGCAGTTTTCATCCATCTTTTGAAGTCGTTATTTAACAACTCCTCTTAGCGTTCCTGTCATGATCTACGTTTTCCAGCTGTTATGCTAACTATTGGCTGGTTTAGCCTTTCTATGAGCGTTCTCTGAGTTCCTTTTATCCCGTCCAGACGTATTTTTTGGCTGTCAGAGTGTCATGAAGAGTACGCACCTTCTGCAGCTCCTGCAGTTCGTCTTTCAGCTCCGGCTCTGTGTGAATGCAAGAGAACAGGAAGTGGAGAGCTATACTTACTGCTGTTGTGAAATATTGTGGGGTTTTTTTTGCAGAGGAGTCTTCACTGCGGCAGCAGGACCCTGCAGAGATTCAGCAGCAGTGAAGGGTTGGAACAACCGAAACCAAAGCTGTGGTGGTGGAGGGGGAGGGGGGCTGCAACATGAAGTAATTTGAACATGATGAAAGGAAAGTCCCTGCACCTCCCACACCTGAAGAAGCACCCCGCCTTGAAGCTCCGCCTCCTCAGATGTTAGGAGGACAGACAGCATTCCTGTACCTGGTGGTATCTTCAGTCACATCTGGATGCTGACAGGTTAGAAATAGTCAAACCTGAAAAGTGAACTCGTACAAAGAAAATATTCATCACATTTTTATCTATGGGTGTGCTGCGGGTGACAGGTTGTAGAGAACATTTCTAGAACACGTAAAGGTCTGAGACCCGCAGACTGAACATGGATCCCGTTGGTGCTAATCACGTTCCTCGCTGTAGCCTGACTGCCTCACTGTTTATGTGGATGTCCTACAGGCTCTTAGGGATCTCGTGTACCCTGTATGTGCAGTATTTGTGTAGTCAGTAAGGACTACTACCGTGTGGTGTAAGGACATCATGCGACATTACCCGTACGTCATAAATACATGTGACTTCCATCAGTCTTACAAATACTTCACGATACATGTACCATGACAATGGTACTTTCCAGTTTCATGACGTCCCTTAAGGTGGCCATGCGAACCTCAACGGGACGGTAAGACACACCTGAGCTCACCTTGAGATGCAGCTTCTCCTCTACAACCCTCCACAGATCCGGACAACCCAAAACCCGGAAGAATCCATTTGGATTTGTGCGGCTTGAAGTTTAAAAGAATAAAAGTTTAAGACCCAAACTAAACTAAACTAAACTAGACTAGATATCCTCTGAGTTTAGGTGTAACTTATTCAACCATAACATTATCTTTAGAAAAGTTAGGATTAGAGTGTGAAATGAACTTCATTTACATAATGTTGTAAAATACTTCAGCTGAAAAAGTTCTATTTCAGATTATTTAATCTCTTGGATTTGAAAGACATTTTTGTGGTTGATATTTGGATTATTGAGTTTTCATATACATCTTACTGGTTTGGAACGCCGCAGAAGCTGGCGGCGTGATGTTGTAATGTGTTGAGCTTTCATCACCAAATGCAGAAGGACCTTCAGATGAGGGAAAGTTCTCGTCACCATGACGTTCAGAGCTGCAGCTGTGGGAGTTGAAGGAAGAAGTCTGTCATTGCTTGTGATGATGTCGTCATTCACATGATGATGAAACAAAAGAGAAAATGAGAACTTAGTCATCCCCACTGGATCTTCTTTTGTTGTTTAAAGGACCTTCTTGGATCTTTGGATAAAGTTTTTAAGATCTTAGATGAGTCTAAGGGTATGTGTTTTCAGAGTGGACACATTTAATTGGTTTAAAGTGCACCAGAGTTTGTTTTTCCCGATAATCCAGAAGAGATTTTTAGTCTAAAATCCACCCAAGTATTCCTGCTTCTGGACCAGGAACCGCCCTCTGATCCATCTTTCCAGGTGGTCTCAGTTCTTATCCAAACTCCAGTTCAATCTGAGTTTCCTCAGTCTGAATAGACTCCATGCTCCGGGCTGAACAACTGGACCAAAATGGCCACCGTAGCTGGGTATTATGGGATGTGCTGTGGACAAACGTGGACCAATGATGAGACACAGTGACTCATTGCTTCTCACACTGTTTTCTTGAATGTTAATATTTTATAAAAACTTATCGGCAAACCTTATCACCATCTCATTTTTTAGCCCCGCCCTCATAATTCCTGGCCAATGAGTGAAAAGATCTTTAGTCACAGAGGTTTTAGTTAGAAAGAGAAATATTTGTTTGACGGCAGTCTGAATACAGACTCAACAGAAGTTTCAGGACTCGGTCCAGATTAACTGACTTCTCCAGTCTGAACACACTCTTAGATTACTGAGGACTTTCATACACAAAACAGTTTAGGACCTGGTTGCCTTTAATTCCTCAACAAATTCTATTTTTTATGAATTATTTTAACTAAAATTTTTTTGTTCGAAAACAGAATTTAATTCAGATATTTTATGTTTTTTTTAGACCAGCTTTAATGTTTGTTTGGATTTTCTTTTTAGTTTTGGGCTTGCACGCAGATCCTGTGTTTGTAGATGTTCCTTCATACAGAAACTGAAGCCAGAGCTCTGATAGAACCTGGAGAAGCTCTGCAGAACTCCACAGTTCCTGAAACTTTACATGAAAATGTGCCAGAGCTCTTTAGACCTGACCGGCGTGTGAAACAGCTGAAAAGAAGAGACTTTATTAGAAAATAAAGACACTTGTTCAAACTGTTCTAAGCAGAATTAGTAGGAAAATACGGAGAAATTAAAAAAAAGAGGAAAATGTTAAATTATTTAAATAAATACCAAAGTCGTAGTATGGAATAGTATGTTTTCTACAATAAAGTGTGCAAGTAAACTGTAAGTGAGGCAGTATACTTGTAGTTTACTTTTTATATACTATCTATACAGTATTAACTTAAATTTTTCAATTTATTCTGAAGAAGTATTCAGTTAGTATACCTACTGAATTACACATACATGGTCCATAGTATACTTGCTTTACTTGTACTTTTACTCCAGTATAAATAATAAACTAAGTGTACTACTTTCAGGCTCCTTAAGGATTTATAAAAGATATTTAGGAAGATAATTCAGTGATAATGAAAACGTTGGTGCGTTTAAACACGACTGATGATCCAGACTGAGAACATGACAGTACAACAGTGATGGATCAGAGCGGTACCACGTCTGTACGCCACATCAGAGGTAGGATGACACGGCCGGCGCCAACCAGAAGGAACATTTACACCAAACCCTTCACAACAAATAGATCTCTCAACATCATCTGTGTCTTCATACATTCTGAGTGAGATATCCACAGACACCGTTCCTTACAGCGATCATCCTAAAAACAGTAGCTCCTCCCACATGCGGCCGCACCGTCAAGCTCAGACGGTCATGCAGATCACATTCAGTGTGAATGCACCTACCTGGAGCGGAAATGACATCATCATAACACTTTATCATCTGATGTCAATCATGTTCTGGTAGCCAATAGGCTCAAAGCCCCGCCCCCACATAAAACTAGGACAAAACTCCGACAATAAAAAGTCGAATTTGAAACTAAACTGACCGAATGCAAAAAAAGCTGTTACTAATTACTACTAATATCTCTTCAAATTTGACATTTTTCCCCACAACTTTTCAATATTTCTCTGATATCTAATTAAGAGTTTTAAACTGTTTTCAAATTTAAATGACAACCCTGCATCTTACCCGGACTGGGGACAGGCACAGGGAGACCCAGAATAGGGCCCCCTTGTGGTTACTGACGCTGGATTCAGCTCATTGAACATCCTGAAAAACCAAAGCTGGTTTCCAATCTGCTGGTCAACTTCATGTTTTAAATTTACAAACTGGTTTGAATTCACTTTTGACCCCATTAAACCCTCAACGTCCTCATCTGAAACTTTTATCCTTTAATTGTCCTTTTTGGGTTACCGTAGTTTTTCTACCAGTTGTCCTCAGTTACAGAGGATTCTTCTGATCTTCCAGTTCAGAGATTTTTATTTTAAATTTCCATGAGGTTTAAAAAGAACTTTTTTTTCCTCTAAATCCAACAGGTTTCTTCTGTGAGGTTGTGCTGCCCCCTGGTGGACACAGAACGAGTCACCTGCAGGTGAAAGGTCACCTTACATCATCACCAGGTCGTCACATGACAGCTTGACCCCTGGAAAGAAAAGACCAAGCGGATTCTTCTACAACTTTATTGGTGTGCATTAAGACACTTGTGGCTCTTCGGCATCAGAAAAAAAAAAAAAAAATCATTATTTACAAATATTTACAAACTATTTCAAATAGTTCCCTTTTTTAAAAGTGGTGCTTCATCGTGTTAAGTTCTTCTAGTAAAAACTAAGAACACGAACAGAACTCTTCTTAATATAAGAAACGTGACGGATAAATGTGTCATTTTAGCTTCAATCAATCATCTCACTAAATTGGTTAGAAAAGCAGATAAAACATAAAAGTCGGATAAACTCAGTCAAAAGAGAAGCTTCACGTTGAGGTCGTGACGATCGCGTTTTCCAGAGATCCTCCCTTTAGCAGTTTGTTTTCTCGTTGAGTTAAAAAAAGTGCAGCTGTGGTTAAATCAGAATGAAATGTGAGATTTTCCCGTTCTTGACTCCAGGAGACAGAAGTTCACAAAGTTCTTTGGTAAGTCTGCATCGATTCTTCAGAAACATCACTTAGTCTTCATAGAATTAGACAACTTGAATCTGACTTCCTTCATCCTAACAAGAGGATAATACGTCACAGAATATACGGCTTATACTCTATCAAAGTGCATATAAAAGCATAGATTCCTTCTCACGGTTTTAGCATCTGAAGCAAACAGAAAAAACTTCCCTTTACCCCCCCCCGACAGAGGCTTAACCACCGACTGTATCTGAGCACTGGACAGAGTGACCCCGCCCTCCTGGCGTTCCAAACAGGAAGTCGGTGGCTGTTACTCAGTCATACTATCGATCATAAAACATCTTCTTGATAATCCTCTTTTCATCTGTGGTTAAAGTTACAAACGGACCAATCAGATGCCTCAAGAAAAGTAGGCGGAGCCTACTAGTCCCCACGTCAAACAGATTTCGTTGCCTGTTTTCAAGTGGTGGGGTGTGGCCTTGAAACAGACTGATTGGTGCGAGTGGTTTCCATAGAAACTCAGACCAATTTGGACCAATCACTGCTAACCCATGACATCTGGCTCCAACATGGCGGCGTCCATCTCGTGTAAAAATGGATTGAATTGACTTTGTGTGGTTGGAGCTGGAATAAACCATTTTCTATGAGTGAGGTCACTCTCGCTCCAGTTCTCAGATCCAGTCAGTGGTTCTGGTCTGTAAACCGGTCCCAGCTGCTCTCAGCCCAAACTTCCTCTCGGTTCTGACCGTCCTCCCAGACTTTTGGGGTCCAGATTCTCAGCGCGGCTTAAAATCTCTGAACAGAATCCCTAAAATGTTAAAAACGGGACTTAAAAAAAAGCCTCGGTGGCAGTTTCCTTTCCGTTGTCACGGTAACAAAGCTCTTCCTGTCGCCGCCGTCCTTCACTTCCTAGAAGCTCCTGAAGAACTGCAGGGAGAGTTCGTAGGTCAGGAACATGGTGGAGCTCATGGGAAAGCCGCGGATGGCGTTGACGGACGCTCCTCTGAAGAAGACCTGAGCGACAGCAGCTTCGGTTAGCATTCGTTTCTGTATGCGTTAAATTAAACTCACTGAATGTTTTCCCAAAACAAGGACATAAAAAGGATTTTTTTTACTTTTAAAGCTGTAAAGATTATGGTTAGCATGCTAATGTAGCATGCTAACAGTTACACTTCTCCATTTTTCCACTTGTTTTAAATTTATTTTAAGGTAACGTTTAGGTAAAGTTTAGTCTGTTGACATTAGATTTGCTGTAAGCTAATGCTAACTTAGCATTAGTAGCATGCTTAAGCTAAAGTAAGGAGTTAAATTCCAAATTAATTTTGTTTTTATCCTTTTACATATTTTAAAGTATTTAAATGAATCTGTTTTTTCTGTATGGTAATAAATATGGATGATTACATCCGTTTGGATGACAGGATCAGGAAAATGTACAAAAAGTGAGAGCAATGGAGCCAAGTTAGCATGCCTAGCATGCTAATGCTAATCTTTCCAGGACTCTGGGGTAATGACAGACAGTTTCCTGTTTGAACCGTGGGACGTTTGTGTCCATCCGTTGAACTTGACGCCTGAGCGGCGGTTTCATCGGCCGCTGACTCTGAGGTCGGTGATGACGCGGCGCTGTCAATCATCCACAGGTTTGACCTCCGACCAGTCAATGCGAGGGTGACCAAAACACACGCCGTGTTTTTGCAGGGACGTTTTGGACCAATCGTGTTCGTGATAACGAGGGTCTACGCTGGCGTTCTAAAGGACACGGACGGCGTGCTGAGGTCAGGACACGCTCCAGGCTGAGTGAGGGATCAAACGGCAGCAACAGGAAATAACATCCGTTTAATGATTAAAATGAGAAATTTTCCATGAAAAGGAACTATTGAAGTGCAGTGAGGCGTGCTAAGCAAACAGACGGCAGCTCTTACACGCCGTTTCCCTCGCCGTCTATGCAGGAAGGAAAAACCTCTGGACTTCACCTCAACCAATGTTTAGGAATTAATTAAATGAAGTCATCAATACTCCTTTTATCCGTCTAAACAGGGTCCAGTTGAGTTTATCAGCTCACAGGGGAACCTCAGGGCTGAGTGTTGGAGCCCCTTTAGTTCTTATAAATCACTGAAGCAGAGGACCTTGTGACTTGAAAATATTTTTAGTCGTTCTTAGAAACAAAAATGATCTCTCTTAAGTTGGAAGTTTATTATATTTATGGATTATCACAATAAAATACTGTCAAAAAGTAAAAGACCGTTTTGAATACATGAATATTTTTTTTCTAAATAAATTAAGTGTCTGGAACCAGTTTCTCCTTTGTCTGTCGGTGACACCTCTCCGGTGCAGATAGGAACCAAAACTTTAGACTTTCGTCTAAAAATGTGGATTTCGATGGTTCGTTTCTGACGTTTTAATCACTTGTTTTCAATTTAGTTTTGTTGTACAATTCTCGACAATATTTGACCTTTCCAGCGATTGTGGGCGGGCTCAAATAAGAGTGTGTGAGGCTATGAGGGTGGGCGGAGCTTCATTAAAGCCAAAGTTTTTCTGAGGTTTGAATGTGGTGACCTGATCGTTCAGAGTGTACGATGTTGTGGGTCGAGCGGTAACTAAACTTGTGTTAACTTTAGCATGTGTCAATATAGCAATGCAGACTAGAGCTAACTCGATTAGTCGACTAATCAACGACTCATTCACTATTAAAATAGTCGACTACAAATGTAATACTCGATTAGTTGTTACGTTATATAGAGTTACAGTGTAGTAAAGTTGAAAGTTATAATGGTATCATGCTAGCTTTTTGGATTATTTTGGCATTTATTAAAGTTTTTAAGGCTATTTTGGAGTTTAGCTAACATTTCAGCTACATGCTAGCTATTTAGGCTAATTTATGATTTTCTTTTAGTTTTTTTGGGTTAATTTGGAGTTTAGCTAATATTTCAGCTACATGCTAGCTTTTTTGGCTAATTTAGATTTTTTTTGTGGTTTTTTAGGACTTTTTGGAGTTTAGTTTATACTTTAGCTACATGCTAGCTGTTTTGGCTAATCTAGTATTTTTTTTGGTTTTTTTAGGTCTTTTTGGAGTTTAGCTAATACTTTAGCTAAATGCTAGCTATTTTGGCTAATTTATGATTTTCTTTTCGTTTTTTTAGGTTAATTTGGAGTTTAGCTAATATTTCAGCTACATGCTAGCTTTTTTGGCTAATTTAGATTTTTTTTGTGGTTTTTTAGGTCTTTTTGGAGTTTAGTTAATACTTTAGCTACATGCTAGCTGTTAGGGCTAATTTAGGCTTTTCTTTTTGAGTATTTTGCGCTGTTTTGGAGTCCAACTAATATTCCAGCAACATACCAGCTGTTTTGGCTAATTTAGTATTTTTTTCCCCGTTTTTTTAGGCTATTTTGGAGTTCAGTTAATATTCCAGCAACATACCAGCTGTTTTGGCTAATTTAGATTTTTTTTTTCAGTTTTTTAGGCTATTTTGGAGTTTCAGCTATCAACACTAGTATTTTCAGCTGACAAATTGCGACTATTAAAATAATCATTTGTGGCAGGACTAATGCAGACATGAAGCCTCTTAGGCCCCATCAAACCCCTCCTTCATCCTGTCCCGCTGATACATCACACAAACTGGTTACTGTTAAAGCCCCGGGAACGGTTCCTAAAGTACGTGACCTCACCTGAACGCCCTCGCTCCTGTAGCAGTCCAGGATGCAGTGCAGGAGGCCTCGGTACTTCCTGTGCAGCTGAGCGTCCGCCTGCATCCGACTCTTCACCACGTCGGCCGGCGTCGCCGTGACCCAGGAGATGGACCCTGAGGAGCGGCAGGACAGGAACGATCAGCTCCAACCATAGAAACAGACTCAACTGGAGATCTAACATGATCAAAACCATCCTTTCACAATAAAAGACCCGGGTATTTGAAGCGGTTTCTCTTCTGTTTACTCATCAGCTGTCGGGGATTCACTGGTTATTTTCAGAGGTTTGCTGACATCTGAACAGTCGGGGGGTGGGTCACATGTAAGACCTCCAATCATCAGCAAATGATCCGTTCCTGCTTCAGGACCTTCAGACGGTCTGAAAACATTTCAAGCTGATCCAGCGTGACTCTGTCACATGATCCCAGCGGTCAGCCGACATCTGGACCTCCTGCTGCGGTCCACATGCAGCTTCCATCCCAGCTCTGGGATTCTAAATGATCCGCAGAACAAGGAGTCCTCGAGTAAAGCTGCAACTTTCAAGTCAGACCTTCAGCCGTCAATAGAGTAAAGTTCAACTCTTCACCTGCTGGATTTTCCTATCAAAAACGAGACAATCATTAAAGTTCTTCTTTGTCTTGTTTGGAAGAATCGGCTTCATCTTTTCCATCTTTGCTTTCTACCTCCTGGAAGGATTTTCTAACCATGACTGACTTCATAACCCTGCATTTATCAGGACTGGATATGAGGTTAATCATGGAGGAGATCAGAACAGATCTAACAGATCATTTCTAAGGAGGATTTTTGTTATTATTTCCATTTAGTTCACACAAATGTTCCTGAACTGATAGACCCTTAGAGAGTGGTTATCAGCTTTTATTCAGAAGTGTTTTCAGCCTCTCGTTCAGCTTCTTTTCAGTCAACTTACACAGTTTTACAGCAAACATATAAAACAGAGAAACTAAAACAGAGAACTGGACGCCAAAGACGATTAAAATGAGTTTAAATCTCATCTTCAGATCTATTTCCAAAGCGTCTTTTAATTCTGATGATGCTGTTTTCAGCAAAAAATCTGAAATCTCGTGTTGTTTGATAGGACGTAGTTTCTGCAGAGCGGCTGGATTTCACCTCTGAGTTGTGGGCGGGACCATTGGGGTGGAGCAACCCGCTCACTCTTTCCTCTACCTCAGAGTGGGGAGCTTGTGGCCCCGCCCAACATATTTTCTACGAGAGAGAGAATACTTTCCATCAAACTCGTTTTGACAAGTGCCCCGCCCCTAAACCCACCTCCCACCCGGCCCTCCGGCTAATTCTACCCGGCCCTCCAGATCATTTCAATTTACTGTAATTAATGACCCGATGTTATCTTGCGCTCATTTGTAACTTGTATAATTTGACCAAATATATTTTTATGGAGAGTAAAATATTGAAAGTTATTTAAGGTTTAAGTTGATTTATTCTGGAATAATATTCCTGCATTTTTATTATTCATAATTATGTTAAAAAGTTACAGTTTTAAAAATTGTCATTCTGCAGCTTTTTGGACTATTTTGGCATTTACTAAGATTTTTTAGGCTATTTTGGAGTTTATCTAATATTTCAGCTACATGCTAGCTGTTTCGGCTAATTTAAGTTTTATTTTTTTTAGGCTAATTCTGCATTTAGCTAATATTTTAGCTAGCCATCAGCTTCAGTGTTTTTAGCTATAAATTTCGATCTTCAGGGTCAAATTCAGTTTACAGCTTTCACACTTACATTATCTCGTTTATAATTATGTTCAAAAGTTACTGTTTAAAAATATGAACCTATCCATTCCATTTACACTTCTGATTGTGGTTATCCTAGAAGTGGGCGGGGCTTCTACCTGCCAAGCCTCCAGCCAGCCAGATGGAGCAGGGATGAGGAGCCGCCGAGCTTTCCGGCGTCATCAGCTGACAGAAGACGGAGTAGGGGATGAAGTAGAGCGCGTAGCCCGGCACGTCCCTCAGAACCATGGCGCCGGCGCCCCGGTACAGGCCCGGGAGGCCCTGGGTCTGTAGGATGCTGCTGACGCAGTGGACCGGCCCCCGGTACAGCTGCTGGCTGGAGATGGAGACGGAGCGCAGGGGGATGTTGGAGCCACTCGGCATGTTCCCGGCGAAGTTCAGGTTCTCTGAGGGGCCGGAGAAAGTGGGCGGAGTTAGTTTATGATGCTCAGCTTCACTCCTACAAACGTCTGCTTTCCTCTGCAGCTTTTCTTTTCTTTTCACGGTCTTAAACGTGCTCCTGTAGCGTCATCGGGAACAAAGATGACATATTTTAGCATTAAAACTGCGTATCTCTTTACTCAAATCTGGTTGGATCAGGAGCAGATGAAAACCAGATGCTTGAAAAAGCTCAGCAGCTGCTGTGGGCGGAGCTAAAGTCTCCTTGCTCTGTTACAATCCTGAAGCAGACCAATAGATCCATGAACAGCTTTTTCCCGCAATCTGGATAGAAACAATCTTGGTTGCCATTTTTGTTACTAGGGCTGCCACGATTAGTCGACTAATCGATGACTAATCGACTATTAAAATAGTCGACAACTAATTTAATAGTCGATTAGTCATTACTTTATAATATATGGAGTCAGGCTGCAGTAAAGTTGAAAGTTATAATGACATTCTGCTAGCTTTTTAGACTATTTTGGCATTTGTTAAGGGTTTTCGGGCTATTTTGGAGTTTAGCTAATATTTTAGCTTCATGCTAGCTATTTTGGCTAATTTAGGCTTTTTCAGTTTTTTGGGATAATTTGAAATTAAGATAATATTTCAGCTACATATTAGCTCTGTTGGCTAATTTAGGATTTTTGCAGTTTTTTAGGCTAATTTGGAGTTTAGCTAATATTTCATTTACATGTTAGCTAGCTAATTCTAAATGTTTACAGTTTTTTAGGCCAATTTTGAGTTTTTCTATTATTCCAGCTACTATTTGGAATTTTTACATTTTTTTAGGGCTAATTTGGAGTTTAGATAATATTTCAGCTACATGTTAGCTAGCTAATTGTAAATGTTTACAGTTTATTAGGCTAATTTGGAGTTTTGCTATTATTTCAGCTACATGCTACCTATTTTTGGCTAATTTGGGATTTTTACAGTTTTTTTAGGCTAATTTGGAGTTTAGCTGATATTTCAGCTACATGCTACCTATTTTGGCTAATTTAAATTTTTACAGTTTTTTTAGGTTAATTTGGAGTTTAGCTAATATTTCAGCTACATGTTAGCTTGCTAATTGTAAATATTTACAGTTTATTAGGCTAATTTGGAGTTTAGCTGATATTTCAGCTACATGCTAGCTATTTTGGCTAATTTGGGATTTTTACAGTTTTTTAGCGCAGGGGGATGTTGGAGCCACTCGGCATGTTCCCGGCAAAGTTCAGGTTCTCTGAGGGGCCGGAGAAAGTGGGCGGAGTTAGTTTATGATGCTCAGCTTCACTCCCACAAACGTCTGCTTTCCTCTGCAGCTTTTCTTTTCTTTTCACGGTCTTAAACGTGCTCCTGTAGCGTCATCGGGAACAAAGATGACATATTTTAGCAGTAAAACTGCGTATCTCTTTACTCAAATCTGGTTGGATCAGGAGCAGATGAAAACTGGATGCTTGAAAAAGCTCAGCAGCTGCTGTGGGCGGAGCTAAAGTCTCCTTGCTCTGCTACAATCCTGAAGCAGACCAATAGATCCATGAACAGCTTTGTTTTCCCGCAATCTGGATAGAAACAATCTTGGTTGCCATTTTTGTTACTAGGGCTGCCACGATTAGTCGACTAATCGATGACTAATCGATTATTAAAATAGTCGACAACTAATTTCATAGTCGATTAGTCGTTACTTTATAATATATGGAGTCAGGCTGCAGTAAAGTTGAAAGTTATAATGACATTCTGCTAGCTTTTTAGACTATTTTGGCATTTATTAAGGGTTTTCAGGCTATTTTGGAGTTTAGCTAATATTTTAGCTTCATGCTAGCTATTTTGGCTAATTTAGGCTTTTTCAGTTTTTTTGGATAATTTGAAATTAAGATAATATTTCAGCTACATATTAGCTCTTTTGGCTAATTTAGGATTTTTGCAGTTTTTTAGGCTAATTTGGAGTTTAGCTAATATTTCATTTACATGTTAGCTAGCTAATTGTAAATGTTTACAGTTTTTTAGGCCAATTTTGAGTTTTTCTATTATTCCAGCTACTATTTGGAATTTTTACATTTTTTTAGGGCTAATTTGGAGTTTAGATAATATTTCAGCTACATGTTAGCTAGCTAATTCTAAATGTTTACAGTTTTTTAGGCTAATTTGGAGTTTTTCTATTATTCAGCTACTATTTGGAATTTTTACCTTTTTTTAGGGCTAATTTGGAGTTTAGATTAATATTTCAGCTACATGTTAGCTAGCTAATTGTAATGTTTTACAGTTTATTAGGCTAATTTGGAGTTTTGCTAATTATTTCAGCTAACATGCTAGCTATTTTTGCTAATTTAAATTTTTACAGTTTTTTAGGCTAATTTGGAAGTTTAGCTAATATTTCAGCTACATTTAGCTATTATTTTTAGCACAGGGGGATGTTGGAGCCACTCGGCATGTTCCCGGCGAAGTTCAGGTTCTCTGAGGGGCCGGAGAAAGTGGGAGGAGTTAGTTTATGATGCTCAGCTTCACTCCTACAAACGTCTGCTTTCCTCTGCAGCTTTTGTCTCGTAAATAAAACAATCCTTTTTTTTTATTCTGGTGATAAAAACTTTTGGACTTTCGGGTCCATCGAGACGCGGCGCTTCCAGCTGACGCCGACACTTTGCTCCGCCGTAAAACGATCCCGGCCATTCCCGCCGCTGTTCAGGAACTAGATCAAGTGAAGGCGAGTGACGTGATGACTCAGCATCTGAACTTATGAGACCTCCGTTTTATGAGGATTTAAAGTTTAACAGGAAGGCGCGTCGCACACCGGACTACTAAACCGTCCTATCAAATCCGGAACGTCTGACTTTAAAAATGATAAGAAGCAACAATAAAGTTTTGGTCTTTCTCAACGATAAGCTTTTTCCAAATGTTAGGCGTCTGCAAACTAATGTTAAAACTGTTTCAAGAGCCAAACTGAATAAATCTCCTCAAAACAATTTAAAAATATAAAATCTAAAATGTTTTTCTATGGTTATAAGTAAAAAATAGAACGGGTAAAATTTACCTTAATTTAGAGACAAAATACATTTCATATTAAAGCATATTATTGTGTCTGATGATAAGTTTTGAACAGAAAATTAGTTTTAAATCTTTAAAGTAGATATATTTAGACATCTTAACCTTAAATAAATCCTATTTTCAGAGCCCAACTTTCCTTATTTCTAAACTATTAATCATTTTAAAGACTAAAATGACACATCTGAAGATACATTTATCCTAAAAATGAAATGTAAACGTTGCTCCAGTTACCCTGAATAAAGCAAATCTTTCTTTTTTTAAAAACACTCATCATTCAAGATTACTTTTGCTTAAAAATATTAAATAAAGTAATATGACTAGTTTTACTCAATATTGAAGGTTTATTGTCTAAATACGAGTCGTTACATCTCACAGAAAAAGTGTTTTTTTTCTTTTTTTAATCAAATATAATGAGATTTTTAAACCAGAAACCAACAAAACATGAGATTTTGTGTTTCTGTAGCTGATCTGGAACAGGATCGACTCCTGATTCGGCTCAGATATTTTCACCATGATGCTTCTGACAAACTCTGCAGCTGGACTTCAACCTGAGGAAGGTTTCTGAGCAAGAACGTTACGCCGCTGACATCAGCTGCTGGCGACTCGACGTCCTTCATTTGTGTCATTTCAGATCCCTCAACTTCCGGGTTGAACCTTCTTTAAAAATGAGAGTAAATGGAACTGCGCAGTTCCTCGAGTAACCACTAGGTGGTGTCGTGCATCATTTAGAACTTGGGTTCTGCGTCTTCTCCGCATACCTGCCAGAACCGTCTGCGTCTGCATCTGCAGCCGGATCTTGACCAGGTCCACCGGCGCCCCCAGACCCACCGACACCAGCCCCGTCAGCATGCTGGCCGCCGTCAGGTCCAGCAGGCTGCAGGGGTGGCGCCCGTCGCCGTAGCGATAGGTGCTGATGAACCTCTGCGCGTTGCTGAAGAAGCCGAACACCACCGAGTTGTAGACGGTGATGCTGGCCAGCGGGAACGACATGCCTTTAAAGAACCCCGCCGCCTGTGGGGAGGGGAGGGACAGGAAACTGTCAGCTCCGCCCACAGGGGAACCAGATAGGGGGCGGGGCTGAATGTTACCGTTTCCTTCCTGTAGATGGTCAGGATGCAGTGGAGAGTGCTCCTGTAGCCTTTTCCCGCCTGAAGTCGGGTCTGAAACACAAAACATAAACTCAGCTGCTGCCTCCACAGAGGTCCGTTACCATAGCAACCTCTCGGCATTCCAACATCGGAAAAGGGTTGTTGCGTCTCTATATTAAATTTAGATTTTATCTGCAGCGCATTGAAGCGACGCAGGCCTGGAGGGGTCGAGTCCTCGGGTTCGGTTCTAACGAGCCAAACATTTTCTGACCCGTGATCAGAAAAGTGATTCCTGGGATTCAACATGGGATTCAACATGGGATTCCCGATGTTGTGAAGCAGATGTGAACAGACCAATCCGGATCAGCTTAAAGACCCACTCCAATCAAAACGGTCTTAAACGTGTTCCTGTAGCGTCATCGGGAACAAAGATGAAATATTTTAGCATTAAAACTGCGTATCTCTTTACTCAAATCTGGTTGGATCAGGAGCAGATGAAAACCAGATGCTTGAAAAAGCTCGGCAGCTGCTGTGGGCGGGGCTAAAGTCTCCTTGCTCTGCTACAATCCTGAAGCAGACCAATAGATCCATGAACAGCTTTGTTTTCCCGCAATCTGGATAGAAACAATCTTGGTTGCCATTTTTGTTACTAGGGCTGCCACGATTAGTCGACTAATCGATGACTAATCGACTATTAAAATAGTCGACAACTAATTTCATAGTCGATTAGTCGTTACTTTTAATATAATGGAGTCAGGCTGTAGTAAAGTTGAAAGTTATAATGACATTCTGCTAGCTTTTTAGACTATTTTGGCATTTATTAAGGGTTTTCAGGCTATTTTGGAGTTTAGCTAATATTTTAGCTTCATGTTAGCTATTTTGGCTAATTTAGGCTTTTTCAGTTTTTTGGGATAATTTGGAGTTTAGCTAATTTTTCATTTACATGTTAGCTAGCTAATTCAAATGTTACAGTTTTTTAGGCTAATTTTGAGTTTTTCTATTATTCCAGCTACTATTGGAATTTTTACATTTTTTTAGGGCTAATTTGGAGTTTAGATAATATTTCAGCTACATGTTAGCTAGCTAATTGTAAATGTTTACAGTTTATTAGGCTAATTTGGAGTTTTGCTAGTATTTCAGCTACATGCTAGCTATTTTTGGCTAATTTGGGATTTTTACAGCTTTTTAGGCTAATTTGGAGTTTAGCTAATATTTCAGCTATATGCTACCTATTTTAGCTAATTTGGAATTTTTACAATTTTTAGGCTAATTTGGAGTTTAGCTAATATTTCAGCTATATGCTAGCGATTTTAGCTTATTTAGGATTTTTTAGTTTTAAAGCTAATCATATTTCAGATTTTCTTTACATCCACTTTGTCCATGATCCGATTAGTCGACTAATCGGAAAAATTAATCGATGATTAGTCGACTATTAAAATAATCGTTTGTGGCAGCACTATTTGTCACATCGCTAATGTTAGCTGAGCAGTGTTAGCTAGCATGAGAGCATGTAAACAAAAGCCTGATGGGAAAATTAGCGGAACAGAAACCCACCAACCATTTCTAATGAACCCATGCCGCTCTGCAGAAACTACGTCTCACAAAGTTTTTTGATTTGGGCATAAAACATCATCAGCATAAAAAGACGAATTCCTTGAAATAGATACAAATAAAGTACGAAAAAAATGGAAAAATAAGGTTGTAAATTAAATAATGAATAAATCTGAAGAAATACTGAAAACGTTTTTCCAGTAACAGCTGCTGTTTTGTATTTTCAACTTTTTCTGTTTTTGTAATTTTCAATTTTTCTTTCATTAAGCTGATCCTGACTTAATCTCATCCAGAATGAACCAACCGGAACGGCGTTTTCATAAACCTCAGGACCTCGTGGAACGTTCCGGTTCAGACGACAGGAAGAAAGTTTTCATCCTAAAACAGTTTGGGTCAGAACCGCAGAAGAAGGAGGCCGTACCTTGACCGTGTCCAGCGGATGTCCCACCACCACGCTGGAGGCTCCTGCAGAAGAAACAGAGTTTAACATCTGCGGCGTCGGGCGGGACGCTGCACGCCTGGAGCTCCATTTCTGAGGAATCCGTCTGGAGTCGATTACTGAACCGCAGCAGAGCGGACACAAACAGCAGATTGAAGGAGGTGTCCCGGTTCTGATCCTAAAAACCTTAGAGTTTCCTTCAGAACATCTGAGTCCTCAAGGATCCAGTGATCCACTGAAACTTTTGATTCAGTTTTATGGATCAGGGCCAGTATTATTTGAAACCCAAATAGAACAATTTGAAAAACATTTTGGTGTTTGGCCAAAAAATAAATAAAACGCAAAACTTTTTTTTTTTCTATTCTAAAATAGCTTCAAATGTTCAGTTTTTTCAAGTTTCAACACCTAAAATGTCTATTTAAAAACGTTTTTTCACCTGCAACAGTTGTTTTTGTACATAAGTATACATAATTTTTTAATGAAAAAAAAATACCCCAAAGTTTTCTGATTGTCAAAAAAAAAAAAAAAGTTTTGAAACTTAAGAATCAGAACTGAAAACACTTTTTTTTTGGGCAAACACTATTTTTTTTTTCTAATTTATCACATTTGGGTTTCAAACAACATTAGCCTCGATTTCTCTCCATCCAGTTCCTGCTGAGTCTGGATCGATTTTAAACCGTTTGCTCAGCAGAATCGCTTTATTGCAGTGAAACAGAATGTAGGTCGATATTAGATTACACAATCCCAGCAGAGCAGAGCTCCCCCTGGCGGCCGCGAGAGTCCCTGCAGGCTGACTCTGAAAAACTCTCAGAAAAGGAAAAGTTTCTGCCCCCCCCCCCCTCCAGTCTTCTTCTGCAGAATCAGACCTGATCCAAATAATCCAAAATGATCAAATCTGATCTATAATTGTCCAATTTGATCCCTAGTTTATCAGTGTGGGACGAAGGAGGGGGGGTGAGAATTCCTCAGCACCAGACCCCCCCCCCCCCCCCCCCCCCCCTTTTGTTTACGCAGGGCTGAATGGACAAGGGGTGGTGTGTGTGTGTGTGGGGGGGAGTTTTACATCACCCCCCCCCCCCCCCCCATCCCAAGGGCTGACAGCGACATTCCCGCTATAAAAGCTACTTAATCCGAACTTTAATTAAAACTGATCAATAATTGGGGTTAACGAGCACGAGACCCCCGCGCGCGTGCGCGCTGTCACTCACCACCGATCCATCCCGCGAGGAAATCATCCAGACGAAAGCTCGAGCTCTGCATCTTCCACTCTCACGCGCGCGCCGCCATTGTCCGTCCGAGCGGCCGCGCCTCCGCCTTTTATCGGTTCCGAGAGCAAAC
The DNA here is from genome assembly GCA_003999625.1 of Oryzias javanicus. Taxonomy (NCBI): domain Eukaryota; kingdom Metazoa; phylum Chordata; class Actinopteri; order Beloniformes; family Adrianichthyidae; genus Oryzias; species Oryzias javanicus. The sequence continues at coordinate 1,705,788 of CM012446.1, forward strand.
AAACATTTTAACGAGTGTGGATAAAAAAAAAAAAAAAAAAAAAAAAGAAAAGAAGAAAAAAGGCGTTTCGTTGGTAAAAACGCAGCGGCCAATCAGGAGAGAGTCTGTCCCTACACGGCACGGGCGCGTGCCAATCAGCCGCGCGCTCCCGGAGCCCGGCAGCCAATCGCGAGGCGGACATGGAAATGAGCCATGAGGAGCAGAAAACAGAGGCGACACCAGAACCCGCCCACCGACACCAGAACTTTGGGGGTTCCAAGAACCGAAAAGCACAAAACGTTCTTCTGGGTTTTACAAGAACCGGGACTCGAACGGGTCGGTTCTGGTTCGGTCTGGGGGACGAGCACAGGTTTATATACAAACACCGGGAAAGATTTGACCAGAAAAATGTTGAAAATTCCATGAAAGTCGAACTAAACCTCTGAAAGCCGCGAGCTCACTGGAGGCTTTGATCTCAGATCCAAACTTTTACTAAATATTAATAATATTAATCAATAAATATCTAAATTAAGACAGCTCTTTGAGTAAAGAAAGCTTTAATTATATATTATATTTGAAATAAATCTATAAAGTTACTTTCAGTTTGTTTTTGATGGACTCACTCAAAACTCTACATTTATTCCTGAAAAAAAAAAATTTAAATAGAAATTTCAATTTTAATGAGTTTTTTGTAGATTTAATAAGTTCGTTGTTGTCTCTTAACAGTAAAACAGAAGCAGTAAAAGCTCCTCTTATCCTCTAAAGTCCTGTATCGTCTGCTTACATGCGTCTTACTGTTGATTCTCATGCTAATCTATTCAGATATTTCTTCTTCATGTATGTTTTCTTCTTCATGTGTGAACTGCTTGTTCCTCCAGAACGATAATAAAGATTCTAGAATCAAAGTGGACGTGGATAATAAAGTATCTGATCCTGACCCAAAACAAAGACGTTGGTAGTTCAGAATCATTCTATTCTATTCTATTCTATTCTATTCTATTCTATTCTATTCTATTCTCCCCACTGGTTAAGAAGGAGTTAACGTGTGTGTCAACACACTAAAATCATACATGTTAATGTTTACGCGTCGTGATTATTAACGTCTGATAACAGGAACTCTGCGGAAAATCTCTGATAAAAACAACACAAACACAACAGAACTGATACTAAAAGACTCTGTTTTGAAGACTTTTATTTTCTTAGAACAACAAAACAGTTTCTTCCTTTTTTCAGTTCCAAGACAAACAAATATCAAATATCAAGTTCTTTTTTAATTGAAGCAAAGCTTGATTTATCTACAATAAATAAAATAAAGAAAATAAATATTTTATGCAGTTGAATTACAACAGCTGATGTTCTGAATCTTATAAAAACACAAAACATCTTCAGGATATATTTGGTGAATCGTGATCAGGTCAGGTTTACTGATATTAGAGGTGTTTGGCTGGTGCAGAGATGTTTCATGAAGTCATAAAATAACCTTTAAACTTCACCAAGACCATGAAATACCTCCTAAAATCCAGATTTTAAAGTTCCTCTATTTGAAATAAAGGTATGAGGACACTCATGTTAAATTCTTTCCGTGGGTGTGCAAGTTTGCTGATGACTCCGCTCTTTTTTTTAGATCATGTTTCAGAGGCTAAAAGTGCGTCAAAGGGGGTGGCCGAGGTCACAAGGTCAAAGCTGATGTCACATGTCCACTCATGGTCAAAACGGTGGATTTAAATCCAGGAAAATGATTAATCTTTCTCTGAAACGTCTTCACGAAACACGAGGGAAACCGATCCAGAGGGTTATAACTTTAGAGGAGCGAAACTTATGAATATCAACAGAAGAAGAATCATGACTTATGAATGAAAGCATCAACAAATCTGTATTCTAATACACAGAAGAATAAAGAGATTACAACATTACTGCTTGTAAATTGCATGTTTTGTTTGTAAACTGAGTATTTTGTTTTTAAATTGACTAGTTTGTTTGTAAACTACATGTTTTCTTTGTAAACTGAGTATTTTGATTTTAAACTGTGTATTTTGTTTTAAACTGATTTTTTTGTTTGTTAACTGTGTGTTTTGTTAACAACCACTGCATTTTATTTATAAACTAAGCATTTTGTTTGTAAACTTTATTTTTTTTGTCCAAAAACTGTGTATTTTGTTTGTAAACTGAGTATTTTTGTTTGTAAACTGAGTATTTTGTTTGTAAACTGAGTATTTTGTTTGTAAGCTCAGTATTGTATTTGTAAACTAAGTTGTTTATAAACTTTATCTTTTTTCTGTAAACCGCATACTTTTTGTATTTTGTTTGTATACTACAAGTTTTGTTTGTAAACTGAATATTTTGTTAGTGAGTATTTTTGCATGTTTTTATTTGTAAACTGTGTGTTTTGTGTTCTCTTTGTAAACTTTTTAAAATAAACTTTGTGTTTCCTTTTATAAACTGCAAGATAAGTTTATAAACTGTGTTTTTTTTAAATAAAGTACATCTTCTCTTTTATAAACTGCAGGATTTTTTCATCCAAGTCATGATTGGCGTTCTGTTCAAACATAAAACTTTCAAAAACCTGCAAACAAATGCGGTCTCTGCATGCCAGCGGTGCTCACAGCTGCTCCCGACCTCCGTGACCTCGTGTTTACGAGCACACGTGTGTTTGGCGTGTCCCGAGTCTGGGTGCCGATTGGCCGTAAAACCGCAGGTGTGGCTGGAACGACGGCCGAGTTTCCGGAGCCGACGGGGGTCGGCGATAAGCCGAGAGGTCGGCGAGGCCGAGCGCTGTTCATCCACAGGAAATGAAAAGAAACTTTGAAAACATTTAAATCCACTTAAAGAGAATACACAGACGTCTGCTTTGAGTCATGATGTTTGGTTTAAACGAACTTCCTCAGTATTTTAATGATTTCTTGAGTATAAATGAATGAGCTTCATGACAGGAGATGCAGGAACGTCTGGGGAACTGTCGTGACAAAAGCTCGGAAAGAAAAGACCAAAACACGATGAAGAAGTGATTCTAAACAAGAGAATCAGTGAAGACGGACCTTCACAACACAAACATGAATCTGACAGTCTTTCTCTGATCTGGGATCTGGGTTGAAGGTCATCATCTGAACCTGATGAACAACTTATCAATGAAAAATCTCAAAGAGGAAAATCAGAAAATCAGTTTCTTCTTTATGGTTCTGTTCCTTTTGTTTTTTACTCTCGTTCTGCTTCCATGAACTCGACAAAGTTCCTCAACGTTCCTGGTGAACGTCTTCCTGCTCTGGGATGACTCACGGACCAGAGGTAACCTCCTCAGACCTGAATCTCCTCCTTTTCTCTAGATTATTTACAGCTCTGTAATCTGGAGTCTCACTGCAATCTGTTTTTGAGCTGTTCCTGATAAGACGCCGATGTTTGTTGTTTGAGCCCCGTGCAAAGTGTACCGACCCGCTGGGATTCTGTTTGTTCAGGACAGTCGAGTAGCAAAAGAACAAGTTTTCTTTTTTGCCTCCAGGACGATGTCGCAACATCATGTGACCCGCGGCGGCGTCACGTTTGCCTCTGGAGCTCCACGCTGCGATCCCATCGACTGTTCTGTGTTTTTGATTCATCCTGGAACAGAGAGTTTGTCCCGTCCTGATAGAGAGGAATGGATTCAAAATGTTTGTTGGAGGCTGAAAATAAGAAGAAAAGTGAGGCTGTGTGCAGCAGCTGAGTACAGGATGAAAGGATGATACTTTAAAAGTTTCATTTTTGTGAGGAGAAGAAGAGAACTTTTGCATCAAAGTGGACAAATTCCCTAAAATGTTAAATTATTTTGATGCATCTTTTAGTTTTTTTGTAGCTTCAGCCTTCAGTGCTGCAGATCTGGACGTGATCTTCAGCTCCTGAATGTCAAACACTTAAATCATCAGTTCTAAAAACAGGTTTAGTTTCTTCCTATTGTTAGTAGAAACATTTGTAACTAATTTAGTCGTTTTTAGCATTTTTTGCTCTAAACTCAGATAGTTTGAATCACCAGCAGCTTTCACCCATCCAACTTTTTCTTTGAGCTTCAGAACATCCCATAATGATCCATAGGGCCAACCTTTGGTTTATGTCAGGGGTTGGCATCCAGTAAAAGAGTCATATTGGCTCGTTTTCTACTGATCCAAACCAAGAAGGAGTCGTCTAGTCTTTAAGAAATGTGGATTTGCATTCATGACCTTCTTTGTTTTAAATAATAAATATGAATTATGTCCATTTTTTGTCACAAACAAAAGCAAATATATAAAAAGAACCTAGCATCTTTGAAAATGTGATTTTTAAAATGTATTTGTTTAACTTATTTTCAAAATAAAAGCTGCTCTGTGCCAAACAGGATCATCTCAGTGCAGATAGTAACTAAAGTGCAGCAGAAGAACAAGAATTTATGTCATTGTTTCTATTAGGACCAAAATAATTAATAAAAAGAATAAATCAAACAGAAATATGAAGAGAAAAATTACTTTTTAAAAAAATATGAAATAGTTTATGACTTCTGTTCACATGACTTCCTTTCAAAATAAGACATCCTGTGCTATAGAATCATTTCAGTGTAGAGGTAAGCATTGATTAAAAAAGAAAAAAAAAGTAATTTTTACCATTTGTGGTGCATCTAGTTAAAATGAAATCAGAGCTATATTAAATTGACCCTTACTATATTTTTACACTATATTCTTGCTATTTTTTTCAATAATATATAATAATACATCTTATAATCCGTAACACTCGGTATGAGCTCTAGTTGTTCTTAATGACCTCAGATTAGTTTTCTATGGTAAACAGCACTAAAAATGAGTCTAAATGTTTATTAAACTGTGAAGCTGAAGTGCTTGATGGATTGTTAGAGCATTATGGGTATTGTAGTCAGAAACCTGTCCTCCAAAATCGTCCGAGAAATCCATCTGACCGACTGAGAACGACGTCTCTGCTCTGGAGGTGGATGGTGGACGCTGCAGGTCACCATGGAAACCCAGTTGTTGAAACTCTGGATGAACTTAAAGGAGAAACGTCTGGAAATCCCCGTCGGAGCGGCACACAGCAGCCGTCTGTCAGCCGTCTGTCACTTTAGTGTCTGAGTTTTAGTAAAGTTTTGTGTTTTTATGATGATGTTCAGAATGAGCTGGAGTCGTCTGAGGAGGAGAAGCAGATCTCCTGACGGTGCGATGAGGAGCTCCAGTCAGAGTTTTCATTCAGAAAACATTTTATAAATCCACTTTTCTTGAAGGTAAAGGTTTTTGCATTAAAAATTGATCCATTTTTATTTTGAAAATCCCACTTTAGTTTGACCACCAACATTTCTAACGTCTTTAACAACTCTTTATCTTGAATTTTGAGTCGTTTTCATTCCTTTTCTATTTCATGTTTTATTCTGAAAACAGCCCTTTCAGCTGAAAAAGCTTTTCAGGATCTCCTGGTTGAAGCTGAGGACTTCCACCAGCGTACACTAGGGGGCACCCTCAGTTCACCTTTGAGCCACAGACTGAGGTGTCACTGCTGTTCTGCCTTTCCAATGTCACAGAATCAATTACCGATGACCTTTTTGCCACACGGCAGCATTCCGGTCTCGGATCGGGTGATTCCGATGGAATTCCAAAGGCGGAGCGGTAAATAAGTCTGACCTCTGCCTCCTGCAGGGAGGAAACAGCGGCCTGCTGCTCAGAGTTTCTTCTCTTGATTTCCTCGTCATACTTTCAGAGAAACAAGCATTTAATTTAGAATAAAAAGGTTCAAAAGCTCCATGAAAACTGCAGCTCTGCACGGACAGCCTGCACCCCCCAAAGCAGGTTTCTGCTTGTGTTCCTGAGCTGTGGAGGATCCTGAGGGAGAGAGGAAGAGCGCCCCCTGTAGGAAACAAGCCCGCAGCACAAGAAGCCTCAGCTTCAGCTGCAAAACTGCAGGAAAAGTACAGAAAAACTCAAACAAAACACACTTTTATTTTAATATCATAGGAGAGTAATGTCAGTTTCTGTTTGAATGTGATTCTTGTGACATACTTTAGTCAAACTTTCAATTATTTAATTATTGTTTGCAGTTATACAATATATGGAAAAAAAAAACAGGTATAAAATCCATAAAAAGTTGGTGCAGGAAGAGCCAAAAAGCCCTTATAATATAGTCTCCAGCTAATAAAACTGACATAAAATGTACAAATTATACTCTATAATACTAATATACTTTATATCTCAGTCAATTTTGGACATTTTTAACATTTTAAACTGTGTAAAACTTTATTATAACATGTAAAGTTTGACAACATTCAATAACTGTCAAAGAAAAAGAAACTTTATTAGTTTTTGATGCAAAAATTCCAGAAAATCTGCTGTAATTTTGAATCTCTTACTGATTCCAGTCGATGCTGAACGAAACCGCTCTGCTCCAGTCAGAGTCCAGCATCCAGAGAGGAGAACCAGCCTGAGAACCTCCAGAGTTCACGGTCCTGAAGAAAAGACCGTTTTTGGGAATTCTCCTCTGGATCTGCAGAAGCTTTAGTGATGTTTTAAAGTTTTGAGGTTCCTCTGAGACAGACGGAACCGAGGGATTTAGGAGGAAAGACGATGAAATCTGGAGGACAGGACTTTCAGAGGGTTTGAAGTTGGATTCTGCTTTGTTATCACTCTGAACTTTTCCATCCATGTCGTAAATAAAATACAAAAATGTCTTTTTTAGTGACTGTGGACTTAAATGTTGTTAGAACGACGTCAGAGTTTGATGTGGAGAAGAATTGATCAAGGACGAAATGACAAAAGCAGGAGGAGACGACTGAAACCGGATGAGGAGTTTCTCCTCCCAGGTTCTGCTTCATCTTCACTCACATGATTTTATGTTTCTGCAGGTTTGGAGATCTCTCTCTGGAACATTTCACTGATTCTGAGGCAGAAACTCTTCAGTTTGACCTGACAGAAAATCTTCCAGGATCAGATGATCCAAACCAAAGATCAGCGCCCAGACCATGAACCCTCCTCCTCCGTGTCTGGAGGTCTTCAGGTCTTCATCTTTCTCTGTTTTCACGCTGCCTGCAGTTACAGCAGCTCTTTGCTAGGAGGCGCTGTTCCTCCAAACCAGCAAAAACCACAGAGTGAAAAAACAACAAACAGACACAGAAACACGTCAGGATTTTAAAAGAGAAATAATAACAAGAAGAATCTTCATATTCTGTGTTTTCTCAACACATTTTAAAGTTTTACTTTAATCTGCATAATTTTAGATTCACTTCCTGAAGAAACTCAAGAATAACAGCAGAAAAAAATCATTTTTTAATTAAAAATTCTCCAACTTTTCAATCTGTAAATGAATAAAAACAATCAAACATGGTTTGTGACGCCCCCCCCCACATGTTCTCCCCCCCCCCTCCACAGGCCGCCCCGACCCTCAGCGGAGCTGCACGCCATCAGTGTGAGGAGGAGCTTCAAGCATCTGGACCCAGACCTCCAGATGAGGGTTATAAACAGAGCGGCTGCAGGCGGATCGCAGATTAGCAAGTCAAAAGTGAAGATCACACCTCGACTTGGACTTGTGTTGGAAACAGCAGAAGGTGACTTTGATGTGTGTGGCGGCAAAACCCGGCAAAACCCGACGGCTCCGAGAAAACAGAGTTTACTTTAATGTTTTGATGCTTTTCTGAGGCGCCGGACAGAAACTCTGATCTGACCAGATCTCTGAGAATGTCATCGACAGATGGAGAAAAGCTGGAAAGAAGTCGTTCTTCTGCAGATGTTCTTCTGCAGATGTTCTTCTACAGATGTTCTTCTGCAGATGTTCTTCTACAGATGTTCTTCTACAGATGTTCTTCTGCAGATGTTCTTCTGCAGATGTTCTTCTACAGATGTTCTTCTACAGATGTTCTTCTGCAGATGTTCTTCTACAGATGTTCTTCTGCAGATGTTCTTCTGCAGATGTTCTTCTACAGATGTTCTTCTACAGATGTTCTTCTGCAGATGTTCTTCTGTAGATGTTCTTCTACAGATGTTCTTCTACAGATGTTCTTCTGCAGACGACCCTCAACTCAGAGGTAAATCTCTTATGGACTCCTGTCGCTCTGCAGAGACTATGTCCTCACCTAGTAAAGGATAGTTTTTAAGAACATTTTGGGCCAAAAACAGCATAATCAGGATTTAAAGACCACTGGGTAGAATTTAGAAATCGATCAGAAGAGAATCGGATGAAACTTGGTTGAATGAATGAGGTCTTTGTATTAGAATGAGAAGAAGAACATTTATTAAAGTGACAAAAAAAGGTCCTGAACTGCAGTCAGGATGATCTCATTGACTGTATCTCATCTCAGGTTTGATGACATTCATGAGTAAAATGTATTTTCATTTTAATTCATTTTATAAATATATTCTTTTGTTTCAACAGAAACTTTAAAACTGAAATAGTAGAACATGGAGATGTAAACAAACCAGCCTGTGCATGTGCATGTGCACGAGTGTGTGTGCACGTGGGTGCAGGAGAGGTGCTTATGTAAAGAGAGTTCCTGCTGCAGCCTGCAGGCCGTTGGGGGGCGAGCAGCCCTAATGTGGAGTGACAGCAGTAAAAGAGAAAAGGCTGCCTGTCCTGTGGCGTCATTGTTGCTGCGTCTGTTTAAGGATGTGCGCGCTGGCAAAGACTAATGTGTTGACTCGGCAATGTTGGCCGCGAGGTCGGAAGGGAGGCTTTTGTGGAGGACGGGAGGAAGAGGAAGTTAGGTCTCTGCTCGTCTGCTGGTCGGAGTGTCGTCTCCGCTCCGAGGTGACGAGCTGCCGAGTTTTCCAGAAGAACGGAGCCGAACGAGGAGCAAACGGGAGTTCTCCTCACAAATATTAGAGGGTCAGCTCAGCAAACAACCTTCATGTCTGACAGGAACATTTTCTTCATCTCTCTAAAATATATAGTCACTATTTTTAGGTGTTTTGAAAGTATTTTAGTCATTTTTATTGAAATCACAAAGAATGTTTAGCAAAAGCAAAAATAATCTATGCAGTATTCCTAATTACATACAGTTACTTTCCTTAAAAGTGGTTGAACTCATTTGTAAAGCACCAGGGATCCGTTTCAAGAAGCAGGTTTTGTTGGAACTCTGAGTTCGCAAACCCCAAATTCAGCAAAATTCAGAGTTTTCGGTTTCAGAAAGAGAGATAACTCAAACCCGTGAAAGTGGGTTAAACCAAGCCCGTTTCAAGAAGCGGGTTAAGCTGAACTCAGAATCAATCACTGTGGTAACTGAGTCTGTGAACGAAACCTGGTCTGGAGCAGGTTTTCTTCAGGAAACTTAGAGTTCTCTGCGGTCTCCGCCCCTTTTTAAAGTGAAAGATGTTCAAATCTGAGTTCTTCATTAATATTTAGAGAACATTCACATTAGAGATGTCACGTTTCCACCAGCAGAAACCAAAATGACATGTCCATTCATAGAGGATCATGTAGAGAGGAGGCGGGATTAATCCAGAGGAAATGTTATTTATGTCTGGAGAGGATTTGAGGACACCAGTCGATTGATGCAGTTTCTACGATTTTAATTTGAGCGACATTTTAAATAGTGAGTTATTCCAGGGATTTGCTATCAATAATAAGGAGTTTTATTTTCATCATTTGAAACCCTTAAAAATCGAAACATTAAATCTCAAAAACCGGTACGGGCTTTGAACTTCTATACAACACTTCACACAGAAGAAGTATTAGCTCGGCTGTCAGCGACGCTGCTTTCGCTTCAGACGTCTCAAGCTCAAATCCCGGAACCGACACGCCGCGTAAATGTAAGAAAATATTACTTTTCAGCTAAAATTTTTAAGTCTTGAGAATTAAATTTAGATAAACTAGAAAAGTGCATTACCTGCGATAATGCATGTGTGAATGCAATTTGTGGAATGTGGTTGTTTGTCGTCTGAAGATTTTTGTTTGAGATTAGCCCAAAAAACCTAATTAGATGCCAAATTAGCCTAAAAAGCTAACACGTAGCTAATATGTTAGCTTAACTCAAAATTAGCCCAAAAAACCTCAATAGTTGCTAGTAATTAGCATAATTTGCGTAAAAACTGTAAATTTTGAGAATACCAAGAAAGCACGAATGTCCTGAACAAGCTGAACGTTTTGATACCACTGTTTCATAAGTTGCAAAAGTGCATAAAATTTTTAAAGGATTTGAAAAAAATCCCATTCATTTTCAATGAGGCTAGTAATTAGCATAATTTGCGTAAAAAACGTAAATTTGTCGAATACCAAAAATACACGCATGAATGTCTTAAATTTGCGTAACGTTTTGATACCTATATTGCATAAGTTGCAAAAGTGTAGAAAGTTTTATAAAGATTTGAAAAATTTCCCCATTGACTTAACATGGGCTAAAAATTGCGCAAAATCGCGAAAACCGTAAAATTTGAGAAAACCAAAAATACAAGCAGTAATGTCCTTAACCAGCCGAAAGTTTTGATACCAAGATTGCGTAAATTGCATGAAGTGTGCTTGAGTTTTTACGTGTCAAAAAACGTACGGAAGAAGACGTAAATAGGTGAAAAACAATAGTGTGAATGTATTGAATGCTTTCACACAATTATTAACAGATCAAGAACCATTTCTTACTCAACAATTGACAAAATAACTTTCCTGATATTATTATTTATTCTTTATTTGAAATGATTCAAATGTAGACGTATGCATTAACTCTGCAGATGTTTTCTCTCTGTTTTACCGCTGCAGCTGGGTTTCTTTTCTTGCTGAAAATGTTCTTGTAGTCTCATATGCTTTAGGAACTTATCAATTTCCGTCGCCGGAAGTCTCAGTTGTTTGTTCTCGTTGCCATGGTGAATCGTGCTGTCTTTGCTCCATTGATCAGGGCTTTTAATGGTCGCGACGCTCGCACCTGATTCTGGTTCTAACAACTCAGAGTTGATTGAATCAAACATTTTCAGCTGTTCTGAAACCCAAACTCTAATTTGAGTCCAGTGACTCTAAGTTCAGGTTTCAACTCTAATTTGTTGAACCTGCTTCTTGAAACGGGGCCCAGATCCTCAGCAAACGGAGATAAATGTTTTTAGCTGATTATTTTTACTCCATTTGATGACGAAACGTGTTCATATTTACATTTTTTATACAGTTTTTTGCCATAAATGTGAGCTAAAGCTGTTGTTTCTGAGTTTCTGACATTTGCTGCTTTTAAACGTCTGATGATTGAGCTGAAGGTCAAAGGTCCTTTATACAAAAGCTTTAAAATATTTCCTTCACATCCATTTCTCTCTGTTTTTGTCTCGTCGTCAGGGAGACGGGATTCTGCTGCTCTCAGGTGTGACACCTGAGCAGGTGTCAGCTGCTCACCTGCAGAGTCTGTGTCAGGGCCGGGGGGGCCGGGGGGTCCTGACATGAGAAGCACAAACATTCAGAGCCCGGAGGACCAGAACCACAGACCCGAGTTCAGTCATTCAAAACTGTGAAGTCTGTGAACCCAAAGAGAACTTTATTTATTTATCGCTGAGCTGGAGAAACAGAAACGTTATGATCCAAAAAGCTTCTGCCTCTGGTTCCACCTGCTGGGGAATCCGGCGCTCCGAGATGCTGAGCGAGGGTTCAGGAGACGGGGAGAAAGCTGCTGACTCGCCGCTCCTCAGAGAGCAGACACGGCTCCAATCATGTCGGGTTCAGAGGGGTGCTGTCCACGGAGGAGAGGCGCTGAACTCGGGAGGCGGCTTAAAGACCGGCGGAGAACAGGATTACGCTCCTCCACATCGTGTCGACATTCAAGAGGGAACTCAGCAGGTCACAGCTGGAGACGGCGAGCGCGGCTTCTGTTCTAATCTGCCGTTTGAGTTTCCACAGACAAAATCAGCTGATGAGCTGCAGGCGGCCTTTTCTGCTCCCACGTTTGACCTCCTGACCCGTCACGCTAAAGCCTCCGGATCTACATTAAAGGCTTTACAAGATGTTCGGATCGATGCGGCATGAAGTCAGACAAAAGCAAACGTGTCAGAGTGGAATTACGGCATCATCCGGATCGATCGCGCTGGGATTTCTGAGCAGCATCCAGACAGTTTGAGCGGGAATATTTGGTTTCAAAGACGGCAGAACATGTGGGTCCTGACTGGGTTTGTCTGCAGTCTCTGTGGTCGCCCCACCTGTGTTTGACCCGTCGGCTTCAGTGGAAACTCTGGAAGCTAGCGGGTTTGGCTAGGTTTGAGAAATAAACTTGAAGTTTATTTAACAAAAACCACGAACAACAACATATGACAAAACAGAAAACTTCTTCTCCTTGTGGTTAAGAACAATAATAACTTCTAAAAATGTTTATAATCATGAAAAGTACATGAGTAAATCTAAATCAGTTACTTAACGGTTCCAATGTTTGACACTAAGTGGGGTAATACAGCAGTTACAGCCGTTACATCTTATTCGTCTTCTTTGGTGGTTACCAAACGATGTGGTGCTTTACCGCCACCGCCTGGTCGATGACCTGATGACCTGAAAATCAGACACTTACGCCGGGGTCACACTGGACGTGGAAGCGCCCCGAAGCGGAGCGGAGTCCGCGCCGCTTCCGCTCCGCTCTGTAGTTCACACCAGACGTGCCTTTTTCCGCGGCGGTCCACAGGCGCTTCTGCTAGAGCTTTTTTGGTTTTTGCCATCATGGTTGATAATTTCATAGCCTAAAGACATTAACCCATGTTCCTGCTAAGAAAAACTGCTCTCTCAAAACCCCGCCCACCCGCTCTGTCGCCCACTGTACTGATCTGTGTGTGCGCGCGTGTGCATCTCTGTTTTGTGTGTGTCTGTGCGCACGCGCTCGCAGGTGTGTGTGTGTGGGTAAATTAATAAACTACAATTATTAACCCATATTTCTGCTAAGAGGAGCAGCTCACTGCATTGATCTGTGCGCGCTCGTGTCTGTCTGTGTTGTGTGTGTTTTATAAATATTACCCCCTGTTTCTGCTAAGATGAGCTGATCTCTGCCTCTCTGTTGTTGTTTTATTAACTCCCGAAACTCCTCACCCCGCACCGGAGTCTATCCACGTTGATCAGCGTGTGTACGTGTCTGTGAAAAAAGAAAAAAAAAGTGTGCGTGTCTGTCTGTTTTGTGTGTCTCTGTGCTCTCGCGCGCACGTTTGTGATGTGATTGTATGTTTAAATCGGTGTCTACCATCTATTTAGATACAAAAACATGATCACATTTGTCAATCGCGGCATTTTATTGTGAAAAACTGGTTATATTTTGAAAAGAAACCGGATTTTCTCATGTATCTTGATGCAACTTCCGGCCAGAATTGACGCGGAACGCTCGCGGCTCGCGCACAAAATAGGTCAGACGCGGAAACGATCCGCTGCACCGTGCGGACCCTCCACGCCGCTCCGCGCCTTGTGTGAACGACGCCATCGGATAACAAGGGCGCCGAATGGAAGTGGACTCCGTTCCGCTCCGCTTCGCGGCGCTTTCGCGTCCAGTGTGAATGGGGCGTTAGAGGAGGTCTACCTGCTGCTCTTGACCCTTTCAGAGGAAACTTCATCCATATACTTGATCTTATGTTAGCTTAGGAACGGTAAAAAAACAAATTATTATGAGTCATTTCTGTGATCTCAATCTCTGAGGCTCCGCCTTTTGCTTCAAGCGGGCACCGCCCATTTCATGATGTTTTTCTACAGGCAGCGTTTCACCGCTAGCTCCTCAGAGAAAGTGTGCGTTAGCCTGGGGGCGGAGCTGGCAGTCGAGGCTCTTCCTGGAAGGGGCTGTTCCCCACTTTGTGACATCAGCTCGTGAGAACCTGCTTGTTTTGGTTAGAAGGGGCTGGTGCTCAGGTGCTTTATCAGGAATGAATACTAAAATGCACTTGAAAGCTCAAAAACGTGGATTTTACATGATATTATCCCTTTAAAACTTCTGAAGATGATGAACTTAAACATCTGTAGATGCTCAGAAACCTGAACCAGCTGTAACTGATGGAGAAACACAACAAAAACAACCTAAAGAGCAGAACCACTCTGACTCTTTCACCATGTTTGATGTGTTTTTATTGGTTTAATAAGAACTTCTTCCATTTAGCTAATAGGTAGCATCTGCAGCATTCGGCTCATATTTTCCAGCACATTGAAATGCGCAGCATGTTCTAAATGACAGCAGTCAGAGATGAAGCCTCACGACTGAACCTAACCTGAAGCATAATGAGATATTAGCATCATTTGCAGGTATTGACGCAGGTACATCATAATCCAGTTTTCTACACTAATTAGTTCTTGTTTGTTGAACGTTTTCCCAAGTGTCTCAAAGCTTTTCTCTCTGATAAATTCTGGTTATTTGTGTCCGAGGACGCCTTCACCGTTCCGGTTTCTTCTACAGGAGAAGCTCAGATGTTCAAACCTGCACCTCAGAGGCAGAAACAGGTTACACCTCCCGACCTTTTAAAAAAAGATCAATGAGGACGAACGCACGTCACAGATTTGAAATCTTTTGGCAGCAGAGGAGGAGCTGCTCACTTCCCATGATGCACTGCTCTGATGGAGGCTTGATCTGCAGACACGTTGATGCAAGAATCTGAGATGGAACAAAACTTCCTCCTATAAGCCCCTCCCACAGGCCAACATTTATTCTTTTCCAAACAAATTAACTCACAAACGAACCTCAGGAAACTCTCAAAACAAAACAAAAATGTTAAAGATTTTAACTTCTGAAACAAACAAATAAAAATGTAATTACACAGAGAAAGAAGGAAACAATTTTGACATGTGACATCACTTCCTGTTTCCGTGGTTTGAACGTTTGAGCTCAAGTTTACGCCCTGATTTGGCGCCATGTTTAGTAGAGCCAACCAATGAGGGACTCAGCTTTGGTGAAGGGTTGATGATGTAATCAGTGGGTGGAGTCAAAAACCAACATGGAGGAGAATCCGATCTCCTGAACTTTAATACTTTTTTCTTATTTCCTGGAAACAATAATAAAAAGATCTTCTAATTATATTCTTATTTTGTTTCTCCTCGGACTAAAGCGGGACAGGAAGTCGTCAAACTGGGTCACAGAGAAACAGAAGTACCGCTGAAAGCGTCCGTCATTCAGACGCAGCTCATCGTATCCGGAGAGTCTCTGAATGATCTCATGATCCCAGACATGGAGACAGGATTATTATTGAAGTTTCCTTCAATATAAACCTGATCTCTGAACATCATGCGGGTCTTACATCATGCAATGATGAGGCTAGAACTTTTGATTTTAGCTCCGCCCACAAGCGGAATGTCACGTTTATGAACAAGTTTTTGACGTGTAAACTGTATTTGGTGTAAATTCATCTTTAAATTCAAACAAAATTGACAAAATTTTATACTATTACCTGCAATAATGCTAGTGTGATGCTTTTTGCTGAAAATAGTGAAGCAATTTACTTTAGTTGATGAAAGGATTTGCTAAACAAAAGCAAAAGCGATTTGCAAAATGCTAAATTTGCTAAAAAGACTGTGTGGACATTTCATTAAAAATATGTAAAAAAAACACTGAAGTTGACCTAAATTTTTGAATTTGTAGTAAAATTACTATTAAATCCCTAATGCATGCCAAATTTGCAAAAATATTTACTGTGTTGCTTAAATAAAAGTTAAACTCCAAATTAGAAAAAAAAAAAAACCCAAGTAGACGTCAAATTAGCCAAAAAAGCTAGCTTGTTGCTTAAATATTAGCTAAACTCCAAATAGTCTAAAATTACTCAGTCAACTAAATTAGTTAAAACGTTAGCATGTTAGCATATTATTTAAACTCCAAAATTGCATAAAAACTTCAGTAGATAAAGAACTAGCCCAAAAAAAGCTAGCCTATTTCTAAACTCCAAAATAGTATTATATTAATCAATAAACTAAATTACCCAAAATATTGCTAAAATATGAACTAAACTACATTTTTTTTTAATTGACTATAAAGATGAAAACACAGCTCATGAATATATTTACAGGTTTGTTGGTAATCGTCTTTAAAATGTTGAAATTTGAAGACTTTCTCTTTTATTTTTCTATTGGGTATATTTTTGTTCAATATTTCAAAAACTATAAAGTTTATAAAAACCAAAAATATAATTCGTAATGTCCTGAAGAAGATGAACGTTTTGAAATCCAGATTTCCAGATTTTGAGTTTTTATGTGTTAAAAAATGGACAGAGAAAATAAATACAATTAAGAGATCAGAAATGATAATTTTCAACTTTTCAGCGTCTTAATTACAAATATAAAGAGAATTCTCAACATTTACTTTCCTGCTAAAGTGATACTTTTTCTTCATCTTCTTCCTGTTTGAACTGCGGCGTCTTTAGCGAGGTCGTGGACACACGGCGTGTTGTCATCACCTCTGAAGGTTCGCTGGAACGAACACGGCGCTCTCAGAGCGCGGCGTCAGCTCCAGAGGCGAGCGCGAGCACCTGAAGCTGCGTGAGTCATCAGCGAGCAGATGAGACGTCTGTCTGTCACCGAGGACGGAGGCCAAGCAGCCGCTTTGAGGCGCCGTCTCAAAGGTCACGGAGTTCGCTGAAGTAATCGTCCTGACAGGCTGGAAAACGCCGTCTCCTCCACGTCTCCCGCAGCTCCTCCCACCGCCGCCCGCCGGTGTGTGGAGACTCAATCGAGTTTATGACGGCCGTGTTCTTTCAACTTGAACTCCTGTCGTCTTTTCTTGGCTCCGTGGAGACGCCGCTCTTTTCATCCAGAGATAAACTTGTTTTTTCTCAGAAAAGATCAGAGTTTCTGTTCTGCAGTGAAAACATTTGGTTTAGCATCAGTTTGTCTCAAATCACTCAAAGAAATGACGACTCTGACTCTTGAAGTGAGTCACAATTTTATTAGATGTTTCCATGACAACCTGTGAAAGTAGAATTATTGAAATTAATGATAAAACATCAATGGAGGGAGTTCCTCATCCAGGAAATAATCAGGATGGAACAGAACAGTAACCCTAAAGACTTTATGGTCATTCGGTGATGGCGGTCTCCTCTTTTCTTCACCAGAACAAAGTCTGCTTCGACCTCTAATGACCTGATGATCAACCATTCTCGATTCATCTCGTTTCTGGTTCCAGATTCAGTTCATTGCCGATCTTGATTCGTTCTGAACGATTCTCTTGGATCCAGAACATCTTTAGCCAAAACTTTAACAAGAGGGACTCAGAGATACTTGTGTACTTGGGGTGGACGCATCGATGTGAGTATTTAAGAAAACATTTCAAGAAAAAGCATCATTATTGATATCGGTATCAGTATCGATATCGGTATCAGTATCGATATCAGTGATACCAGCCCTGTAATTACTTGGTATCAAATCGATACCTAAATTCCGGTATCACCCCCTCGTGTACAAAACAGTTCAGGTCCAGTATTCTACTTTTGTGAGGACTAAAGGCAGAACCCCAGAACGACACAGGCCCAGCTGTAGAAGTTAAGTTTATTCTGCTCAGAGGAAAATGGTGGAGAGCTGAGGAGACCCCTGGATCCTCCTGACCAGAGAGGCAGTGGAGACACTACAAGAAAAGAGAGGTTAGCTATCAAGCTAAAAACTAGAACCGGGCTTAATCATTTAGAGTTTTGCTCACTCACGAAGTTTTGTAGTGGAAGGGATCCGAGAACAGCAGGAAGAATACTGGAAAGGTCCAAACTCAGCTCTGAAGGAGATCAGATCCAGAATAGGAGGATTGCAGGTGAGGTCCACGTACAGCTTGAGGTGATATCATCCAAGGTGAGTCCAGACAGAAAAAAATTTATTCAAAAAACATGAGAAAAGGCAGAGGGCCTGAACGGACAAACAAAAAACTAAGAAAGGGCAAAAACTTGGACAGGATCCTTGCAAATGGCTGGAGAGAAAGCAAAAGGATCTTTACACTCTGGCACCAGTGACAGACAGAGAGCAGCTTAAGAAAGGGGAGGCACAGGTGGAACTGGTCAGGTAATTAGCAGGAGAGCAGAGTGAAGACACCAAGGAAAGAAAGGGAGGGGTGAGAAACCATGACAACTTTCACTAAAAGTGATAAAGTTCACCAATGAAAGCCTGAATGTTCTGCATCATAACGCTGCTCTAAACACCAGAAACTCCACATGAACTGCAGCTCAGAGGAAGAAAGGTCATTTTTACAGATCCTCTGAACTGTTTTCTAATCATCAATAACAAACAGACTTTACTGTTAGAACACTGGAGATAATGCAGTAAAAAGCAGACGTCTGCAGCTACGAAAGTCACTTTTCACCGTCTGCCACATTAATCAAAATAAAAGTGTTTTTCTTTCAACTTCTCAGTGACCTCAGACTAAGACACATTTAACGTTTTCTTCTTTAGAAAGGCTTTGTTTGCAAATCAGAGACGAGCTTCACGAAGTGGAGCCAGACTGGATCAATATGAGCCTGTTGGTGGGGGGGTGAGGGTGGGGGGGTGGGGGGTTGTGTCCTGCTGCTGCAGCGATGCAGCAGCGGGAGTCCTGCAGAGGGTCGGAGGCGCTGAATCCCTTCCCTCCTCCTGTTGTACCTGCTCCTCCTCGCTCTCAGACGGCGGCGCTCCAGAGGAGGCGGAGCTCCGTGATTGCACATGCTGCTGATGTACGAGGGGGGGGATGCATCTGGGCCCCCACGCTACCGTCTGCTGCTGAGTGCATCACCTGGAGATGGGAAGGTTTTATCAGATTGTAAAAACCGATCCTTGAAGCTTCTTCTTCTGTCAAGTTTGCACTAAAAAGCATCTAAATTCAGAAAAAAAACGTCTGTAAAGAACAAATATTACAGATGGTGGAGATGGTTCCATCAGGAAGCACTACAACCCCCAGAAACCACCAGGTTCTGACCTGTGGTGCTCCTTCAAGAAGTAAACGGTTTCTGTTTACTTTCCCAAAATCTGGACTATTTTCCAGAGGAGCTTCAGGAAATAAAAAACATTACTTTTGGTTAAAAAAAAAAAAAAATACATTTAAAGAGAAGCTTCCTGTGAACGCTCCTCAACGTTTGGTCTTTAGGAGGAGAATAACTCCAGAACTGAAAGAAGATTCAATCAGTCCTCTCATGGAAGAGAACTGGATCTGCAGCTGGAGCCATTTGAGTCACAGCTCGACGTTCATGCGGGTCCAGCAGTGACAGCATTAAAAGAAAACATCCAGATCGACTCGACAGAACCCGAACAGAACCAGATAACTTGATTACATATCTGTGCACTGGCTCTTCCTCTACTGCTCTCTGGGGCTGCAGATATGAAGAGCCGCCTGACCCCGTCTTCATCACTTCACTATCTGGAATTATTCCCATCAGCCCTCTGTCATCATCACTGAGGAACTCAAACATTTAGAATGTCTTTCTGGTTCTGCTTCCCAGTTGTTACAGCTTTTTGGTTCTGTTTTCTATTTGAGCAAGTCATGATCAGCTGATGAGTGGAACAGCTGATATGGAACAGCTGAAATGGAACAGCTGATATGGAACAGCTGATATGAAACAGCTGATATGGAACAGCTGATATGAAACAGCTGATATGGAACAGCTGATATGAAACAGCTGATATGAAACAGCTGATATAGAACAGCTGATATGGAACAGCTGATATGGAACAGCTGATATGGAACAGCTGATATGGAACAGCTGATATGGAACAGCTGATATGAAACAGCTGATATGAAACAGCTGATATGGAACAGCTGATATGGAACAGCTGAAATGGAACAGCTGATGAGTGGAACAGCTGATATGAAACAGCTGATATAGAACAGCTGATATGGAACAGCTGATATGGAACAGCTGATATGGAACAGCTGATATGGAACAGCTGATATGGAACAGCTGATATGAAACAGCTGATATGGAACAGCTGAAATGGAACAGCTGAAATGGAACAGCTTATGAGTGGAACAGCTGATATGGAACAGCTGAAATGGAACAGCTGAAATGGAACAGCTGATGAGTGGAACAGCTGATATGGAACAGCTGATATGGAACAGCTGATATGGAACAGCTGATATGAAACAGCTGATATGGAACAGCTGATATGGAACAGCTGATATGGAACAGCTGATATGGAACAGCTGATATGGAACAGCTAATATGAAACAGCTGATATGGAACAGCTGAAATGGAACAGCTGAAATGGAACAGCTGATGAGTGGAACAGCTGATATGGAACAGCTGATATGGAACAGCTGATATGGAACAGCTGAAATGGAACAGCTGAAATGGAACAGCTGATGAGTGGAACAGCTGATATGGAACAGCTGATAAGGAACAGCTGATATGGAACAGCTGATGAGTGGAACAGCTGATATGGAACAGCTGATATGGAACAGCTGATATGGAACAGCTGATGAGTGGAACAGCTGATATGGAACAGCTGATATGGAACAGCTGATGAGTGGAACAGCTGATATGGAACAGCTGATATGGAACAGCTGATATGGAACAGCTGATATGGAACAGCTGATGAGTGGAACAGCTGATATGGAACAGCTGATATGGAACAGCTGATATGAAACAGCTGATATGGAACAGCTGATATGGAACAGCTGATATGAAACAGCTGATATGGAACAGCTGAAATGGAACAGCTGAAATGGAACAGCTTATGAGTGGAACAGCTGATATGGAACAGCTGAAATGGAACAGCTGAAATGGAACAGCTGATGAGTGGAACAGCTGATATGGAACAGCTGATATGGAACAGCTGATATGGAACAGCTGATATGAAACAGCTGATATGGAACAGCTGATATGGAACAGCTGATATGGAACAGCTGATATGGAACAGCTGATATGGAACAGCTGATATGAAACAGCTGATATGGAACAGCTGAAATGGAACAGCTGAAATGGAACAGCTGATGAGTGGAACAGCTGATATGGAACAGCTGATATGGAACAGCTGATATGGAACAGCTGAAATGGAACAGCTGAAATGGAACAGCTGATGAGTGGAACAGCTGATATGGAACAGCTGATAAGGAACAGCTGATATGGAACAGCTGATGAGTGGAACAGCTGATATGGAACAGCTGATATGGAACAGCTGATGAGTGGAACAGCTGATATGGAACAGCTGATATGGAACAGCTGATGAGTGGAACAGCTGATATGGAACAGCTGATATGGAACAGCTGATATGGAACAGCTGAGAGGGGAATAGCTTTCCATCACTCTTGTTCTCCCATCCACCTCCCAGTATCTCTAAGGTTCGGTCTCGTCGTCCATCTCTACTTGTGGACGAGAGTTTTAGAGTTTAGGTTTGTGACAATATTATTTTTAGGGACAAAAAAATAAAATAAAATTTAGATGAGTTGGTGTCGCTTTCATGAGACTGAAGAGACTTTAAATTCAAAAGTTTTTCTTCTGCTGTTGATTCTAAATTATTCAACCGTTTTTAATATGATGCTGGTTATTCTGCGTCTGTGAATGAACGTTTGTTTCTCACAGCACAATAATGAAGATTTCAGTGTAACACACTCATCAACACAAACACAGACGCAACATTAAAGACTTAAATGTTGTGGGTTTGCATTGTGTACCGCTGTCAGGTGTAGCTGTGGTCGTCACGTCTCCTCCGTCCTCGTCCTCCTGTGTCTGCCTGCGGGGCACGGCGCCGCCTGTCAGATCTCTGCACCGCCGCTGCACCATCAGATGCAAACCAACAACCGTGCTGGAGCGCATCGACGATGCGGCGTGCACGCTCATAAACTCCCCCGCTGCAGCGGCATTACTCATCACGCCTTTATTGCTCACGAACAAAACCAAAGAGCAATAAAAGTGATCCTTTAAAAATTCATGTGAGCCGAGGCGATGCAGAGGTGTGTGCGTGCGCGCGTGTGCGCTTTAATGTTGAATTATGCCACTCATTAAGCTGCATCAGCTCCTGTGTGTTCTGCTCTCCACACCTTGCTGGGTTTGTGTGTATTAACGGGAGTGTTTGCATGTAAACGACCGTTTAAGAGCTCCTGAATATGCACGCGTGTGCGCACGCATACATGCATGTTTGTGAGGACGAGCGCGCTTTATTGTGAGCAACTTTTTCCCTGCAGGGCGGCCTCGTGTGGATGTCATTACTGCGCGCTCATGAATGTTCTGCTATCTGAGTGGAACGGTGGATGGATTTAATGCATAAAATCAACATTTTTATCCAGCTCTGCATGGAGTCCCGCATATTCTCTCATCATAATCGGACGTTTGAGCACGTGAAGCTCACAGACACACAACCGCCTTCCACTCTGCACGTCATCAAGGTGGGAAGCAGAAAAAGACACAAATCCGACGTATTGATCAGCAGATGAAAGCACACACACCTGTAGAGGGGGGAGAGAGGCTCACCTGACCACCTTCAATGAAAACGCTCTGAGGGTTTTTAGGCCTCTGTGTTCACACATCACTAGCAACTGTTTGAGTCTGTTTTTGCGCTCTATAAAAGAGCTGAACATGTTAAAAAGTTAAACCACTTAAAATGTGACCAATCAGAGACTCCGATGCAGTAGTGCTGTATGGTCATGAAATTAATAACTGCAGTTTGTGTCTCTAAACTAAAGAATGTCCTAAAATTGGAACGTACCATTGTCGTTCATCTGGTAGGTGAAGTATTTATTACACACTTGTGACGTACAGGTGATGCTGTTATCCTTACACCACAATCCAGTCATCAGTGAGGTTCACGTTATGAACGGGTTGGAGAATTCTGGGGATCTTCACGACACGTCTGCGTCTCACCTACTTCCCCATTATTGGCCCTGATGTGGTCGGCCGCAGCACGCCCGTAGTAGTGCTGCCACAAACGATTATTTTAATAGTCGACTAATCATCGATTAATTTTTCCGATTAGTCGACTAATCAGATCATGGACAAAGTGGATGTAAAGAAAATCTGAAATATGACTAGCTTTAAAACTAAAAAATCCTAAATAAGATAAAATCGCTAGCATATAGCTGAAATATTAGCTAAACTCCAAATTAGCCTAAAAAACTGTAAAAATCCCAAATTAGCCAAAATAGCTAACATGCAGCTGAAATATTAGCTAAACTCCAAATTAGCCTAAAAAACTGTGAAAAATCCCAAATTAGCTAAAATAGTGAAATATTTGCTAAACTCCAAATTAGCCCTAAAAAACTGTAAAAAAAAATCCAAAATTAGCTAAAATAGCTAGCATGTAGCTGGAATAATAGAAAAACTCCAAATTAGCCTAAAAAACTGTAAACATTTACAATTCGCAAGCGAACATGTAGCTGAAATATTAGCTAAACTTGAAATTAGCCTAAAAAAAACTGTAAAAATTCAAAATTAGCCAAAATAGCTAACATGTAGCTGAAATATTAGCTAAACTCCAAATTAGCCCTAAAAAACTGTAAAAATTCCAAATTAGCCAAAATAGGTAGCATGTAGCTGGAATAATAGAAAAACTCCAAATTAGCCTAAAAAACTGTAAACATTTAGAATTAGCAAGCGAACATGTAGCTGAAATATTAGCTAAACTTGAAATTAGCCTAAAAAAACGAAAAAATCCTAAATTAGCCAAAAGAGCTAATATGTAGCTGAAATATTATCTTAATTCCAAATTAGCCTAAAAAACTGAAAAAGCCTAAATTAGCCAAAATAGCTAGCATGAAGCTAAAATATTAGCTAAACTCCAAAATAGCCTGAAAACCCTTAATAAATGCCAAAATAGTCTAAAAAGCTAGCAGAATGTCATTATAACTTTCAACTTTACTACAGCCTGACTCCTATATATTATAAAGTAACGACTAATCGACTATGAAATTAGTTGTCGACTATTTTAATAGTCGATTAGTCATCGATTAGTCGACTAATCGTGGCAGCCCTAGCCCGTAGACAAAACATGAACATTTTCTCTCCGTCTAAGATCTTGATGTTTGGTGCGGGTCACTTGCGTGTCCTACAACACGTTTGACCATTTATCACCTGCAGACACCCGTATCTACCTGTAAGGACAGTTGGGATTAAAGCTTTAGGTCAAATATAAAAAAAAAAACCTTTAATTAAGAAACTTTCCCAGTGTTTCTGTATTTCAATATTCTTCTAAGAGACTCGTGGACCCGTCTGCGATGCTGTTGTTTTGTTTCCGCTGTGAGCTTCTCTGTAGACTGCTGACAGGTTCTGACGGCTGAAGGTCTTCTCCTCTAACCTTCTTCCCACATTCGGGGAGGTAGAGGCTTCCACAGATGTGGTCACTGGACCGCATCCGTCAGATTGTCTCCATCTTTGGCTCAGCTTCAGTATCAGAGGGCAAACGCTCCCCCGAGACGTTTGGGTTCAGACTTTTGAAGCTTGGTGATAAAATCTGAAATAGACGATAAACTTCAATTTTTTTACCCGTTTATGAAAAATAGAGAAAGTACTGACACAAAGACACCTGACTGTAAGGTTAACAGGGGGGCGGGGCTTTCATCATCGCACTGAGGTGTGAATATCACGTCTGAACTGTAGTAAAATAAATGAAGACATGATAGCAGGACAAGCGCCGTTGGTGCTGCTCGTCCTTTGGCTTAATGAAACCTTTATTGACAGGACGGCTTTCTTCCAGGATGACAGGATCTGTATCTGCAGGGTTGATGGTCTAATGAGAACGAACACGCCGTGAATCATATGCCACGGCCTTTACCGTCACATGATCACAGTCTCACTAAACCCCAATGAGGTGATTGGCTTCAGAGGCCCTTCAGGCGGCCGCAGGCGGAGCGAAAGAAGACAAATCTGTGAAATCAACTCACACAGAACAACCGAGTCATACTGGAAACTAGGACTGAAACAGAACACGACGGTTCTGGTGACCATGAGACGACGAATGAAGCCATCCAGCTCCACCAGAACAACGGCCGTCAGAACCACAATTCACCTGCAGTTTGTGTCTGAAAACATTTACCTGATCACATTCATGAGCAGCGGCTAGCAGGAATACAAGGGTCAGAGGTCATGGATGTTGTCTGGAACCAACAACACTTAGACCAAAGGACAGAGCAGTTCAGAGTGGTGGTTGTAGCTGGAACCGACTGACCAGTTGGTCGGCTGGAACATTTGAATCTTATTGTCTTTAACTTTAAGAAAAACCCATAAAGTGCAAAAGATCAGAGATGAACATGAACGTGTCACACAGAAAAGAAAAGTCCTTCTGGTCATAGTGTCATGACCCAGAATGCTTATGGGCCGTTGGTCAGAGAGGTTGATGGGAAGTTCTCTGTTCTTTATTTTTACCTTGTTACATGAACCCACAAACCAGAAACCAGTCGGGAGGGGGGGCTTCCATGACACTGAGCTGCTCTGTTCCACCGAAAAACAAAGCTGTAAATGATCCTGTTGGCAGGAACAAGGACATCGACCTCTCAACCCTTAGATGTTGTAAACAAGACCATAATCTACGCCACAATAACCAGGTTTTTTTTTGTGTACCAAGAATTCACAAACATTCTGGTAAATTTGCATTTTGTTTTAAGGCACCAAATGACTGGAACAACCTCCCTCCATCATTACGCTCTATAAGGTCCTTCTCAGCTTTTAGATGAGCTCTTTTGGTTCATTTTGAACACACGTGCCATTGTTTTTAGTTTTCTTATTTTACATCGCCTTTTTAATTGTGTGTTGTATTGGCATTTCTTTTTTTTTTTTTTTTTTTCCTGTGTAATCTCTTGTAATGAATTGAGATGAGGAGGAGAGGTGTATTATGTGAGCCAGTGTGTTTCGTATGAATGTTGAATGTGTGAGTGTTGTTGTTGTTATTATTATTTATTATCATTAATATTATAATTATTATTTTATTTCTTGTTTTGTTTTTATCGTCAAATTAGTTTGGTTAAGTTTTCAATGTTGATATTTCTTCTCTGCCATTCTTGGTTGTACCTGATATTTTTTTGAAAAGGAGGACCCTCTCGAAAACGAGATGTTTCATCTCAAGAGGCTTTATCCTCCCATTCTTGATTTCAAATGTTAAATAAATAAATATAAGGAGTTGAGGCCTTTGGGGGCGTTCCTTCTCTCCTAAGGCCCACCAGTGACACACACATGTGGAAGCTTTTGTCTTTGCATGGCAGAGATCCAGAGAACTCTTGGGTTTTTGGTTGGTTTCTTCCTCGTCAACGAACACGGCAGAGATCAGGAACCACCAGCGGACAGTCCAGAAGATAGAAGAACAGGTAGAGAAGAACGATAATGGACTGTCCCTTCATCAAGGTGATGTTAGAGAAGTCCACGACCTCCTCTCTTCATTTCTCTGTTTATGCTGGAAGGAATCTTCATCCTATCATAGAAAAATTCATAGATAATGCAGAGGGGTCAAACTGCTGCTGATTACCTGGATCAGGTGTGTTTAGCCAATAAGGAGCTTCCATGGCAGGTTGGTTGGTAAACATGTTGGTAGTTGGCCCTCGAGGCCTGGATTCTGACACCTCCAGCTGTTCTTCTAGCTGACTGAGATCTGATTGGCTGCTCGTCGTCTGTGTTGATTCAAACACGGCTCTGTGTCCGATTTGGCTTTTTCACTATCTCATTGTGCATGCATGCCCCCCTCCCCCCTCCCCCCCCTGCCTTGTTCAGGGTTAGCAGCCCCCTCTTGGTCATTTTCCCCCCCCAACCTCATTCTGTCAGCGCCCCCCGCCCCCCGCCCGCCAGGCCCGCCAGGCCCGCCAGGCCCGGCCCCACACATACATCAGTGCAGCAGCACTGAGGGGCTCCTGGCGAAGCCGTAATGGAGGCGGCGATTTATGATCCGCATCAAGCCAGCGATTGTGTGCGGACCTGCTCTGGAGCAGCGGCCCTCCGTGATCTAATGGATTCTCTCCTAATGGGGGGGCTGGATGGAGCAGAGATGTTCTCTGAAGAGAGCTCAGCTGGAGACGGAAAAATGAAAACACTTTTATCCGAAAATGACTTTTACTGTCGAAGGAGGAAACTGAAGAATGACGTGTTTTAGTTTAAAACTGAATGTGTGGATGTGTCACTATGACGACCACTGACTGTACATGAGCACTGGACTCATACATTCAAACAGGAAGTGGTTCCAAGAAGCTCATAGACTTCATTCTATTGGTCAGAATCAACATTCTGGCTTTGATAAAAACATTTTTTCTGAACTCTTAGAAACAGTTTTCATTGCATAACATCTTTATGTTCAAATTACTCATAATTTTTAATCTTTAAATTAATGTTTTATTTTATTTAAGTAATAAAATAAGCTTCCCATGAGCCTTTGCGCTTCTCAGTTGGTGGATGTTCATCGATCTTTTCTTCCACATAGTTCGAGTTATTCAACTTAGAAACTGACCAATCAGATGCCTCGATAAAAGTAGGTGGAGCCTTGCAAAGAATGTTCGAAGCGTTTGATTGACAGAGTCCCCCTTGGGAGGGGTGTGGCCTTCCAACAAGCTGAATCCTGATTGGACAGAGTGATCGCTGTAGAAATGTAGACTCAGACTGACACGGACCAATCACGGCTCAACGAGGACGTCTGGATCCAACATGGCGAATGGCGAGACAAATATGGTAAAGTTTAAGGCTGTTTCTAAATCTGCTCCATACAAACTCTCAGTTGTTATGAATAATAACAGTTTCTCTTATTTCTGGAGGTCACTGAGACTTTTGGGGGAATGGAGGCGTGTGGAAATCGCTCCTCTCTGCCTTCAGCCTCCGGTGGATTTTTTTGAGTCAAATCAAACCCGATTTCATTATTGATTAAAATCCAGAGCAGAACCAGCAGGCGCTCTGGGGGCAAACTCAGTTCTCCTCTCGTTTAAGGTGAAAACATTTTGAGAGATTCAGTTCTTCATGTCTGCAAACAAAGAGAAGGACGAAGACTTTGAGGACACAAAGTGGGGGCTTGGTTCTGGTTCTAGACTAAACAGGAAGTGATTGTCATAAGTATCTGTACCAGTGCTGTTCTGCTCCAGCTCACAGCTCTCCTGAAACTTCAGAGATCAGTTGCAGCCTGGATTTCTGAACTCGCCTGGAGACTCTTTATGATGCTATCAGGGCTTAAATATGGAAGCACCAGGAGGTCTTCAGGCCAGCGGCTCTCCATCCAGGCCTGTTGGAGGAACATGTAATTGCACCGTAGATCACCTGTGAAAGCCGGGCAATCAGAGGCGGCGTGAAATGAGAGCGGGTCGAGTTTTAATTTCATTTAAATGAAGACGCTTGTTCATGTTCACAGTTCAGAATGAGACTGCAGACCTTCAGGAAGTTCTTATTTTAACTTTATTATCTGAAAGCATTGGTTCTTCTGAACACAGAAACAGTACAAACTCTAATCAAACAAGTGCAGTTCACCGGTTCACCACTAAACTGCAGCTTTATGCACAGGAATTCACCTTAATGTAACGTATAAATCCTGAGTCTAACATGTTGTTTTAATCTGTGATTTCATTTAAACCTTTAACACCGGAGCTGTTACCAGAGACAGAAAACAACATCATCTCTGACTGTAACTCTGCAACCATTTATGAAATGAACATAACTCCATCTGATTCTTTGTGCCGACATGCAACAGTTTACGATAAAAAAGCTGCTTTTCTCAGCTTCACAATCTGTTGGAATCATGTTAATTCCATAAACAGTTGAAGATTTACGCTGATTCAGAGAAAAACAACAATGGAGAAAAAATATCAAAGAGTTCAGATCTATTACTGTCGCTACCTGATCTGTAACAGCTACCCAATCGGTCTCAGCATGCAGCAAATTTACATTTTTATTTAGATTTGTATGTTTGTTGTTCCAAGATTGTAAACTTTGTAATTCAGTGTTAAAAATTAAATTGAAAGTATAAATCAGCTCCTGGTAGATAGTCTTCTGTACGACTGTACGAGTCGTTTAAATGGCGGAGAACTCTGTCATCACAAAATCTGTTTTCCAGAACGGTGGAGAGCTTCCCCCGACTGGATGAAAGCTCAGAAAAATAAAAGATTGTGAATAAGAGCAACACGTTATAACTTGTTGACACTACATACAATTAAATTCTCAATGATGAGTGATAAAATCACAGCCTCATGGTTTAGAGACATTGGCTGAATCTGAATTTTTCCGCTATGGCTTCTTCCTACCCCAACATCTTCTTCCTACCCCAACGTCTTGTTCCTACCCGTACATTCAGCCCTCCATACAGAGAGATATGGAAAAAGACGGTCTTAATTAAGTAAACTGTTGTCAGACAAATTAGAAGAAGAAGTAAACATTTGTTGTCCTCAACAGGATCTTAACATTTGTCTTTTCCTTTTTTTGTCGCCTTTAAAATAAAGTTTAATGCACAATAAATGTTTTTATCATCATCCAAATTAAAAGGTTATTATTGTATTTTTTATTGTATTTTTTATTGTATAGTGGTATTTCATATGGAGCAGCTGTGCTACAGATGTAAGGACGTGATTGGATCGCAGGTTCAGTTCCTACATGTGTTGAAGTGTCTTTGGGCAAGACACTGAACTCATGTTGTTCTTGGTGGTTATAGGCGGGCGCCAGTGTTTAGCAGCATCAGTGTATGAATGTGACACTGACAGTATCAGTATGACATCCAAAGACATAAACGCATTTTCGAACACGCGGAGACCTGATCAGGTATCGACAACGACCACGGTACTGGATGGAGGGGGCGTGGCCTTTTAACCTTTTAACTGACATGTTTACAGTGAATTTCTCCCAAACAAACGTCTGATTTGTCTCAAATGTTCTTTTTTGTTCGGGTCTTATGACGTATTTGAACATTTTTTGTGTTTAAAGTGTTTCCATCTTTCTGATCTTAATCTTTCTTCTAAATCTCTCTCTTTGGTTTCTGTCATAAAGTTGCTACATTTTTTCTTAAAACTTCATTTAAAATTTGTTTTTCTAATAGAAATCTTTAAATATAAATATTTTTCAAAGCAGAAACTGACTCAGGATTCTTTATTAAGAAATCCAAAAGCCTCTTTTCAGTTTTCTGCAGTTTTTGTTGAGTTTTAACTTGAACAAACTTCCTCTGGAGCTCTTCCATGCCCTCTAACCCTCATCTCCTTCTCTGGATCTCCTTGAAGCTCCGCCTGTCTGCACTCTCAGCTCCGCCGTCAGCAGTTGGCGTGGGGAGGAGCGACAGGAAGTGGGCGCCGAACCAAAGGAGGTCATCAGACTACCTGAGTATCGGTGCTGAAGTTGTGTTGCCGTGGCGCTCCGTGATTCATCTGCGGCGTGGGTGTGAAGGCGGTGGCAGCTCTGACTGATTAATGCCGCAAAATGCTTTGCTAATGTGGCGAGGGACGGCGCTCGCCGCAGAGCGTTTTCAGAGCAGAGAGCCGGGCCAACGTGTCCTCCAGCAGAAACCTGTCAGAGCTGGTGGATGAGCTTCAAATGGAAGAAGTTGGAACTAAAGTTTTGACACAAACTTAAAACTGTGACTGAAAAAAACAAAAAAAAAACATCTTTTGGGTTTTTGCTTTGCAGCTAATCATGAAGTATTTGTAGAAATAGATGTTTAAGTGTCTAAATAGTTCTATTGGTTCTGTAGTCAAGTGATGGATTGATGACGACAGGGATAGGCTCCAGCAACCCTGTTCCAGTTTAAACCTTGTTTTATTATTAATCTGTTTGTTTTTATTAATTTTTTTGTTGGATTTTACTTTATTTTATAGTCTGATTCCTAAAGTCCCACTCTAATCAATTTCTTAAATTGTATTCAAAGCATTCCCAGTGGTCTTGCTATTATAATTAACCTGTTTTAAATTTAAATCAAAAGACCTGTGCTGTTGTCTAATATTGTTTCTGCAGGAATTCATTAGAAATTCCCTTGTGAGTTGTACGGAGTGATTTCTGTGCCAGCATTTTGTAAGCAAAAGTCACAGTTTTGAGATAAAAAAATTCTAAATTGCAAACAAATTGTGAAATGTTCAGAATAAACATTCATAATTTGCAAATAAAATAATTAATATTTGCTATCAAAAACTTTTTTTGCTCTTAAAGATATTTTTTATTTCAGCACAAACATTTTTAGATTTGTAGTGACTCATCTCGCTTTCGCCCTATCTTTGATTTTGTGTCTGTTTCTTGTGATGTTTGTGCCAGCAAACACAATGGGACTGTTGGTGCGGAGCAATCCCGCCCCCTTTTCCCTTCCCCGTTGAGGAGAAGTCTGTTTTCACACTCTCCCACAAGCTTCCAGCTCAGACGAGGAAAACATTCATGGATCTATTTGTCTGGAATTGGATGGGCGGAGCAGGGAGACTGAGGCCCCGCCCACCGTATCTTCTACGTCACAACGACAAACTTTTTTAACTGCATCTTTTAAATCTTCTGATTCACGATTTGAATAGAAAATTGTCCGAAATAATCAGAAAATGTCACAGAAACATGTTTAAAGTTAGTCTTTAACTGACATGTGAATTCTGTAACAGATTTGTTGGTTTTAATCTGTAGAAAGTTTACTTTTCTTTTTTTTTGTTCTCTGTTAGACAAAATTCTCTTTTATTGCGTTTTTATTTTTTACTGAAATTCTTTGTCCTCAAATATTTTTAAATATTTAGTAATTTTTTTTCATTTTTGCTGTTTTGACATCTTAGTTTCTTATTATAATATAATAAAGGTAAACCTATTAAAAAGTAAACATTACATTTACTAAACTGAACGCTGCAGAGACGACGCCTCAGGATTCCCCCAGAGGAGCAGGAGCAGGAGGAGGAGGAGGAGGAGGTGGGCGGGGAGATGATGCAGATGGATGGATGGATGGATGGATGGATGGATGGATGGATGGATGGATGGATGCAAATTTGAAAATCCCTCTTCAGAATGTGAAATAAAAACAGAACTTTTATCATAAACTGGCATTTTTTTTTCTAAACTTACAAATCTTGAGTATTTCCACACAAACAATTCTCTCATAACCAAAAATGTATTGTATTTAAATCTTTGCTAATAATATAAATTATTTCCAATCCAAACCCTGAAGCAAGTACGGCCCTGAAGGCCAGCGAATGTTAGATCTGTGGTGAGTTCAGGGACCGAATCTGCAGTGAATCCAAACCCTGAAGCAGCAGCAGCGGCGGCGGTGTCGTTCGATGATGGATCCCTGTCCGGTCCAGCACGCCGGCCGCTCCCGTCTCGCCGTTGGAGGTGAGGAGCCTGACTGAGCGCCGTCCCTGAACGGCTGACACAAACGCATCTTTCTCCTTTAGCACGCCGCGCTGAACTTTAGGCGGGAATCGATCGAGGCCGCCGCGGCGCCGGCCCGTCTGTTTGTTTTTTAACTGGGGGATTGTGAGAAAGTAGGTTTTACCTGCAGCTGGATCCAAACAGCTTCTGATTAAGTAATGAAAGCGAAGGATTCTGCCTCCTTCCTGTTCTGATGTTTACACATTCAGACCAAACATGCTCTCATTACAGAAGAGTCTGGGGCAGCTTCAGGAGCTGAACAACTCCACCTTTGATTGAAGATTCTTGAGCTCAGAAACTCTCAGCTTCTGCAGCAGAACACAGAAGCTCCAACAGCTGCTCCATAGGGGGCGCTATTCTCATAGAAAAGTTCAGACAGGACAGAAAACAGCACAAATCGTCATCTCTGAAGAAGCTCCTCCTCCTTTACCCAGCAGACACGACTCCTCCTCCTTTTGTCTGCGTTCACACTGAAGTGAACCGCACCAGAGTTCATCTAAATCAAACCCGAGTCCAGGTGAGCTCTCACACCTGCAGAGACCAGAGGAACCCCAGCAGGTCATGTGACTTCTCTCTGAATGAAGCTTTTGGAGCGTTACACTCAAACTCTGGATGAATTCAGGAATGAAATGTCGTTTTGTGACCTTCAGGATCATTCCAGAACTCTTTTTCAAAATTCTGCTACGTTTTGGATGTTTTAAAACTATTTTCAAGCATTCTTTTCTCTAAGTTTTGTTCCTAGATTTGATCTCAGGAGAAGCACATTTACCCAGAAACTGCAAGGTTTAGTATTATGTATGTGGATTTTTAAAATGAGTCATTTGTGCTTAAAAATGTTTCTGACTTTCAAACAATTGTGTCAAGAAGATATAAAGTAATTCCTGGATATGAAGCACCGACTTCCAGGAGCCACAAACCGTTTGGCCTTGTTGATCTTTACACCGTGCAAACTCTATACAGTGAAAAAACATTAACATGCAATATTCAAAAACAGTTCTTAGAAAATGAAGGAGGAACGTCACGGTCAGACTGAGAAGAACCACAGAGGAAAGTTTCTGTGTCTGTATGGAGCATTAAGCTCTGGAACAGGTTCACTAATGAGATCAAACTATGTTCAAACATCCAGAAAGTCAAGAAAATGTATAAAGTAACTCAAATATGAAGATTACATGAGTTAAAGATCAACCGATGCTTGAATAATTCCAAATAAACGGACGTCTGAAGTTGAATGTGTTTAATTACGATCAATAAAGTTTTGATTTTTTCACTTGATCTGAAATATGCAGCAATAATTACAGGATTAATGTCAGTATTTTTTAATTCTGATGACGATTAATGAATATTACTGATCAGTTACTGTTTACTGAAATCATGAAAGAATGTTTTCCTTCAACAAGCAACTTCTTTACTTTAAAAAATCTGCATTTGATCTGATCAGAACCAATCAATCAAACTCTACTGACTTTAGTGATTAATCAGTTATTAATTACGATTTTTAATGAATCAAAAGTGACATAAGTGTGTCTTTGTGTTTTTTGTTTGTGTTTTTAATCAATGTATTTAACTATTTCTGTAATAAGTTCAAAAAATCTGTTTTTATTTCCTATTGTGTCCATAATTAATGTTTGAAATGAAGCAAATTGATTGTTTATTTAAGACAGAGACAGCATATATTAATAAAACATTTAAAAATGCAAATATATAAGATTATAGTCTTTTAGACTAATTTCCATCTTTAGTCCCTATAGAAAAGGTTGTTCATCTCCAAGTTAAATCAGTTAAATCAGTTAAACAAACACTTGACTGTGACTCCTTTGAAACTGACAGGATCAGTTTGAGGGAAAAAAAAACAAATCTTCATCCAACCCGTTTTCCAAATGAGCTAGCATAATGCTAATATAACAGCTCAATGCCAAATGTTTTGAAAATTACTATAAAAACAGGAATTATAAGACCATGAATTGTTGCTAATCTACTTATAAACACTAAATTTGAAGACTTTCTCATTCATTTCCGATGGTTCATATTTTACTTAATATTTCAGAAACTATAACGTTTCTCAAAACCAAAAATACAAGCATTAATGTCCTGAATGAGCTGAACGTTTTGATGTACTATCAGCCATGTTAACTACTTTAATGATTGTTTCATTTCTGCCGGGTCTCTTTTTGATCCATTAAACCCAAACTCGG
The DNA here is from genome assembly GCA_003999625.1 of Oryzias javanicus. NCBI lineage: Eukaryota > Metazoa > Chordata > Actinopteri > Beloniformes > Adrianichthyidae > Oryzias > Oryzias javanicus. The sequence goes on from CM012446.1 coordinate 1,739,977, forward strand.
GAGCAATTGATCAGTTCAAATATCAGGCAGCTCTTCTCTTACTCGTGAAATACAGAAAGGTGTTCCTCAGAGGTTAATAAAATGTATTAAAATATCAAGATTGCTGAAATCAGGGATTGAGTTTTAATCTGCGGAAAGCAGCAGGAGAGACTGTAAATGCTGACTAAACATTCACTCTATGAAGAAAAACATCTTCACAACATAATTTAGAAAAACAAAAGAATTTTTGGGAATACATGTCTCCATCATGAGGAAAATGTCACTAGAAAAACACCATTTTCTTAAACAGACAGAAATCTTCTTCCTTTCTGTTTGTTTCAGATGTTTTGAGAACATATTCCCTCCAGACTTTGAAGCTCTCCTCTGGACGATGCGGTTCCTCAGAGATCCATTCATCTCTCAGACTCACAGATGTTTGCTGCTGATGCAGAAGAATTACAGCCTCCTGAGCGCATTCCAGTCCAGAGGATTGCAGGTCGGGGTCGAGCGCCGCCGCAGAGGTTGTTTGGCTCGGAGAAAACTATTTGACAGATTAAGTTGTGAGTGTTTGCCACGCAGGCTTTTATTGCAGGTGGGGTGTGTAATCTGCGGGTGTGCGGTGACCTTTGCTTGTAGATTAAGGTCGCAGTCTCTCTGTCAGGCCTCAACAACATGACTGATGCTCTAGCGTGACCTTGCTGCTTCTCGTTTTTCATTTATGGACACACTGAGGCTGAAAAGTGAGCGATCGCTTTCCTCTCAGACCTTTGCCCTGAACCAGAACCTGGATCCGAGCCGCTCAGTAGCACAGAAAACGCTCATTAAAAGAGGTTTTAAATGAGTTTGGACAAAAGTTTGACAAATACCAGGTACAGTTTAGTCTGTTTTCAGCATGAGGGCGACAGCATCATCATATGGGCTTCTCTTTGACTATGTTTTTGTGGCGGGGAGGGCTCTGAGAATGTGAATAGGAATCCATAGCCAGCGTTTTCTGCTGCTTCTTGCTCATATATATACACATATATATATAATATCTTTATTTCAAACACAGTTTAAAGGTCTTTAATGTAGCTAGGGCAGAGAAAGTAACTTAATTAAGAATATGATGACTGGAAAGAGTAAACAAACTACTATGAACAAGTAGGGCTGGGCGATAAAACGATAATTATTGATATTGCGATAGAACATTTTTTCGATAGAAGAATGAGTCTATCGCAATAGACTTTTATTTTGAAGGGTCTGCAAATAACACTTGCTAGCGAACAGTTTCTCCTATTTGACGAGTAAAAGTTAGAGAGTTAGTCTCCACATAGCGAGTAAGTGTTTGTATCTAATGATTGTGTTTATTAGCTCTCATTTCGGTCATTTTTTGGACTCCACTCCGCGTCCTTCGTCTGCATGAAAGGTAAACAAACGCGCACGAGCCGACTTCTACCAGCAACCCCCGCTGCCGCTGCGTACCTCGCGCCCCGCGAGTTTTATTACAGTCAATCGTCTGTCCACGCCGAATGCATTTGGGGTCAAATTAATTTACTGTACACTGTATTAGTTTTAACAAGCGTCAGATTTGATGCTTGTCAGTCATCAGAAAGTCTGTTGCACTGAAGCACCGCTGAGTGTGCGAGAAGCTTCCGTCAAAACTTTTCTGGAACTCTTCATGAAGAACGCGGATACCGAGAGATTGATTTATTTTGAAGAGCTGAATAAAAACATTAGTACACATCTCTGTGTCGGAGTTCAGGAGACCTTCCAGTGAGGAGCGGCTGTAGCTGCATTTTTTGTATGTGGAAGCAAATCGGTTGCACCGCTCTCCCGCATGCGCGAACCATACGTCACTTCCGCTAAAGCATTTTACGGTCTTCGGACGGTAACAACAATAATGACCTCGTATGATGTTAATATAGCACTTAAAAATATTTATTATAATGAAAAAATTCACTTATTGTTGAATAAACGAAAGGAAAAATACACGTTAAGGATAAGGACCTTACGATCTTGCAGTGACTATCACGGACTACAAATGTTTTCTTCTTCTGCAGTTTTACATGACGGCAGTTTACTCCTTAGTCTAAGAGGAAACAGCGCCACTTCAAAACACTTTATTTTATCCGGTAATCCAAATTCGTTTTTAACAGTAACTCGGTGGCTTTTTCTCGCACAGTAATCCAGTCAGGAGAAGCTCTCGGTTGTTGAGAAAAACGTAAATTCTTGTGATCAAGGAGTTTTACTGTTTGGAAATGACTCTGTCGTATAGTGGGCGAAGAGCGGAAGTGATGTATGGTTCGCGCATGCGCGGTAAGTGGTGCAACCGTTTTGCTTCCGCATACAGAAAATGCAGCGACAGCGGCCGCTGTCGCACTCCTGCAACCGGCTGGCAAGAGCCGATAGGTAGAGCTATGGCAAGCCGTTAGGGTCAAAAATCACCAGAAAAACCGCGGGTCTGGCAGTGCGTCACCTGGACAAGTGCTATGGTTAATAATACTTATTTGACATATTTAAATGTTGCTCCTGTTAATTTCAATTAAACAATTAATACCAAAAATAATGAAAGTTTAATTTCAAAATTGCAGTTTAATTTGGTGGGATAGCATATGAAGCATTCCTTTCTTTCTCAAGACATGTACATGTAATAAGAAAATACATGTTTTGTTTATGCTCAAAGCTCAAAATGTGTGAGTTAATACTTTTAAGTACTTTTTTTTAAACATAATTTTAGGCTTTCATCTACTTTTTTCTTGTTGTTTTTTTTACTTGTTACTGATCTGATTTGCCTAATTTCCCAGCCTGGGATGAATAAAGTATTTCTATTCTATTCTAAAATGATCCGAACCGTGACCTCAAAGCTGTGACACGATCCAAGCCGTGTGTTTTGTGATCCGTTACACCCCTACTAAATACAACAAAAATAATTTGTAGTATATTAATACATTTTTATCATATTAACCCTGAAAACATTAGAATTTATTTGTAGACTTAATGCTTTGTTTTTTTAATGGAACTGAAGAAACAGTTTAGTAGTCTAATATAAATTAATATAGTCAAATATAGTGATTTGGTTTATATCGTGATCAATATCGTTATCGCGCAATATGTAAAAAGCTATATCGTGATATAAAAAATCCCATATCGCCCAGCCCTATGAACAAGAGACAGAATTGGAGAACTACAGGTAAGATAATCAGGCTTGATTGTACTTGATCTAAAACTTATTTCGTCTTAATCTCCAAAGATGGGACTCACCTGTGATGAAGAGGCAGAGGTCTTTGGGTCACTGTGAAAATGTGGTTTCAATGGTGAGAAGAACAAGTCAGGTCAAACACAGAGACGAGGCAGAGAGGACGGCGAGAGTCAAAACAAGACTGAACGCTCAGAATGAATGCAACACAAACAAGACTTCACACAGAGCAGAGCTTGATGCCGGACTAACTACAGCTGGTGTGATTCGTTGATGGGAACCAGCTGATGCATATCTGAGTCCTGTCGTGGTGGCTTATGGGAGTTGGAGTGTTGATCCAGACAGTCAGTATTCTGGTGATTGAAGGTAGAGGGAGCCGGCTGAACCGTGACACCACTGTTGTCTCCAACAGCAGGAAGTCGTCTTCAGTCAGAAAAATGTTGTTTTCCTGATGAAACAAACAACTTGATTTGTCCGGTTCTTCTAGAAACAAAAGAGGAGTGTTGATTAAAAATGTTGACAAGATGATGTTTATTTAAATATCTATGAGTGAACGTAGATCAGCATCTTACTTTAGTTTTCCACCTAAACCTAAGCTAGTTGGCGCTCAAAGCAACAACAACAAAATCACTAGAGAACTAGCATGAGCTAAATATTCAGTTAGCCTAGCAGCAGTTGTTATGAGACATGTACTACTTAGTTTTTACCAAACCGAAACTCTGTATCATGTTGGTGCCAGAATCATTTCTAGATGTGGATTGCGTTGCTTCGTAGCGGCTAATATAAAAACAAGTGAAGCAGTCCTTCAATCAAAACAATAAAAAATTATTCTTGGGATATATCGTGACACGTTTCGTATCATGAGATAGATATATTGATACGTATCGTATCACCAGAGTCTTACCAATATAACCGCTAAATTTAATTGCATCATCTGCATATAGTTGTATTTTAATTTGATTAAAATAACAAATATTCAAAGGAATTTTGTGAAGTTATTTGGGGTCTTCAGAACAATATATTTGGTGATACATCATTAAATAATATCACTGTATATTAAAACATGTTAAATAAAAAGATGCTCAGCTCTAAAAATAGTAAAATAAATCAGGATAATAAGAACACAAAGCACAGAGATGTTCCAAATGAACAAATGTTTGGTTTTGTCGTTTTGTGTAGATGACAGTAAACTGAATCCCTGCACGGCTCCGTTTCTGCTCTTTCCTCAGTTCAGATGATGCAGCGTTGGCCTCGGGACGCCGCAGAGTTACAGTCACAACAAATGAGTGGAGATGCATCGCGCGGGCCGTCGTCTGCTGTGACGGCGCGGCTTCATGTGAGGGTTCTCCTGCTGGTGAACGCCACCCCAGGCTCCTTCATTTGTCTTTTATAAACTTTTTAAATGGGAACATAATGAGAAACGGGGTCTGTACCCGCAGACCAAACAGAAGACATTTAGCTTGGCTGAAGGCAAATGCTTCATGAGAACGTATTAGTTCTTATAGGGGGGGGCATGACAGTCATTTCCTCCCTCAGATCCGTTCTAGAGCCTTCGTTAAAGAAGAAGACGCTGCTGAAAAAAACTGTCTTTAACTTTTATTTCTAAATCGTGTAAACGGTTGAAGAGTTACGCAGGTCAAAAGAATGTAAAACTGGAGCTCCGGCGTTAGACGCGCTGAGACTCGTCAACCAATTAAGCCAATAATTAAAGAAAAGATGTCAACTGCTTAAAAGATTGAAGAGCTTTGGTAGTTCAAAACAAATACTGAAGTTAAATGTTTGATGTTTAAGAGTTCAAATATTCAATGTACTAGCTGACATGCTAACACACCTGCTAACTGCTTGTTACAGAAATAATAATTCAATATTTAGTAAATACAAACCAGAAAGTGTTAAAGTCTTTAATACCGGAGATGTCTCCAGAACCATCATTAACACCCTCTTAAAGTACTCGTTTACACAGTTAAAGTCAATTAAACAAACTGTAAAAGCAGAAAAAAGCAGCTTTGAGTGGAAAAAGAGAAATTTACTGAAGTTTGGAGAAGGGAATTTGGAATTACAAACATTGTGTAATGCGCCTGTGTTGAAAAATGAGCATTTTAGCTGCTATAACTGACAAGATTTCTCTTGCAAACAGATAGTTATGGAAATAATGTTCATCAGAAAATCATAATTTAGGAAAAACGAAACTAAAAGAATATTTTGAAAGTTTTAAAACATTCATCAAGAGTTGAAACTAAATAAAATAAATATTTGAAATTGAAATTTTGAGTTTTAAAACCTAAAAAAACAGAAGATTTGAGGCTGAAAATAATTTTGTTTATTTTTGATGATCAAAAAGTTTTGTACATTTTAAACATGTTTTCTTTTATTGGAGGTTCAAATGATATTTAATAATAGCTCCATAGGAAGAGCATCCCACCTTCCATACAGCAGATGTTCTTTAAAGGGGGGAGGCTTTATTGCAGATCTCTGCTGATTTTGGGGGGTGTCACCATGGTAACGGGGTCCTGACAGTTGGGTTACCAGATGGAAAATTCCCTTTATGGCCAAACGGATTCATGGGAATCTTTTGTTTACGGCATCCGGGTCGGTCGCACAGAACTAAAAAGAACCCGCGTTTGAGAGCTCGCTCCGCGCCGTGGCGAAGCGGTCCGCCCCCTCCCAGCCTGACACGCGGCAGCTCATCCGGCAGAGCGCTGGAGCGGCGTCGGGCCGGGCAGCAGCCTGCATTGCAGAGGCTGTCTGCGCGCCGATTAATTTGTAGCCGCCGAGCGAGGGGGCGAGCGGTGATTGGCTGGTGGCGGGGCGGACGTCAGCAACCCCTCCGCTTCTCCAGCGCAGGGTCACGACAACAATAGAGAGCAACACGCAAGGTGAGGAGTTTCAAGCGTAATGCGCTCTGTTTTCTCTGTCCGGCACACAGAGGCAGCCTCGCCTCTCATCCGTTATCACGCCGTCGTCTCGGTAGCGTCTGAGAAATGACTCCGCAAACGCAGCACCCCGTGAATTTAAACGAATCAAACTCAGCCGCCGCGGTTTCGTCCGGCTGAAGATGAAGTTTGTGTTCGGGGTGTAAATGGGAAAAGGACAAAGCCGAGTGATTGTAAAGGCTGGAGTTCGTCTGCTGGAGCTGCAGAATGCAATCAGCGGTAAAAGCTTTATTTTGGAGGTAATGAACCCTCCTCGGGGTATGTGTGATTTATGTCCTCCATTCAGGCCGCCATGAATCGCCCAGAAGTGCCTCTGTTTCAGTTCTGACCTCAGAGTACCTCCTCGTACCCACTTCTTCCTTGGAGCTGCAGAACCGTCCAGCTGGACAAAGATCTGCTCTTTTATAGCTTCTCCTCCAAAAACGAAGCGTTGACTCACGACTGTCTGCGAGGCACTCGTGACGAATGACTCACATGACAAATACTTTTATTGTTTTGATTCACTTTGCATGCATGAAACACAAAAACCACAAATATAGAAAGTGGTTTGAGAGAAAAGCGGGTTTGTGTCCAACCTGCCTCTGCAGAACATCCGGATCTTCACGGATTTAGCTCTCATGTCAGGAGGATTCAGCTGAAGAAAAGAGCTGAAAGACTGAAGGATTTATGACAACAGACCAACAGCTTCCTGTTTTAGCATAACAATAATCTATCTTTATAATCCAGAGGAGTCCGTCTTCTCAGCTCGCATTAAATCTGATCAACCACCAACGAGAGAATCCGTCCACGATTGATCAGTGAATCTCAAACTGCTGATCAACTGAGATCTCCAGAATTCATTAGAATTAAGTTGGTCCAAACAATTCTCTTCTTTTAACAAAACCATGAAGGGTTCCAATAGAGACAGACTCTACTAAACCGTAGAGAGAATTCACTCACGTCAGCAAAATAAGACATAGGAAGAAGATTTCTTACCTTCTGTTCATTCATGTTAATCCTGCAATGGATTTGGAATCAGAGCAGATAAGGTGGCTGTAGTGCAGCGGTAGGGCGGTCAACTCTTGATTGTAAGATTGCAGGTTCGATTCCTGTAAAGTTAGCATTTTGTGCATAGAAGCTAACATATCATGCAACACAGGTTAGCATTTTGTGCTCACAAGTTAGCATTTTGGGCAAACGCGTTAGCATTTTGGGCAAACACGTTAGCATTTTGGGCAAACACGTTAGCATTTTGGGCAAACACGTTAGCATTTTGTGCTAACAAGTTAGCATTTTGGGCAAACGCGTTAGCATTTTGGGCAAACACGTTAGCATTTTGGGCAAACACGTTAGCATTTTGTGCTAACAAGTTAGCATTTTGGGCAAACACGTTAGCATTTTGGGCAAACAAGTTAGCATGTTGTGCAAACAAGCTAACATTTTTTGCAAACAATTTTAGATATTGTGAAAACAAGCTATCTTTTTTGTACAAATACGTTAGCATTTTATGTGCAAAAAATTAGCTTTTGTGCAAACTCCTTAGCTTTTTGTGCAAATAAGTTAGCATTTTGTATAAACAGGTTAAGATTTTGTGCAAGCAAGCTAGCATTCTGTATAAACACGTTACCATTTTGTGTGGACAAAGTGCAAAAAAACATGAATAAATGAACAACTTGTGTCCTCAAAACAGCAGCGTGTGTCACAAAATACTTTTTTAATGGAGCATCTGTTTCCTCCGATGTCATCTCCAGGGCTCTGGACATTTACTGATTTTTGTAAAAAGAGTCTTTCTCTGCTCACTTACTCACCCCGAACTTTAAACCAGTTTGTTTACATAATTTCAGTGGCGTCTCCAGTCCATCCATCCATCCATCCATCCATCCATCCCCCTGGCAACTGGGGGAGTGGTTTGTTCACTGTTGAGTAGCTCTTAAGTAACAAATCCTCCTTCCTCACAAAAAAAACATGTAAAATGTATTTTTAGTGTCATAAATGACGTCATACTTTGACTTCTCTCCAAACTTAAACCGTCATAGTCCAAAGTCAAATTGACACCGGTGTTATCTGTAGTATTAATGTGCATTATTGCATGGACACGTTAAGTGTTACATTAAATTTCAAAAAGTTTTATTTTGAAAGGGAAGCTGAAGTTTTTACTGAAAATCCAGACTTGAAGCAAACATTCAGATTGATTGATAGATTGATCACAGACGGACCAATGGAAATCAGTCTTTAATGTTGTTGGAAGAGTCCATTGCTGCGCAGGGATGGGGGACGACACTTTCACGTGGGCAGTCGTATGACATTTGAAGTTATGACTGAGTTCAATTATGATGGGATGGAAATTATTGTAGAAATATTCTTAAAGTTGAGCAATCTCGTCCCTTCGGCTAATGATAAGTCTTCCCTGCAGGTCAGAGGTCAAGTATGACAATAGAATAGTTTATAACTGTCTCCAGAAAAGATTCTATCATCAGCTCAGAGATTAATATTACTTATCGCAGTTCCTGTGATAAAGTGCTTAATGATTCTGATCAGTTCATTTTTTCCTCACAGGTGAATCCAGCTACAGGTGAGGTTGTGATGTGAAATGACAGATCCATTTTCTGTATTGCTCTCTCAGGTGAATTCATTCATCCTGTCCACCATCAGCAGAACTGAACGCGCTGCTGTGTCTGTAGATTTCTTTGTTTAAATTCCACAGAATGAAGTTTGAATTCGGCACACCTCGGGCCGGTCGTGAATCAGGGCGCTGCGCGTTCAGGGGCTGCGTTGGCATGGCAACCGTGCAAATCGGAGTTCAACACAGCTGCCAAAATGACAAATGTGTGTAATCGCAGAAACGGCCCCACATTCTCAGCACGTCGAAACCAGAAGAAGAGATTTCTGAAATGAAATTCCTGGGATGTGATTGACGCCGTTAATGAAGCGATGATGACATCACTGCAGAAGCAGGACCTCCCGTCTGTTTCAGACACTTTCAGTCAGTTCTTTCACCAGGACGTCAGTCACGTTTGACCATCATATCAGGTAGATCCTGGCTGCAGGAGGACTGCTCAGTTTTGATGTTTTCTCCTCAGAATCTTCTCTGAAGCTGGACTCACTGCCTTCAGGGGAGATGTTAGTGAATCTTTTGCATTTATTTACTCCAGAAAAAAAAAAAAAAAAGTTTGAGCCTCATTACTGTTGTTTTTTTCACTAAGTTGCACAAACACTCCCGACAGAAGAAAGTTCATGTCTGCAGAGGCTCCTCCTCCCTCAATGGGAGAACGGCGTTCCTGTGAGTCAAACGGAGGTTTGGATCTCCAGCCTGCTCGTCTGCAGAGCCTGGTGGGAAGAAACCTGGTTACATTCAGGGAAAATTCATCATTTTCCACAATTCTGTTTAGTTTCTGTAGAACAGCCCCCCCCCCCCGAGCATTTCAGGTACCTCAGCTTGAAAAATTCATGAAAATGAAAGAAACACGTTCAGGAGATTAACTGAAGAATCATAAATCCACTGCTTGGTTTTCTTCACATTAAATTTTTAATTATTTCTCTTTTCTTTTAATTGACATTTATTTTTAGTTAAAAACTGAAGTTGGATCTTTATCAGCAAACAGGTTAAAATTCTTTATTTTCAGGAAATTTCTCATGAATTCTCTCCAAAAAATGTAAATTCATCAATTATCTAAACCAGTTTATTCTGTATGAGGCTGCTGGAGCCTATCCTAACCTCTATCGCAGGGGTGGGCAAACTTTTTGATTTGTGGGCCAGAAAGGGTTCTAAAATTTGGCATAAGGGCCGGACAAGGAGCAGATGGAAGGAGAGATTTGGTAATGAACCTCATAAACTAAAAAGATAATATGGAATTTAGAGAAAAACATGCTTTAATTTGGATTAAAATTCACATATATTCATTTAAAAACAGAAAATTTGGGAATTGTAATTTCTAAATTTTGATTTTTGTTCTCTTTTTGGGTTGATGTTCTTCAGAGGAAAATGCAAACTCAAAGAAATCAGAAAAATCACCATCTGACTCAGAAATAACACACACAAACGTCAGAGAAACAACATCATTCATGAGAAGAAACCAGAAATACAATGAAAATAAAACAATAATTAGGATTTTTGATTCAATGTATTTCAATTTGGAGGGCCACATTAAGTAGCTTAAGGGGCCGCATGTGGCCCCCGGGCCGTAGTTTGTCCACCCCTGCTCTATCGGGTTCCTTCATTCAACTCAATTCAATTTTATTTATATAGTCCAATATCACATAAATGTGCCTTATTGGGTTTTCTATCAACATCCTGCACACACAACCACACAAACCCATCATTGAATTGATCATATTTCTTCAGGAAACTGGAGAAAACCTTCTAAAAAAATAGTGTTTTATGTTTTCCAGATAGACATGATTCTGAATATTAACAGTATTGAATTTTACACCAATAAAAAATCAGTTAGAACAGCTGAACTGTTTTACTCGTGTTGATTTATTTATTTCTGTTTCATTTTTTTTTATATTTTAAAAATTATTATTTTTTGATGTTCAGTTTCCTGGCAAATTAGACAAAATATTGTTGCTCTTCTGCACTATGGAGAGTCACTGTGTAATATTCTGTATGTGCAATATTTGTCAATAAAGTTACAGGAAATGAAAGAACAATGAGAACATGCTAACTCCACACAGAATGGTCCCAGTCGGGATTCGATCATCTTAGCATGAGGAAAGTGTGCTAACCGCTACCCCACCCCACCTGCCCTCTTCCTCACAGCTGCAGGACGTTCCCGCTCATGTTTCATCCTCAGAGGTGGAGTCCTGCAGGTCTGGACGTTTGACCTTCTCTCCCTTAGAGGTCATGAACCCTGAAAGGTCCCGAGGAGACAAATGAATCAAGTAGATCCCGACAGCTTCCAGGAGACGTCACATCAGGACCGCCGAGGATCCCGAGGATCCCGAGGATCCGTCTTAGCCAGAAAACAGGAATTTCATACATTTACCATCAATTGTGGTTTTTCCACATATGGAGACGGTCATCTGTTTGTTTGATTTCAGTCGTCTCGACTCTCGTTTTCTCTTGCGAAACTTCAAGATTCAACAAGTATGTGAATACTTCCAGGTAAAGGCGACATCTGGAGGTCAGGATGTAACAGGCAGGAACACCTGAGGAGACTAAAGACGATGAATTCTGTCAAGAACAGTTTGAACAAACGTTTGGTCTTCTGTTTATCTTTTTGTTCCAAATTCAACTTTCAAGCTAATAAATAGAAAACAAGTGAGTAGCTACCCCCCCCCCCCCCCCCTGGAGGCTTTGTGGCTCGTTCTACGTTTACACAAATATAAATCTGTGTTTTATTTTGAAAATCCAGCAGGTTCTTTTTGATGTTTTGCTTTCAATCAACTTTTTTTTATGTTCAGTTCTACAAAATGTTTGTTTCAGCTTCATCAGATCACCTCCAAACCATTAAGATGGTTTTTAAGGTAATTAACCATGGACTGTATATAGAGTTCTGGACATAGCGACGGTGATGTCACCCATAGGATATGCCTTTGATTCCGAAAGTAAATCCTATTCAGTCGTCAATTTTATCAGTGGAGCCAGTCGACAGTAATTGGTTCCAGTTGGTCTGAGTTGCTATGGCAACCATCGTCACCAATCATGAGGAGGTTTGCTCAGAGGCCACACCTCTTCTACTGAAAGGCGCTCGGGAGAATCTGTCAATCAAACATTGAGTGGTGGGGGCCAGCGGGCACCACATGCTTTTATTGAAGCATCTGATTGGTCGGTTTATAACTTAAATAACTTTCTATAAAAAAGAAAAATAAAGATTAGTAGCAAAATGTTAATAAAAATGTATCCGACCAATAGAATGACTGAATAACAGCTGTCGGTTTATCTATAGAAGTTCATGGGATTTTGGTTTCTTGAAACCACTTCCTGTTTGGAATACAAGGGAGGAGGAGCCACTCAGTCCAGTTCTCATATGCAGTCAATGGTAAAGCAGTCACTGCAGTTGCAGTATAGCGCCCCCCCCTTCCATGTAACTGGTGAAACTGTCAAAAATTTATGGGAAATTCTGCAAAATTGTCAGGAAAACTTTGTGAAAAAGTGAACTTTTTACGTCTGCCAAACTTTTCTGCTTCTGGGAGTCAAAAGTTTTCAGTCTTTCCATCAAAACTGCCAAAATTCCACAAAACATTTTCCTTGAAAACAACTTTTATGTTTTGGTTGAACTTTTACTGGATTTGTAAAATATGACCAGTCTGGTGAATAAAGCGTCACTTTACATGAGATTCCACCTGAAAACCGGATGGAGCCGATCCGGGAACCGGCAGAACCCGGAGCTGGACGGTCCTGGAGGCGAGCGAGAACCCAATTAGCACACAGAGTGTAAAGGCATGTGCCAAACGGAGGATTTGACCTGCGCCGGCGGCTGCCAGGTGACTCGGAGGTGCTGATGTGACATTAATTAGAGAGAAGAGGACAGTTTCTCAAATGTGTCACAGCTGCAGAGCCACTTCTCGACTCCCAATCTGTGCAGCTTCCTCTCCATCCATCTGGACAGAGATCCATCCATCCATTTGTTTCTGATGGCTGGCGCCGGCGCCGCTCACACCTTTGATTAATGGCTCAGCTGTGAGTCCGAGCCCGTAATTGGCGAGTTCCTTTTTTTCGCTGGCGGTTACCTGGTGACAGAGCTGCAGCTGAGGCGCCGGCGCTGCTGCTGCTGCTGCTGCAATTCCTCCAGTTAGTGTCAAAGCTGCAGCTCTGACGGCTCAGAACATCCGCCTGAGGTGGGGGTGGGGGGTGGGGGTGGGGGGGCAGCTTTTTACACGGACTCCACTGTCACCGGCAGACACGGGATCAGCCTGTTCAACCTCGGCATTTTCCAACATGGAGCTCCCACAACGAAAAAGTTCAGCTTGTTCCAGAAGATTCTGAGGAAGTGGAGTCTAATGAGCAGAAAACCCGTTCAGGTTCTGGAGGAAATCTGGAGGCTTGACCCACTTTTCCAGAATGTGACGTCAGTCCGTGTGAGATCTCCTGTTTCCTGTCGGCTAAATCTGCATTCCTTCACTTCTCGGTAAACTATGAGGCGTTTTGTTCAACTGTCCGAATCTGCAATTCCAGGAAATCTCCCAGAATTCTCTGAGAAAAACCAGTGTACATCGATGCTCACTCGATCAGAGAATCTAGACCACAATGCATTGCATTTGGCAGTTTTCATGAACTCAATTCAATTCAACTTTATTGATATAGCCCAATATTACAACACAGAAATGATCCAAAAACATAAAATCTCTCATTAAAACATCAACAACAGCTGCTGCTAAACTAAACTAAACAGACTAAATTCAACTAAACTCTTTCTTGTTAAGGAAAAACAGATTCTGAAAAAGAAGAGAAGAAGAAACTTCAGGAATATCTATCTTATCTAACTCTAGAACTACATGTTTGACTTGAGTAGCAGATCCAGATGCAACTGAGCCAGAGGCGAGGTCCACGGCAAAGAACAGGAGCGCAGACGATCCTTCTGGAACGAACAACACATGAATCCCACTGCACAAACAGGAGCGTGGAGATCTAATAAGACATAGATTCAAGGTTCCAGCTTCTATGTTTGCCATATATGTAACAACGTATATTGAAACGTGTTGGAATTCTTGTGCAGACTCTCAGAGACACTGTTTGGGTTAAAGAGTCGGATTTAAGATAAAGGAACAGCTTCTATAAGACATTTTCTTCATTCTGAAGGAAAAAGTCGACATTATAAATAACAAATCTTTAAAAACTTTACATTTCTAGCCCCTCCCATCTCAATCTACAGCTTACATTGTGTTTCGTCCCAAATATGCTTGTATTTATCTATATCTGTAGTTTCTTTCAACGTCCAGAGAGTTTCATACATTGACTCCATTAACTGATAAATACAGGACAGACTATAATTTATATATATTTTTCTTATAAACCGTCAACGTTTTCCTCATTAGAACATTCATGCTTCTCTTCTTGAGGTTTTTCTTCTTGCTTGTCATGTTTGATGTTTAAAGAAAATAACTCGTGAGTGTCTGGATTGTTTTTAAATCCTAACACTGGAGAGTCATGCTCTTTATGGTTTTTTAGCAGTTTCAGAGCAGGAAAAGAGTTCAGACAATAGGATTTTGTACTTTGGTGAATGCTCGATTCTGATTGGCTGAAGGGGGTCCATTAAGTAAGTGATGATTAATGGAAAACACAGAATTATCAGTATTTCAATCTCGTTATTTTTTGTGCTTTTCACAGGAAACGGACAGCTCAGCCTCAGTTTTAATGAGCGGTCCGGTAGTACGGTACCGACCGGTTAGCTCTGGAGAGCGTTTCACTTCCGGCGTGCGGTTTGTGGTGTTGACCGCTAGCGTGTCATTCCCGTACGACGACTAGCAAAGCACCAACGATGGAGCTCATCCAGCAGCTCTTCTCTTTATTGCTTCACGTTTGGCCCATTGTTCCCAACAGGAAGTTCACGTTTGAAACCTCGAAAACCCAAAAGTTTCAGCGGCTCCGCCTCAACCGCAGACCTACAGCTGATGTGGGTCAGCTCGCGACTGTTTAATGGAAACTCTCAAAAATACCGGATCAAACCGGAGCGAACGTTACCTCACGACGTCCAGTTGGATGCGTTGTCACGGTAACGGCACCGAGAGTGGAATGTCAGCTGATCAAAACATTTCAGAGGGAAATTGCACCTTTCTCTCTTCTTTTTTTTGTCTTTATTATGAAACTAAAAGTACGACGGAGTATTAGGGTCACCTAAAAAAAAAAAAAAAAAGTAATATTACAAGTTTTTTCTTGTAGATATACGACTTTAAATCTCGTAAATGTATGAGTTTTAATCTCGTAGATTCACGACTTTTTTCTCGTAATGTATTAAAGTCGCGAGGAGTCTATATTCCAGCGAATTTATGCCGTGAGCTGAAGCAGACCAACCAAACTGTGAAAAGTGTCTTGGATTTCATCAGGTAAACTGAATGTTTAAAATATTTCAAATATTTGGAAGTTCCTTTATTTGATTTACAGTGTATTAATGTTTTATTCGTTGATGCTGCTTGCAGGATCTCTGCAGATCCCGTTTATGAAGCGGTCCATATCCTCCAGCTGTCCACTTCAGTCATTTCTTCCTCTGACAGACCAGATCTCCTCCAACTCTGTGATGCTTCCGTCTGAAGAGGACCAGTTTTTGGAATTTTCAATGTTCTTGTGCTAACGTTGTCATTTCTCAATGTTGTTTTGTGTCGAGACGGGACGTTTCATTTGGGGAAGGAGGCGTCCGGAGCTCTGTTTACATTCTCTTTTGGTTTCTGAGCATGACAGAGACATGATGTAAGGTGGAGAAAGGAAATGAAAGATGTAATAAAGTGACGATCCTGATGAACGTGTATCTCTGAGCTCTTTATTTTACATATGAAACTCCGCACTGTTGTGTATTGAAGTTAGCTGTTTACGAACTGCATTACCCAGAAGGCCAAGCGACTGGTCACATGTTCGGTGCACGGCAAGTAGTAAGCTAGCAGATGAGCGCTAGTCATGCACAGTGTAGCAGTATGAAGAGACTGTTAATAAAAAGTCTGTTTAACACAATAATAGCGCCTCTTTTGCTTACTTGAAGATACGCAAGACAACACACGCACTACCGAACCCGGAAATAATTTGATTTTGAATCACCAAAAGGTTCAGAATTTATTTGTTTTTAACACCGATCTGGACATAATCTACACCAGATTCTCCACGTCTTTCATCTTCAAGCACGGCTCTGATAAACAGACAACTTTGGTTCTTTTCTCATTAAATTACGACTTTTAATCTCGTAGATTTACACGTTTTTTCTCATAAATTTACGACTTTAAAAGTTGTAAATTTAACCTATGACTTTTAAAGTCATAAATATACGACTTTATTCTCATAATTTAGCAGTTACGACTTTTTCTCATAAATTTACGAGATTTAAAGTCGTATATCTACAAGAAAAAAACTTGTAATATTACTTTTTTTTTTTTTCGGTGACCCTAATACTCCGTCGTATAAAAGCAACAAAATCCACAAGAAGTTTCAGTGCTGACCAGCTGCAGGTTACCATGACAACGGGTCGTACCACGCATCCAGTAGCTCGATTTAAACGTTTGAAAAAACCATTTGATCGATTACTTATTTTACAAGTGACCAGGGTTTTAATTTCTGATAAGATTAAATATGTAAACATCTACATAAAAGTGGATAATTATGCTGTTCAAATTTCAAAATAAGACGGTTGTATTTTAGGGTTCGTATGCAGTCGACGTCGGTTTGGATTCACGGTGACACTAATTAATTAAAGATCAACGCGGATCAGTGTTTGTGTTTTTATCTGCAGCAGAAGTAACAGCAGCATAAATCCCGGATCGTTGGCGATAACTCATTAACATGTGGAGCGCCTCCTCGCCCCCCCGCCTGAAGCGTGACCTTGTCGACACCCCCCGCAGGTGCAGAGAGGAGGCGTCAGGTGACTCCCGCCGTCACGGAGCCGTGCAGCCGACATCTGTGCGGCAGCAGAGCGGAGCGCCATCGACCGAGCGAGACTTTATTGATCCCCGAGGGCGAAGCGGGTCTGCTACAGCAGCAGATAGATGAAACGGAGAAGGACAATAAAACACCATCAGAACTGCAGCCGAGTGCAGCTCCGACCAGTATTACTTCTCTCCCAGAGTTAATACTTTGTTTAAGACGCAGCGCTTTATGAGTTCCAGGATTACTGACATTTTTCGGAGGTTTTTCTGGGAACTGACTGACATTGAAGGCTTTTGCTGTGGAAATCTAATCACGAGTTCCCCCGGTGATGGTCCGTCTGCTCGCAGAGGCCTGCAGGCGGACCATAAACCCAGCGCTACATAAACTGGAATTTACCTGGAAGCTGGAGATAAATCCAGCTGCAGGGCCGGTCCTCCTCGGCGATGTCCAGCTCTGACAGGAGGCCCAGGAAAAGACTCCATTTTGAACCGGGAGCGCCTTCAGCCGAGGAGCAGTCAAGTACAAAGGCTTAATTTTCTTTGGTCTGAGTCCTAATCCGTCACCGGGGCTGAAGAGCTCCTGCTTGTAAAAGGATTTTCCGGAGAGTCCAGTAAAGAAACCAATTTACCCCCTCCCTGATTAATTCTCAGAGGTATCTGGAGAGAGCCGTACAAACAGCATTTATCTCCCCTTGGGGACCTCAATGAAAGCCCAATAAATTACCTCCTCCTGCATGAATTAGTAAGAACTGTAATCTATACAGAAGACATTAACACACCGATCCTTCTGCTGCAGCACCGACCCGCAACTGTTGCTCATGAAAGTCAGAATCTGTTTAACTCTTTAGTTCAATCAGATGATGGGAAACATTTAGAAAACATGTTTTTAAAAAATATTGATTCTAGGTATTACTTCACAAGGTACGGAGTCCCTAAAGGGACACAGAAAGAGAAAAAAAATTCTGGTTACTAGATTTTTTTTATTTTTAACTTCAAATAAAAAAAAAATGGCACCAGTTACTAACCAGAATTATTTTTCCAAAAAAAAATAAAGCTAAAAAAAAAAAAAAAATTCTGAAAGAAAGTAACTGATGTGTACAACGGAGTATTAGGGTCACCGAAAAAAAAAAAAAAGTAATATTACAAGTTTTTTTCTCGTAGATATACGACTTTAAATCTAGTAAATTTTTGAGTTTTAAACTCGTAGATATACAACTTTTTTCTCGTAATGTATTAAAGTCGAGGGGAGTCTACATTCCAGCAAATTTATGCCGTGAACTGAAGCAGACCAACCAAACTGTGAAAAGGTAAACTGAATGTTTAAAATGTTCCAAATATTTGGAAGTTCCTTTATTTGATTTACAGTGTATTAATGTTTTATTGGTTGATGCTGCTTGCAGGATCTCTGCAGATCCCGTTGATGAAGCGGTCCATATCCTCCAGCTGTCCACTTCAGTCATTTCTTCCTCTACAGACCAGATCTCCTCCAACTCTGTGATGCTTCCGTCTGAAGAGGACGAGTTTTTGGAATTTTCAATGTTCTTGTGCTAACGTTGTCATTTCTCAATGTTGTTTTGTGTCGAGACGGGACGTTTCATTTGGGGAAGGAGGCGTCCGGAGCTCTGTTTACATTCTCTTTTGGTTTCTGAGCATGACAGAGACATGATGTAAGGTGGAGAAAGGAAATGAAAGATGTAATAAAGTGACGATCCTGATGAACGTGTATCTCTGAGCTCTTTATTTTACATATGAAACTCCGCACTGTTGTGTATTGAAGTTAGCTGTTTAAGAACTGCATTACCCAGAAGGCCAAGCGACTGGTCACATGTTCGGTGCACGGCAAGTGGTAAGCAGCAGATGAGCGCTAGTCATGCACAGTGTAGCAGTATGAAGAGACTGTTAATAAAAAGTCTGTTTAACACAATAATAGCGCCTCTTTTGCTTACTTGAAGATACGCAAGACAACACACGCACTACCAAACCCGGAAATAATTTGATTTTGAATCGCCAAAACGTTCAGAATTTATTTGCTTTTAACACCGATCTGGACATAATCTACACCAGATTCTCCACGTCTTTCATCTTCAAGCACGGCTCTGATAAACAGACAACTTTGGTTCTTTTCTCATTAAATTACGACTTTTAATCTCGTAGATTTACACCTTTTTTTCTCATAAATTTACGACTTTAAAAGTTGTAAATTTAACCTATGTCTTTTAAACTCATAAATATACGACTTTATTCTCATAATTTAGCAGTTACGACTTTTTTCTCGTAAATTTACGAGATTTAAAGTCGTAATTTTAAAAATATTTTTTTCTTCATAAAGTGGCCCTAATACTCCGTCGTACAAACCAGAATTATTTTTCAAAAAAAATTAAAGCCAAAAAAAAAAAAAAATTCTGGAAGAAAGTAACTAATGTGCACAATTTTTTACATTGCCCCTATGCATTTTTTTTAATTTAAAATTTTATTTTAATGTATTATTTATTTTTTTTATTTGATATCTCGTTTGGAGCTCCGTACCAAGGCAATAAGCAGAAGAAAAAACAACTTTTTTGTGTAAATTTTTTGGGTAGTTAATGTGGATGATTGCGTGTTCACAGGAAGACAAACAAACATTTTATTGGCGCTGCTGCTATACAGAAACAAGCCAGAACTTTGACAGAAAAGCTAGCAAAAGGCTCTAGCAGATCTGCACCATCCCAGATTGAGGAGACCCAGGGCAAAAGTTCGGTTATCTGCTGATGGTGGATCACCAAATCATGAAAGCAAACATCACAACAACAACAGTAAACAAATCTGAAACCCGATCAGTGATGTGGAGTTATGAGAGGCAGGAGAGACTGTGCCTCACCTGCATAAATATATATAAATTCAAATTAAATATTTTTTTTCATTATTAAACATAAAAATCATATTTTTTAAGACATGTCTGTTCTATTATTACTTTATTCTTTGTAGGTTTTCAGCTCTTCTTCAGGAAAAAGGTGGTGAATTGACTAATTTCCTGGTTAAATACTTGATAAATCGACGTGTGAGGCAGTGGCAGTCCATGCCTCCCCTGCGCTTTGTTTTTTAATTACCTCATTTGCTTATTTCTCAACATCTGTCTGATTACACTGATGCGAGCTGGTGACTCATTTACTCTTTTTATCCAATATAAATGTGCTTTAAAAATACACTAGGTGAGGTCCGTAGTACACCTGCCTCTGGGCAGAGGGCGCTGGTGAGATGCCGAGGCTAAAGAATAATAGAGTTAGCAAGTCAAGTACAGCTGTACAGATTAATGTTGTTTAGCATCATTTTCTAAATGATCTATGACGTTTTTAAACTCAGGAATTTGTGGAGACTTTGAAAACTGAAGAAAGAAAATGAAGACTTCTACAAACAGACATCAATCTTTCTTCTTTTTGACACATTTTGGAAATTGTGATGTCACACCTGATCATTTCTATGGGAATTCAACAGCGGTGAGGCTGGCGGGCAACCAAAGAAATTATGTTTATTTCCTGTCATGCTGGCATTCCTTTTCCTTTGCTCCCCCTAGTGGCGGAATTACACATTGCGGTCATTTCTTTAAGTTGCCACAGGAATCCGCTAGCTAGAAACTTGCTGGATTAAACCACTTAGAGGACTGTTTTCGGCCCGTGGGCCGGATGTTTGACACCCCTGTCATAGATCATTATAAATGACCACCCAGTGGGCCGGATTTGGCCCCCAGGCCTCGACTTTGAAAAGTGTGATTTTATGTTATCAGAAGTTTTTCAAAGCAGACATGGCCGCAAACATCAACATCTGGAACCGGAACTCCCTCCAAGTCGTTTGAAGAGGATTGATCATGTGTTTTGAAATTGATAAGAATTACTTTCTCACTCTACCTAACACTTTTGGGTTAGAAAAAAAATGTTCGGAGGATCAGGCTTTGGGTAAGTTTAAAATTTTCTGCTTACGCTCGATGATTTCATGCGCCGTCTTGTCTGCAAACAGGTCCCTCTGACTTGAAGACCTGTTAAATTGTTAATAAATGTTTGGAAACAAAAGCACTAAATGTAGAATTTAAGAAAGAGATAATGCTCTTTGAGGCGTTCCTTATTACAAATTAATGGTCAACACAAAATGGTGAACGCTCCGATACCAATCTTAGATGAAAAACACGAGTTCATGGACTTAAAAGTATTTTTTCTGGATGTAAAGAGTGGTTTGTAAAGGTCAAAGTTCAGCAGGTGCTTTAATCCAGAGTGATTTCCAGGTGAGTTTGGATGTTATTGGAGGTTTGACGTCTTCCTCAATGACACAGAGAGTCTGGGATGTGAACTCTCCAGTTAGAAACAGTTCCAACTCCCGCTTCGTCGTGTCTCTGTGGATCGGCGCCGTCATCCGTGTTCGCCTCATCACTAACGACGGCATCGGGGTTTCAATCCTCCGTCAGCATCAGATGCATTTTCAAAAGTCCCAGCATGCACGGAGGCAGGCAGGTTGACAGTCCGATCACGTACGGCAGCTAAAACCAGCGTCAGCGATGATTGATGAGCATCAGCCGGCAGCTGTTGCTATGTCATAATCCTCGCATCACTCAGTGGGAGGGGAGAAGCTCCACGGTGACCAATGAGAGCGCTGGACTGGTTTTAGGAGAACAGCTGCACCAGTGTCCTCATAAAAGAGTCCCAGGACGTCTGTTTTACGGAGGGCGCGAGGACAACAGCCTCGTAAAAGTAAACAATAAAATGCAAGAAATGATGGAGAGGCGAGCGGGGGAGGGGCAGGCTGGGTTTTAACCTTCAAACTTACGACTTTGAAGGTCGAAGGGGCAGAAATCCTGACTTCCTGTTCTGAATCTGTGTGGAAAAGTAACCCCGCCCCCCCCAAAATGAATGACCAACCTTCATTGGAAAGCTCTCAGATTCCAGGCGGAGCTGCTGAATCAGGAAACCTCTCAAGCGGAGAACGTAAGGCGGAGCGGGGAGATCCTCCAGGAATCAGCTCTAATGGATGGAGAATGCTGGATAAAACAACGCGGAAATACTTTAAGGTGGAGAATCTGTGAAAATCCTCTCATCTGGAATACCTGAGAGCACAGGTAACAGGCTCAGGGAATAATCCCGCCCAAAAAATGATGACATCACAGACGGAGAAACCATCAAATAATAAATGAAAATCTCCCAAAAACTATTTTTTTACACACAAACAATAACAAAAGGGTTGGGATTATCCAATATCCTTTAAATATTTGATACTAGGTTTGAGTATCGACAAATATTTCTAGAATCGATTAGATTCAGATTTTTCTCTTCAGTTCTATTTAATTCAATTCTGAATTTACACATTCAGACACATTAGACATATATCGTTCATGGATTCTTAAACGGAGAATCTCCAACATTTGTTCTGCTTCGGTTTGGCCACTAGGGGGCGATTGTGCTATAGCATTACACCTTATTCCAGGAGAAGAAGAAAGAATGAGGAAAGAAAATGTGATTTAAATCACAAATTACTTTAAAAAGAGATTTCACCGTTAATTTAGGGTTAGCATCAGCCATCATATGGAAAATTCCATTATATGTTAGCATCAAGCTAGCAATCTTTCGTTTTATGCATTAGATTGATTATCGATCGATTAATCTTCATTGTTATCGACTCATCACTATTTGGGATTATTATGGGATGGCCACAGGACCTACAGCTCGACTTGAGTCCAAACCCCAAGAGTCCTCGATCCAGTAAGATCACCCACGGTTGTATGGAGCCATCTCTTCAATCAAAACAACATTGAAATGCAGATGAGACCCTGCAGAGATCCACTGATTCATTTAAAACGAATAAATTCATACATGAGAATGCAGAACAGCTCTGAAGATCCCTGATTACTGGTCTGAAAATAAGTAATTAATCTGTAGGCGATGGCGTCTCGCCGTGGCGGGGAAATCCTCGCAGAATTTCTGCTTTAATTTCCTTTGTAAGAAGTTCTAGATGAGATTCAATGAACCATAAACTCCAGACACTTTTGTGTCGACCTTCCCAGAGGGATTGCAGAGTTCCTGTCGCCTCCAAGAGCCAAACGTTCATCATGGAGGCTGAAGCTGCAGCTTCCTGAATCACTCGTTTCCACAGAGGAACCCCAAAAAAATATCCGGAACATTTTAAAACTTTGAACCAAACAAATAAAGTCAATTCAGTCGCCATCTTGTTTTTCTCTAGCATGTTGGAGCCAGAGTTCATCAGTTCTTCAGTCATTGGTCATCTTCTCACATTCTAGACTTTTCTTCTAAATCGACGAGCTGAAGGGGTTTTAAATGATTTAAAGTTTAATTTTCTTTAGATAAAGATGTTTAAAGCTGAAACAATGATACTCTCCTATATTTTCAAAATAAAAGATGTTCCAGCTGGGATAAATATAACAGGAAATAGGAGATCATCATGAGGTGTTTTCATGCTCTGCAACAAAAACTTCTGCTTTTCAAAACACAAGCAGGATTTTGGGTTGAGATGCCCTTTCAGAATAAAAGAAGAGGCAGAGAACGATGACGCTCAACAGACGAGGTGTTGAAAGGATCACAGTCGGATCCAGGATCAGAACATGCTAAGGGCTGATGGACACGGAGGGATGAAGCTCAGCTGGTCTGGACGTGGCCGTTCATGGAGAATTTAGGGTTTCTGTAACAGGAAGTACAGGACGGGTTCTGGTCCTACAAACACAACCTGAGCAGCTTCAAACACAAAAGTTTGACTTTCTAAACGTCCGACATCCATAAAAACCACCTTATATAAATCAGTGGAAAGAAATTTACTTTAGTGACTGACGTCAATTTTAGTGAATCAGTAAAAAAGCAGAAATACATTAAGGGCACATTAATTTAACTGAATAGATACAAATACAATTAAAGTCTACAGGAATCTAATTTGTTTAATGTTCTAAACCAAACATTAATTGAAACTAGTTTTCAAACATCGTTGAAATGTTTTAATGATCAGATTCTTAATGTCTTTCTTTTCTGGCGTTTAATGAAACGTTGGCGTTTAGATGTCCTCATCCGTCTTATGTTGATTCATTAAGTTATTTAGAAACTCTGTTTTTAAAAGATTTTTCACTCGTGTCTCGTCTATAAGGGTTTACAGGCAGGTGGGCGAGTGGGTGGAGCTTGGAGGAGGTTCAAACGTGTCAGACGGTTGGAAACAAACTTACTTTATCTAAATAATAAAAGTTTTAAACATGAATCTGGTTTTCTGTTTCATGATAAACTTTCAGAGCAGAGAAAAGGCTTGTGTTGGGATCTTTGAGGAGATTGGATTCTGGTCTAAACTTGTATCTGGATGTCCAAACGAATCCAGAAAACATCTGGATATCCAGATGAACTCAAAAACATCTGGATATCCAGATGAACTCAAAAACATCTGGATATCCAGATGAACTCAAAAACATCTGGATATTCAGATGTACTCAAAAACATCTGGATATCCAGATGTACTCAAAAACATCTGGATATCCAGATGAACTCAAATAACATCTGGATATTCAGGTGTACTCAAAAACATCTGGATCTTCGAATGAGCACGAAAAAGCATCAGGATATCAAGATGAACCCTAAAAAACATCTGGATATCCAGACAAACCCTAATAAATATATCTGGATATCCAGATGAACAAAAATAAAAAAACATCTGGATATCCAGACGAACCCTAAATAACATCTGGACCTTCATACGAACCCTAAAAAGTCATTGATCTCCAGATATACTGTGCATTGGTTTGCAGACCTTCTGCTGTCCGACACGAGGAGCTGCAGGTCGACATTTGGGGTGTTTCCTGGGGGGGGACAGGGTGCGTCAGAATGATTCAGTCGAGCCGCAGACCCAACATGAGGCTTCATCTGCCAGAAACACTGAAGTCTGCAGGCGGACGGCGTCTGTCTGCTCTCACGCCGGTGCAGGACTTTCACTGTTCAGAGATCTGGAATGTCCCGACATTCATCATCATCTGACCCTCCACTGAAGGTAACAAGTGAAGACTTCACCGAACATCTGTACAGATAAGAAGAGTTTCTGTTGAACCTTTGATTATTTTCTGCTTCTATCCAAGACGCCGTCTTGTTATCCAGGGACCTGTCAGATTAATAAGAGATTTCTAATGGTCAACATCCTCATTTTAGCCTCTTCTGAAGTTTTTCTTCATCTGGATCATGGACCCCCCCCTCATGTTTCCCTCCCTCACCTGATCCGGTTCTGCTGAGGCCCGTGTCAGGCAAAGCTAAACTCCAGCAGAAGCTTTGGACTTCACGGCTGAGACGACACATTTTCAAGGATCAAAAAACCCCGAATGAAATCCCAGCTCCGACATTTTGTTTCTGATCCATTCCACTTCCCCACATTTGGACTGTGACTTTGTCCTTCAGGCTCTGAAATGCTGCGCAGCTGTCCGGCGCGGCGGGGGTGATGGGAGTGGACGTGAGGCTGTGATTAATGGTGGTAGTAATGGTTTAGTCAGTGCAGCATATGAGTCCGGCTAACAGCCCGGCTCTCTGCGCTGATTCAAGTCGACAGTACAGTCACCTCCAAGACCTCTGACATAACGTCCTTACCTCTCTCTACCGCTCTCGCTCACACGTGCACACGCACACATGCACACACAGCGGCTCTCCAACCTGATCTGTGAAAACCGGAGCAGCATGTGAATGAACGCCGGCGTCTCGAGAGGAGCCGCCACGTGATGCAGGCGAGGACGAAGAAGAGCATCAAGGGTTTGGCTTCGAAGAGAGAGCATCGATTCATCTGCATACGTAGTTAACTTTAGGACTAATGAAAGCTGCTCACGTTATAGTCGAGGTTGATGACTCCTGACAGAGGGAGGCGGAGCTTTTAAATTCAAATTTGACGTCCTTATGGGTGGATCCGGGCGTCTGTGGACAAAAAATGGTCAAACCTGTTTAGTGCACACAGGTGACCTGCAGGAAATACCAAGGTCATACACCAATCAGTGAACTGTAGAGAGAAAGTGATCCTGTTTATCTATGGGCGTGCTGCGGGTGACAGGTCATAGTAAACGCTTCTACAACGTGGAAGGGTAAACAGGGAGAAGTAGGTGAAAAGTAGGTGTGTCGTACTGAAAATACACAAATTACTGTAATTTAATTACTTTTGTCAGTAACAGTGAAATATAGTTCAAATTTTGGTAATTAAGTTACTATTACTAGACAACAGAAACCCTCTTTCCTCACATTTTGGTGCAGTGAAACAATCAGTGACAAATAAAACAAATTAATCTGTGTAAACCGTTGACTCTGACTTTTTCTTTTGATCAAATGAAACAAAACAGATAATAAAACGCAGCGTTAAGACGTTAGAGCGCTAACGCAGAGCTGGAGATGGGTTAAAGCAGGAATATGAACGGATTTGTCCAGACATTTGGGAACTGGAGATATTTGAATTCTCTCCAATTTGTTTAAAACAAAGAAAAAAACATTTGAGTTGAGTATGGTTTAAATGTCCCGGAGATGAACTATGTAGGATACTATACTATGTACTTTTACTCATGTTCATGTGGTGAAATTAATGAAAATAAAAAAAGGAAAACAAATTGTTCCTGTGTATCCTCTGCTGTTACTTTATTGTAATTTATTGTATGAAAATAAAATATTAAAGTAACAAGTAGTGAAGTACTTTTGAGTAAAGTCATTAAATTACAAGTTTATCCCCTAATTAAAGTAAAGTAAAGAATTACTCTTCAAAAGTCATTTACCCAACACTCCCTACAGGTACTCAGATACCACGTACACTTACCCCACACACGATAATGGTACGTTCCATTTTCATGCCGCCCCTTAAGGTGACCGTACGAGCCTCAAGAACTGTGAGACACACCTGAGCTCACTTTGAGGTGCAGCCGCTCATGTACGACCCTCCATGGACCGGACAACCCAAAAGCCCCTCAGAACCTGTACAGGTCAGCCCCCCCCCCCCCCCCATTACATCACATCCTCATTCCCATGTCATCACGTGTTGACGTTTGGTTGAACACGTCATTTTTCGATGTGTTGGCTGTTCAAGGGTCCACAACCCTCGGTACGCAGGACCGGTACAGGGTTAGGGTACTGGTGCGCTCTGAATCCCGGTACTGGACCGGTTCCAGTTCACGACCTGGAGGTCGCGGAACAACCAGCACCTCAAAAGACGAAGACTTGGGGAGACACAGAACCTCAAAAACTGAGAGTCTTTAACCAAACGCCAATATATGGTGAGTTAGGATGGAGAATCTGTTGCCCAAACGGGTCATTTGATGAACGCCTCTACCAGAGAAAAAGGAAGGTACAAAAGAAAACACGGAAAACAATTCTACATCCACATTCTACAGTGTTTGGATATCCTGGAAGATGAGAGGAAACAACTTGATCCAGAGTGTGGATTTCCTCAGTATCAAATGTCAAAAACCTGATCAGATTTGGATCAACAACAAAGCCCAACATGCTCACCTGTGGAGGCTCATCAGGACTTACGAAACCTTCTCACCTGGTGAAGTTCAGAAAACGATATTTAAATAGCGAGCTAGAAATAGCAAAGAAGAACTTCTTAAAAAAGCCGTCTGTATTGTTATTCCTCTTCATGTCCACTTGGTTCATCTGCTGTCAGTGTTTTACATCACACTGGAGTTTCATCCAATCGTATCTCAGCTGGCATGTGTTGTCAGGTTCCATGAAAACTGCCCGAGGCCTTCAGGACCCACAAAGCAGGCGGCTGTCCCTGAACGCATCACAGGACGGACTAGATCACAGATCATAGTCTGTGACACGGATGTCATCTGGAAGGCTTCACACTCAGCGGGACACGGAGAAGTCTGTGTCTGCAGGAACAACTTCATCTGAAACAAGTCTCTAGTCATCCCAGCTGTGAGACATGGCGGGGGAGCTACAGTGATGTGGACACATTGTGGTTTTATATTGACTTTAAATACTTGAAAAGAAGTTGCATCCTTTCTTTACACCAGGGGTCCCCAAACTACGGCCCGCGGGCCGAATCAGGCCCACCTTCTGCAGTCTGAACCACGATGGGAGAGGAGAGAATATTCTTTGGTTTAATAGTGATTCACTTTTTCTTAATTTCTTTAGTATTTTTCTTTTGTGTTTTTATTTTTTTTTTGGACGTCCATAACTCTTCAACTCTTTTTATGCTAGCTATTTTGACTGTTTTAGCAGTTACTGAGGATTTCTAGGCTTTTGTGGAGTTTAGCTAATATTTAAGCTACATGCTAGCTGTTTTGGCTAATTTTTGTTTTTCTAATTTTTTAGGCCACTTTAGCATTTATATGATATTTTAGCTACATGCTAGGAGTTTTGGCCAATTTTAGCTTTTTCTCAATTTTTTGGCTATTTTGAACAATATTTCACGTATATGCTAACGGTTTTGACTAATTTTTGTTTTTTCTAATTTTTTAGGCCAATTTAGCATTTATATTATATTTAGCTACATGCTAGTTGTTTTAGCTAATTTTTGCTTTTACAAATTTTTTAGGCTATTTTAGCATTAGTATGATTTTTATTTTTAGCTACATGCTACCTGTTTTTTTTTTTTTTTTAACCTTTATTTAACCAGGAATGTCCCGTTGAGATTAAAAACCTCTTTTCCAAGGGAGTCCTGGTTAATTTAGAATTTTTTTTCTTCAGTTTTTTAGGCCAATTTAGCATTTATATGATATTTTAGCTACATGCTAGGAGTTTTGGCCAATTGAGCTTTTTCTCAATTTTTTGGCTATTTTGGACAATATTTAAGCTACATGCTAGCAGTTTTGGCTAATTTTTGTTTTTTCTAATTTTTTAGAGCAATTTAGCATTTATATTATATTTAGCTACATGCTAGTTGTTTTAGCAAATTTTTGCTTTTACAAATTTTTTAGGCTATTTTAGCATTAGTATGATTTTTCAGCTACATGCTACCTGTTTTTTTTTTTTTTTTAACCTTTATTTAACCAGGAATGTCCCGTTGAGATTAAAAACCTCTTTTCCAAGGGAGTCCTGGTTAATTTAGAATTTTTTTTTCAGTTTTTTAGGCCAATTTAGCATTTATCCGATATTTTAGCTACATGCTAGGAGTTATGGCCAATTTGAGCTTTTTCTCAATTTTTCGGCTATTTTGGACAATATTTAAGCTACATGCTAGCAGTTTTGGCTAATTTTTGTTTTTTCAAATTTTTTTAGGCCAATTTAGGATTTATATCATATTTAGCTACATGCTAGTTGTTTTAGCTAATTTTTGCTTTTACAAATTTTTAGGCTATTTTAACATTAGTATGATTTTTTAGCTACATGCTACCTGTTTTTTTTTTTTAACCTTTATTAAACCAGGAATGTCCCATTCAGATTAAAAACCTCTTTTCCAAGGGAGTGCTGGTTAATTTAGAATTTTCTTCTCAGTTTTTTTAGGCTAATTTGGCATTTTACTAATATTTTAGCTAGCCGTCAGCTTCAGCCATTTCAGCTATCAACTTCAAGGTTTTGTCAATTTCAGCTATCAGCGCTAACATCTTCAGCGGCCACATTATCATTAGCATTATCGCGGGTAATTTTTCTATGAAGATTACAGAAAGAAATTATTTTAAATTTGGCTCTGTGTGGCCTTCTGGAAAACTTTAAATGTTTACGTTGACACTGTGATTGCTACCCTTTTTTTGTTAGCGTACAAATCGACCCCCGCCCCCCCCATCAGAGAAGAAAACAGTTATATTTTTTTGGGGACCCCTGCTCTAAACCCTGATAATTTTAACAACATCCTAATGCATAAAACCCTAAAAAGACGGTAATTTTCACAGCTTCAGGAGCTACCTGAAACAATAAGTGCAGACGGCGGTTCCAGAGTTAGCAGAGGCGACAGACGGAGCTGATCTCCTGCAGAACAATGTTCTGAAAGTTCAGCCTCTGCCTGACAAAGCCGAGCGAGCAGAAAACAAACACGGACAGAGCGCGGCCGGCTCAAAGGTTTGCTGGCGTGGACAGCTCGGCGCCCGTGGAGGGGGAGCTTCAACAGCTTGTTAGAGATACCTACATGTCAGAGCAGCTGTCCAACAACTGTCAGGCAGCAGAAACCTACAGGGACGCCGAGCAGATAGAAAAGCAAAGAGGAAACATGAATTATGCAGCTTGTTTTGACACGTTTCTGGGAGACTGAAGTCTGAATTCTGGACCAGGTCCAGCTTCCTTAGACTTCCTTATCTCACAGATTTCTCTTCATTTATTGTGACACAGAAAAGGTTAGGAGGGATGTTTGACTTTCACGGAGAAGAAACTGAGACCTCAGCTAAAAAAATGTGAAGCTGCAGTCGGAAACGGCGACTCCGCTGCAATAAAAGTGAAACGGCTAATGAACTGCAGGCCCAGAAAGCTGCAGACAGATAATCGTTGGCGTGAAAAATAACCTTCCTCTGGCCTCTTTTCATATTTGATTCAGGTGATCCGGGTTAGATCTCATTAATATTTTCTTTTTTTGTGCCAATTATATTTAAAAGTCCTTGAAAAGAACAAAAGGCGTCTGTTTTAATGGTCACGATCCTGACGGAAACCTGGGGCTTCAACGCGCTCTCCATGAAAAGCGAGGGACGCCGCAGGGAGGCGGCCTCCATGACAAACCGCTCCTGAACATGCAGGTTCCTCAAATCTGCCCGCTTTCATTTCACACTCAGCAAGCCATTAGATTACTGAAGTAGTCATTAAACGCACTCATCTATGTCCTGGATTTTTTTTGGGAGGAATTCTTTCTGCCTCCTCTGCAGGTCTGCCCGAGCCGTGAGCGAGACGGCTTCTGAAGTCTGGACGTCAGAGTGAAACGCTGCACAAACTGAACGGCTGGATTCTGAATGTTTGTTCCACGACAAACACAAACTCTTTATCCTTGAAACCTTTTCTCCTCAGCAGCAGGGACGGAGAATTGGAGGGAAAATCAACAAAGTTTCATGATTACATTTGAGCTGTTTCTCGTCTTTTGATCTATTTTTAAAACAGTTAATTAAAATGAGGTTTTTAGCCTAATTCAAAAATCCTCCTATTGTTTACGCTCTCTCACTTACAGCCCTCACATCCTCGGCTGAATATTATCAGTGCGAGCAAACAAAGACGTTCATGGATCTGTTTGTCTGCAGCAGAATGGGACGGAGCAGGAAGCTTGTGACCCGTCTATTATCGAATCTGCAGACTTTTTCCAACATAATTTTTTCATCTGTTCCTGATTCACATTGATTTGAAACACTCGGAAATGCAAATATGATGACGAGTACGCCAGATGGGAAGTTTTCTGTTCTGATGGTCGGGGTCTCAGGGGAAGCCGGGATTATTCTCAGGCACTGGAAAAACCCCAAATTCCACAAATCAAAGTATGGATAAATATGATGTCATCGTATGAATGCATGTTAAACAAATAAATAAATGGAGACCCCACCATAGTGTTAATTTTGACACTTTCTGGTTCCATATCATGATCAGTAAAGTGAATGATTCCAACGCTACATTCGCTCCTTGTTTCTAACTCGTCATGCATAAGAAATGAACAACTTTACTTTGTTTTTGCTTTTATATAATAATCTGATCCCCAATAATACCCTGTCTTGTCTTGTTTTGTTTTATTTTTTTCTCTGTCCATTTTTTTTAGTTTATGAACTCAATGTTGTTTTTATCTACAGCTGAAAGATAAAGTATAAAGTCCCGATCAGGTTTTTTTGGACCCGCTCCGATTCCAAGTCATTTGATTTTCTGTATCTGCCGATACCGAGTCCCGATCCGATACTTTTGTAACACATTTAAAACATGAACAAATTGAATAAACAGATTTGTGTTGTTATGTCCCTTTATGTTTAATTATCCTTCTTTTAACCTTAAAAACTTAAATAGAACACTTCTATAAAGTAGCTTTAATAAACAAGTAAAAATAGAACAAA
The DNA here is from genome assembly GCA_003999625.1 of Oryzias javanicus. Classification (NCBI taxonomy): domain Eukaryota; kingdom Metazoa; phylum Chordata; class Actinopteri; order Beloniformes; family Adrianichthyidae; genus Oryzias; species Oryzias javanicus. Next base: position 1,771,457 of record CM012446.1, read on the forward strand.
TACAAACTAGGAAAAAAAATAAAAATTTCTTGTTATATAATTGATAATTAGTCGCATGAGAAAGTTTAGAGACTTTAGCTTTAATATCTTAAGAGCTGTTGAACATTTTTAATCAAATGTGATTCCTGTCAGCATTTAAAATTCTTATATATGACTTTGCTTTATCATGAACTTGATGATGAGTGTTCATAACTAGCTCATATCATGAGAAACAGTTATTAATTTTTTGCTTTTTTAGGGGGGTTGTTTGTTTTTAAGCACTTAATTCATCATATTTTCGGTTTTATTATCCAAGAAGTCATATTATTTCTGTCAGATAAATAAAACAGGCATATCAAAGGACAGCTCGGGTCCTTATGAGTTCCATCACGGAGCTAGCATTTAGCTTAGCACAGTTAGCATTCTGAGGGCTGAATGTGGAGAAGGAGAGCATTCGGGTTGAGAAGATAAACCTTTGTGATCTTGTGTGACATTCACTTCCAAATGTCACAGCAACATTTGTTTGATCTGGAGGTCGTGGTCAGAGTTTGTGTTTGATCCGTGGTTCCACTTCGATGGCAAACACAGATCTGTTTCCACCAGATCAAGACTCATTCGTAGATCTTCTCCAGACTCTGTAAGAAGGACTGCATCATCTGCATATTTGGTGTTCTTGATATTCTGTTTTTTTTTCCATAATAACTTCAGAGGAGATGATGAAGAGGACTGATGGGAGTGAGAAACCCTTAAAGAGTTCTTTAAATATCTGAATATATGATATAGAAAACGATGAAGCAGAGACATTCATTTTCAACAGGAACCAGTGGGTCACATGATCATGAATCCATATGTCTGAAAACGCTTTTTTTTATTCTTTTTTTTTTGTTTTTTTCCTTTGCGTCGGATTTAAAAAAAAAAACAATTTTCTGTTTTATTTGATTTACACACAAAATAAATATACAAAAAGTAAAATCATGTGATGTTGCGTTACAGAAACCCTTCTAGATTTATTCAAGATGCTAACACACGTCTGTTAAAAAAATAAAATACAATACAGGAAGTAAACAAATAGAGAACTAAATTGAAGAATCTAACCCAAAATGACTGACATAACAATTCCTATTAAAATTGATTTTATGTAAATTAAAGCATTGAGTTGTTTCTTCTTGTTTTGTGTCATTTATCAAACATACGTTTTCCAGAGCGGGGTCACTTGGTTTGGGTTTCTGCTCCCCCTCATGTCTCCACCTTCTGTAATTCATTCAGGACGCTCCTCCAAACCGTTCTGCAGATAAGTGAAGAACGGGCCGGGCTATCTCTGCTGTCGAGACTCTTCACAAAACAAAGCAATTTCCCATCACAAAGGCAGAGTGAGGGAGCAATCTATCACCGGCCCGGAGCGGCGGGTTCCGGGGGGGGGGGCGCTGAAAATCGGTTGTTTGTTGCCGAGGCTCCGATTCAATCTGCTGCAGCGGCGCCGACTTAAACAGGGCGGGTTGGTATGAAGACTTCCTGCAGATGAAGTTGCAGGAAAAAGATCCGATTTTTGCTCCAACTCTGGTGGTAAATCACAGCTCCTGCTTGGAGAGGCAGAACAACCGTCCTGGATCGATTCCTCGAGCACCTCCGAGAATATTTAAAGAGGCATTAGGTCATATTTTTCCCCCTCTGTTGTCCACAGTAGATCAGAGCCGCAGAGGCAGGAAGCCGGGCTGATCGATATCAATGACGCAGCAGTTACTGGGAGATTTCTGCCCTTCCACATTCATCCTCTCTGTAATTTGAAGACATTTCCACTCCGAGAGATTCAAGGAAAGAACAACACATTTGTGTTTACAGAGTTACAGCCTCCTGCATCACAAGGATCCTCAGTTTCTCTGGCTATATAAGAAAAAAGATGCTGACTCAGCACAAACACCAGAACCATCCAGGAGAATTCAGAACTAATAATTCTTTCAAAAATGAAGACAAATGTATATATTACACACAATAACTCAACAGTTTCTAGATCCAAAATAGCAGGAAGACTCTAAAGCATGTGACAAAGTCAAGGCCCGGGGGCCGGATCCGGCCCTCCAGGTAATTCTATCCGGCCCTCCAGATCATTTTATTTTATTGTTATTAATGACCCGATATATTTTTATGGAGAGTAAAATATTGAAAGTTATTTAGGGTTTAAGTTGATTTATTCTGTAATTATATCCCTCCATCCATCCATCCATCCATCTTCTTCCTCTCATTCGGACCGGGTCGCCCAGTGGGACATGCCCGGAACACCTCTCCAGGGAGGAGGCCATCCGGATCAGATGCCAGATCCACCTCAACTGACTCCTCTTGATGTGGAGGAGAATCAGCTCTACTCCGATCTCTCTCCGGGTGACTGAGCTCCTCCTCCTATCTTTACGGGAGCGTCCAAACATCCTCCAGAGAAAACTCATTTCTACAGCTTGTAGTCGGGATCTCGTTCTTTCGGTCACGACCCAGAGCTCATGACCATAAGTGAGAACTGGAACGAAGATCGACCAGTAAATCGAGAGCTTTGCGTTCTGGCTCAGCTCTCTCTCTTCACCACAACGGACCGGTACAGCGACCGCGAAATGGCGGACGCCTCTCCAATCCGCCTGTGGATCTCACGCTCCGATCTTCCCTCACTAGTGAACAAGACCCCAACATATTTAAACTCCTCCCCCTGAGGCAGGAAACTCCACCCACCAAGAGAGGACAAAATACCTTTCTCCAGTCCAGAACCATGGCCTCACCCCGGGCTTACACCGCTAGCGGTACGGCTCCGATGTGTGTGCCGCAGTTTTTCCGCAACTTTAAAAGTGCGAGAGGAACTCCCACTGCAGGCGTTCACGTCTTGCGCCTGCGGACCGGCCCCTGCGTCGCTGCAAATCCGTTTCGTTTGCTTCAAATTTTGACGGACGACTTAAACCGGAAACCACGCGAGCGAATGTAAAGTGCATCCGGTATATGTTTATTTACATCATTTGATCAAAAATAATCTTAGTTGACACATGGAAACCGAACCTCTGACCAGAGTTCAACCGTTCTCCCTCTGCCCCATGGTCCCAACTGTTAGGGGTGGATACGGGCAGGTGTGGGATTGTACAGGATCAACATTTACTGAACACTCTAAAACTACATTTTAAAACTTTAAAACTGAAACTTTTTAACATAATTATGAACTAGATATATAGCATTACCTGTGATAATGCTAATGTGAATGCTAGAAGCTGAATTTAGCTGCTGAAGATGCTAATGCTAAATGCCAAATTAACTGAAGTGGAAATATTAGCAAAACTCCAACTAAAAGTGTTATTAAATGCCAAAATAGTGCATAAAACTAGCAGAACGCCAATTTTTAAGACTATAAAACTGTCAATTTTTAACATAATTATGAATAATTAAAAGTCAGGAATATTTTTCCAGAATAAATCAACTTAACCTTAAATAACTTGAATATATGACTCTCCATAAAAATATATTTTGTGGACATTGGACCATTAATAACAATAAAATGATCTGGAGGGCCGATAGGATTACCTGGAGGGCCGGATCCGGATATTTTTGTTGTGTAATTCCATCTTTTCTTCCTCTCAAGCTTTTCTAATTGTCTTTATTTTCCTGAAAAATGAAAACATTAAATTATAGCTACACTCAACCGTCATCCATCAAAGGACCCAAACTCAGGTTCTGGGCTGGCCTTTATAGTGCCCGACTCAAACTGACAAGTAGCATATTGGTGTGTGGGAGGAGTCATATGTTATGAAAGGCTAGTCTCGCCATGTGAGAATAGCTGCTAAAGCCAGTAATATAAACCTGCAGAACTGGAGACCCAACAGCGCTCACAGGACCACGTTCTCAGGACCCAGGTCTTTTTGAGACAGCGCCCCTACTGGTTGGAGGACGAACTGCACCCTCAGGACGATTTAAGGACTCGTTTTTTGAGACAGCGCCTCCTTGCTGCTGCGTGCCGTTTGTCTTTATTTTATTATTTTTTTTAGTAAGTGTTACAAATGTTGACTGAATATTTCTAATGTTTCTTACTGATGAATCATAGATTTATTTGAACCCTTTAGGCACCAGGGTTTTTCAGTGGAAATTTAATTCAGAACATATAGATCTTGAAACATTTGGCAAGAGAATCCAAACTGATTTCTCTTTATTGTTTTATCTAACTGCTGATAGAGAGTTGAGTCTGGTGTTTTTTTCACCCACCTAAAACTTATCAGAAGTTGAGAATATTTGGATCTTAATATAAATTCGTCTTTACATTTTGTCTTATTCGGTTGCACTAATTTAACACATTCTCAATGAGAAACACATGTATTTTATAATTAATAAAAATGGAATATAATAAATTAAAACGTGCCAGAAAATCAAATAAAAACCAAACCTAAAACATTTGAAAAATTAAACAGGATCTGCTGAGGTGGGAAGAAACTTTTATTAGAAGTTACATTAAACAGAATAAGGTACATTTATTAGGCGTTACATTAGGCTTAAAAAGACAAAACAATACTTATAGCCACCTAACAGATATTTTCTGTACAAGAAATCACAGCTGTATATTGGAAAGGAAAAATATATTCGAACAATTTTTCAAATTAAACATGAGATTAAAAAATACTTTCTACTTGGGGAGTATCTCTGCTGTTTCAATTCTATACCAATCCTCTGTCAAATGTATCTACTTTACTAAAAGAAATATTTTGCTCTCAGAAATGTTTTGTAACAGTTGCCTTTTATTTTTTTTTTTTAAGTTTGAGAGTTTTTAATCATGAATTTGAACCTTTTATACTATTGTCGGTTGGAAATATTTTGCAGAACAAAGCATTCAAAACACTGTTTCATCTGGAGATTTCCTCTTTTGAATTGTTGTATCCAACTGGAAAAAAAGATACATAAGTAAAATGTAAAGTAAAGAGTAAATTAGTTCTGAACAATACATAAATACATAAATACTTATTACTTAAAAAAGTAATATTATTCAGTAATAGTAATAAAATCAAATCAAACTTTATTTATATAGCACTTTTCATATAAAAATAACACAAAGTGCTTTACACTAAAACAAAAGAAACAATAGATAGTATAAAAGCAAGCATAAAAGTTAAAAATAAAACAGGGTCCAACAGCCCCCAAACCCGCAACCCCGAGCCACCCCCTCAAATGGAAATGGAAAAATACAAAAATTAAGTATGCTGTAAAATGCTGAAAGATGTAATCTAACAAACCATCATGAATTTATTTTTGCACAAAGAACATTAATTTGGATAAAAGCTAAGCTAAGCTACATAAACATCACTGTTTATGTTTCTGCAAAAAACGGAAATTAATTGGTAATTTCACTTTTTATATTTTAAGATTCCTGTGATAATTTATCTAGTTGTTTATCCTTTAGCAGCGCTTGGATCATTTTTTAACTCTTACTCATACTACTCACGTGTGCAATGTGTCTCGTAAAGTCTCCAGAAATTAACACAACAACCTCCACCCTGTAGGAGGCGCTGTGTTAAAACCCCCTGGGTCCTGAGAGTGCGGTCCTGAGAGCGTGGTCCTGTGAGCGCTGTTGGTTCTCCAGGCCTGCAGGTATACCCTACTCGCTAAAGCTGAAACTGGATTTAGTATTTAGTGTTAGTTTTTGTTATATTCTGTATGTTTTCATCAGCCAAACCTGCAGAAAAACCCACATTTCTCCCAGTTTTTCTTTAGTTCTCGTTCTGGAGCAGACGGATGAAGCCACCAGCTGCAAACGTTTTCATCCACCGTCCCTGGAAAACACAATGAATCCTGGGAAATCGTGTCTTAAGGAAACAGTGATGCAGAGCCTCCGTCTCATCGGCCGGCAGGAGCGCTGCCCCAGGCCCGCCAGTAAAAGACGTGAGTTACTGTAGATGGCGAGCTGAAGGGAGGGGGCAGAAATGAGGAGCGCAGGGACATCAGCCAAGTGTGACAGTACGCTCGTATTTCTTCCTGCAGCCGCCCGCCGCGGACCCTGAGCTGCATACTGAGCGCGCTCGCCGCAGAGCCGGAGGACGGTCGGTCCGCAGCAGATCCGAGCGCTCCAGGTCACGTGAAAATACTCCACTGATCTTATCATTTCAGACACAAACATGTCTGACTGAACACAAACCTTTAGTTGGAGTAAGAGCCGAGGAGACGTGACCGGCCGCTTAAGGAGGAAGTGACTGCAGCCGGGAGGGAAACTGTCACCGTTTGAATTCAGGGAGGAATTTCAGGTGAAATCACTGCAGGACGGCCGGGTGGACCCCCCCAGAGGTTTAACTGTGCCCACCAGCTCTCACTTCACCTGCTGCCTCCTACACTCCACCTATTTAGACAAGTAAGACTCAAATCAAACATTGCAGTTCCTCCAGTGACCACCAGAGGCTGGTTTCAGACGGAAATGTGTTTTCTTTGACCGCCGTTTGAAAAAGTCCAGATTAAATCATTTTAAAAAGAGAAAAAAATGGTCATTGTTCAAAAGAAAATGATTTAAATTGTATAATTTCTCATATTTATGATGTTTCTGATTGACAGGTGGGTTGACTAAAGGTTGGAAATGCAGCTTTAACTATATTTCATTATGTGGCTGCAGTGGGCGGAGCTACGTCAGGTCAACGTGTTCGTCTCACATCAGCCGTCAGTCAGAAAAATCTTCTTTTAGTCATTAGTGTGATTTTAAAACTGTGACTTGAATCGTGGCTCGACTGAATTGTTGCATTTCTAGTTGTTCCGGAGCTAGATTAAGAGCGCAGACGCCAAACGAAGAATTTCTCCTTTTTGCTTCTACTTAATACGGTTTATCAGATCTTTTTGCTTGTTTTTCCTTCTAGATCACATCTCTTCAGATCATCTGAGACTTTACATCAGGGGTGGGCAATTGTTTTGACTCGTGGGCCACAAAGGGCTCTAAAATTTGGCATAAGGGCCGGACAAGGAGCAGATGGAAGGAGAGATTTGGTAATCAACCTCATAAACTAAAAAAATAATATGGAATTTAGAGAAAATATATGTGAATTTGGATTCAAATTCACATATATTCATTTAAAAACATAAAATTTGGGAGTTTTAATTTCTAAATTTTGATTTTTGTTCTCTTTTGGGTGATCCAATGGGTTGATGTTCTTCAGAGGAAAATGTGAACTCAAAGAAATGCTGCATTTATGTGGTGTAGGAATAATCCGAAAGATCACCATCTGACTCAGAAAGGAACACACACGAACGTCAGAGAAACACAAATCATTCATGGGAAGAAACCAGAAATACAATGAAAATAAAACAATAATTAGGATTTTTGATTCAATGTATTTTAATTTGGAGGGCCACATTATGTAGCTTAAGGGGCCGCATGTGGCCCCCGGGCCGTAGTTTGCCCACCCCTGCTTTACATGATGTAACTTCAGAGAAAACCGCTTTTTTGTTCATTAAATTAAACCAAAATCCTGATTTCCGGTAAATGAGGAAGTTTATTTTCACTATTGTTGTTGTTTGTGTTTGTATCAGATCACCGCCCCTTATGAAAGTCGCCCCAGATTAATCCGTGATTCACCTCTGACCCCGAAGACCCTCCATTGTGAGGGAACTAACCCACCGATGAACTCGAGGTCATCTCGTCTTTGGAACTTGAACACAACGCAGAGCAACGGAAAATGAAAATGAAAGACACAACCGTAACATACGTGTTCAGACGGAACAAGAGATCTGGGATACGGAACCAATCATGCTACCGTATGTGATGGTCTGCTGGGAGATGGTGGGCAAACTACGGCCCGGGGGCCACATGCGGCCCCTCAAGCTACTTAATGTGGCCCTCCAAATTAAAATACATTGAATCAAAAATCCTAATTCTTGTTTTATTTTCATTGTATTTCTGGTTTCTTCTCATGAATGGTGTTGTTTCTCTGACGTTCGTGTGTGTTCCTTTCTGAGTCAGATGGTGATCTTTCGGATTATTCCTACACCACATAAATGCAGCATTTCTTTGAGTTCACATTTTCCTCTGAAGAACATCAACCCATTGGATCACCCAAAAGAGAACAAAAATCAAAATTTAGAAATTAAAACTCCCAAATTTTCTGTTTTTAAATGAATATATGTGAATTTGAATCCAAATTAAAGCATGTTTTTCTCTAAATTCCATATTTTTTTAGTTTATGAGGTTGATTACCCAATCTCTCCTTCCATCTGCTCCTTGTCCGGCCCTTATGCCAAATTTTAGAACCCTTTGTGGCCCACGAGTCAAAACAATTGCCCACCCCTGATCTACATCGTCTGCACTGATGAAAAAATGACGATTTGTTCATAAAACTTTATTAAGATTCAAACATTCTGGAAATGTTTTTCTAAATATGAGCTTGTAAACCAGAAAAACTCTGTCAACTATAAATATAGAATCAGAATAAATGATAATCGTGTCCGTCTGCGTTGAGCAGAAACCCGTCTGCAGACGTCCGGCTCTTCCACACTCAGCAGATCATCTCCGACTGTTGACTGGGTAAACACTCACTGGATTAGCGGCTTCATGAACTCCCGTCTGATCGCTCAGACGCACGGAGACTCGCCGGCGGCGGCCCGTTGACATAAAGGAGGAGTGTCTTTAAATGCTAATAAACAAAACCCGTCACAATTAAATCCTCTGTTAATTAAAAAGAATCTAACAGTGAAAATCCTAATCTCCAAGCCTTAAAAACAAACTTCATTTTCACAAACGACTGCGATAATGAGGCGGGAGCTGAAGCCTAAGGTGGATCATTAGAGCCTTGGCCCCGCCCACACTTTATGATGCGTATTATGAAGCTTATTTAATTAATTGGAGGCCTTTGGCAGAGATGGAAGTGCGGCGGCGGCTCTGACACACATCATTAATATGCAAATAAAGAGATTAAACCTGAAAGTCCTGAAATCAATTCCCATGAAAGCCGTTTCATTCATCCACACGGAGACTCATCCCAGCCGATCGATACGTCTTCACCTCTTTTACCTGCGCTCAACACTTTCCCAACAGAGAAACTTTATGAACCCTGATTAGAAATGATCAACTAACCTTGACAGGATCTGAGCACAATGGAGATTACAGAAGACGAGGAAAAATACGTTGTTTTCAAACTGAAGGAAAAACAGATTCTTTTGAATCTTTTCCTGTTTGTAAAATTCCACTGAAATGAAGAGCTTGTCTCAAACGGATCGATGTGATTGGATCATAGGAGGATCAATCAATGAAGTCCGTTAATCGTTACCCTCCTCTACAGGCTGGATTTGCATTTGCTGCAGTCGGAGGGATGAGACTCCGATAAACGGAGAGAACGTAGATTCAGAGGACGACAGGAAATTAAAAGAAAGATTGAAAACTTTATTGTTCCGGCCGGACCTTTACAAGAATCACAAGGCTTTTGAATAGGATTTTATTCTCGTCTGGAGACGTGGAGGACAGATATAATAAAAACCACTCTAATCATTCAGAGCAGGACCCCTCTGCAGCGCCCCCCAGAGGCAGCTAGCTGCACCGCAGCACGATGAGTCCGTTCTGTTCCTGGTTTTAGCTTCTGAATACGGTAAGATAGTCATCTTACAAAGCTTACGGGACAGAGGGTGCAACAGTGACCCCATGAGGCCGTCAGTGAAACTGCATACGATTAGATTCATTTTTAACTCTTTAACATCTGAGGCGTCGCCGGTGACGCTTAAACACAAAATACTGTAACTTTTCAAGCAATGACACAATCATACAATAGAGTTTTAGGGCCAATTTATAAAGAAAATGTTATTTTTTAAAATTACGACTTTAAAAAACTAGTAATATTACTTTTTATTGATTTTTCGGTGGCCCTAATACTCCGTCGTACGATCATTCCAGCAGATTCTGAAGAAGAAAAGCGGCTCCACCGAGCTAAGTTAGCTCCACTCTGGGAACTCGACTCAAAGCTAACGCGTCTGATGCTACTCCTTGAAGAGGATGATGAGAGAAGGCCCGACATGAACAAGGCGATAATCGGCATGACCTCCTGGAGAGAAGAGAAGATTGGACGACGATTTATTGATACACAAGGATGTTTGATGACTATGTTAGTAAAAATATCAGATCAGAAGTTATGAACCAGAAAATGATCATTCATGTAAAGGAAACGCGGTCGAGCTGGGATGGAATTATATGTTTGTTTCCTCCCACTCCTTCTCAACTATAATTTGATGCCTAATTATCTTATATCTGCCGTATGTTTGTACAGATGTATAACCTTTATTGATTGCACTTCACATACATTCTTGTTTGATTGCTTGAAATAAACGTTTTCATTCAACTTTGGAGCAAAAGTGTTAAAGGAGTAACACGTGTTCATGTTCTGTCGGTTATCGTAACTCTTCATACGTGATTTACATCATTATTGCTGATATTTTACAGCAGTGGAATAATAAAGCGATCAACTGATGGGGTCAATGCTTTTATTTGGGGTGTACGAAAAACAAAATATATTTAAAAATTGGTTTGATGTATTACCATATTTCGTTTAGGAATACTTGTATTGATTTAAAATTGGTTTTAGATTAAAAATGATTTATTTCATGCAATCAAATAATTCATGTGTCGATCATCATCCACTAACATGTCAAACACAAGATAGCATTAAGGTATGAAGGGAGTGGGAGGAAGCCAACTTATATAATCACACGACATTTAATTAATTATTTATGAGTGTCTTTACACTTACACTTAATTTCTTACACTAAATAATATTTTATTATGTAAATAAGACAATATTGACTGTTCCCTTTAAACTCAAATATTTACCAAAATAAAAGCACTGTGAATCTGCTTGGGTAAAAGCAACGTGTTTATGAGATACTTAAAAAATAAAAGTAATTTTAATGTTGAGCTTTTTCTTTTTTTAAGTCTTTTTTAACGTATTCCCAGACGTTTCGTTTTTATGGTATGTAAAAAAGCCATTGTTATTGAGGCGACAAATATGATGGAAATGAAACATTTCCTCGTTCATTTTCATCCATGACATTTAATGAACGACCTTCATATACAGTTAGAGGTCACAAGATTTGTTTGTTTTTTTGTCAAGACATCCTAATAATGATTTTAGAACATCTTGTCCATTTTTACACTTATCTTAATTTCCTGATTAGAGTTTGTTTGTGTTACTGTATAGAAGGTAATTGCCCCCCTCCAACAAACATTTCTTTATTCCATCAGAAGTTTCCATCACATCTGCTGTTAAAGGGTTAATGTGGACAATATGAGGCTTTCATTTTGTTTATTTTTATTTTATTTAGGCTTTTATTTTGGTTTTGTTTGTTCCTCTGGAACAGAGTGAGTTGTGCCAGCTTGATAACATTTGCTCGGTGGATCAGATTTCTTTTTTTTCTTTTATAAAAACAGGTGAGAGAGACGGACAGCTTTTAATAACCGAAGACATTGTGCAGAAATATTACATTTGGTGACATTTCTGTTCTGACAGCACAAAGAGAAGAAAATAAAGAGAAGGAAGCCGCTGAGAAAGCAGTTTGAGGATCTGGACTTCAGGGTGTAATAAATGCTGGATTTGCCATTTAAAGCCCATGATTGAATGCGTTGTTTATTGCGAGGACGCACATGTGGACAAAAGAGAAAATTCTCCATTTTCTGATGAGCAGAACTGCTGTGTAATGACTTGCTTTCATGAGATAAAGAAAGTGTTGTTTTGTTGATATCAAACGTCTTCTGATCATCTCTGCGGGTCTCCGTGTTTCCCCTGAAGCTTTCACGCCACGCCGCGGCGCCAACATGGCAGCCGCTCCTCCAAACAGAGCCGGCGCGGCCGCAGACCCGCAGAGACCGGCCCAGCAGGCGCTGATTCATCAGTCGGACCGGATCTCGAACAAAGAAAGCCTGCTTGTTGGGTTACAGTGGATGAAAGCGGCGAAAGAGCAAAGCGGCGGCGGCGGCGGCTTTGAAGTGACAGTCTGGACCCTCGGGACGGCCCCCCCACCACTGCATCACCAGGAATTGATCCCAAACATCAGCGGGCGAGAACGGCAGAGCAAACATGACACTGATTAATGACACGAGAGTCAATTAGCCCGACGGCGCTGACATTAACTGGCGCTGGAGCGATCAAACGCCACACAAGTGACTTTGAAATGAAAACCAGGCACAGAAACCGCCGACGGAGAAACGACTGTCAAACGCGGCGCTGCCAGTCATACGAGCCGTGTCGTCATCTGCCGCTCCGCTCAGCTACAAGTAGCTCGTTATGAACGGCGGGGAAGCAGATGGCCAATTCTCTACAGAGCCGAGGTATACGCGGCGAGCGGCGTGCGCGGGGAGGAGAAGCTGAGGACCCCTTCCCGGGTGTTTCAAAGGATTCCAAAAGGGATGCCACAGCTAATCCCATCAGGAAAACACAGCTAAAGCCGGCGCTCCGGGCCCGGCGTCATGCAGATCGGCCGTGGCAGCAGCCCAGGACGGGACGGCCTATAAATAGGACGGCGGGGCCTGCGGTGCTCGCATCGGGGACTGGTTGGCGGACGACCGGGGTGGTCACGAGGAGAGCAGGAGGGTTCCCCCGGTGACTCAATGCCAAAACTCCTTCCCAATGTCACGACACACTCGGGTGGAGGAGCCGCGAGGCGGCGGACCGCCGGGCTCGCAGGCGCAGCTCCGTCCCGCTTTATTTCACCAAACGTCAGGCTCTGAGCGGGAGAGGTGAAGGCGGCGCCGGCCGCCGGGATCCGAGGTGAGCGGGGGCAGTTTTCAACTCTGTCCTCAGAGTTTGGGTTCTTCTGTGCAGAAATGCAAACATTTAAAGGTCCCCAGGGATTGTCCTTTAATTGGGATTCTGAGAGCTCTCTGTTTACAGTCTCTCCTGCTAGCTTAAAGACCCTCACACTCCCAATAGAACTTTAGCAGAGCGACAGATTCCAGCTCATAAGATCATGGATCTATTTTTCCCATGCATCAGAGAGGGGCGGAGCTGGGAGCTGGTAGCTCCGCCTACAGTCTTTTCTGTGCCACAAGTATGACTTTTTTTTATCTGCTCCTGATTCACAACAATTTGAGTAAACAAATACTCAAAATGACACAAAAACATGCTAAGAAAACAAAAAAACACAATTTTTACAGGAATGTTTCTTTGTATCATCGCTAAACTTATTTTTATCTTATATTTTCTGTTTCTTCTTTTTATTCGACCCTAACCCTGACTTTTTTTTATTGAGTTCCTTCATGATTTCTATAAAGATAATTAAAATATACACATATACTAAAATCCTCCAAACTTCTGTGAGATTTCAGGTCTATACAGCAGGAGTGTCAAACACACCAAAACACACCTGAGGTCGGAGGTCGAACAGGATAAACATTTATTGAACACTCTAAAACTACATTTTTAAAACCGTAACTTTTTGCCTGCAATAATTCTAGTGTGAATGCTGGAAGCTGAAAATGACGGCTGAAAAGGCTGAAGTTAATATGGTGTCATGATTTAGTGCTTAGGTTTTGTCATGTTCTGTTTTCCCTGTCAGTCTCACCACATTCAGGTTAACCATCCACAGCTGTCTTCATTTAGTTAATTGCCCTCAGTGTATTTAAGTGTCTGGTTTTCAGTTTCTCATTGTCAGGTCATCTGCTCTTCTACGTTCTGTTGCAACACTGGTTTGTTCTCCTGAGTTTGTCATGTTTAAGTTACTTTAGTAAATGTTCGGTTCTGCCACCAAGTCTGGTCTCCTGCATTTGGGTCCTCCACCACAAACCCTGACATATGGCCTGCTAAAAATATGAGCTCAATGCTGAATTAGTCTTAAAAAAAAAAATGGCTAAACTTATTTATAGTATAAAAAAAAACTGAAAATGACAAAATTAGCCAAAAAAAACAGCTAGTGTACATATTTGCCTAACTCAAAACCTAAAGAGCCTTTTTTAAGTTTAAAGCTGAAATATTGGCTAACTCCAAAATGAACAAAAAAAAGAAACAGCAAAAAAAGCCTAAATTAGTCAAAATAGTTAGCATTTAGCTGAAATATGAGCTAGACTTTGACACGCGTGACCTTTAGTCTCAGTGTGGCAGGAGTTTCAAAATAAAAGCCTAAACTTGCTTCTCTTCTCCTCTTTCCTGTAAATGTTCAATATTACGCATAAAATGTTTAAACTTTAGATGATAGTATGAAATATAGTTCAAGATTTGTTGTAAGCCGTTCTGACCACAGCAGGAGAAGAAGGAAGACTCCTCCTCCCATCAGCAGCTGGAGAGAACAGGAAGTTCTGTCACCAGAGTTCATTCCTGCTCCAGAAACACAGAACGTGCAGCTGGAGTTTGCAGAGTCAGCAGAATTATTCACAGAAGACCTTTAGTTCCTCCAGAGCTCAGTCCAGCTGCAACAGTAAAGAAATACAAACAGAGGAAACACTCCTTTCATCTCCTGATCTACTATCTACTCATCTATGTCCTGACAGTCAGTGTCTGTTTAATTAAATGTGTGAAGATGTTTTCTTCAGCAGTTTGTGCTACTTTATAAAGATTGATTTGTTCTTTTCACTCAGAATCATTCCCATTTGCTCTGATATCAAAAACCTGTCAGAGTCTCTGATTAAACATGGGGGCGGGGCTTAATATACAACAAACAGGTAAGAAGACCTTTGTGAAGAACACATGAACAAAAGCAAGACAAGCAGACGCTGGAGGCTAAAGGAGCGCTGCTTAAATCCAGGATGGACGATTAGCAAAGTGCAGGCAGCTGTGACTGCTCCACAGGTGAGTGGGCGGAGTTACAGCCAGCCTGATAGAATCAGGACAGTTCTTTACTGCTGTCAAAGACAGAAAAATAAATATGAGCACAAGAAAAGAAACAAATGTATTGAAAATGATACAGACTCTGAAGAAATAAGTTAAAATCGACTCATTTTTGTTTTGATCAAATGTACTTTTCATGTCAGAAAACTGAAGGTTGTGTTTGCATTTTTGTCTTCTGGATTTAAACACAATCTGGTTTCATGCTCGCTACTCTCTAAAAAAGTATGGAAATGTTTTCCAAAGCAAAAACCTCATAAATATGAACATTTCCTGGAGACTATGATGAAAACATGGAGGATTTATAGAAACACATTATTTTCAGAGAAATGCATTGTGGTCCACGCCTCTGTTTCTGCTCTCCTGCTGCCATGAATGAAGCTGGAAGCAGAGCGAGGACTCTCAGACCATCAAAGCACCAGAACTTCATTTCCTCAAAAGGAAGAAGGATTTTTTCCAGTGGCTGGAGATTTTCTTCATGTGAGACTCATGAGCAGCCGCTGCTTCAAATCCCTGTTTAAGAACTTCCATGATCTGAGGGAAGGATTATGCAGATCCCGGAGCAGACACAGGGACTCCTGGTGGAGTGGAGAGCTCGCCGGAGCGTCCCTGCACGTTCCCGTGGCGCCCGTCATACGTGAAGGGATGCCGCGCACGCCGGCGCATGAGATGAACGTCCGGGCGGGGGGGACGGATTAAGCTCTTCTCTGAGAGTTTCACTCTGCTGCCAGGTTAGAGGGAAATCTGCTGGTGGCACTAATACAGAAACACATCAGACACACTGCAGCTGAAGTTCATGGAGGCTTTGAGGCGACTGCTGCCAGTTCTCAGGAGGCGTTTTCCAGCGTTGGAAGCATCTTCACGGCTGGATCTGGTCGAAGCTCCAGAACGAGCTTCCAGGAAGTGTAAAGCAGCATTTTCCCCGCATGAGGTGCAAACTAAACCGTTTTCTCATTTTGATCCTGTTGTGTTTCTCATTTTGAAACTTGTCATCCTCACAATACTGTATATGGAAGCTTTTGTGACTCAGAAAAAGAAATAAAAGTCAATGTTGGAAATGCTTTTCCATTTTCACAGAGTAACTGCATTACTTCTCTAAGAAAAGTAATTCTCTGAATGGTTTTTTCTTCTTCAACATCTCTCATTCTGTAACTTAAATAAAATGATAAAGAAAATGACAATTAATGTTTAATTTTCAAAAAGTTATCTAGTAAATTTGTACTAAAATCCAATCACAAATAGCAAATTTAAAAATTAGAACGCACAAACAGAAATGCTTTTCCATTTTCACAGAGTAACTGTATAACTTCTCTTAAATGAAATGAAAAAGTGATCCTCCCAATGGCTTTTTCTTTTTCTTCTTCAACATCTCTCATTCTGTAACTTAATTAAAATGATGAAGAAAATTGCTTTTGACTTTTCATTTTCCAAAAGTTCTTTAGTAAATTTGTACCAAAATCCAATAGGAAATATCAAATCTGAAAATTTAAATGGATTAACAGAAATGCTTTTCCATTTTCTAAATGTAACTGCATTACTTCTCTAAGAAAAGTAATTCTCTGAATGTCTTTTTCTTTTTCTTCTTCAACATCTCTCATTCTGTAACTTAATTAAAATGATTTTAAAAAATGTCAATTAATGTTTCATTTTCAAAAAGTTATCTAGTAAATTTGTACCAACATCCAATCAGAAATAGCAAATTTAAAAATTAGAATGCATAAACAAAAATGCTTTTTCATTTTCACAGTAGTAAACTGAAATAAATAACTTTTTCTTTTTCTTAAATTGAAAATAAAATGAAAAAAAATTCTTTTCCCAACGATAAGGCTTTTTTTCCTTTTCATTTTCAACATCTGATTTTCTCAATTGAAACTGTAATTTCCAAAAGTTCTTTAGTAAATTTGTACCAAAGTCCAATAGAAAATTTAAATAAATTAACAGAAATGCTTTTTCATTTTCTAAATGTAACTGCATTACTTGTCTCTAAAATAAAATGAAAAATAAACTCAACTGCGTTTCCGTTTTCTTAATCAACACCGCTCATTCTGTGACATAATTAAAGCAACAAAGCCAATGAAGACTGCTTTTTCATTTTCATTTTCACAACACGCGTGAAAAGAGATGGAAACTGATTTTCTCTGGAGTGTGTAATATGAAAACAACTGGAGATGAAGATCAGCTTCATTCAGGAGGAATTTCACCCCCAAACGCTGCAGCTTTAAATATGATGAGACCTTCTGAAGACTGAGCAAAACCAGTTAAAAAGTCACATGACACCAACACAGACGGAGACACAGATATGGATCCTGACTCATGATCAAACTAACTCTCTGGGATTTTATCCACATGTTTACCTGAATAAACCTTTCTTGATTAACCTTCATTATTGTCATACTGTTCATATTTGTATTTTATTTCTATTTTATTGTGTTTTATTTTCTAGTGGTGATTTCTTTCAGCTCAAGTCTCCCTTAAAAAAAATCTAATCTCAATGGGATTAAAATAATGGTTAAATAAAATATAAATAAACGTGATCCCCACGAATGTGATGGTTAATTCTGTTGTAACTTTCTTTGTTTTTCCAGCCTAAGAGTTCCTCCGGAGTTCTCCTTCCTGCTTCCAGCTTCAACTCTTTCTTTTAGAGCTGAAACTTTCCTCTTTAAGGTTGACCCGTGCGCCTCCTTCATTTGGATAAAAGCCAGACTGAGCAGGTGGAAATGCACCTTCAGTGCTTTTGCTTAAGAGCCTTTTTTATGAGACGTTTTTAAGAAAGTGTCTCTAAAGTAAATGGAAATGTTCTTTAAGATCACAACGACACCAAGCAGACCTGCAGGAGATCCAGACGATGCTTCAGTCAGACATGAAGTTCACTTAGTTACCACTTAAACAACGGAGCTCCAGTGTGTATGTTCTTTGATTTACAACAAAAGCTGAAGCACAAAAACAAAAGCTGAAAACACGACAACATAAGGGAAGGCACGATGACAAAAACTGAAGCATGACGACAAAAGCCGAAGCATGACGACAAAAGCCGAAACATGAAGACAGAAGCTGAAACACAACAAAGAAAGCCGAAGCAAAAATCTGAAAATACGATGACAAAAGTAAAAAACACAATGACACAAGCCAAAGCATAACGAAAAAAGCTGAAGCACGACGACAAAAGCCGACAGCGAGACAGCAAAAACTGAGACATGACGACAAAAGCCGAAGCATGATGACAAAAGCCGAAACATGACGACAGAAGCTGAAACACAACAAAGAAAGCCGAAGCAAAAATCTGAAAATACGATGACAAAAGTAAAAAACACAATGACACAAGCCAAAGCATAACGAAAAAAGCTGAAGCACGACGACAAAAGCTGAAGCATCACGACAAAAGCCGAAACATGACGACCGAAGTTGAAGCATGACAACAAAAGTTGAAGTATGACGACAAAAGCCGAAGGAGGACGACAAAAGCTGAAGCATGACGACAAAAGCTGAAGCATGACAACAAAAGCTGAAGCATGATAACAAAAGCCGAAGCATGACGACAAAAGTTGAAGCATGACAACAAAAGCCAAAGCATGACGACAAAAGCTGAAGCATGATGACAAAAGCAGAAGCATGATGACAAAAGCTGAAGCATGATGACAAAAGCAGAAGCACGACGACAAAAGCTGAAACATGACGACAAAAGCTGAAGCATGATGACAAAAGTTGAAGCATGATGACAAAAGCAGAAGCATGATGACAAAAGCAGAAGCACGACAACAAAAGCAGAAGCATGACGACAAAAGCTGAAGCACGATGACAAAAGCAGAAGCACGACGACAAAAGCAGAAGCACGACGACAAAAGCAGAAGCATGATGACAAAAGCTGAAGCACGATGACAAAAGCTGAAGCATGATGACAAAAGCAGAAGCACGACGACAAAAGCAGAAGCATGACGACAATCTGCTATAATTTTGTTGATCGTGTTAATGGTTGAAAAGTTACAGTAGGTTATATATTTTGTGTTGAAGCGTCATGAACGCTCACGTGTTAAAGGTTTAAAAACTCACACTAGTGCTTTAACATGTTCTTGCTGTGTTTCTGAGTATTTCTTTACTCACATCGTTCTAAATCTGCACCAGACGAAAAAATGTAGTTTGAAAAAGGTCGTATTTGTGACATAGAAAATACGCTGGGCGGGGCCACAAGCTCCATGCTCCGCCCCATTCTGATGCATCCACTTGCAGACAAATAGATCCATGAACGTCTTTGTTTTCCTTAGTTCAGTGCTGGATATCTCAGGGGTGTATTTCTGAACTCCTGCCGCTCTGCAGAAACTATGTCCTTGAAAACGACAGAAATGTTTAGATTTTGGCTAAAAAGACGACTGGGAACACTTTGAAAACAGATGTTAAAGGATCAGAGTGGCTCTTCTGACGAAATGACCTCCTTACTAAAACCGTCTGCTGGTTCTGGAGGAGCAGAGATCAGGTCAGAGCGGCTCCATTAATGAATGAATCAGTAACCCCCCCCCCCCCCCCATCCCCTCGCTGGCTGACTGACTGGATGCTCGAGCGGCTCTATGCTAATGATGCATTAAACCAAAGTGGGAAGAGTTTCAAAGCATGTCGGCTCGCTAATTAATACTTTATGTTGTTGTTCTACACAGAGACGGAGCTCTGAGCGGGCTGCTGTCGCGGGTCTCATTATGATCAGGGCCTCGTGTCGTCTGAATCAGTAAACATTTTGACGCCCGGGACGCTGAGTTCCCTCCAAAACTGATTTGTTGTTTTTATTTGAGCTGCTGATTTGTTTGCTGATTCCTGCAGATCAGACTTTAATGAGCTCTGTGACTCCTCAGGACTTTAATATACCAACAAAAGAGCTTTTATTAACACTTACGGGTCTGATCTTCATTGAGGGTTCCGACTCTTCAGTTCCACATGAAAGGAAATGATGTGGATTTAAGATGTGAGGAACAGAAACGAGCAGAAGAACGACGATTTGAGCTTCCTGCTGTTTGTTGTGGTGATGGACAGACTGACAGATGAACTCTGTGGGTCATGATGTTTGCAGATGACACTGTGATGTGCAGTGAGGGCAGGAGGAGGATCATCTGGAGAGGAGGAGGTTTGATCTGGAAAGGAGAAGAACTCGACAGGAATAGTGAATTTAGAGGTAGACAGTGGAGAACTTTTAGGACTTTGGGTTGAAGTTTGATTCTATTTCAAGCTAAACTGAGCATTTAAATAGCTTTAAAACACAAAATTTGGGTTTTTTTAATTTCAAAACTGTAGTTTTTTTTAGCAGTTTTGTACCAATTGATTAATGTTCCTCTGGGAAAAACTTCAACTCAGGTTCATGTGGCATTGGAATAATCAGAAAAAAAGACTCTCCGACTTGGAAATCCCATATGAATGTATGAAAAACAATTAATATTTAAAGATTGATCTGTGACGGGACATCTGAACTACAAGGAAAATAAAACATTAATGCAGATAATCAACATCATTTATTCCAGTTTAGTGGACCAGATTAGATATCTTAATGGGCCTCATGCGGCCCCAGGGCCGTAGTTCTGGTTTAGACAGAGTAACCTGAAGGTTTGGCTCTTTCGCTGCTCTATTCTGGCTCTCTGGTTTAGAAGAATAAAAGGTTTTACTTTTAAAACGTAACATATTTTTCAGATTACAGGATGCATCAACAGTCAGATGATTGAAGCTTTGTTCAGTCATTCACACACAGACGTCACTCTGGAAGCTTCTGACTGCAATGTTCCAATAATCCATCATCAAGCAGTATAGATTCACGTTTTCAGAGCGCCATATGGTCAGAAAAATCCAGTCGAGGTGATTTAATTAGCTCTGATTTAATCTTAGTTAATTAAATTTATGAATTTCTGGATGAGATGCAACACAAACAGTCAAATAAACTGCAGGTGAAAGGAAGTCGTGTCAAACGTTAAAAATGAGATATTATTTAGAGGAAAAGGATATTTTTCTTTTTATTTGTTCCAAAAAAGCAACAATCCATTTATATTTATCATAATAGTAACAAAAATATGAATCAGTGTCCTAAAGGGGGAAGAAGACTGATTGGCTGAAGACTCTGAAGGGGAGAAGGGGGCGGAGCTGGAGGCAGCAGAGGTGAAGATGGGAGAAACCAGGATGGATCATTGAGGATCAGATCACGGCGGATCTCCTGGAGATGTTTGGAGGAACAGAGATGATGTTGGTTATAGGATTCTGAGGTTGGAGAGCAAAGAGGAGGATCATGGATCCAGAGGAGGAGGGGCTAGATGAAGGCTGATGACTCACTGACCATAGAGGATCTTGGGAGCTGACGGGTTCAGGATGTGTGATGAGTCTCGGGACCAAAAGGTTTTTTTTTTTTTTGTTTCTGTGTGAGACATCTGCTCCCATCTCTCTGCTTGTTTCCTTCTCTCTTCCCGTTTTTCCTGCTGGACCTCTCTGCCCCCCCCAGCCAGAAACAGATGGTCCCCAGCCCCCCCACTGCGCCTGCAGACGCCTGTAAAACGAGCTTCAGCAGCTTCACGAGAATCCTGTCGGGCGAAAGAAACATGGAGCTGAATAGCAATCCCACACGATGTCAGACGATGACGGTCGCTTCTCCGGGAATCTGCTGGGAGATTTGGGGGGGGGTGATGATGCTCGGTTGCTTCAGGCTGCAGAACACCATGAAGAGCTGCAGGACCATCACCACGCAGCTCATGATACGGTCTGTTCTGTTTGACAGAACAACGGAGAAGCGCTGAGCTCAGCGGGATGGAAATCATCTCGAGATCTTTAGTGTGGTCCATAGATTCAGAGCATCGACACGTGAACGGACTGAAGAGCTGCAGGAGCGTCCAGAACTTCAGCATTCTGGAGTTTACAGAGATGTTTCTGTCCTGCAGCATCATGAGAGCAGAAGAATAAACAACAACAACAACAACAACAATAATAAATCCATCTGTGAGGATCCGGGTTTTTGGTTTGATTTTGTTCTGTTTTTTCATGTTTATTTTCTTCCTGAATGTCAGTGAGTTTGTATAAAAACAATAACAAGGATTCTGAATGTTTGATTTAAGGAACAATTTTGATAATCGACTGAGATGATTCGATATCAGGGATTTCAGAAAGTAATGAAAATAAAGAAAAAGTATAAATAAAGTAAAAAAAAACAACTCTGAACTTCTAGGATTGTTTTTGTTTTACTAAAATATTCAAAATTTAAATTGTCTTAATTTTAGTAAAGTTATATCCATCATCCATCCATCCATCATCCATCCATCCATCCATCCATCATCATCATCCATCCATCCATCATCATCATCCATCCATCCATCATCCATCCATCATCCCATCCATCCATCCATCCATCATCCATCCATTCATCATCCATCCATCCATCCATCCATCCATCCATCCATCATCCATCCATCATCCATCCATCATCCATCCAATCCCATCCCATCCATCCATCCATCATCCATCATCCATGCCATCCATCCATCCATCCATCATCATCCATCCATTCATTCCATCATCCCATCCATCCATCCATCATCCCATCCATCATTCCATCATCCATCTCATCCATCATCCATCATCCATCCATCCATCATCCATCAATCCATCCATCATCCATCCATCCATCTCCATCCATCATCCATCCCATCATCCATCATCCATCATCCATCCATCCATCCATCCATCATCCATCATCCTCATCCATCATCCATCCATCATCCATCATCCATCCATCATCCATCCATCCATCATCCATCCATCATCCATCCTCATCATCCATCCATCATCCATCATCCCATCTTGTCCATCCATCCATCCATCATTCCATCCATCCATCATCCATCCATCATCCATCATCCATCCATCCATCCATCCATCATCCCATCATCCATCCATCATCCATCGCATCCCATCCATCCCATCCATCCATCCATCCAATCATCCATCCATCTCCATCCATCCATTCATTCCCATTCCATCCATCCTTCATTTCCATCATTACATCCATCATCCAATCCATCCATCCATCCATCCATCCATCCATCCATCCATCATCCATCATCCATCCATCCATCATCATCCATCCATCCATCTTCATCCATCATCCATCCATCATCCATCCATCATCCATCCATCATCCATCTGTCCATCCATCATCCATCCATCATCCATCCGTCCATCCATCCATCATCCATCCATCATCCATCCATCATCCATCTGTCCATCCATCCATCCATCCATCATCCATCCATCATCCATCATCATCCATCCATCCATCCATCCATCATCATCCATCCATCCATCCATCCATCCATCCATCCATCCATCCATCCATCATCCATCCATCCATCCATCCATCCATCCATCCATCTTCATCTATCCATCCATCCATCCATCCATCACTGGGCGGAGCCATAAAGTTTGTTTCAGAATTTTTAGAGAATTTTAGAGTAAAGTTTCCAGATTTGTGAAATAAAAAAGTACAGATCAGAGGAAAACAAACAAACATCTCCATGAACTCCAGCATCAGAGTCAACTTCCTGCCTTTTCTCGGGGTCAGAGTTTATGAAGGTCAACGCTTGAAAGAAAGTTCTGGAAAACTTCAATCAGACTCATCCTGCATGAAAATCTCCAGCAGACCTGGAGTCACAGCGGCTAATGCTAACACGCTCACAGGTGAGAAGAACAAGAGGAGCTGAAGAACATCTGAGGTAACATCTCACTGTTCAGATGTCATGAAGATCCTGAGATTCACTCCATCCT
The DNA here is from genome assembly GCA_003999625.1 of Oryzias javanicus. Lineage (NCBI taxonomy): Eukaryota > Metazoa > Chordata > Actinopteri > Beloniformes > Adrianichthyidae > Oryzias > Oryzias javanicus. The sequence continues at coordinate 1,794,982 of CM012446.1, forward strand.
CACCAGATCTGAATACAGTTCCAGCACAGGAAGAAGCTGCAGTCATGAGCAACAACCACCGAGCCGAGTCGCTGACAGGAAGTGACAGGAAATCAGCAACCACATCACTTCCACGCCGCGTTGGAGGCTGACTGGGAGCGACTGACGCAGGACGAGGATGACACTTCCCCGCCGCCGAGCCGGGACCTTTCTGAAGGATGAGGGGAGTCCAGGAGATCAAAGCCGCCGCAGAGACGCCCGCGGCCACACCGCGGCCCCCCCGCCGCCGGAAGAGCCGAGACGCCGCGCTCTGACAACCCCGAGAAGGACGAGTCACAGCGAGTCACAGCGAATTCCTGGTGATGGCTCTACCCTCCGAAAGTTCCTCCTGCTCAGAGAGGAGGAAGCAGCGGTGTGATTTATGAAAGCTGATGGAGCCGATCGCAGCAGACAAACAGGAGACATCAAGTTGAAGAAAAATCATTCCAGCTGGGGGGGCATCCGGTGACAGTTAACCCCTCCCAGCGCTGGTGGAGAACGGAGAGTTTAAAAGTGAGCAGGACATGTCAAAACAGACTCAAATTAAAGCTGAGTGATCTTTGGCCTTTGCTTGTAGCTCCGCCTACAGGTAACGAGTGTGTCAGCGGGACAGCCCCTCAGAGAGGAATATGCACCAGTTTCTTCCACTGTCAACCAAAGGGGGGATCAAGTCTTTGTTTTCAAGTCCAAGTCAAGTCACAAGTCAAAACCAGTCAAATGGTCACAAGTCAGACCAACAATAGTCATGTTGAGTCACAAGTCAGCACCAACAAGTCTCAAGTCGACCCACAAGTTAGACCAACAAGTATCAAGTTGAGCAACAAAGTCAAGACCAACAAGACTCATGTTGAGTCACAAGTCAAGACCAAAAAGTCTCAAGTCGAGTCAAAAGACAAGACCAGCAAGTCTCAAGTCGAGTCCTGTCGAGTCACAAGTCAATACCAACATGTCTCAAGTCAAGCCACAACTCAAGAACAAAAAGTCTCAAGTCGAGTAAAGACCAACAAGTCTCAAGTTGAGTCTCAAGTCAGAACCAACAAGTCTCAAGTCGAGCCACAAGTCAGACCAACAAGTCTCAAGTCGAGCCACAAGTCAAGACCAACAAGTCTCAAGTCGAGTCGAAAGTCAAGACCAACAAGGCTCAAGTCGAGTCAAAAGTCAGACCAACAAGTCTCAAGTCGAGCCACAAGTCAGACCAACAAAAGTCATCTTGAGTCACAAGTCAAGACCAACAAGTCTCAAGTCGAGTCAAAAGACAAGACCAACAAGTCTCAAGTCGAGTCATGTCGAGTCACAAGTCAATACCAACATGTCTCAAGTCAAGTCACAAGTCAAGAACAAAAAGTCTCAAGTCGAGTAAAGACCAACAAGTCTCAAGTTGAGTCTCAAGTCCCTCATCTAATGTTTCAAGTCATTTCAATAACAGAGTAATATTAATTCTGCTTTTAGGAAGTGTATTTTCTGAGCATATTAGCTAAATATCTTCTGATCTCGTTGATCTTCAAAAATCCAATCTGATTTCTCAACAACAAAAACACAGTTTACTACATTTGAAATGTGATAAGCCGGAGATAGGGGGGTACCGGGGTGAAGTCTGGATATTAAATCCCCTCACGATAACATTTCTGTTAAGAGAGCTTACATCCATTTAACTGCAGCTAGCGGTTAGCAGCTAGCGGTTAGCAGCTAGCGGTTAGCAGCTAAGCTAGCGTCGGCTTTCACTCTGGACTTGTTTTTGCTGCTTCAGGAATTCAGGAGATGTTATTGTTGATTCTCTGTCACTAATCCTTTTATCTGCTTGTTCTGCTAACTGTAGACCGTTTTAACGGTTGAAAAGTTACAATCAAAGAGCATAAACCCCGGAGCTTAAAGGGTTAAACTCGCCTCCTGCAAATAAAAAGCAGAAAAACCAAAAATTTAATGTTTGAGTGAATGAGAGTGGAAAAAGAGTCCAAATCACATTTGATTGTACTGAGTTTATAACGATTTGATGGTTTTGTGTTTTAATTTCAGATCAACCACAAACAGGTGACGTGTGAAAATGTTGACCTCAGAGTTCATCCATCCATCTTGATGCCCCCCCCACCCCCCCGCTCCTGTTTCAGTAATACAGCGGATTGATCAGAGCAGATCCATACAATTAACCAGGTGTCAAAGCTCTTAAGTTAGTGTCCTTCATGTGCAGAAGTGCTGACGGCAAGAAGTGAAGAACTGCTGCTGAGCTGAAACTCTGCTGAGCAGAAACCTGTACGGGGGGAGGAGGGGAGGGGGGGGGGGGGGAGATGTCATTTTGGTTTTGAAGCCGACTCTGATACGAGTTAGCTCAGGTCCAACATTCATCATCTAAATGTAAAACATTCTGCAGTTTAGAGGAACATTAAATCTAGAAATAAAAGGAGTTTTTCACAGAAAGTATTATCCATACATTTGATATCACTGATGGTCAATGACCACAGGTCATAGGTCAGCTGACGGACGTTTCTCGGGTCAAAAGATGAAACATACATGCTTCCCTTTGCTGTCTTACATTATTATATTTTACATACATTTATTTATATTTAATTGTCAAGAAATGAGGACCTGAAAGTGGAAGATGTGATAGAATGTCTTTAGTTCAGGGTGTCAAACTCAATCACACAGGGGGGAAAATCCAAAACACACCTTAAGTCGTGGGATGAACATTTATTAAACATTCTAACACTAAAATATTAAAACTGTAACTTTTTAATGTGAACTAGATATAAATCTGTACCTGCGATAATGCTAGTGTGAATGCTGTAAGCTGAATTTGCCCACTGACGATGCTAGTGCTGATAACTAAAAACGCAGAAGCTGTTAGCCAGCCAAAATTTTAGCTAAATGCCAAATTGGACTAAAAAACAAAACAAGAAAAACTTATGTTAGCCAAACAGCTAGCAATGTAGCTGACAAATTAACAAAACTCCAAAAACAGCCTAAAAAACAAAAAAAAAGCTTAAATTTAGGCAAAACAGCTAGCATGTAGCTGAAATATTAGTTAAACTCCAAAATAGTCCAAAAAGCTGCAGAATCCCAACTTTTAAAACTTTAAAACTGTAAATTTCTGACGTAATTATGAATAATAAAAAGTCAGGAATATTATTCCAGAATAAATCAACTTAAACCTTAAATAACTTTCAATATTTTACTCTCCATGAAAAAATATTTTGTCAAAATAAGTTAGAACAAGATAACATCGGGTCATTAATAACAATAAACTAAAATGATCTGGAGGGCCGTATCCGGCCCCCGGGCCTCGACTTTGACATGTGCTTTAGTCACATGAACCCATGCGGTGAATTACCTTCATGGGTTTTACAGGAAAATGGAACGTACCAACATCCTGCATGTGGGTAAATGTATTTACGAGGTTATAATATGATGGTGTCATACGGTGTCCTTACATTACACTTTAGTCATTAGTCAGCTGTTTACTATTCAGCTGTTCAAAAATGACAGTTTATGAGTATTTTATGTAGTTTAAATGCAGTTATGTAAATATGATCCAATTGTGTGTAATTGTGTTCATACCTCGATTTGGGGTTTTCTACAAGCGTTCCATATATAAATAACAGACTTTTCAAACATGTAACACCACATCTATCACGTATATGGCGCTTTTATCATGTTAAAATAACTTATTTGATGCATAAATCACAATTAAATTGATAATAAACATCCCAATAATCAGGCAGGGTTCATTCGTTCGTGTGCTGAGTAACAGATAAATGAATCTGCTGATCTATTACACCTCCAGCAGTCTCTACTGATTGGGGGGTCTCGTCAGATGCTACGCAGAGGGCAGGTGGAGGAGTCCCACAGGGCCCCCGTCTTGGCTGGGGTAACCTTGGCGGGCTGCATTGGCTGGCATCTGACCAGGAGAATCCGACTTGAAACAGCATCAGGACTTCCTGTGGCGGGAGCTGTCCGTGGTGCTGAAGGGATTCATGCTCTGAATGTCTAAGGGAAGAAATGAAATGAAATGCATGTTTATTTCTTCTTTTGTGGTTCATTTGAGATACATCTGTGAAAACCACTTAACTTACTGTTTTCATTTGTGCAATATTTATAAAAAGTTCGTAGTGGCTGTGTGACACGGCAGTTATATGTTCATAGGCGTGCAGGTGACCTGTGTGGCTCGTTCAGGTTTGACCGTTTTTTACCTCCAGACAAACAATAATCTACCTTAAAAAAAGGAATAGAATTTGGAACACAATGTTGAGGAAGTTTTATTTTTATTTACCTTTATTTAACCTGCAGAGATTAACATTCTCTCTCTCAAAGGAGGAAATGGGAAGTGATTTATCATTTGAAAAATGGTAAAAATTGTTAACCTTTAGTCCAAAACAGTCATTTATAAGTATAAAGAACATAGAAAACAAGAAGTAAGTTAGAGAAAAACACTATTATTCATTTTTAGAGAGAAAAAAGGTCATGTGACCTGATCTTTTCTATTTACATAGCTGTATTCTCAAATGGAGTCCACCTTAGCAACATCTGGGTCCAACGGAGGATTCACGTCTCTGATTTGTGGTTTCTGTTTCAGAACATGGATTCATTCAGGAATTCAATCAGGAACACAAAAGTAGAAGAAGTTCTGATCCGACAAACTCGTCCTAATGAAAGGAGGGAGGAGGACGCGTGACTTCACTGACTCCTTTCTCTTTATTTTAAGGCTGGAAGGATCGTTGAATCGATCTCCACTTTGAAAATGAAATATAGATCCAACAAATCCATAAACTCGTGTTTTTCTTTAAGAACAAAAACATGAGTTTATGGGGTTTTTCTTTTGCTTAAAAAATGTCTTTTTGATGATTTTACTCCTGAAGATCCACCTCTGTTCTGGATCTGAGCAGTGAAGATGTTTAATTGAACCCTGAATTGAATAAATATAGTGTTTAATTAAACATTAGTCTTCTTTTCAGATGTTGGTGTGGAATCGAACGCGCATCTATTCACCATAAACAAGCAGAAGACTTTCCATAAACCAAAACAAAAAAGCTTCTATTAAATATGGAAGGTGGAGTTTCCTGTCTGGGGGGCCGTTGGCTGAACACATAAAGTTTTACGGCCGGACTGCAGCACCGCAGTGTGACGAGCAGCTCCCTCCACGGATCCGTTTAGCATTCACGCCATTACAGGAGCTCTTTAGTCATCAGGGAGTCCGGGTGTGAAAGCTCCATCGTTCTTGTTTTACAGGAAGACTGTAAGTGCAGCGCAATTATATCTCTCCTGTTGTGGTTTATTCTGATCTGCAGCATCTTCACTCTGGAAGTATCAGACATGTGAGTCAGGATGAGCGGCGCTGAAGTTTAATCTGCAGAGATCTTCTGGAGTCTTCATCAAACGCTCCAGAGTTCTGTTTCATGTATCACTTTCACTGGATTTATTCTGAACTGTGATCATTTTAACAATAGAATATCATTCACACACCAGATTCACATTACATGGAAGCTGCAAACATCCCTTCAGGTGTGAGGAGAACTCCACAGAGGATCTACAATCTGGTGTCCTCTGATAGCTCTTCGGTCATAGTGGAGTCTGAAGGGTCTGTTATACAGACAACCAGTTCAAACAGGTCATGAAGACCTTCTGAATACTTTAGATCACACGTGTCAAAGGCAAGGCCCGGGGGCCGAATCCGGCCCTCCAGGTAATTCTATCCAGCCCTCCAGATCATTTTAGTTTATTGTTATTAATGACCCGATTTTATCTTGAGCTCAAGTCTAACTTGTATCATTTTGACAAAATATATATTCTTATGGAGAATAAAATGTTGAAAATTATTTAAGGTTGACATTGATTTATTCTGGAATAATATTATTTTTATTATTCATAATTATGTGAAAAAGTTAGTTTTAAAAATTAGCATTCTGCAGCTTTTTGGACTATTTTGGCATTTACTAAGATTTTTTTTAATGCAGTTTTAGAGTTCAGCTAATATTTAAGCTACATGCTAGCTGCTTTGGCTAATTTAAGATTTTTTTTTAGGGTTTTTAGACTGTTTTGGAGTTAGGCTAATATTTCAGCTACATGCTAGCTGTTTTGGATAATTTGGCTTTTTTCAGATTTTTATGATATTTTGAAGATTAGCTATTTTTTAGCTATGGGCTAGCTGTTTTTACTAACTTATTTTTTTTGGTAATGTAAGCTAATTTGGCATTTAGCTAATATTTTAGCTGGCTGTCAGCTTCAGCATTTACAGTTATCAATTTCAGCATCTTCAGCTGCAGAATTCAGCTTTTAGCATTTACATTAGCATTATCTTAGGTAATGCTATAGGAATAAGCCAGGAACACCAAACTAACACGATCTTTGAAACGCCGCCGCTCACCGATCGATAGATCTGCTGCTCTATAGATCTGCTGCTCTTTGTGGGGGATAAATACTTGTTTTCTAAAATAAAATGTTTACAGATGAGATTTCTGGGATTGTTTTGTACATCCTGTACAGACTTTTCTGTCTTGCTGTAACTTCAGTCAGAAAGATCGGTTCCAGTTTCTGTTCTGAAGCTTTCCAGGTCGTGTTCTGGAGGATTCCATCAATCCTCCAGTTTCAGTGAAGCTGCAGTCGGAATGAACTGAGAGCTTCTCATATTTGCACTGGATTAAACCTTAAGATCAAGTGTGTCGGTTCCATCCCGGAGGACGGGTTTACTGAAGGGCGATCAAATATTGACGGTATGAGAGAACTGGACAGAGTGAGAGTGAAGGCATCCATAGAAAATGGTTTACTCCTGGTTGCAATAAAATGAAATCAATTTAGTCTCCATCTTTATGCGATACGGGTGCCGCCATGTTGGAGCCAGACATCATCAGGTCTAAATTGAACCACTCTCACCAATCAGGAGAGAGCTTGTTGGAAGGCCACACCCCTATCACTCAAACTACTCAAAATCTGTTTTGAAAATTAGACATAACAACCAGTAGGCTCCGCCTACCATCTGACTGGTCCGTTTATAACTTGAATAACTTGAACTACAGTCTATGGGATTGTGGCTTCCTGGAGCCAGCGGACACTTCCCATTTGGAACGTCACTCAGTCCGGTTCTCATATGCAGTCAATGGGTGAAGGTCATAGGTTGTGTTCCAAACGTTTCCTGGTCAAACAAACAGGTGTTTCAGGTGGTTTAGGAATCTAGGAAAAAAAAACATCCCCGAGAATCCAGTGTTGCCGTTGCCATGGCAACAGTGCGACTGGTGGGCGCCGACGGGGGAGGAGGCAACTCGTCGTAAACGTCTGGGGCTGAATTTGTGTCTGATTGAGGTAGGTGGAGGTAGAAAACATAATTAGAAAAGCCCGTTAGCGCGCGCGTCGGTCCCGGACGATAAGAACTTCATCCACTCGGCTTTCAGCGGCCGCCGAGCGAAGGCGCTTCACCCCGCACGGCGTTCCACTTTCCCCCCGTCTTTGTCCTGCGTGAAATTATCGGGGGAGCTCCATCAGAGTGCTGATAGTGAAATGCCACTGAGCAGGGCTGTGGGGGGGGGGGGGGGGGGGGGGTGCACCTGAGAGGCTCTGTGATTTATTGCGAGGCGAAGCTGAAGCCAAGTCGCCAACTCTAATTAGAAAATCCTGTGCAGGCAGCTGAGTGCAGCAGCGAGCTTTAAATCTCGCAGCCGTCAGCCTCCAACTGCAGCAGCGCCCGGGCGGGATCAGGAACAACCCCCCCCCCCCCCCCTCGCCGCATGAGCATTAAAGGACACAATAAATTCATGAGTGAAAATGGAATAAAACAGTTTGCAGATTCTGATTTGAGCTCTGCATTGTTCGGTTCTGAGCGTGTGCAGATGCGTGGAGGAGCTGCATGATCCTGCATGGACACAATGTACCGTTCTGCAGAAAACACGTCTGTGTTTAAGGCGGCGCCGAAACCGAACGCCGCGTTTTAACCTTATTAGAGAGTAACGAGTGATTTTACTTCAGTTTACTGCTGAAGACTGAAAAGTGTGTGAGGGATTTTGGAGCCAACAGAAGGAGTTTATGCAAACATACACCTCGTGTGTCTGAACTGTAGCTGCAACTTCTGTCCAACACGAAAGGCCGTCATCTCTGATCAATGTGCTCAAAAGAAAAGAAGAAGAAGAAATGTGAAAACGTCAACACCGGAGATGTCGTCGGTCACGTCCAAATAACTCAAACTCTTTGACGACGCGTAAATCTGCGACCGTTTACAGGATCAACATAAATCCGTAGATTAAACTTTGCACCATTATGTTACATTTTACTGTATTTATTCTCCGTAACAAAGTCCGTTAGTTCACGTTTGTGCAAAACTGCTTTTATATTTATTTCAAACTTCCTTCAGAATCAGAAAATAAAAAGCAGAAAGAATCAAAGTTAGCGAATGAACGGCGGCGCGGTTCCGATGATTTAATGGGAACAGGAAGCACGTCTAACGACGGGCCGGGGTCTCTGAAACTACCAAAAGTAACGAGGAGGGGCCCCAAACCAAACATCCATATTTGATGGTTTCTCATTCAAATTAGCCGCAAGAAAAAATCCAAAATGGCGGCCAAACACAGTCTCCAAATATGGGATGCTAACTTACAAAATGCTTCTAAACTACATCATATTATTATAGTCTATGTATTCTCGTGGCAGTTGTTCATTTCTGAAGCTGGTCCAACATTCGGTGCTTGAGAACGGAGTTTAAAGCATTTCAAAGATTGTTTATGTCTGGAGTTCTTTGTGTTGAATCACCTTTAACTGTCGACGCCGAAGAAGAGGCGGGGCTAAAACATGAGCGCTGTCACCTCCCCCGCTGACGCGTGAAACATAAGCCTCTGCTCATCTCTCTGAGTGACAGTAATTCTGGAAACTTGACACGTCTGTGAAATTACATTTAGAAACGTCTGCAAACATGAGAACAGACTCTCAGATACCAGGCTGTCAGCTCCAGCGTGGACTCTAAAAACAACAGCAGGATCAGCCTGATCCAGACAGATCCAGTCTGTCTCCCTGCAGACGTGCAGTCGTGCTCAGATGCAGATGACAGGTGTTGGTACCAGCAGGAGCTCAAACATTTCTATCCCAGCATCATGAAGGAACAGAACACAGAATCAGCAAATCTGTGAATCCTGAGGGTTCACGTGTTCCTGGACTGAAAGCAGAGCGCCGACTCATTCCTGATCGGACCGGCCGACCGCTGACGCACAGCAAGTGTTTGGGTTTACAGCTACAGTTAAACGTTTGGACAAAACTCCAGATCCTGAAAGTTACGTCTGAACCGTGAAAGACGACAGAGGATTGCTGTCTAAAAGTATTTTACGTTACCATCACTAAGAATAAGTTTTCTCAAGTTTGTTTCTTGTTTTAGTTTAATTTTAGGAACTTATTAGAGATAAACTTCATGTTTACAAGTTCATAAGTTCATCTTAAGTATACCTGAAGTATATTTACTACAAGTTTAAATATATTTAGCTGATTTTTTTCCTTAAACATTTTCATACGCGGCATTAAAAGTGGAGTAGATGTATTTTGGGATATTTCTATGAAGGTTAAAATGTTTCAAAATGAACGAGGTTGTACATTTAGATTTGCAACTGTAAATTACCATTTGCATGTGTACAATTTAGATTTGCAACTGTAAATTACCATTTGCATGTGTACAATTTAGATTTGCAACTGTAAATTACCATTTGCATGTGTACAATTTGAGTTACAACCTCAAATCGGGATTACAACAGCTCGAATCTGCCGCTGCGTGTGCGAATCTGCCGCCGCGTGTGCACGAATCTGCTGCCGCGTGTGCACGAATCTGGTGCAGCGCCTACAAGTGCGCATCGGACTTTTGAAACATTACTTGCCAGAGATTTGCTTCAAAAGTAACCCGTGTCCGATAATAGAAGCGGGGCGGGGGCTCTGAAGCGCTGGTGAGTCATCAACCAATCAGAGTGCAGGACTCAGAGCCCAACAACACTGCCGCCATGGCTAACCCGGCTGGGTAAGTTCCCTTAGTAAACATTGATTTTGCTACTTCGTTGTGTGCCTTTAGAGTTTATAAAGTCACGCCGACCAAACGTTATCACGAATTACACTACACTTATCTTCCTTGTTTGTGTGAAAGTCGGCGGCTAGCCGAGTCTGTCAGTCTCAGCGGTCGGACTCGGTTATGACGTAGGGGTGTTGGTGCATTACAACAGTGGTCCCCAAGCCCCGGGCCACGGGCCACGGACCAGTACCGGATCCCCCTGCAGGATCCCGTACCCGAACCCCCCGTAGGGAGGGGGTTCGAATGTTTATTTCCTGGTTCTAACTCGTGTCAGTGCCGCCGCTGGACGTGAGCTCTTTTACACAAGCTCTTTTACTGCCCTCTAGCGGCCGGAGGGAGTATTTGGTTGTATTTATTTTAAAGTCATAACTTTTGATAGAAATGAGCTAGTGACTCGCTTCTTTTTTTGACATACTCAGAAATTTATGACGGACCGGATTAAATTATCCAACGGGCCGGGTCCGGCCCGCAGGCCGCATGTTTGACATGCCTGCTTTAAGCAAACAAACTGGAGACTGATTAAAAGAGCCACTACTCAATGCACTCACTCACTGACATAACTTACTGGCTACCTTTTAATAACATGACATCAGCTTAACTTTGAATCAGTGGGACTCACTATCTATTCTTACATATTTTACATATTTTTGAAAATAACTTAATTCTTTTTTTTTTTCTCCCCAGGAATTTCTGCTCAACCATCTACTTCAAAGACTGGAGACCCGACTGTCAAGCTGGCTTAGTCGTGTTCCTTTAGATTTTGATTTTCTAGAATTTATTGTTCTCAGGAGTTAGTACTCTCTCAGGCCTATTCAACCAGATAGAGATTCAGATTCAGAGGGTTCAATCAAATTTTACTTTTTATTCAAGGCATTTTCATTCTAAGGAAACAATACAATAAAGTTGGCATAAAGAAAAATACCAACAATGAAACACACCATCATTCATGGCAGGTGGTGGCTCTGAGGATCTGCTTTGCGGTGTTTCAAATGCCAGGAGGCTGGAGTTTGACGAGCTTTCAGGAACGCTGTTCTCATGGAACCCCCTGTGATGTAATTGGCTCAACTGGAATGGTGTCATGTAATCCATCTGAGAAAGCTAGATGGCAAGATATGGATATAATAGCTTTAAGTACTTTTGAATACAACAACATTATATGAAAAATGGTGCCTAACTGAAATTACCATAAACGTTTTAAAGACATAGCTCACCCCAAATGTGTGGTTGGTGTGCTATTTTGAAATGTTAAAATAAAAAAAACAGATTAAACCAGTGTACTCACAAATAAAGAATACTGACAAGTTACAGACAAAAAACCAACCTTTCTCCACAAGAACTTGCATGAAGGGGCATGATGTCGGTGGAGAACATCTCTCCGCATATGGGCAGGAATCCTGTAACAGTCAATTACCATCATAAACCCCACTTAATGATCATGAATTTTTACAAGCTGTAATAATTGTCTGATGCTGAAAGCAATCAGAGTATGCTATTGTACAAATTTATTCTGGTTTTTTATTATAGTTTCTTATTCAGTCAAATTCTGGCCGTGCTACTCCTACAGCGTTTAGAAGCTATAAAGCTGAAACTTGTACAGTTTTAGTAATTTCACAACATTTTGAGTTATAGATTTTTTTATATGAATTTTTAAAATACATTTTACCTTTACATTGAAAAAACCACAGACACTTTTCCAGACCGCTATATATAAAAAGAATTTTGGCCTACTGGTATGAAAACTGTATAGACATAAAGCAAGCTTTATATTCTCCATCAATGTGGCTCGATTGCGCCACCAGTGTCAGTGTAGCAATATATATGTTTGCAGTGCTGTAGATCCTTAACACTTTTCACATGACTTCACCAACGTTTCACGAATACTTCCACTATGGTAGACTGTGTAAGCGCAATAACTTCACAAACCGTTTTCCTGTAGGGGGCGCTATAATCAGTTTTTTTTATGTTTCCTCTAATATCTCCAAGGTTGTTTGACTTATGTGATGAAACTTGGTACGCACAATATAAGGACAGTCTTTAATACTTCCAGCTGTGAAATATTTTAAATCGGCGCAATTTCTTCAGGGAATTGCAAATCTAGTTAAACAGAAGATCTTCATAGTTTGAATGCCACTTTATTACTATATCTGTGGCACACAGAACGTTGATTCAAAGATGTCATTATGTTGGGCATGACAAGTATTATTTTAAAAGTCGTCAAAGAATTATGCCCTGAATTGGAATGGGTGGAGAACATACACCATAATATCAGTCTTACAGTGGCTTTTTGAAGAAGCAAACCACCTTGCAAATTCCGTAGTTTGGAATACCTCAAGAAACCTTACTTACTGAATATAAACAAATCAGGATAATTATAATGCAACAGTCCATGAACAAATCACTGACAGTGACATGTGATTTACGTTTTCTGGATATCTAGTGTTCACCGAACAAAAGTAATTAGTGTGAACATTCTTTATTTAGCAGCTTGAATAATAAAGATTATCCTGTAGCATTGTATAAAGTTGTGTTCTCTATGCAAATTTAGCAGAGATGTGAAACTAAAAAATAAAACAAGAAATCTAGAAATTACATAAAACAAAAACACAAAGGTCTATCAAATGAATGGCAAGTCGGATTTTAAGACTTTCCAAAAATTATATGTAAGGTTACAAAAATTGCTTCACCTCTGCATGATCAGCTCATCTGCAAGAGTGACAGTTCTCCTTCTAACCCGCTTGCAACAGCACACTTCATCACCATAGAGTTGCAACGCTGAGTTGATTGCCTTAGGAGTTCTGGAGAATTGTTAGCTAACAGCGCAGAACTGGAGTTCTAATAGACGTGTTGGTCTTGGTTGCATCAGGGGCTTCCTTTTAAAACGTCACTTCTTTTCCAGTAATATTGCTGGAAAAGACCTTAAATAGAAATAACACAGGTAATTAAATGTGCCAATTTTCCTATTTTTAAACCCATTAAAAGTACATTGTCTTCACCTTGTGCATCTCCTGTTGGACTGTGTTTTGCCGGACATGCTGGCTAATACCAGAGCGTACCAGCCTGTGGTTAGCAGGCCCACTTGAGCGTTGTCTGATACAGCTCAGAAGATTTCTCACGGCATTTTGTTATTTCTGCTTCCTGTTGATCCTAAAAAGACAGGAATAACAGTAACAAAATGCTGGACGTTCTGCTGTTAATTTGTAGTTAATTATAAATATGTTCATTCTTAAGTTTATTATATGCAAGAAAACACGTTTATATTAAGTCATAAAATGTGTATAACTACATCATATTGGTTTTGTTTTTGCTGGAATACATGAATGTTCGCAATTGATATTTTAGATGCAACATATGAATATTGTGCTTGCAACTGTTTGGAGTTTTTGTTAAGAAACTATTTCAACCCAAGTAGGGTAATCACTGCAGGTTACAGTTTATTGTTTATTTTCATTATTTCTAAATGTTGGATTTGTCTTAAGAAATCCTGAAAAAGTCAGCTTATAGATTGACAACATGTCATCGTTTCCACATTATTATCGTCACATAATCGTCATAATTAAATAATAAAAAGTACAGCGAGACCTCAGCTCGCGAACATAATTGGTTCCCAGCAAGTGTGTGTGAGGCAAAAGTTCGTGCAGCTGAGGTTCCACTGTATATACAATAATTGTGTTCAAACATTCAGATATTTGAAAGAGTTTAAACACAACAGCCGTTGTAATTGGGTCGGCGTGACTTTATAAACTCTAAAACACAACGAAGTAGCAAAATCAATGTTTACTAAGGAACTTACCCCAGCCGGGTTAGCCATGGCGCAGTGTTGTTGGCTTCTGATCCTGCACTCTGATTGGTTGATGACTCACCAGCGCTTCAGAGCCCCCGCCCCGCTTCTATTATCGGACCCGGGTTACTTTTGAACAAATCTCTGGCAAGTAATGTTTCAAAAAGTCCGATGCGCACTTGTAGGCGCTGCACCAATTCGTTGCAACACCGCGGAGCAGATTCGTGCACACGCGGCCGGCAGATTCGCACACGCAGCGGCAGATTCGAGCTGTTTGTAATCCCGTTTGAGGTTGTAACTCAAATTGTACACATGCAAATGGTAATTACAGTTTGCAAATCTAAATTGTACACATGCAAATGGTAATTTACAGTTGCAAATCTAAATTGTACACATGCAAATGGTAATTTACAGTTGCAAATCTAAATGTACAACCTCGTTCATTTTGAAACATTTTAACCTTCATATATTTCCACTACATTAAAATGTATGTTTAACCTTAAAAGTGACCCTAGAGATACTCCAAGTGTACTTTCATAAACTTTTAGTAAACTTAAAGTTTATTGCCTGTTAGTATATAAGAAAGGGTGTGTAAAGTATATTTTTCATAAACTAAAAGTGAACCAATTTAAAACTTAAATATACTTTTGTCAGGAGTCAGATCTCCGTCTCCACCTCTGGTCACTGTCGGGAGTCGTCTCCAGAATCCTGAAGACACTTCATCTCCCAGCAGCCCCAGCGCACACTCTCCAGAGGACGCTGGCTCTCGTGATCCTTAAGGACGGCACAGAGCCTCACTCAGTGTGAAGTATTGTTCGTACCGTCCTGCCTGCAGTACCCAGTGTTGCTATCTGGACCTGATCTTCTGGTTCTGATCCAGCATCACCTGCCTTGACCCTCACATCTCTACTGTCTTCCTGGATGCTCCCGTGCTGGTGATTGACCTCTGCCCGTCTGACTCTGATTTAGCTTTTTGGATTTTTGCTTCGTTCCAGTCTGAACTCGTAATCCTGTTGCATGTAGAACCAGGTCTGCCCGTTTGAGAAAACTTCAAAACAGCTTTAGGCGATTGTAACTGGACCTCGTTTGCTGTTACCGTATTTTCTGGAGTATAAGTCGCAGGTTTTTTTTGTAGCTTATTCAGCCGTGAGATTTATTCTCGGGAGTGACTTACTTGTGTTTGTTTTTTTAGAAATAAATAGGCTCATACATTTGTTTTTTTCCTAGTAAACATTGGAGGTCTTTTAGCGGTTGTTTCTTCTACCAACCACTAGAGGGCGTCTGAGTACCGGTGTTTGCTACTGACAGCAGAAGAAATGTCAACAAACATGGAAGAGAATCCGATCCTTTTCCTATTAAACTCAGATATTTTTCTTATACACATCAAAAGATCAGTATTCTTGTATTTATTCGTTTTTTTTTTAGCTGCGCTCGGCTCGACTGATTTGTTCTGAAACGATAAACTGCGATTTATAACCTGGAAAACACGGTTTATTTCAGGTTGTTTTCTGATATTGATCGAAGACGGTTCTGGGCGGATGTCAGTCGCTCTTCTGTTCTGTTTTCACCAGCCGGCCCGGTTTTGATTTTTTCTTTTAACGAGATGAAAATACACAAAAGAAACTGCTAGCAGCCTACAAAGCGTGTGGTGAATTTTTGCTAGTTTCTATAGATCTACACACATCGCAGGTCTATGTAAAGACCTCATTCTCCCTGTCACACCGCTCCGCTTGGACATTCTAAGAACAAAATTGCTTTTTTTTTATTATTAAACACCATTTAGGCGTAGAAAAGTAGATTAGATAAGGTCCAAACGGTGCCATCTTACGACGGAGTATTAGGGTCACCAAAAAAAAAAAAGTAATGTTACAAGTTTTTTTCTCGTAGATATACGACTTTAAATCTCGTAAATTTACGAGAAAAAAGTTGTAACTGCTAAATTATGAGAATAAAGTCGTATATTTATGACTTTAAAAGTCATAGGTTAAATTTACAACTTTTAAAATTGTAAATTTATGAGAAAAAAACGTGTAAATCTACGGGATTTAAAGTCGTAAATCTACGAGATTAAAAGTCGTAATTTAATGAGAAAAGAACCAAAGTTGTCTTTTTATCAGAGCCGTGCTTGAAGATGAAAGACGTGGAGAATCTGGTGTAGATTATGTCCAGATCGGTGTTAAAAGCAAAGAAATTCTGAACCTTTTGGCGATTCAAAATCAAATTATTTCCGGGTTCGGTAGTGCGTGTGTTGTCTTGCGTATCTTCAAGTAAGCAAAAGAGGCGCTATTATTGTGTTAAACAGACTTTTTATTAACAGTCTCTTCATACTGCTACACTGTGCATGACTAGCGCTCATCTGCTAGCTTACCACTTGCCGTGCACCGAACATGTGACCAGTCGCTTGGCCTTCTGGGTAATGCAGTTCGTAAACAGATAACTTCAAAACACAACAGTGCGGAGTTTCATATGTAAAATAAAGAGTTTAGAGATACACGTTCATCAGGATCGTCACTTTATTACATCTTTCATTTCCTTTCTCCACCTTCCATCATGTCTCTGTCATGCTCAGAAACCAAAAGAGAACGTAAACAGAGCTCCGGACGCCTCCTCCCCCAAATGAAACGTCCCGTCTCGACACAAAACAACATTGAGAAATGACAACGTTAGCACAAGAACATTGAAAATTCCAAAAACTGGTCCTCTTCAGACGGAAGCATCACAGAGTTGGAGGAGATCTGGTCTGTCAGAGGAAGAAATGACTGAAGTGGACAGCTGGAGGATATGGACCGCTTCATAAACGGGATCTGCAGAGATCCTGCAAGCAGCATCAACCAATAAAACATTAATACACTGTAAATCAAATAAAGGAACTTCCAAATATTTGAAATATTTGAAACATTCAGTTTACCTTTTCACAGTTTGGTTGGTCTGCTTCAGTTCACGGCATAAATTCGCTGGAATGTAGACTCCCCTCGATTTTAATAAAGTTATGAGAAAAAAGTCGTAAATACGAGATTAAAACTCATACATTTACGAGATTTAAAGTCGTATATCTACGAGAAAAAAACTTGTAATATTACCTTTTTTTTTTTTTTTTCGGTGACCCTAATACTCCGTCGTACCATCTATAGTCAAATCAAATCATGTTTATTTATGAAGAGCTTTAACGCAGCCAGACTGCTACAAAGCGCTGTACATTAAAACACCAGCAACAATAGATACAATATAAGAATAAAAACAACTAAAATCAGAGACAGTAAAACAGAGTCGTGGAAGGATTGTTGTTTCTGCGTGGTGGACGGCAGAATTATTTCCAGTTTAGTAACCGTAACGTTGGAGCATCCGTCTCTCACCTTCAGTCACCTGTTCCACCTGCTCAGGTGAATCTTAAGGCGTTCTGTCCATTGTTTTAGGAGGGAGCAGTAATGGAGCAGACCTCCTCATTTATGTGGACAGCCGCGGTCCGGGAGCATCGTGGCTCTGACCTCTGACCTCTGTACACCTGGCATCTTGTATTATTGCCCAATTACAGAGTTCCTCGTGTTTGGCTGTTGTGTTCCTGATGATTCACAGCATGAGCTAAACACCTGAGACAGAAGAGGCCGTTTGAAAAATGCAAATGTTCACCTCGGACCGGCCTGCTAATGCGCTCCTCCTCATCTGCATTCAGGCTGCGACCGGCTCACCTGACAGAGCACCAATAAGATCTGTTCTGTCTGTCAGCGCGCGACCTCTACGCCGCTAATTTGTCGCCGATTATGCTCTTTTCCCAGCTGTCTGGGTTAATTAATACGAGCTGCGTGCAGAGAGCCGAGCGGAAGCTTCTTCACACGTGTTGGTCCTGGTTCAGTCGTGCATTAGCAGAACCGGGTCGGTCCACAGAAACCACATTGTTTAAATTCTTGCAACTTTTAGTGTCAATTTTCATTATACATGAATTATTTTATCTCCAATTAACTCAAAATGAGCAGCAAACATCTTGTAGCCCACATCATCACTACTCCACTGCCATGCTTAGCAAAAGCATTTCAAACAGAATAGAATGGAGCGTTGTCGTGGATGTGGTTCTGTGAATAACTATAATAGAAGTTCCACACACTTCTATCGTCTGGCGTCCTTAAGCTTCACTCTGGTGTTAGTAACGTGTGAGTACTGACCAAGTTCAAGTACTACAAACATGATCTGCAAGTCCACAAAACTAGAATCTGATAGTCTCGAGTCCTCTTCTCCTGAGGACGGTTGAGGTGAAGACTTTTGGCTTTTTGTTTAGTATTTTAGCCTTTTTTATGATTTTTTAAGTATATAACTCCTCATGTGTTCATTCACAGTTTTGATGCTTCAGAGAGAATCTACAAAGTAAATAGTTATTCATACAAACCTGCATTAATGAGGAGGTGTGTCCAAATATTTGGTCTGAAATGTACATTTGATCTCAAACCTGGACTGGAGAGCGCAGATGAACTTCAGATGGAATAAGATCTCCTTATTCCTGGAGAGATGACTGTTACATTTACTGTTTATTTTCAATAATAATACTATGTTTTTAAAAAAAAGTTCCTCGCTTTTTTCTGATAAAACGTTCTAAACCTAAGAAATATATTAAGAAAAAGAAACATTTGGAAAGGACAACAGTTAACCAATCAGTAGATCTGATGTGATCAATGGAAACTCGATCAATATTTACATAGAAATGTAGTCGACTCATCAAATTCATGAATATTTTAGTTTCCATGTGCGTTTCTTTAAGCCACAGACGACCGGTTCCTGGTTTTTAAGGTAAGAATGGATCCTTTTCATCACCTTTGTGCAGTTTATAGCTTTAAAAATGTCCAGAATGTAACACACAGATGAATATTTCTTTGAACGTAGAATCCGTTTTGAGTTTAATTCCGTCTCCTGACGGATCAGCTCTGGAAACTACAGAGAAGAGTTCCTGCAGGAGGTTTTAGTCAGGGTTTAGTCATCCGTGGGCCTCCTGCGCCCCGAGGAGGCAGCTCCAGAACAGGGAAGGCTTCACTCCAGCGCTGTTGTGACATGTTTACATGTTCTTCATGCATGTTGCACGTATGAGTGCAGACAGGATGCAGACACTCTGGCGTTCATCTGGCTGGTCTGTTGACATTCGCTCGGCAGATTTTGTTTGTGTGTAAACAAACGGAACAGCTGATCCTCGCACGGCGACGTCATCAGATCAACTCCGCCCCCCGAGGCCGGAGGAGACACGGCGAGGTGAAAGCTCTGACAAAAACAACCTGGGAGGAATTCTATTGCAGACAGAAAAAAGACGTTCATAATGACATAAATAAATATGACCTGTAGAATCAGACAGCCAATAAAAAGCTCATAGATATATAAGTTCATGAAACAATGACACGTTTTAAAATGGACAAATTATAAAATACTTTTCTTTTTGCGTAAATGAATCAAAATACAACTTTATTTATAGAGAGGAATGACCATAATAATACGCTTAAAAGCCCTTTTTAATGTGATCAGCTGATCCTATTGGATGATCTTATAACATAGTTTCCATTTGCACAAAACGATTGGAGGGAAAAGTCTTAAATGTTGTTTGAATTAAGTTTGTTTTCTCCTCAGAGAATCATTTTGTTCAGTTCTGGGACAAAAAAACTTAAATACAATAATTACTGTGTATATATTACAGAAATATATTAGAAGAATGAGGAATGACTGAATATTTATTTACTGATAATTTACTAAAAGAGTCTGATGATAAAACTCATTTTGAATAAAAACAAATATTTCTGAAAAACATTTAATAGAAATAAAGAAAAAAGGACTTTGGAAAATATTAGTTTTAAAATCTGAGTTTCGAGAAAAACATAATAAATGTGATAAATGAATTTGTTATAAAATATTAGCATAAAATAACATATATTCAATTATATTTTGCAGGGTTTTTTTTTCCAACTTCATGATGTTTTTATGTATTTATAATATTTATTGACTGTCTGATTGCACAGGTCATATTTGTTTATTTACTCGTGAACATTTTGGGCTCCACAGTTTTCAGGATCTTCTTGGAGATGATTGAACCTTCAGGACCGGAATACTGGACCAGAACACATACACCGCGGAGGAGATCCGTCCAACACTCGCCGCCGTTAATCGATGAGTTCAGATGACGGAGCAGCTCGTCGCTGACATGTTTGGTGTCAGCATTACAGTCAGCAGGGTGTTTCCATCACCTGGAGGGAATGTCTTTATAGGGGCCAAAATACAAACACACCTCAGGTCGCGGGCCAAACAGGATATGTCATTACCTGTGATAATGCTAGTGTGAAGAGGCCAATGCTGATAGTTGAAGATGCTGAAACTGATAGCTGAAAACACTAAAATATTAGCTAAATTAGCCTAAAAAAACAAACAAACCAAAAAAATTACGTTAAATAAATTTCAAAATATCCTAGAAAACTGAAAAAAGTCTAAATTAGCTGAAAGAGCTAGTGTGTAAACATTAGCTTAACACCAAAAAGCCAAAAAAAAAAAAAAAACTGAAAAAAGCCCAAATTAGTCAAAACAGCTAGCATGTAGCTGAAATGTTAGCTAAATGCTAAATTAGTCTAAAAAAACAAACAGAAAAAAAAACTTAGGTTAAACAAACTTCAAAATATCCTAAAAAACTGAAAAAAGTCTAAATTAGCTGAAACAGTTAGCATGTAGCTGAAATATTAGCTAAACCCAGCAATAGCCTAAAAAGCTGCAGAATGCTAATTTTTTTAACTGTAAAACTTTAACTTTTTAACATAATTATGAATAATAAAAAGTCAGGAATTTTATTCCATAATTAATTAACTTAAACCTGAAATAACTTTCAATGTTTTACTCTCCATAAAAATATATTTTGTTAGAAACGAGAACAAGATAACATCGGGTCATTAATGAGAATAAAATAAATTGATCTGGAGGGCCGGATCCGGCCCACGGGCCTTGAAATGTGGATCCGCAGGGAAAAAGGAGAATCAAGCGAACCTAACAGATTCCAAAAGTATTTCCCAAAGAGAGCGCTTCATCCGTCCCCTCACAGTCGCAGATGTTTTCCAACCATAAAAGCAGAACTTCTCTGAAAGTTCTGATTGGAGAGGAACCCGGCGGTCTCGTGACGTCCATCTCACCTCATGTGTCGTTCCTGACACAGAATCAGTGGAATCTTTACATTGCTGGTGGAGGTCCGAATGTGAGGGAGTAAGTTCTTAGAGTTCCTGGACCTGGGAGGATTTTCCCCCCTGTCTAACAAAAACAAACCAATATTTATCATGTATAGATTTCTTCTTCAATATCTGTAAATGTTCTGCACAGACTCTGTCTGCTGAACCACAAGGTTTAAAAAACAATAATATAACATTTTTCAATCAGTTTAGATGACTGCTCTTTCTGACCAAACCATCCCTGGTCTAAAACCCAACAGAACCGGGTCCAGATGGGTCAGAACCACAGCTGGACGCGTCCAGAGTGACTATTGACCTGAACTATCAGGACTGTCACTTTTCTGAGTGAAAATCAACACAAATGCATCATAATATTTGATGTTTACACACACGGGAATGACAAATTCTCCTTTAAGTTCAGAATTAAATTATTTTAGAAAAAAAAAAGTCAGAATAAAATCTCTTGATTTTAGAAATAAGGATTTCTGTCATCAGACGATTGTGTTTCCACTTCCTGTTGTCTCTGCAGAGTTCCACCAAAAGAAAGTGTTTGTGTGTGTGTGTGTGCGTGTGTGGGGGTGTGTGTGTGTGTGTGCTTCAGTGCTGTTTACTTTGGTCTGTTTGTGGTCGACTGGTTATGAAGAAAGAAGAGGAGACTCTGAGACAAATGGGAGCTTCCTCTGTGCCTGCAGGTCACGGACTGTGTATGACACACACGGTATGGACCCCCCCCCCCCCCCCCCACACACACACACACACACACAACAGCTCAAGAAAACAACAAACGCACAACACCCATTGAATCAATATGATGAAGATTCTCATTCATCAACGCCACGTTTCAAGACGAGAAGACAATAGCTGCAGTGTGTCACTACACTTTATGTCACTACACACTTTATGTCACTACACACTTTATGTCACTACACTTTGTGTCACTACACACTTTATGTCACTACACACTTTAGTCTCATTCAGACTCAAAAACACATAAAACTCACAAACTAGTTAAATGTTATAAAGAAGTTTAAACTTCTCTGTTCGTCAATCAGAAAGTTTGATCGTATTTGATGTCAACTTTCATCAATGATCTTCATTCTTTAGTTATTGAACAAATAAAAACATTATAATTAAATGTATGACATTTTAGCCACATTCATGTCTAAATCTTTTGTTTTCAATTTAGAGAAAGTTCATATTTTTTTTCCAAACAAAATCTTGAAATTTCTGAAGTCTGAGCTCATTTACCAGACGGATATTTGACACAAACTGATCACACGGTAACGCGTCCCGTGATTGGTCAACCAGGTCTTTCATCCTATTGGCTGCTGACAGTCCTTACCATCGACTGTATCAGAGAACTGGATTGAGTGTGACGTCATCTGTAGAAAATAGTTTCAGTCGATTCGATCGCCTTTTATTCCGCCATCTTGGAGCCGTAGAGGAGCAGTGATTGGTCCAAGTAGGTCTGAGTCAGTGTTTCTATGGCAACCTCTCATCAATAAGGAGTGGGTTTGATGGAAGGCCACACCCCCTAACACTTAAAAGTAGCCTACACAAATTCTGAACGTTGGATGTGGCCCCGCCCACTTTTATTGAGGCCTTTGAGTAAAATATTGGGAGTGTATTAGAGTCTGGCGATACGATAAAGTTCAGCTGAAGCTTGGTCCACTTTATCTTCAGCATTTTGAGCGCGGCGTTTGTACGAAACACCAAAATCTGTGTTTTTTTTAGGGCTGGTATCACCAGTAATTTACAGAATTAATTAAATTCAGATTTTTTCCTGATTCTTTCAATCCTCTTAATTTAATTTTGAGTTTACAGATTTAGCAATACATTAATAATCTATATATACTTTGATGACTTTCATGTTAATTCAATACAGTTCACATATTGTAGAATGAAATATTTAGATTGTTAATATCATAAAGTGTTTCATGGATTCTCAATCGGAGAAGCTCCAAACATTGTTCTGCTTCTCCTGGAGGACGTTTCAGTTTGGCCACTAGGTGGTGATCATGCTACAACATTACACCTTATTACAGAAGAAGAAAGAATGAGCAAAAAACAGATTATTTTAAAAATATTCCCTTCAAGGAGTTTGGAAAATTCATATAAAGATGTTCATTTATTCAGAACGTATGTTTAGGTCGACCAGGCGTTAGCATTAGCCATCCATTAGCATCAAGCTAGTGGACTTAGCATTATGTGTTGGATCGATTATTGATCTACTAAACTCAGATCGATCAATCGATTTCTTAAACTCAGAAACAGAACTTTTATACAGTAACAGTTTTATTTTGTTTCAGTTCTCATCCACAGTTGATGTGACTGTATATGTCTCATCATGCTGTGTAACAACAACCGGATCTTGTTCTTGTTTTGGTGTGTTTGTTGTGCTGCCGACTAGTGGTCAGGGGTTTAACTGCAAAACAAAAGTAAGACGTTGAACTACATATTTCTTATTATTTGCAGCATTTTAAGTATTATGATATGTGGGTATGTAGCCACCAATTCTCACAAGCGACGGTCCAAACCTGCAGAAACTAGAGAGAGCTGAGCGTGAAAGTTCTGGAAGCAGAGATCTGAGCAGAAGTTCTGAGGATGAAAAGTCGATTTAAACCAGATTGAAGCTCCAGCAGAGGTGAAGGTGAGTTTAAAGGTGTTGTTAGCGTGCTCTCACATGTATAGATTAGAGTCAGGATTCTCCTCCCATATGTTAATACTGTTGTGGCTCCACAGACAGAAGCAGACGAACGTTCTTCATCTCCTCCCGCTCCGTCTTCGTCCCTCAGAACCCGAGCAGAGTCTTCATTCAGTTCATCTCCTGAATTATTCATGGACGTTTGTTTCTCCACACCTTCATATCTGCACGTTTACATTCAAGCCTCTGCTCGCCATAATGTTGTTTTTCAATTCTGTTACTGCAGGATTTATTGGAAACTAATCCAGTTGGAGCCTCTTTGGACGGTTAATGAAGCATCTGCTAACCCGATCAGATGCTGGAACCGACGAGATCACGTTCACACGTTCATTCAGAAAATCTCTGCTGATTCATCCAGAGAACGAGGGACGCCGTCCGTCACGTCGACATCAGTTCCTTCAACTTTTAGGTCTGAGATTCAAAACCAACAGTAGCTGGGATAGGCTCCAGCAACCCCATGACCATGCTGAGAAGATGAATGGAGGTTTCTCAGTGAACCGAGGAGCTGTGGGGTCAACGTGATGGGAGGAGGGGAGATTTCAGATCTGTGAGGTCAGAACTCCACAGGTAATTCAAGGTCCATAAAGACAAAAAGGCTCACCAGAACCACACGAGCAGAGGGATACCTGCAGGACAGGTGAAGGGGATGAGGATGATGATGGAGGGAGATGAAGACCTGAAGGTCTGATAGAACCACAGAATGTGACAAAAAATACTTTAAAAAGTCTGTTTTTCATTTATCATTGTGTGTTTAGAGGAGATGCTGGATGCTAACAGATTATGGTTCTGACTGCTTCTGATCCGGGTCAGAACCTGTTGTGGACCTTATTCGGTTCTGACGGTGCGTCTCCTTCATCTTTAATAATCTTTAATAAACCAAATGTTCAACTTAAACCATTTCTTATTCATCTTATTCTTATTTAAAATCCTTTTTGTGACTTAATTCTCCGTTCTTGACTCAGACTCTCCTCCTGATGGACTCAGACTCCTCTGAAGTTTTCTTCAGAGATTTAAGACCTGACAGTGAAATGACCACTAGAAAACGTCACGTTTTGGATTCTATTTTCAGATCTTTGGGGAATCAGGAGCGGATGAAAAAAATGCTTCTGGAAAAAACTTGTAGCTGTTAGATAAAGTCTACACTGGGTGGGGCCACAAGCTCCCTGCTCCGCCCCTTTGATCATCCACTTGTAGACAAATGTCTCCAGCAGGAGAGAGGGTAAACAAAGAGCTCTCAGCAATGGAGAGGAGAAGGGGGCGGGGTTACTGGTCCCACCCGTAACTCAGAGCTGATTCTCTGCTGAATTCCTGCTGCTCTGCAGAAACTATGTCTTTAAAAATGTTTTTATTTTTTAAGTATTTTGATTCAAAACAGCAAAAAATAAAGTTTCCACTCAAACACATTTTCTGCTGATGTGTACAGATCTCAGAAGCTCCGCCCTTCGCTCCTTTTTGGGTGCCACCCGTTTCATGACATCATCCCAGAGCCGGCCTCGGCGGCGCGTCTGCGTTTCACTCACGAAAACAAACATCCAAACTTTTAAGATAACTAAATAAATGTCTGCAGAGAAAACGTGTGTGTGTTAGGCTGGGGGCGGAGCTGACAGCGCAGACTTTTCCTGGAAGGGGCTGGTCCTCACTTTGTGACATCCCAGTGTGTCTTTATTGTGGATTGGGAGGGGCTGGTGCTCGGAGAGCAAGGTCTTTACACCACTCTGGGGGGTCTTTATAGTGAGATTTGAACAGTAGGAGACACTTAAATGTAGTTAAATGTGTGCATCATTGACAGTATATAGATATGGATAGAGTGTCTGTGACGTCCTTTCCTCCGGTTCCAAACCAAATGAAATCAATTTGGTCGCCATTTTTTTCTGCGTCGATCTTAACCAATCAGGAGTGAGCTTGTTGGAAAGCCACACCCCTTCTACCGACAGTAAGCTGAAAGTCGAAGGCGGGGACCGTCAAACACCCCATGCTTTTGTTGAGGGATCTGATTGGTCAGTTTATGACTTTAATAACTTGTAATGAAGAAAATAAAAAAAAAATAATTAGATTTATCAAGAAGATGTTAAAAATGTATCAGATCCAGGATGGTGATTCTGACCAATAGAAGGAACTGAGTAACAGCTGTTTGTCTCTGTGGAAGTCTGTGGGATCTTGACTTCCTGTTTGGAACTCTGTCCAGTTCTCATAGACTGTCCGACCTCCCCCCCCCTTCACTATTTTACTGCGTTTGTCGATTTCTAGTGCGATATGAATCTACAATTCAAAATCAAGTTTTCGAGTCTTTGCGAAAAACTAAGCATGCATCGGTGATCTCAACATTAGCGAATATAGACCACAATGCATTGCGGTCAAACAATTTTAGTGAAAGAATTTGTGACGTTGGCGACGTTTAGAGAAATGAAAGAAAGTGTTGAGCATGGTGTCTGAATCGCTTCTAAAATCCAGTAGTTAGTGATTAGTGAGTTCAGACGCAGCAATAGACTGTCAGTAGTTCCACGCTAGCTTTAGCTCACAGCGCCCTCTACTGGTCTGGCGTCCATGTCTTCTTCTATCCGTTATTTTCTTGTATTTTCTTATCCAGCTTCTGCCTCTGAAGAGTTATCAGATTTTTACTAAACGAAACACGACCTCCCTGAAAGAAAGAAGACCCAACCGCCGTCCCGTGTTTGTGATTTCAGAGCGAGTTCTCGTTCACGTCCGTCCCGGCGTGGCGGCACGCTCCAGAACAAAGAGCAGACTGAGATATCAGCTCCTCGTCCGCAGAAGGCCAGCGTCATTAATTAAAAATGTGGTTATCTCCTCCGCTCTGCCCTTCATCATTAGCAGCTCGCGCGCCTCGCGCAGACGCCGCAGGTCGCCGTCAGGTCATCCGCGGCCGGGCGCCATCCGTTCACCTGCAGCTCGCCACGCCGAGCACAGCCGTGTTGGCAAACACGGCGTGTCTGCAGAGTTCTGTTGGCAGAGCGTCGTCAGTGTGCTCGGAATACAGAAACACTAATCTGTGGAAACGTTTCTGATCATCTCAACTGAGAAGTTCTCCTGGATTAGAGAGAAATGTTAGTCTAGAGTTTATGATGTTGGAATACGGATTTAAAAAAATGAAGCATCAGGAAAATCAGGAACATGAGGAACTGTTAAAAAACATAGAGCAGCTCTGAAGCAAACAAACGGATTTCTAACACATTTATAGAAAAGATCACTTCACTGAAATCCATTTTAATGAATCAGAATTGAGCTTTTTTAGAGTTTATCTTAAAATAATCTGTTTTTTTTAAAGCTAATTTTCAAACAAATGATTAAACAAATAAATAAATGAGGTGTTGATGTTCTATTGGACAGTATTCTATGTCTGGGCTTCACATTCACATCTGCATATGCTGAACGTGACCTGGAATGACCCCGCAGAGACGTGTTTTCCTCCTCACTTGAACCGTGAAGCAGCTGGAGGTTTGTGAGGCTGGCCGCCGCGCGCCCGCCGCCGCCGGACGGGCCAGACGGTCCAGACGGTCCAGACGGTCCAGACGGTCCAGACGGTCCAGACGGTCCTGCGTTTGACCCGACGGCCGGGCATCATCTGCAGCCGAGCTGAGCTTGTTTGTGTTTTTGTGGTCGCTCTGCTCTCTGAGGAACGTCCCGGACGAGACACGGACCGAGGAGCTTTGATGAATCAAAACGTTTAAAATAATAAATCTGTTTTCAAGTTACTGTTTTATAGTTTTCTTTAGTTACATTAGTAACTTTTAGTAATGGTTGTACTACTTAAAGTCATTTTTAACATTTACTTTCACTCAATCACATTTATTGAGAAAAATACATTTGGATAACCGTCTAATTACTGAATTCATTTGGAACTTTTTTACAGTTTAATCTAATAAACTAAGAAACAAGTTCAGAGTTTAACCAGAAAACCGTTTAAAAACTGAACAGAGCAACAATCGTCATGGAGGAGTGAAGATGAGACTTCATGAAGCTGCAGCGACGGGACGGTTCTTCTCCCCCAGAAGACAAAAGCTCCATCAGCTCTGAGCTCTCCAGGGTTTCAGGAAATCATGTTCTAAACAGGAAGTTCCTTTTTTCATTAAGTTACTTCAATACTTTTACTTTTGCAGGTGAGTGGATCATTAATAATTTAACTGCCTGTTGAGAACATTTAGAAAACAGGTTTTTAAAAACATTGATTGTTTGTTTTACTCCAAAAGGTACGGAACCCCTGAAGGGACAAAGAAGAAAAGAATTTGAAAAACATTTTTGTCCTAAAAATAAGTAATAAAAAAAATATAGTTAATGACTGATTGAAACAGATACTAACTGGTGCTCAACAGTTAGTTGTTTTATTTTTTTTATTTCCATTTTTAGAAAAAAAAGATTTTTTCTTCAGTTACTATTTGGTGCTGTTTACTAACCAGATCTTTAAAATAAAAATAGAAGTAAAAAAAAAATCTGGATAACTGTCAATGTTTTAGTAGGCAAATAAAAAAAAAATCATTTTTTAAATTCTCTTTAGGTTCTCCATACTGAGACAATAATCAGCAGAAAGAAATGCTTTTTTTAATGAGTTTTTCTGTTTGTGTTTTTGGGATCTGATCCGATTCATGAATCAAATTAACGATTCACAGATCAAACCGATTCTCAGTCTTAATATAAATATGTGTATTAAATCATTTATTATTTAACAAAAGGAGATCAGAATCACTAATTTAATAGAAACTCAAAGATTTAGACAGAAAGAAATGCTGTTTATTTGATCAAATTCTCCAGAGCTTTCCCGGGTTTAAAGTTCTGCAGCGCTTGATGTTCTGAAGCGTCGCATTTCGGTTCTTGGCCGTTGTGAGAAGCTGCTTTTCTCCGCTGCAGAATCTGATGGAATCCTGTTTATTACATAATCTCCTGAAGATTTATCGCAATCAAAAGAAGGAATTAAAGCTTCGGTGTTAAAGGAAATAAAATAAAAAAATAAAAACATTCTGCTGTCAGGTCGGACGCTCTACCATGTGGCCTCTGAGCTAAAAACGTCTGCTAGAAAATTAATTCCAAAATGTTTTTAAAGTTGGATGTTGTCGATTTTATTTTGAAAGGCTTTTCACTCGTCTGCACATGAATGCATAAAGTGTTGAGTTTAAGCTGTAAACTTTCCTTCTGCCGGATCGTTGATGGTCTGTCCGTATTCCTTCACGTTTACCGGCTTCATTCAAACCGAGCTCGTAGTTTTGGAGGGAAACGGTTTTTCTTTGTGTCTCCATCCATGCATGGACTCCATTCCTGCCTCCATCATCCACAACGATCCGCTAACCAGCAAATAAACAGGTCCGGTGACGGTTTGCGCTCCAGAACGTGGTGTTATTTCGAATGCGCGGGTCACATTTCCACGGTCTGTGAGCGCGTGTGTTCCTGCACGGACAGCAGAGCTGAAGAAAAGCCAGGAATTCAGTTAAAGTATGCTAATGGGCCGCTTTGAGGGAAATATGTATTCAGAGAGAGCAGCCAGGACTCCATGCATCAATAAATGACTTTGGGGGCTCCGCCGCCTCTCAGGGATGCTGATGTATCGCAGGTGGAGGGAGAAGGAGACTGCAAACGATGTAGAGGATGTGAGGAGGGAAAGAGCAGCTCGGAGGAGGAGGAATGAGGAAGCAGATGAAGCGGCTGCAGTCGGGGCTCCCGTGAAAGAGGATGAGTCACGCGGCAGCGAGGGTTTGTTTCCCATCAGAGATAAGAGTCGCCGTTCCTCAGAGGAATCCGCTTCCTGATTGGGTTTTAGGAAGGACGGAGGATGAAGCTGCAGCTGACCTGCAGACTCCAGAGCTTCTGTCATGAGTTTATCATCCAGAAACTCATCCAGAGTCAGTTTTGTCAGAATCAATAAAAAAAACTGAATTTTGGAAGAAAACAAAATCTGAAAGAATTAATTTTTTGTTTTTTGCTTTAGCTTTTTTCAATTCATTAAATTAGTAAAAAGACTCACTAATACCTTTTTAAATAATAATTTCTTATTTTATATTACAAAATACATGTAATTTCTATGAAAATCTGTGTCAATCTGGTTTGTTAAGTCGGTTAAGTAAAGAAAGTCTGGATTCTTCCTCCTGCATTCATCCCTCCAAACTACGGGCAAACTACGGCCCGGGGGCCACATGTGGCCCTCCAAATTAAAATACATTGAATCAAAAATCCTAATTATTACCAGTAATTCTGGTTTGGTGTTGTTTCTCTGGCGTTCCTTTGTGTTTTTTTCTGAGTCAGAAGGTGATTTTTCGGATTTCTTTGAGTTCGCATTTTCCTCTGAAGAACATCAACCCATTGGATCACCAAAAAGAGAACAAAAATCTAAATTTAGAAATTAAAATTCCCAAATTTTCTGTTTTTAAATGAATATATGTGAATTTTCATCCAAATTAAAGCATGTTTTTCTCAAAATTCCACGTTATCTTTTTAGTTTTGAGGTTCATTACCAAATCTCTCCTTCCATCTGGTCCTTGTCCGGCCCTTATGCCAAATTTTAGAACCCTTTCTGGCCCACAAATCAAAAAGTTTGCCCACCCCAGCTCCAAACAGAGTTTTGAAAAAATAATAAGCGTGTTTGAGACGACCAGCGCGGCGCAGATTGCCTGGAGCGCAGTGCATGCTGGTTAGTTCCTTGCACCGAGGTCACATGTGCGCCGACGCAGAAGCATGGCGAGAAAGGGGCGGGTCCAAGGTGCCTACCTGAGCCAGCGCAGCCAGAAAATAGGTCCTGTGCTGGCTGCATCCAAAACATTGCATTGTGGGAAACGATCCAGTTTCTGTAGTTCGCTGATCAGGAATAATTGGCGCTAAATGAAGGAAATCTGCGTATTTTGTAACTTTTTCAGGAGAGTAACGAATCACAGATGAAAAAATCAACAAGATTTTAAAATCATCTGTAATTATGAGTATTATTATTGCCTTTAAAAGCTTTTTTTTAATCCGTTTTCCTCTGACAGATGTTAAAAACTGATTTATCTCTGTCTCTGTAGTCAGACGTTACTGACCTTTGATGACATCATCAATAGTCGCCGGTCGTCTACCTTAACGTGTTGCTGCCAGCACTCCGTAAATACATCATAACTTTGATTTCACAACTTTATTTAAATGTAAACTTCTGAGTTTCAGAGCGCAGAAACGCGTTTCTCCTCCACGCCACAAACGCAACGCAGAGCCCCCTAGTGGTGGAGGAATAAGAGAGCGTCCCTACAGATTAAAACCCCTTCCTGTTCAAATGCCCCACAGTGGGAGGGCAATAAACTGGGAGGCATTAAAGCTCTTCCTCTAAACTTTTCCATATTTCCCATATTTATTATTTTTATCATTATTTTTCTCT
Organism: Oryzias javanicus; assembly: GCA_003999625.1. NCBI lineage: Eukaryota > Metazoa > Chordata > Actinopteri > Beloniformes > Adrianichthyidae > Oryzias > Oryzias javanicus. Next base: position 1,826,005 of record CM012446.1, read on the forward strand.
AGATTTAACCATTTTAACAGTTCTTGAGAATCCTGGTTTTTATTTAATTTCTGGATATTTTCTCCGTCGTACTTGAGGTTTATCTATAATAATTATTACAGCCTCTCTCATCTTTTTAAGTGAGAACTTGCACATTTGGTGACTGAACACGTCTCTGGCTCTGATGTTAATGGGAACGCAGCTTCAGAGAAGCAACACGAGTTTGGAACCAAACTCCTCTCCTTCTGCATTATTCAGATCAACCTCCGTGTTCAGAAACTCTTCTGGTCTTTGACCGTTTTTTACAACTTTTTTTTTCCCTCAGCTGTTTCTGACATGATTGACCTTTCCTTTACAAGACATAAAAAACAGACATGCTGTAAAGTAAAAACAAGCCTCGGGCCAGAACTCTCATGGAAAATGCATGTTTTTCAGCTCTCATCCAGCAGACACGGACAGAAGAAATGAGTTCTGATTCGTCCTTGTTCGTCTCTGAAAGTGACGAAGAGGAAGGAAGAGTCTGCGACCTTCATCACCAAAAGAGTCGTTTCTGTCTGAACAAAACCAGACGAGACCAGAGTCCGACTCTGCTGCTGTTAGTTTAAATAAAACCAGAAAAATATGAAGAAAATAGATTTATTTAAGTTTGAAATCATTTGGATAAAGAGATTTCTGTATGAAACTAGACATCAATATCAAACATCATTACCTGAAGTCTATCTTGATCTGCTGACCTTTGACCTTCCTCCGATTCTGTTTCCTGAATATTAACAGGAAACAACAAATATTTCAGCATCTCTGGACAAAAACCAAACACACAGTCGGGTCTTTTTTTCCAAAGTTTTGCTTTAAAACAAAACCTCTAAAATGATCTTCATGTTAGCAGAAATGAAAGACTTAAACTCTTCATTATAGTGACTTTATAAAGAACTTTTCCTGTTTTTATGCATCTTATAGTAAAATAAAGAAGAATAATTAACATTAGGATGAACATAGTAACAGCAATCACAATAGAAGTTAAATACAAACACATTAAAGACAAGTAAAATCAAACTGGATCAATGTGAATATTTGTTAATTCTATTTAATCAGTGAAAGAAATCTCAGATCAAATTAGCCTCTGGTGGTTTGTGTACCTTTATGTTTCATTTAATTTAAGTTTTGTTTGAGTTTGATGCTTTTTTAATTGCTTCTTGTTAATTGTTTAATTCCTGTGAGTTTTCACGAGTCATGAAAACCAAATGAATTAAATGAACCAAATGAACCAAATGAATTAAATGAACCAAATGAACCAAAAGAACCAAATGAACCAAAAGAACCAAATGAACGAATCAAATGAATTAAATGAACAAAATGAACCAAAAGAATCCAAATGAACCAAAAGAACAAATGAACCAATGAAACCAAATGAATTAAATGAACCAAATGAACCAAATGAACCAATGAACCAAATGAATTAAATGAAGAACCAAATGAACCAAAAGAATGAACAAATGAACCAAATGAACAAATGCTAAATGAACCAAATGAATTAAATGAACCAAATGAATTAAATGAACCAAATGAACCAAATGAATTAAATGAACCAAATGAATTAAATGAACCAAATGAACCAAAAAAACAAATGAACCAAAAGAACCAAATGAACCAAAAGAACCAAATGAACCAAAAGAACCAAATGAACCAAATGAATTAAATGAACCAAATGAATTAAATGAACCAAATGAATTAAATGAACCAAATGAACCAAATGAATTAAATGAACCAAATGAATTAAATGAACCAAATGAACCAAAAGAACCAAATGAATTAAATGAACCAAATGAATTAAATGAACCAAATGAACCAAAAGAACCAAATGAACCAAATGAACCAAATGAATTAAATGAACCAAATGAACCAAATGAACCAAAAGAACCAAATGAACCAAAAGAACGAAATGAACCAAAAGAACCAAATGAACCAAATGAATTAAATGAACCAAATGAACCAAAAGAACCAAATGAACCAAAAGAACCAAATGAATTAAATGAACCAAATGAATTAAATGAACCAAATGAACCAAATGAATTAAATGAACCAAATGAATTAAATGAACCAAATGAACCAAATGAATTAAATGAACCAAATGAATTAAATGAACCAAATGAACCAAATGAATTAAATGAACCAAATGAATTAAATGAACCAAATGAACCAAAAAAACCAAATGAACCAAAAGAACCAAATGAACCAAAAGAACCAAAAGAACCAAATGAACCAAATGAATTAAATGAACCAAAAGAACCAAATGAACCAAAGAGCCAAATGAACCAAATGAATTAAATGAACCAAATGAACCAAAAGAACCAAATGAACCAAAAGAACCAAATGAACCAAATGAATTAAATGAACCAAATGAACCAAATGAATTAAATGAACCAAATGAACCAAAAGAATCAAATGAACCAAAAGAACCAAATGAATTAAATGAACCAAATGAATTAAATGAACCAAATGAATTAAATGAACCAAATGAACCAAATGAATTAAATGAACCAAATGAATTAAATGAACCAAATGAACCAAAAAACCAAATGAACCAAAAGAACCAAATGAACCAAAAGAACCAAATGAACCAAAAGAACCAAATGAACCAAATGAATTAAATGAACCAAATGAACCAAATGAATTAAATGAACCAAATGAATTAAATGAACCAAATGAACCAAATGAATTAAATGAACCAAATGAATTAAATGAACCAAATGAACCAAAAGAACCAAATGAATTAAATGAACCAAATGAATTAAATGAACCAAATGAACCAAAAGAACCAAATGAACCAAATGAACCAAATGAATTAAATGAACCAAATGAACCAAATGAACCAAAAGAACCAATGAACCAAAAGAACGAAATGAACCAAAAGAACCAAATGAACCAAATGAATTAAATGAACCAAATGAACCAAAAGAACCAAATGAACCAAAAGAACCAAATGAATTAAATGAACCAAAAGAACCAAATGAACCAAAGAACCAAATGAACCAAATGAATTAAATGAACCAAATGAACCAAAAGAACCAAATGAACCAAATGAACCAAATGAACCAAATGAACCAAATGAACCAAATGAATTAAATGAACCAAATGAATTAAATGAACCAAATGAACCAAATGAATTAAATGAACCAAATGAATTAAATGAACCAAATGAACCAAATGAATTAAATGAACCAAATGAATTAAATGAACCAAATGAACCAAAAAAACCAAATGAACCAAAAGAACCAAATGAACCAAATGAACCAAAAGAACCAAATGAACCAAATGAACCAAATGAATTAAATGAACCAAATGAACCAAAAGAACCAAAAGAACCAAATGAACCAAAAGAACCAAATGAACCAAAAGAACCAAATGAACCAAATGAACCAAAAGAACCAAATGAACCAAATGAACCAAATGTACCAAATGAACCAAATGAATTAAATGAACCAAATAAACCAAATGAACCAAATGAACCAAATGAATTAAATGAACCAAATGAACCAAATGAACCAAAAGAACCAAAAGAACCAAATGAACCAAATGAATTAAATGAACCAAAAGAACCAAATGAACCAAAGAACCAAATGAACCAAATGAACCAAAGAACCAAATGAACCAAATGAACCAAATGAATTAAATGAACCAAATGAACCAAATGAACCAAATGAATTAAATGAACCAAATGAACCAAAAGAACCAAATGAACCAAATGAACCAAATGAACCAAATGAACCAAAAGAACCAAATGAACCAAATGAACCAAAAGAACAAAATGAACCAAATAAACCAAATGAACCAAAAGAACCAAATGAACCAAATGAACCAAATGAACCAAAAGAACCAAATGAACCAAATGAACCAAAAGAACAAAATGAACCAAATAAACCAAATGAACCAAATGAACCAAATGAATTAAATGAACCAAATGAACCAAATGAACCAAAAGAACCAAAAGAACCAAATGAACCAAATGAATTAAATGAACCAAAAGAACCAAATGAACCAAAGAACCAAATGAACCAAATGAACCAAATGAATTAAATGAACCAAATGAACCAAAAGAACCAAATGAACCAAATGAACCAAATGAACCAAATGAACCAAAAGAACCAAATGAACCAAATGAACCAAAAGAACAAAAAGAACCAAATGAACCAAATGAACCAAATGAACCAAATGAACCCAGTTTTAAAATCTTCGTGCTCATTCTAATTCCTTGAAGGTTCTACACAGAATCTACTGGAGTTATCGTGAATCAGTGATTTTAGATGTCAAAAAAATTTGAACTAAATTTTTTTGCAGAGAATACAAAATATATAATAAATATTAGACGTGTTTTTGGTATTTTTTTCTTGTTTTTTTAACCATTTGGGGGAAATTCTGAAAAACTTGATAAAGTAAATAAAGAAAATGAAACCCTTCAAACAAAGAGATGAACATGTTTTCAGACTACAGCGTGATGCTGTTTTGGTTTGAGCGTTTCAACGTGACGAGAGCCTCTGGTTTCCATCGTGTTTGAACCTGCAGCCGCTCTTGGACTCACGCCGGCGCCGTTTGTCGCCGTTTGGACTCCTGCGGCCGCTTTGTGGTGGAAGCGTTCTTTCTCTCCTCGTGTGAAGAGAAGCAGACTTACGGTGTTTGTTGGTGGCGTTCAGGCTCCGCCTCCCTCATCAGAGCTACTGTTGACCATCAACGTTAAACACGCGGCGCCCGCCTCCCTCTGCACGCTCGCATCACGGCGTTCCACCTGCCGGAGGTTTCTCCCTGCTAACGCGGGGGAAGAAATTACAGGTTGTCAGAATGATTCATGCGCCTCTGCATCATGACATAGTAATCCTTCTCGCGATGGCGCGATCAATCACACGACGCCCAGTGGGCTGCCGCGGTGCAGCCGAACGCCGCGGCGAGATACAGTCACAACAAACAGCTCGATGGAGTCTGGACGCCTGGCTGGAGGAGAGACGGCGGCCGCTGGGGTTTGGTACGTTCAAGAGCTCGTAACTGGTGCAGGTGAGTTCATCTGATGGAGCTAATCAGTAACTAGCAGGAACGGACAGGGGGATGAATCTGGAGGACCAGGAAGACTCAGACAGACACGTTCACTCTTTTCTCCTGTTTCCATTTAAAGATTCATGGAAAAATACAGAAAGAAAAACTTAAAAACCATTTCAGCTGCAGTTTGCTGCTCCAAACACGGTTCAAATCCCGCCTCTGTGACCCGCTTTAATGACTTCCTGTCCCGCATTGGTCAGTGGGCGACGACTTCAACCATCGACTATTGCATTTGAGGATTGATCCGATACCGATCAAAATCACGATATTTATCTTAAATGGGGTAAAAGTGACATAAACCTCAACATCTTTGTTGGTTTTTTGTACATTTGTGTTTCTAAATTACTTGATAAACATAAAAAACACAATAAAGACAATATTTTCAATTAACTGGATAATAGTTTATTAAAATAAAAATTCAGTTAAATAAAAAGAGAATGCAAAACAGAACAAACCAAAACGATGTAAAAATAAATCAAAAATATTTAACAATTAACTAGTAGAACTTTAAAACTCACCACTTCATAGGCGCCGTAGTGAGGAACCCAAACCTTCTGTTCCACGTTGGTCCAAATTGAAACTTTTGTAAGTAAATTTATAAAAAATGTTTTAAATCTGAAGGATTTCAGTGCAATCCTCCATAGAGAGAACACACGAGGCGACGGTGAAACCTGAACCTTCAGTTTGCTGAGTTTCATTTTTTATCCTATTCTTGTTCTGTTGTTTTTAGGTTCCTGCTGTTCTCCAGAGTCCGTCGATGTTTTTGGTTTTTAGACCTTTAACACCTGAGGCGCCGCCAGCGACGTTTAAACACAAAATCTTGAACATATCGTAAGTTTTCAACGGCGAACACGATAGATTGTGAAGGAGGAAAGCGGCTTGTTTTTCTCCTGGAGTTATCGCTGTCAGGGATTGTGGTGGAGGACCCAAATGCAGGAGACCTGGGGCCCGTTTCAAGAAGCAGGTTCAACAAATTTAGAGTTGAAACCTGAACTTCGAGTCACTGGACTCAAAATTCCTGAACTTAGAGTTTTGGGTTTCAGAACAGCTGAAAATGTTTGATTCAATCAACTTGAAGTTGTTGGAACCAGAATCAGGTGCGAGCGTCGCGACCATTAAAAGCCCTGATCAATGGAGCAAAGACAGCACGATTCACCATGGCAACGGGAACAAACAACTGAGACTTCCAGCGACGGAAATTGATAAGTTCCTACAAGCATATGAGACTACAAGAACATTTTCATCAAGATAATAAACCCAGCTGCAGCGATAAAACAGAGAGAAAACATCTGCAGAGTTAATGCATACGTCTACATTTGAATCATTTCTAATAACGAATAAATAATAATATCAGGAAGGTTATTTAGTCACTTGTTGAATGAGGAATGGTTCTTGATCTGTTAATTATTTAACCAGTAATCTCCATAATCACATGAATGACCGTTTTCCTCAACCCCCCACCCCCACACACACGCACCACATGCACACACGGATATCACTGCACAATAAAACGAAACACTGTAGCTGCCTGGGATATGTTAAAATAAGCTTTTATTTAAATTTAATTCTCAAGACTTAAAAACTATTCGCTGAAAAGGGTTTTTTTTTTGCATAAAAATTATTTGCCAGGGCTGGGACTTGAACTTGTGATGTCACAATTGTAAGCAGCACTGGTGACAACTGAGCTAAAACTTCACGTGTGCACAACATATATATGAATGAAAACCCACTCCCGGTGTTTGAAATTTAATGATTTCGATTTTTAAGGGTTTCAAATGATGAAAATAAAACTCCTTATTATTAATAGCAAATCCCTGGAATAACTCACTATTTATAATGTCGCTCAAATAAAAATGAATCGTAGAAACTGCATCAATCGACTCGTGTCCTCAAATCCTCTCCAGACATAAATAACATTTCCTCTGGATTAATCCAGCCTCCTCTCTACATGATCCTCTATGAATGGACATGTCATTTTGGTTTCTGTGTGGTGGAAACGTGACGTCTCTAATGTGAATGTTCTCTAAATATTAATGAAGAACTCAGATTTGAACATCTTTCACTTTAAAAAGGGGCGGAGACCGCAGAGAACTCTAAGTTTCCTGAAGAAAACCTGCTCCAGACCAGGTTTCGTTCACAGACTCAGTTGCCACAGTGATTGATTCTGAGTTCAGCTTAACCCGCTTCTTGAAACGGGCTTGGTTTCACCCACTTTCACGGGTTTGAGTTATCTCTCTTTCTGAAACCGAAAACTCTGAGTTTTGCTGAATTTGGAGTTCACAAACTCAGAGTTCCAACAAAACCTGATTCTTGAAACGGGCCCCCTGGTGCTGAAGAAGCTGTTTGAATTTTTAGTGTTCCATTTTTGGTTTTTGGTCGTCTTATTTGACCAAAGTCTTCATCTCGCCGGTTTATGGTCACTCAACATGTAAAACTGAACCTGTCGACCCAAAAACTGTTGATTTCAACCAAATCAAACTTTATTTACGAGCAGAAACTTCAACTCTGAGCTTTAAAAGAAGCTGAAACAGAATTTTGTTTGTTTCTAATGCAGTTTTAATGAGTTTGCAGCTTGAGAACAGTTGAAACTCTAAAGTCTTCGTATGGATTCTCAGAGTGCGGCGCTCTCCGGTCAGACGTCTGTGACTTTTCCGTCATTTGTTCTCAGGATCTGCAGAAAACGTCCCTCCTGACCCGGCGTTAGGGAAACACGTGCACCCCCACCCCCCACCACCCCCACCACCACCGTCCCTCCGCTAAGCTAAGCTTTATTGCTCATAAATTACATATTGATCCAGCGGAGGAGGGGGT